>CM030362.1:200817120-202017120 GCA_017893485.1 Hemerocallis citrina
TCAGGAGATGTGAGGTGGTGTTGTGGGAGGAAGCGGGTGCGGATCTGGAACAGTTAGTGGGCAGTTTTTTTAGACGGTCTAGGGAGTGTGGTGAAGGGTTAAAAAGTAGGGGTAGGGTTAGAGTTAGAGATGGAGAGGAAGAGGGTAAAAGAGTAATTTGGATATCATAGTTGAGCGTTAATTTGTTCGTGAGTAACATGGAAATAGCGACTTGTGGTTGAGTAAAAATGGAAATTGAATATTTTAGAGTGACCTCTGTAAAAATGCCCTTTTATTTTTCTTGACTAAAAAAACCCTTTTTATTATCATAATATTTACGGACAGATCTTATCATTCTTATGCATTACAATTGTATATATCCAATTTTCTATAGCTAACACTGAAAGAGAATGTAATTTGATTTTGTTATATATAAAGCGCATATATGTATATATACTGTGAACTGCGATGGCCACATATGCAGAGAGGATGTGGGTCTTCTGGTTTCTTAAATCAGGGACTGGGTTGGTTTAAAAAGTCCAATTTCCTTCTCTTGTACAATAGTGGCAACTCCAATGATGATAATTATGCTTGCAGGATGACAACAGACACAAGGTAACATTTAGGGGCTTTATTTTTTTGATAGTAAAAACTTTTCTCAGCCAAGACACGAGTATTTAAAGGATTTATCAGTTCAGCAGGCAAGAAACCTAGGTGATACACCTGAAATGACTCAGAATCAGTCATGGTGTTCATATCTGGCAGTAGCTAAATGAGCAGGATCTGGTATCAATGATCATATAACATAGTATAAATGTTATTAGTATCTATATTGATGGATCCAATCCTGCAATGACCTAACCCAAACTTTAATTTTTGTTGTTGCTCCCAAATGCCTCGACAGTAAAGAGAATTAAGTAGAGCATGTTAAAGAATGTGACAGGAGAAGCAGATCTTGCAACTAGTTGATAATGGTAGATCCAAGTTCTTTTTTTTTAAGGAAAGATCCAAATTCATTGGCGGTAGGAAAAGTGCAATAGTTCAAATCTCTATAAAGTATTCATTCTTTCAGCCCCTTCCAAAATGCGTCCAAGCAGGACAATCA
Source organism: Hemerocallis citrina (assembly GCA_017893485.1). Lineage (NCBI taxonomy): Eukaryota > Viridiplantae > Streptophyta > Magnoliopsida > Asparagales > Asphodelaceae > Hemerocallis > Hemerocallis citrina. The sequence goes on from CM030362.1 coordinate 200,818,205, forward strand.
GAATGCCCAATGTTTAAACTGAGTACAAAATTATTTCATTCAAATAAATCCAGATTTTATTCTGAATTAAATTTATTTTGGATAGAGCTTCTCCCCCTCTTTATCCAAAACAAGTTTGTTTGGTATCTAGTTAAAAATCATGCACCGTCTCTTATCAACAGGCAGCCTTCCATGTTCACATAAAAGGAAGGAGCCTAGATGAAAATTTAGATGATTTGCTTAATGAATAAATGCCAAAACCTTTTGTCTGTTGTCAAGCTACGGTGATGAAATGCTTTCCTAGATATGATGGTGGTCGAGATTTCATTTAGAAATCAGACTGCAGCAGCCATTTTTGTGTGCTATAACCGAAGTTAGTCCTTTTTATAATTTTCGTGCCCAACAAGCAAAGGACGAGTGCGCTTGCACGAATACAGTTCAAAATGTCAAATATAGCAATACATCATCCCAATATCCATTTCATTGTGTTAAGCTTGATTGTATAAGTTCTAAATGATGCTAGGTAGGTTGGCTCGGAACGGAAAGGGTACCACCTAGGGAGATGATAAAGATGAAAAAAGAGAGAAGTATAGAGGGATTGGAGGTAGATTACGGAACTTGTCCATACGCTTTCTCAGATTTGTGTCTCTTGTCATGTTTACATGCTTCTTCCTAGATTCCTAGATGCTATGCAACTGGAAGGTAAGAGAGAGAGAGAGAGAGAGAGAGAGAGAGAGAGAGAGAATAAACCCAACCTTCTACGAAAGAGTCTTAGGAAGCAGGTGAAGTCTATTTATAGGTTCATAATTAAAATACATTAAGCAACTCCTTTTAGACCAAACCTACACGTAAACTTTCACCTCTCACTCAACCATTCTATCCTTGATGCAATACAAAACAGTGGAAAAAACAGTATCACCTAAAAAATGATTGCGAGATCTAGCAGACATTAACATTCTCAATTAATTCTGTTCTTTTTTGAAGAACAAAATTTCAGACTTGGATTTTTCTTGTTTCCATTTCTTTGTTTTGAAAACAAAAGCGGCTGACAAAATTCCATAATTTGAGGGCTTTTGTGCCAAGGAAGCCACCTTGGCCATTTTTAAAGCAATTTGTGGAAGTTGGATTCCATAGTAATAAACCAAAATGATTCAAATTTATTGAATATATCAAATGAGCCAATATACCAACATACCTGTTTGGGCAATCTGCTCAGGAATTCAATCAATTCACCAGGATGATCTTCCCCATCGCCACCAGGACGAACTTTACCAGGAGTTGAATCAAGAACCCAGACCTGTAGAGAAAGCACGAGTTACTCTCATAAGGAAAATGTAGTATTTGTTAGAAGATTGGGGTGAAACAGTTCTAGAGCTGAGCTTGGCATTATAATTTATTTTCAGGAACAACATGGATGTGAAATTTTACCCTAACAGGCCGTGCAAGAGGTTTTGCAGCTTGATCCATCATACTCAGGGCAACTGAATAGTAATGAAAAAATAAAACATGGCAGCTAGTTTTTAATAAAATATAAATTATAGTTAAAATCTTTTTTAAAAGGTCATTATCAAGAATCTGCTAGAGTTACAGCTTGAAGTACCTTTGCCGCCAAAGCTATGACCAACTAAGACCCTTGGAGTTAATCTGAGTTGTCCCACCTATTTCATGTAACATGTCAATAAACCGACACAATTATAATTAATAAAATGCGATACAATGTGGTACACATGAGGTAAGAACTAGGAAATTGCTTTATTTCATCTGTGTAGTAAGAAATATTCGACACTGATTGATTATGCATATGCATATTGAATATGCGTCACACAGATGTCAAATGTGTGGCCGCATAAAATTTTAAATAGATCCAAATCAGAATTGATTTTGGGTAGTAAACAATCCGTGAGTCTAACCCATAATCCAACTTAAAACTTAGTCCTTTGTATATATAAATCCATATACCGACTTATTTAGGCAAATCATATTCAATCATGGTTGGTTCTCCTACCATCATTTACTTATCGCAACTCTAGGGAGCACGAGCATTGCTATGTTTTTCTTCTGTTTTCGAGATGTAGACTCTTTATATCTTTTTTCTCCTCATTATCTTTATTATGTTATTTTGCTTTTCCTCTTTTATATTTTTCATGATATTTGGTGGATTTCTTTTATTAAAATATGTGCAAGCTTATATGCAAAGCATATGCAGTCATGCATTATAAGTAAAATCGCATCTCTGCATACTGTATTCTCGAATATCGATTATAATATTGACCAAGGAAAAGACAAAAAAAAAAAAAAAAAAAAAAAAAGACAATTATTTAAAGAAAAGACAACATTGATTAAACATTACTTCTATATACTCGTTTAGTTCCTTTTGTTCTTTTTATTTTGTCTGTGTGTGTGCGCGCGGAGAGAGAGAGAGAGAGAAAGAGTCAAGTCCAATCAACTGTATATCTCTTTTGGGGAAAGGACAGGGCACCTGCCATCCCCCGATTTTTTAAAAATTAGTGCAATCGTACTACTGCACTTCGTGGACTACTTTTGTATTGATAAGACAAAGTTTGGGACCCACACGCAATTAGTGAGAATATATTTTAAATGGATTCCGTGATCGTGTCTAGTAGTACACAAGTGGGCGATGGAAAGTAATACACTAGTCATTTTCCTTCTTTTTCTTTTATTTTCACCTAAACTGAATAAGCATGTAGAAGAACTACTAATGGTTTCTTATTTACTGCCTTTCTGAATGCATGTGCGATAGAGATAAATATATATTATATAATGGTTTAACGGGAGGAGGACAATGATACAACTCCTCTTTATAGTAGAATATATTTGGAGATTTTTGTTCATTTCCTTGATTCCTACTGTGACAGCACGGTGATACTGTCTTAATGGAATGCGCTAATACTTCTCATCATTTTCCCTAGATTCACACTCAAGGCAGCATACTCTTGACGGTTGACATACTAAATTACCATCATGGTTTCAACATGGTAATCAAGCATTGAAATTTGTATCAAAACTGATCAAGAATATAATCAGATTCACCAGTATATTTATAATATATTACGTAAGATCTAACACAACATACTTATGCAAGATGCAAACCTCATTTTACTTGATACTTCTCTTTATTATCAGATTGGACCTGACAGCCAACAATTCTATATTTTTGATTAAGCTTAAGCCCAGTGATTCAAGTATTTGGATACTAAAACCAAGTATCAGTGCTTTTATTAGCATTAGCAAAAACTCGCACATGTTTTGTAATTATCTTAAGATATTTGGTAAGGATTTCGTCCTAAATTTGAATGGGAGAATAAATTTGACTTAAAGTTTACTTGGTCACTTAGTCAAAAACTACTAACCTTAAATTTTATCTCACAATTTCTTTTCGGTAAATAGATGAGAAGATATTGTATCAAAGTGTGAACAGGCTAAGAGCTAACTATCTAATTGAGAGATTATTGTAATAAGATACATACATACATACATACATACACACACACACACACACACACACATATATATATATATATATATATATATATATGAGCAATACTCCATTGCAAACCACTAAGCCGTTGTTGGGAACAACGGCTTCAGGCTTAATTTAACTGAAGTAGTTGTTCCCAACAATGGCCTATGTTATAACATGAGCCGTTGTTGGAATCCAACAATGGCTTATGTTTATAACCTAAACGGCCTAGGTGGTTTTCACGGGTTTTCACAATATTTGCGTTTGCAATGGAGCATTGCGCTCTCTCTCTCTATATATATATATAGAGAGAGACGAAGAGGCATGTTTTGTAATTCTCTTACCACCAAATTAATATTGACTCCGAAAAAATCTTGTCTTTTTATTATCTTGCGTTATTTGTTAAGGATTTCTTCCTAAATTTGACTTGGAGAATAAATTGTCTAGGGGGCTAAGTTTACCTGGTTAGTGAGTCAAAGACTACTAACCTTAACTTTTATCTCAAGATTACTATTCTATAAATAGATGAGAAGAGATTGTATCAAAATGTGCTAATACAAAGAACTAAGGGCTACCTAATATCAAGATTATTGTAATTAAAGAGCAAAAAGAAGAGAGGGAAAGACTTAGAGACACGTCTTGTAATTTGCTTACTATCTAATCAATATTGGCTCCAAAAAATCTTTTTTATTTCTATTATTTTTGTAATTGTTGCATATTCGACTTATTTTGTTGAATTCTCTAAAGAAGAACGAGTTGTTGGGCATCTAGATAATTCTGCGATTTTGACCTAACAACTGGTATCATAGTTAAATCAGAGCCCGATCTAGAAGATTCAACAGAAGGTGATGGCATCTGGTAACACCACTTGAACAACTCATTTCCATATGGAGAAGATTGATGGCAAAACAAACTTCGGGATATGGAAACTCAATATGGAAGACGTGCCAGTGCAAGAAGGGCACGCCAAAAGTCCTACATGGGAAGGAGAAATAGAAAGTGAAGATTGAAGATTGAGAAGCCAACAACCGCAGGGCGGTGTCCGCAATATGACTCTTTCTGATGGAGTGATCTATAACATACTGGAGAAACCTCGATGGTTGGGATATGGTCGAAGCATAAATCCCTCTACGTGACGAAGTCTCTCACAAACATAAACTCAGTATGAAGCATAAGATCTGTATTACTAAAGCAGAGAATACGACCATCCAACAACACGTCAGTGAGTTCAAGAATTATTTAGTATTGATGTTCATTGATGATGACCATCAGGCACCACTACTTTTGACTTCGCTACTGCCATCCTCTTTGTTGTGACATTACTACATGAGAGAGCAATTATTTCCTTTGGGGTAGTCATATCCTCTCTCTTGTCCAATGAGCTCATTCAGAAGGCAACCGCTAAAGATGAGTATGATTAATTATGGGTTTGTCGTCATAGAAGACCGAAAGTCAAAGAAACCTATAGACTCAGACAGGTGTACTTACTACAAGCAGAGTGGACATAACTACAAGGATTACCCAAACCTTCTCAAGAACACAACGCCATAAATGAAATATGTTGGGGCACAGAATTAACCAGTGTAAGATGAAGAAGACAACTTCATAAGAAGATGAGGTTGATTTTGTAGGACATATGAATACAGTGAACTATTTTTGGTTGCTAAATTGGAAATTTTGTGATCCTCCCGCGATGACTGGATTATAGACTCGGGTTACTCCTACCATATATCTTCTAACAAAGATACGCTCATCGAACTACAACCTATTCATGGTGAACATATTCTTCTTGGGCATGGCACTTCTTGCGAAGTTATAGGAGTTGGTTCAGTTTTGATCCAGGGACATGATGTGGGGAGAGATCTACTTCTTACCAATGTTAGACATGTACGGAGCCTCAAGAAGAACATGATCTCCTTGGGAAACTTTTTTTTTAGTTTAATCTCCTTGGAAAATTTTGATTTAGGGGATGCGACATTATATTGTGAGGAGTTATAAAGGTTCGACAAGATGAGCGCAATCTTTCAAGGTAGAAGGCGCCGAAATATATTCATCCTACAGGGCACTACAAAGAAGTCGATAACCTCTTCCAGCCCTAGTCTCACTACTACCTCGACAACCCTACTACTTGCATCTTCGACATCTTCCTCCTCCGTTCTATGGTTCTACCGCACTGCAAGGAGCGGCTATCATGTCGCTAAAACTAGTACTCGACACTATGCTTGAAGGAGTCACTACTGGATTGATAACTCTTCCAACTACTGTATGAAAGAACTAAGAAGTCCTACTCGGGCGTTGAACCGAGAAGGATGCTCGAACTAGCTCAAAACCCCATAGGTGATAGAGCCAATAACAAAAGGGAGTCACAAAGTGGCCAATCTATTTGCCAACGGAAGAACAAATAGCTTATTGGCTCATGAAGACCATCAAGTTGGAGCAGGAGAATCATAATTAAGTCAAGGAGGAGATTGTACGAAATATGCCTCAAAAGCTTAAATATTCTATCTAGATTTGGAACCTTTTTTCGGTCATTTTTTTAAAGACACGTATCTTTCTAGGTTTGAATTATTTGATACATTTTTTTAGTATATCTTGAGATTATCTACTATCTTGGAATATTTGATACAATCTTTTGTAATTATCATGAGATATATGTAAAGGATTTCTTCCTTAGTTTTGATTGGAGAACATATTTGACTTGGGGGACTAAGTTTACTTGGTCTTAATCTTAACTTACATCTCAAGACGGCTCTCTATAAATAGATGAGAAGAGATTGTATCTAAGTGTGGCAATATAAAGAACTACGAATCTAAAAAAGAGATTATTATAATCAGAGAGAAGAAGAGAGGCTAAAAACATGTCTTGTAATTTACTCACTATCTAATTAATACTAGCTCCGAAAAAATATTCTTTCTACCATTTGTCCACTACTTTCCTAATTATTGTAAGTCCACCTTATTTTGCCAAATCCTCCAAGATTTAGCTAATTCCATGATTTTGACCTAATATCTGGTACAATATAAGCAAAAGATCCTAAAAACTAATTATTAGGAGAACATTTGCCAATTTTGAATAAAGAAACCATTAAAATATACTAAAGTACCTACAAGCTTTAGTACGTCAAGAGCAGTTGAGGCAACTGTATGTGGTCCATACTTCTTGATAGATGCTGAATCACCATGACAACGCAAATCAACTAAAAGGAACTGCAAAAAAAGAGTGGCAAAGCCTGATCAGAAGAATAGTTTTAAAAGTAAAATTAGTAAAATTAGGACAAGGTGCACGATCTTGAGATTAACTAGGCTTGCGGAATATTTATCCAAAAAAACAAGTAAGAGCATCACGGAATACCTGCCATAAAGGAAATTCTTGTGCCAACCTTTTCGCAAAAGATCCTGACAAGTTCCAACTCGATAATATAAGAATACAATTACAAGATAATGCACATAGCTAAGATAAGAATAGTTAACCCCCCACCCCCACCCAAAAAAAAACAATGATAACAATTGTCCTTACTTAAAACAACAGGCAGAACGTAATTTATGGGATAAGAATGTATTCCATGTTTATTAGATACAGATGTAATAAATTCACCGATGCGAACTACATACTTAAAAGTTTGAAAGCTTACCCCAGTTCTTCCTGCTACCTAGAATTCCATGAAGGAGAACAGCAGTTGGCAGATCAGTCGGCGGCTTGCCAATTACAGATTTCTGACTGACCTATATAAAAAATAATAGTAATTCAGCTATATGGTATTTATATAGGCTTGAATCTCTCTATTTACCCATAAAACAACATAACTAACATATTTTAACTTATCCAACCCATAAGAGAGAATTTGACGATGGAATGAGTTTTAGATCAACGCAATTTTGTCATCAATAGGAAGCATGGCAATTAATCAACTTCCAAACATGAGACATGTATATATGAATTTCTCTGGTATATGTATATTAAAGATATGTATTAGGTTGATAATCATTCATAATAGTACATACTAATATAGTAAAAAGAAACATATAACAATTAGTGTTTATCAAAAGAGGGTTATGAGAAAAGGTTACAACGATCTAATGACATCGAGGGTAGTACCTTGGCATGTGGCCTACATGAGAAAGTGGAGGAATTTTGACCAAAAACTGAGGCAAGAAAAAAGGAAACAAAGGCGTCCGTAGCATCAAGGCTTAAGACTATTTCATGAGCTACAGCAGCAAAGGCATTGGAGCAAGGTGGAGAGGTTTGTATAGAAAAGGTAAAGTAGACACTGTAGGGATATTGTTTGACATTGACCAGACACACAGCTGCAACCAAAGCTTCAAGCCCCTCAAGTTGCATTGCAAAATTAGAATAAATTGACAGTTCTCCAAGTAATCCTTGATAGCTAGCAAGGTCATCAAGTAAGTCCTCATACAGAGCAACGAGTCAGCTTATGGAAGATGGCCTTCTGAGGAATATCTCAAATATCATTAGCTGTTGTAAGAATTATATGCCCCTACAAATTTCATAATTCATACAGTTCACATTTTATAGAATAAGTGGCAACCTTGATATTTGGAAGATAAGTTATATGGAGAATTCTGCCTTTGCTAAATGGAAAAAGTTAGACAAATATGTCAAAATTAAATATTTGGTAATATTTTGGGTCACAGGCCTTCAAGTTAGAGGAGGGAATACTTTAGTCCTTCATCGTCGCTAGCCCACTAGACAAAGATTAGTAGAATGCTCAGATTCCAAGAAAGCAAAAAATTGAGTCAGCTAAGATGAGGAGGTGCATCAAATATGAGCAACTACCTTTGAGCAGTAAGTCGGGGCATCGATGTGCAAAAAGAGAACAATGTTAAGGGCAGTGTGGTCACTATGAAGGCATAGTGATGATTATCTAGTTGTCAGTGTCTTGGTGGAGGGAAAACCATAGTTATGAGATCAGTGTGTTGGCGGCTTGATAAGTGGGTGAGAGCATGGTGATAAGAAAGAAACAAGGATTTTGTGCGTCAATTTCGCTTATCATTTCACATTATATTTAATCAATACTCTTGAGCTCTTTAAAAATTGACATTAGAGTTTAATTTAAAATTTTAAGATTTAGATATTTCTCCTGCTATTGCCTGAAGTTGGGTGAGAGTTAGAGAGAGAATATTCTTCACGAGAAAGTGGTCATGCTCTTAAGAAGAAGTGAAAATTCCTCAAGAAATTTAGAGGTGCAAATTCCTTTCAAAAGAAGTAGTGACAAGGTTCTCGTAAGAGAGGTAAGACTACATTTGATTCTTTTTGTTTCAGATTGAGCAAGAGGTGGTCATTGGAGTCCCAATGAAATTAATGTGGTGAATCTAGGCAAGGGAATTGAAACACTTAAAACTGAGTATATCTGTGTTTGCTCCACTATCTTGTCACCTCCTCACCATAAACTTATTAGTATAGTCAAATGCTAATTGCCAATTAGTGCATATAAATTTTGTGTTCTCCATCTACTTTAGAAGGGAAGGTTTTGAATCTTTTGATTTGGCAATGACTTCTTTACTAGCCCTATTCACCCTCTCTCTTGTGCCTCTTCAAGGTCACAAAAAGAAACTATCGTGCCAAATTTTATGATTTATGATTAATAGCTTGCTGAAACATAAGTTACTTTGTTCACCTCCATGTTGTTTAAAAGCAAGAAGTAATCTCATAATCATAAGAGGATTCTGACCTGTCAACTATTGCCACTAATTGGTGTTAAAGACAACAGCAATGTGTACAGACAAGGTCAGTTACATACTTCCATTCTCTCTCATAGTGCAAATTCTGTACTGCATGCTAGTATTTTGAAACAAATCCCATGCACATGGTTTACCATAAATCATGGTGCACAGCCATTGGATCCTGGTCCAAGACTTGGGGCATCCAACAACTATGAGACATAGTTTACCATAAACCATGATTCATAGGATTTAAATTAGTGTCTTAAGGTCTAAATGTGCACTATCATCTATCTGATATTACCTTTTATTAGTCAACAATCTTCAAACATGCAGCATCAGAAATAGCTCCCCTTGATTTTGTTCCATAATGGCAGTAACAATTTTCACAACCAATATTTTAACAATATTCATCTTCTTGGCATGGAACTGTCATCGTAGATGTAATAATAAGAATTTTTAGATTGTTTAGACTGTCATCGTAATGTCAGGGTTTAGCATACAAGTTTTACTAAAGCAATAAAAATGGCTTGAAACAGCCTACTATAATCACAGAAATATAATACATAAAGATGTAATCTACCAAACATTATGAAATTATTGAAAGAAATTCACTTATAGACAGATGCATGACACTATTGTCTAGAGGATCCTTATGGTACAAAATATAAAATCAAATTTTCATGATAATTGACATTTACAAGTACTTCAAAAGTTATGCATATAACAAAATTAACTTGAGGTTGTATACAAGTCGGTATATGCAAAACCTGTCAGAAACTATATCTAAAATAGAAGTAAAATCGGTTCACTAATATGACAAAGATGGACTAGATGATGCATATGAAACCATTACTACAAAGTTACCAGATGTTGCATCCTATAATTGGAGTTTCCCTTTTTTAAGTTTTTTGCATGAATAATTTCCATCAAATCAAGAAAAACACAGTCGAATACTGGGAGATTGGTTTAATTGGACTTACTTGACTTCCCTGAATCAAATCATAAGCCTGCCGAAAATAAAACGAGAAACACGATTAACCAAGAAGTGGGAAACATACAAATATCAAAAGCTTTAACCTCCCAGTACACTATATTCAATTCAATAATGTAGAATTAATCAGCATTTGCATGCCTTTCAACCTCAAAAGTTGACAACTGAATGAAATTTAGACAAATCGGTAAGTGGCAAATTACCAGCACATTGTTAGATGTGGCAACACTTGATTGATGAATCACTCTATCATCTACTAAAGCCATATGAGTTCGAAACCTTGTAAGATCTTTGGAAACCTTCAACCTAGAAGGATTTAGAAATAATCGGCCATTATGATGTTCATAACCCTGCAAACAATCAAAGATATGAATGAAAAGAATAAAAAGTTCTATAGAACCGCTAATAAATAAATGAAAATTTTGATTATATTTTGTCCAGAAGATGGCATAAGAGGCACAGCAGCACTGTTGCGTGGAATTAATCAGGACAAGGAGGTGTGTCACTACATCTCAACAAATTTAAAATCATATGGCAAAAAATGTCAATGTTTTGCCATATCATGAGTGGTTACTTAGATTTTATGTCCATTAATAGGATAATCATAATTTATGTAACATTTTGGAAAGGGAGGGAAAAGGTTTCATGATAATAGGGACAACTGGATCTATTTTGTTTCTGTTTTTTTTGTAAACAGATGTTAATTAAGTCAATTCAGAATATTGTCACCGAAAACATGAACAAAGATATTAAAGGAACGGCTGTAATTGTAAATTCATACCAATACCCTACAATCTCAGCTTTAAGAATTCAAATTTGCAGATCTTGGTACCATGTATGCAATTTAGCCACATCAAACAATTCCGTCTATGATCTTAATACAACTAAGGTTATTGACTTGTTTCTCCAAAAACAAATAAATAAAATAGTTCTTGCTAGTAGGGGTGGACAACTATTATCCGAACCGACCAATCCAACCCGAACAGGCCGGTTTTTAACCGAACCAATTAGGGGATTGGGTTGACCCGGTTCTTGATCTTCAATAACCAACTGGACCAGTTCGGTTGTTGGATGGGCTTTCAAAGAACCGATAAAATCGAACTGACCGTACCTCTATGAATTAGTCCATAAAAAATCTAGTACTCCTTTAATTTCTTGAATATACAAACCATCATTTCTTGAAGATATAGGCAGTCTCCTTTAATTTCTTTAAGTTCAGTTCAAAGTTCAAAGTTCAAATCCCAATGAGCCAACCCAATATCCAACAATAAGATTATAAAAGGAAAGGATTCAAATGAAATGGAAACCCTAACTAAATCAATTAATAATTCATCTTCTTCCACCTCCAAAGCTCCAACGATTGTAAGTTCTTCTCCTGCTCTTCATTTTCTTCCTCTATTCTCCTCCTCCAGTTCCGACCAACAACCCAGCACCCCCTTCATCTCTCCTTCATTTTGTTTTTTGTTTTTTGTTTTTTAGATGTGTAGGATTGAAATTGGAGTTTTTTAGGGTTTTTTTTTGTTGAAATTGGGGATTATTTTGTTTAGGGTTTTTTTGGGAGGAGAATTGAATGAGGTATTAGATGTGATATTTGACTTGGTGGGTGACCTGAATTTTGATGTAAGCTCTAAGCAGTTAAAATCCCCGATTACGCCCGATTAATTTCCGATTAATCGCTAATCGGAGGCTAAGCGATTTTTTATATAGCGATTTATAATATTTCAATAGTTAGCGATTTAATCGGCCAATTAGTGGTCAATCAGCCGATTTTAAGTGGCCGATTAACCGATTAAATCTCCTCTAATTTTCATGCTCGTTTGCATTATTTGAGCTCAATCCGGCCCAAACTGAAATCCAAATTCAAAATCCAAACCTCTTGTGGGCCTCGTGCAAACCCAAACTTTGATATGCCACCGCTCTCTTCTTCTTCCTCGCGCAAACTCAAACTCAAACTGATTCTCTTTTTCTTTCTCGAGCAAACCCAAATCCGACCCGCCGTCGCTCCTCCTGCACCGTAGCATACTTGACCCGGCCCGCATCTGTTGCACCTCCCTGATTGTATATATATGTTCTTATTTGACAATCTCATAATAGTTTTAAGTTATAATTTAGGGTTGCTACATAATGAGGATATATCTTTTTTAATTATATATATATATATATATATATATAACAATTTTTCCGATTTAATTCCCGATTATTTTCCGATTAACCGATTAATCACTAATCGCTCATAGACCGATTAGTTCCGAAAACCGATTTTAACTATTTAGTGTAAGCCTTTAAGGTTTTGTTTATGGTGGGTAGAATTTGTTGTATTTTGGTTGCCTTCAACCTTTTCATAATGAAATAGGTTGTTTATTTGCAAGTTCTAGTCGAACTTTATGTGATAGGATGTTCACACCATAAGGCAGTAAACTATTGATGATTATTTTTCTTTGAAATACATATTTTATCTTCTTTTCTTTGTCGAGAATAATATATTTATCTGCTATTCAACTTTAGTTCTTAGTTTTCATTGTAATGTCTAATGTGTGCAATTAAACTTTGCCATTTTAGGGGTTCATGAAAATTAATAAATGACATAATCTCTATGTTTGATACTAAATTATTGCATGCCTATTTTAATGCACAGATCATTAGTCTTTTTTTTGTTGTTGTTGAACACAAATCATTATATTGTAAAATTGATTAGATGTGTTTATCTATTTGCATATTAGATTCTTATGGCATAGTCAGTTAGTCACCATGCACCACCCATCATAACTTCATCAATGGGATCTTTTGCGGTAAACTTATTCCTCTTAATTGATTGATTTAAGTTATTTCAATCTGGGTATTATTACCTTTTACTAATTCAAAAACTTAATGCATGTATTTATGTTGTTTGACATAGATATCTACTAGTGGTGCAAGTCAATCGACTCAATCTCCCGCAGTTATGTCTGCACCTCCACCCAACCTCCACCCCCCACTCTAACAAGTGAGCCTCCAACAGATACAAGAGCTTCGACAATTGACATAATGGATCAGAGACTGCAAATGTGTCAATTAAGGTGAAGTTGCTTATGTTGGGCTCACAAATCGGGTGAAAAATACTCTAATTGAGTGGTATGATGAGTATAAATTGATTTGCTCTAAAAGTGCTGAAAGTACAAATTAGTCCAATATTGTAGATGACATGGAAGTTGATAGCCATGAACCAGATATTGAGGTTTTACTTTCAAAAGGTTATGATAAGGTTGTGAAGCAGTCTAATAATGATGAATGCAAAACATAGGTTGAACAATATTTTATGGAATCATGTGAAAGTCTTTCCAATCCTAACTTTGACATCTTGAGTTGGTGGAGGGATAAATCTTCTAAATACAAGATTTTAGAACTCATTGCACGAGATGTTTAGGCTATACCTGTCTCTACTGTAGCCTCTGAGTTGGCATTTAGTACTAGTGGGCGCATTCTATATCCATTTCGTAGTACTTCGCTTCCAAGGACAGTAGAGGCCCTAATTTGCACACAAAATTGGTTATGCACAAAGGTGGATATTGATCTTCGTGGCTATATGGAGCAGATTGAAGAAATTGAGTCAGGTACTCCCATAGTTTTTTTGTTTGTATCAATTTTTAAATTTCTTTGCTAACAAATTTTTTTCTCCCACTTGCACATATTTTAGGTGCTAGTGTAGCAGAAACTACACTTCATGCTGATTGATTGGCTATGGGTTTTATGTAGTGGTAAGTAAAGCAAAGCAAATGATCACTGAAAACCTTAGAAGTGACTTCCATTTTCAAATTTTGGACTGTTTATTTTAGACAATTGTATATAACGACCTGCCAAACACATTCTTCAACAATTCTTCCAATGCCTTTTTACTAATCAGATTAGTTATTAGTGATAATATATTTATATTCCTCTCTTGTCTCAATTGCAGGTGTCCAATTGAGATCATGATTTTGCAGTTAGTGCTTGGTGTGAAGAAATTAGAGTTGGATAGATATGAAAGAGCAAGTTGTTAATGCTTTCATGTGTTATGGTTTGAAGGTGCAGGTTGTTTTTGTTTAGCAATATGTTGTTTATGTTTCATGTGTTATGGTTTGAAGGAGCAGTTGTTACTTTAATCAAGTTAAGCAAAAACTATTTTCTAAATCTTTTTTGTTGTACCTGAAATTTAATTAGCTCTGGTTATTAATGTTCCTTTTATGAGAATAAACTAAGATTACAGAAGTATGCAGGTGAAAAAGTAGTGTATCTTACCCATTTAAACGTCATCATCTCAAACAATTGGTGTGAAATTCATTAGCAACTTGTGGTTTTATGATTCTTCATTTTAAATTCATTTCTGAACAACAATTAACGTTAGGTTGCTAGCAGGTTGTTTCTTAAGATTGATTGAAGTTATATTTTAAATTTCAATAAAATTGTGAATGATGTTAGAGGTGAAAAGTAGCACGCCAAACTGACAATCCAATTCAATCCAAACCGAGCTTAATCGGCTTGGATGGAAATCGATCCAATTAAGACTCGGATTGGTTGCGAATGAAAAAATCAAAAAATTGATATTCTTTGGATCGGTGGTGGATGGTTCATATTAGATCGGATACTGACCAATGCTCACCCCTACTTGCTAGTTGCTATCATTATGACTATGAGAATATTTGTCGCCACTTGATACCAAGTAAATTGAATTTTACAAAATTTAGAATCTAGTAAAACATGATCTGAAAATAGATCTAGTTGAATATATCACGCGGACTAGAGCCTTTAGCACATACCATTCATGTGGCAGACAACATTCAGCCTCCCCATGCCATTTAGCAGTACTAACTTGTTTAGACGTAAATTTTACCCATTTGAACCATATTTTGGTCGCTCAATGAACAATAATTAACCAATTCCCAATATTTTATATGTAGAAATCCAGATTGGAAAGACACACACAGTATATATATCAGTCTGCCTGCCCATATGAACCATCCAAATGGAGTTTTGTAATCTACGTACCACAGACTTCAATATGGATGTGGTATCACATCAGGCACTCCAACATGACACTAGCTATTTCAGTGTAGTTTTTCCAGTCAGTGTGTCTCATCACATTCTGTCAGTGTCTTTATGACACATGTACTAAAAAATACTGGGCGGTGATGACGAAGGCTATTCGAAATTAAGTGTTAATGAGAATTGATCAAGAAGACGCAAACCAGTAGATCTATCCTACGTGTAATACACGTGCAAAAGTTTCTTCATCAACGCATTAGTCTTTAATCAAAAATTCAATTGAGGAGAAAATCTTTTAAATACAAGAAAATGCATCTGAGATCCGCTCTCTCACCCCATAACTTGGCCTGAGAACCTTAACGCTCCTCCTTCTCAGGTTGAAAGCTGCAACGGAAGCGAGAGACAGCCGGGCGGGTCGGAGGTCGCATCCGCAACCCGCAATTAGATCCGAAACCGCCGCCATTGTTGAAGGAAGGGAAAGAAGAATTAGGGTTAGAGAAGAGAAGAAAAGTTTTTCTTTTTTTCTTTTTTATTTTTCTTATTTTATTTTTACTTTTATTTGGGGAAGTTGGTGGGAATAATGAGGGGGAGGGCGGAGACGCCGATGCCACGTGGCAAAAATGACAGTTACAAATGGTTTTGTCGGTTTGTGACGGTTTCGCGAGTGCCGGAGAGTCACAGAAGACGGAATTTTTTCCCAAACTGTGTCACTTTATTAAAGGTTTTCCCAAATCGCCCTTATTTTTTAAAAATTATCAAAACGTCCTACTTGCTTCTCGAAAAGCGAGTTTGAATAAAATCTCATCGTTTTTTCAGAAAGCGAGTGTGAAGCTTTGGTTTTGGCTAATCTAGACTCGCTTTCTGAAAAAACGATGGGATTTTGGGGCTTTTTAAGCCCCCAGATCTCAATTTGGATCTCACTTTCTCTCTGTTCATACTCTTGTTTATCTCTCTTACTCTCTTTTAACTCCGAAACCCAAAATCCTAGCTTTCCAAAATTGACCTCCTATCTACAAAATCTCATCTAAATCTAAATATATTCACTTAATCTTTCCCAATCCTGTCACCTTCCACTCTCAAAACCCTAAACCCATCTTCCGAAAGATTCATATTTTGGAATTTTGATAAGCTTGAAGAGAATAGCAACTTCAACTCTTCTACCCAAATACCTACGGCTATATCCTTCCGAATAAGCTTGTGAAAGTATGATTTATATCACCTATTATTTTGTACATTATTATAGGTTTTGTTTGTGGGAAGATAATAACTCGTATATTCGTATAAATAAACGTAGGTATGGATTACGATATTTCTATTTGGTTATACTTTGGCGGTAAAATAATTCGTGATCCAAAGATAGGTTGTTGTTATAGTGTCGTTGATCCTGAAATAGTTTGGGCACCTCGTACCACTACATTGGCAGAAATAGTTGAGAAAATTTATTAAGTTACTAATTGGGATAGGGTTCAATGGAATGTGAAAATTTTAGCTCGGTACGCAGCAGGTAAAGGAGATAGTCAGTATTTTATGACAGTGCACGTATCTACTGATAATGCTATGAAGTCAATGATTGCTAGGACACTTGATCACAATTGTACTTGGTCTGCATTAGAATTATATATTCAGCAAATCCAAATTATGAATCCTCAACCACATGATAATCCTAGTTCAAGCTTCGTACGAGAAGTACCGACACAGCAAATGAGGTCTAATTCCGTTCAAACCTCACAAGCAATCTCACTGTCCCGACAAGAAGACACCTTCACAAATACAACAAACCCGGATTCTACAGATGTTGAGTTGTCACGTCAACCGAGTCTGGTTCATGACTATGTTCCAAATGACACTTTATTTGAATTATTTTAAAATTTTACCATTAACAATGACCTATTAAACGATGATGATCAAGAGGAAGAAACAGATGATGAAGTTGATGAGAGTGTAGAAAATGATAATGGGGACGAAGATGATGAATATGCAAATGTAAATCCTATGAACAACAGTTCTAATGAAGTGAGAGCTACTGATAGCTATGCCAAAGTTAACGCTCATGTTACCGAGGAGATGACACAATGTGCTGTTGATTCTTGATTTTGATGATTACAACACACTGCAACATGTATCTGTGCTATACTATATAATTGCAGGTTGTATACACAAAGACCTCATTACTATACAACTGAACAAATGAACAAGCACACGCTCTGGATAAAGACATTGGCTTCACTCAAGACTCAAGTCAAGACATATGCTTCAAGTGTCATATATTTTTATGTCTTGTAAACAAATGTAATATTTTGTATTATTTGAGTCTTAGAATGATGTACAGCCTTGTCACACACACATACACTCACATATTACTCTTTTAAAATGTGTGTTTTTCAACTTCAAAAGGTCAAAACAGCTTGAAATAGTTTAGTTGTTGAGTACCAGTCGACCGCTACTTATACCAGTCGACTGAGTCGGTACAAAACTGACTAAACTTATTCAAACTCTGACCAGTCGACTCATTATGGCAACCCAGTCGACTGTTCAAGTGCGTTTGACAGTTTTCTATTTTTAAAATCGTTTTTCAAATTCAAATCTTTTTTAGATCCGTTGGTTGACAGTTGGAACAACTGATTCCCAACCTCCAGTGTATCTAACTCTATAAATAGAGATTAGAATCCACTGTTAAAAATAATAATACTCCAAGCATTTCTTTGAGATCTTAAATTTTACATTTTTCAAGAGACAAAAGCTTTCAACTCACTAAGACTTGGTTCTCTGTCTTCACTCCAGTATAACATTTGATTTCGTTCTGGACTAGATATAGAAGTCAACTATTTAGCCACGTACTATATCACAAATCACAAACAAGCCTATATAGGTTGATTGTAAATAATTTTATTGTTTTTCTTTTCCTCTCGGCTGGAGAGTAGGACTCTAGGTTGTAGAGTCAGGTTTGTCACTCTTGGTGGAAGAGTGAGTTGCTTTCTCTGGTTGAGATAAAGGACTACGGGTTAGACAAGGTTGTTGTTTGAACACCGTAGGGTATTCTTGTAAACCTTTTCAAGAATAGTGAAAATCTCAAATGGGTTGCTTGGGGACTGGATGTAGGTCGGAAGGACCGAACCAGGATACATCGTGTGCACTCTGTGGTTGTATCTCTCTAACTTGCATTTATATTTTCTCAGCTTGTGTTGTTACTGTGTAACTTGTCTGGACAGTCAACTGGGTACTTGATAAGTCGACTGGTCAGACTCGTATACTCTGATAGTTTTCTGGTTGTTAAGTCGACTGTCTCAACTCTAAGTCAACTTCACAGACTTGTTTAAATTACTTTTTCATTTTGTTAATTCAGTCGATTGGTTTATCCCTTAAGTTGACTGTACAGAAGAAAAATCTCTATTCCGCAATTTAATTTTTTTTAAACACTATTCACCCCCCCCCCCCCCTCTAGTGTTTGTTGCCTCGCCTACAGGATCCAACACTTGGTATCAGAGCAAGGTTAAAGGCTATGGCAACTACGTCAAATGCAAATCAGTACCATGAAGGCCAATCTACACAAAAGCCAAATCAGTACCATGAAGGCCAATCTACACAAAAGCCACCTCTCTTCGATGGAACAAATTACAATTTTGGAAGTGCAGAATGAAGATTTACCTCCAATCCATCAATTATGAAATATGGAACATGACTGAAATAGAATACACTGCTCCTACTATTCCATATGCACAATGGAATTGTAATACCCAGATCTAGAGCGAACAGTCGACTGGTACTGGTAGCAGTCGACTGGTCCGCACGGGATTTGAGAGATTTGAGATTGAGATTGAGAAATTTAGTCCCACATGGGAAGTTTGATAGGATAATTTGAGTATAAATACTATTAGCCAATGATCAAGAGTCACCAATCCGGTTAACCACCTTTTGAGAGGCAGCCTGTGGTGGGCAGTTGTACTACATAGTATTTATAATTTGTCTGCGTATTGGGGCGGGGCGTTACAAATGGTATCAGAGCCGACTTTCGACACCGGATGTAGTAGAGGTCTATATGGTCTGCGGTGCTGGGAATCATTGAGCATCGGGATCGGTGTTGAGTGTGGTATCCGATCTGCAGTGTGGTGAATGATTGATGGCCGGGATCGAGGAGTATACTACATCGGCTAGAAAGGGCGGTCCTACACGAGATGTGTGCCCTGTACTCAGTGAGGACGCTGATTCCTAAGGGGGGGGTGTATGTAATACCCCAGATCTTGAGCGAACAGTCAACTGGTACTGGTAGCAGTCGACTGGTTCGCACGGGATTTGAGAGATTTGAGATTGAGAAATTTAGTCCCACTTGGGAAGTTTGATAGGATAATTTGAGTATAACTACTATTAGCCAATGATCAAGAGTCACCAATCCGGTTAACCACCTTTTGAGAGGCAGCCTGTGTGGTGGGCAGTTGTACTACATAGTATTTATAATTTGTCTGAGTATTGGGGCGGGGCGTTACAGGAATGATGACATGAAGAACCAAACAATGAATAATGCAAAAGCGATGAATGCATTATTCTGTGCTCTTACAAAAGAGGAGTTCAACCGTGTGTCAAATTCAACAACCGCACATCAAATCTGGCATACACTCGAGTTAACTCATGAAGGAACAAACAAAGAGAAAGAATCTAAAATATCTGTTCTTGTTCACATGTTTGAAATGTTCCGTATGAAGGAAAATGAAAATGTGTCCGAGATGATTACCAGATTTACTGACATTACAAACTCACTTGTGGCTCTTGGAAAAATATACACTCAAGCAGAAATGGTGAGAAAAATTCTTCGTGCACTCACTCCTGAATGGGAAAAGAAAACCACTGCAATAGAAGAAGCAAATGATTTATCACAACTGTCTCTTGAGAATCTTGTGGGAAATCTAATGGCTTATGAGGTTCAAATTGAAGAACGGAAGAAGGATGCAGAACCACAACAGTCAAAGAAGAAATCATCCATGAAAAACTCAGAAGATGAAGAAGAAGATGAAGAGGAGATAGCCATGTTCACAAGGAGATTCAAAAAATTTCTAAAGAAAGGTAAGTTCAATTCTAAATTTAGAGATTCTAATGATCCTCCAACTTGTTTCAGGTGTAATAAAACAGGTCATATGAAGAAGGATTGTCCTCTAGAAAATACAAAGTCTAAGGGAAAGACATCCAACTTCAAGAAGGATAAGTACACAAAGAACAAGTTTGCCAAAAACAAAAAGGCATATCAAGCAACTTGGGATGATAGCGATTCTTCCTCAGAAGAAGAAACTGATGAAACCAACGAGGTTGCGAACATGTATTTTATGGCTTCACAGAATCAAGTAAGTAATGATTATGATTCAGAAGATTTACTTGATGCTTTCAATGAAATTTTTCAAGAATTGAAAAAGGAAAAGATTAGAGTTAAGAACCTAAAGAAAGTTAATCAAACGCTTTCTCAAGAGAATCTTAACCTTGATAAAGAAGTAAAATCTTTAAATTCTCGTATTTCAAGTTTAGATATGGATCTTGAATCTCTAGAAAAGAATTATGAAGAGATATCCAAGAACGTATCTAAGTTCAATAAAGGAAAAGAGAATTTAAACGATGTTCTTCAAAATCAAGTGAAATCTAGTCAAAAGTTTGGTCTTGGTTTTAAAAAAATCTCTTGTAAAAGATCTTTCCTCTAAAAACACTAGTAGAAATAAACCTGAATCTATTTCTAGTGTTAAACATAAACTGTATGAATTCTTTGAAAAGCCTAAGCTTATAAATTTTAGTGATAAAAGCAAGTCTAAAGTTCAGTCAAGTCGACTGAGTCCATCCACCAGTCGTCTGTCCAGAGGAATTGAGTCTTATTCAACAAGACCAAAACCTCATATAAGTCGACCTATATTATCATCCAGTCGACTGACTTACAGTAGAAGTCGACTGAAGGATGCTATAAAGTCGACTGGACAGAACAAACTTGTATGGGTTCCAGTTAACTTGAATCTGAATAATAGAACTGCGTATATCAATTCATATATGTTAAATGTATGTAATTCTGTTAATTTTATTCCTGCTTATGGAGGAAAATCAAACTCATTATGGATTTGGTTTCCCCCAAACTAATATGTTTTGGACCCAATGAAAAAGGTACCATATTCACATTGAATATTTTATAGGTACCAAAGAAAGATCGTTGGATACTTGACAGTGGGTGTTCAAAGCATATGACTGGTCATGCCAATCTCCTATTCACCATACAAAGCATCAATGGAGGAACAGTTACCTTTGGTGATACAACAAAGAAAAAGTCATATGAATCGGCATGGTTGGTAAAAATACTAACCCTACTATAGAAAATGTTTTGTTAGTTAGTGGACTAAAACATAATTTGTTAAGTATTAGTCAACTATGTGATAAAGGTTATAAAATTGTATTTGAAAAAGATGCTTGCTTAATTTATGATTCTACTATGCAAAACATTATTTTTCAAGGTTTTCGCAAAAACAATATTTATGAATTATGTTTGAATACAAATGAGTTTTCAAATGATTTTTGTTTAATAGCTTCTAATAATGATTCTTGGCTTTGGCATAGACAATTTGGTCATGTGAATATGAAAAATCTCTCTAAGATATCTAAGTATAACCTAGTTAAAGGACTGCCAAAACTATCCTTTAAAAAGGATAAGTTATGTGATGCATGTCAACTAGGAAAACAAATCAAATTCACTTTTAAAACAAAAGAAGTAATTTCTACTAGTAGACCGCTCGAATTAATTCATATAGATTTATTTGGCCCTACTAGAGTTGCTTCTTTAAATAAAAGTAGATATGTATTTGTTTTAGTAGATGATTTTTCACGATTCACTTGGACATTCTTATTAAAACATAAAAATGATGCTTTTGATGAATTTGCAAATTTTTGTAAACGAATTCAAAACCAAAGATCTCTAACCATAGTCACTATTAGAAGTGATCATGGTTGAGAATTTGAAAATGAAACGTTTACAAAATATTGCAACAAGAATGGTATAACACATTCATTTGCATTTCCTAGAGCTTCACCACAAAATGAACTGGTTAAAAGGAAAAATAGGACTTTGCAAGAATGCGCATGTACCATGCTTGTTGAAAGCAATTTACCTAAGTATTTTTGGGCTGAAGCCGTTGCTACAGCTTGTTATGTTTTAAACAGGATTCTAATAAGACCTAAGCTAAAGAAGACTTGTTATGAGTTATTTTTAACAAAATTTCTAAAGTCTCTTATTTTAAGACATTTGGTTGTAAGTGTTTTATTCTGAACATTAAAGATATTTTGGATAAATTTGAACCTAGATCTAATGAGGGTATCTTTATAGGATACTCAAATAGGAGTAAAGCATATAGAATTTTCAACAAGTCAACAATGACTATTGAAGAATCAATGCATGTTACATTCGATGAATCTCTGTCTTCATCAAATTTAATTAAAGATGATGAAACTGATTCATCACCTTTAAATAAAGTAATTACATCTTTAGAACAAACTAGTCTCGCAGATAAGTCGACCGATAAGGACATCAAGTCGACTGATGTAAACCAGTCGACTGAGGAACTTGTCAAGTCGACTGATCCTATTGTGATATCTTCAACTTTACCAAAATCTTTTGTTGAAGTTAGAGATCATCCTCATGACTTAATAATTGGTGACATCTCCCATGGTATTCAGACACGATCACATATTAATATGATATCTCATACAGCCTTCTTGTCGGATTTTGAACCGAAAAATATACAAGAAGCATGTGAGAATGAATTTTGGATGAATGCCATGCAAGATGAGTTAAACCAATTCATAAGGAATGATGTATGGGATTTAGTTCCACGACCTCCTGATCATACTATTATTGGTACCAAATGGGTATTTAAAAATAAGTTAGATGAATCAGGACAAGTTGTTAGGAACAAAGCTAGACTAGCTGCTCAAGGATATAATCAAGAAGAAGGCATAGATTTTGATGAAACATATGCTCCTGTTGCTAGATTAGAATCAATTCGTATTTTATTATCTTTTGCTTGTTTCATGAATTTTATATTTCATCAAATGGATGTTAAAAGTGCTTTTCTTAATGGGTTTATTAAAGAGAATGTTTATGTTAAACAAACCACCAGGTTTTGAACATGAACAATTCCCAAACCATGTTTTTAAATTGAAAAAGGCTTTATACGGTCTTAAACAAGCACCACGTGCTTGGTATGATCGTTTGAAAACTTTTCTTTTAGAATCAGGATTTGAGATAGGTAAAGTCGATACTACCTTGTTTATCAAGAGAATTAAGAATGATATTTTAATCATAAAAATATATGTTGATGATATAATTTTTGGTTCTACTAATAATAATCTATGTCAAGAGTTTGCTAACACCATGAAAAACGAGTTTGAGATGAGTCACATGGGTGAACTCAATTATTTCCTTGGACTACAAATTAAACAGTCTTCAAATGGCATATTTATTAATCAAGGAAAATATGCAAAGGAATTACTCAAACGGTTTAACATGGATAATACAAGTAGTAAATCCACACCTATGGCTACTACCACTACCCTTGACAAAGATATATTAGGTAAGAGTGTCGATCAGAAACTCTATCGAGGTATGATTGGTTCACTCTTATATATTACCGCTAGCAGACCAGATATTATGTTCAGTGTATGTTTGTGTGCTAGATATCAGTCTAGTCCTAAAGAATCTCATTTAAAAGCTGTGAAACGAATTTTAAGATATATTAAGGCACATCTGATTATGGTTTATTTTATCCCCATACCAATAATTTCCAACTTTTGTCGTACAGTGATGCTGATTTTGCTGGTAGTAAAACTGATCGCAAGAGCACTAGTGGGACATGTCACTTTTTGGGACATTCACTAGTTTCTTGGTGCAGTAAAAGCAAAATTCAGTATCCCTACCTACTACAGAAGCTGAATATATCGCTGCAAGTTTGGCATGTGCACAAATTTTGTGGATGAAACAAACCATATTAGATTATGGTATTTCTTTTGAAAAACCTTCAATAATGTGTGATAATACCAGTGCAATTAATTTATCTAAAAATCCGGTTCAACATTCACGTACGAAACATATTGATATTCGACATCATTTTCTACGTGATCATGTTTTAAAAGGAGACATATCTTTAGACTTTATCTCTATTGATAAACAAGTAGCTGATATATTTACAAAACCCCTTAAAGAAGACATTTTTATTACTTTAAGAAGAGAACTAGGGATATGTAATTTTCTTGATATTTGTTGAAAATATTTTTTTAAGTCGATTTGTATATGCTGTTCAGTCGACTGTCTCGTATTTTTTACATACTGTTGCCGCTAAATTTGGTGTGGGGGCAAACAGATGAATTTGTGGATTCTTAGGGAAACTGAATAGTAAACCTGTATACCTGTTCCGTCAGGCTTTGGTCGTCGATCCCGCCGCAGACCTGCAAAAAGTGCGAGACACCGGGGTTGTTCCCGGCGACGCACCCTCCGACGCTCAAGTCAGTAACCAGGAAGACTATGAAAGAGCGCAAAAACTGGTGAAAGATTGATTACCTCTTAATGGAAATGGATGGGGGGTATTTATAGGCGTCTTAGAGAACAGATTAGGAATGTAATCCCCGTGGTCTGATAAGGAATATTCTCCTCGTAAACAGATTAGTAATGTAATCTGATAAAGTATATTCCCCGTAATCAGATAAGGAATTTAATCCCCAAATCCCAGTGAAAAGATAGACGTACATCAGGGCCGTTGATCATGATTAACCAAGGACCCTGATTTTATCTTGCTGGAACGGGTGCTCAGCGGGTTAAAATCCGCACCCTCTTGCTGGTGGATCCATTCGTGGGTTATTGGGTCCTTGGGGAGAAGATCCAATACCCATTTTGGACCCTCTTGTAGGCGAAATTACCGTTTTACCCCTAGGTCCCAAGATTCGTGCCCGATTTGGACGATTCCGATTAACCCCCGTTTTTTAGCCATATCACGAGCCCCCCACTCCTAAAGGCTAAATTTGATCGGCCTTTGAGGAGTAGTTTAACTGTTTTAATGGCTAGCGGAGTTGTATTGGAGTTCAAATGATGGGTTTCGAATCTCGAAGGGGTAGTGAGGTGATTTTCCAAGTGGATTGAGCTCCGAGTCGCTCATGAGCTCTGATGGTCATGTGGTATTCTTGTAGGGACATCCTCTTTTCCTTCGCGAAGTGTCAACTCGTCGTTCGGGGGTTTCGTACATTTGTATCACGCCTTAGGCTCCCCCCAGGGCTCGCTGGCTAGGAGGCCGAGGTCCATATGCAGTTCGGCAAGCTTTTCCGGAGAGGAAAGCGAGTTGGCATAGCCGCGAGCACTAGGAGTGAGTCCGGCGATCTGCCGAACTTGATTTTTATCCCGTAACAAGGTCGGTGTCACGAACGCTCGGCAGTGAGTGCCGATCTTGATTTTTCCCCCGTAACAAGGTCGGTGTCACGAATGCTCGGCAGTGAGTGCCGAACTTGATTTTTACCCCGTAACAAGGTCGGTGTCACGAATGCTCGGCAGTGAGTGCCGAACTTGATTTTCCCCCCATAACAAGGTCGGTGTCACGAACGCTCGGCAGTGAGTGCCGAACTTGATTTTTACCCCGTAACAAGGTCGGTGTCACGAACGCTCGGCAGTGAGTGCCGAACTTGATTTTTCCCCCGTAACAAGGTCGGTGTCACGAACGCTCGGCAGTGAGTGCCGAACTTGATTTTTATCCCGTAACAAGGTCGGTGTCACGAATGCTCGGCAGTGAGTGCCGATCTTGATTTTTCCCCTGTAACAAGGTCGGTGTCACGAACGCTCGGCAGTGAGTGCCGAACTTTGATTTTTATCCCGTAACAAGGTCGGTGTCACGAACGCTCGGCAGTGAGTGCCGAACTTGATTTTTACCCCGTAACAAGGTCGGTGTCACGAACGCTCGGCAGTGAGTGCCGAACTTGATTTTTACCCCGTAACAAGGTCGGTGTCACGAACGCTCGGCAGTGAGTGCCGAACTTGATTTTTACCCCGTAGAAAGGTCGGTGTCACGAACGCTCGGCAGTGAGTGCCGAACTTGATTTTTATCCCGTAACAAGGTCGGTGTCACGAATGCTCGGCGGTGGGTGCCGAACTTCTAGACTTGTCGTTTTTAGGGGTTTGTTTTTTCTGTGCGCCATTTGAACTTCTGGTGGCTTTGACAGCTCTGACAGCTCTGACAACTCTGACAACCCTGACAGATGGGACGTTCATTAATTGCAGTGACCTCTGGGCTTCTATCAGACGGGACGCGCATTAAATTCAACTCATGATTCGTTGTGGTTAGCGAGGCGACGATTGGAGTCGCTTCGTCGTTTGGTTTAAATGGGTCGGTCGTACGGGCCCATTAACCTCGTTTGGAGTGCCCTCCCCTCTATAAATCCTCACCCCCCTCTCTCATTTTTCATTTCTCCTCTCCTTTGCTCAGACGGTTTCTTGTGCTCAGGTGAATTTTTCCGGTGTCGGCGTTTAGTTCAGGCGAAGTTTTCCGGCAGCTATCTTTCTTAAGGTAATTTATCATCAACTATGTCTATAACTTCTGTCTCCGACGAAGTCTCTTGGTCCGAGCCCTCCCTTGAAGACGTCGAGGACTCGACTTCGACCCCGACCAAAGGCAAGGTGTTCGGCAAGGATTCGATCGTTGTCGATCCGAAGAGGATGGGGGAGTTCGGACAACTACTAGGTCCGTTGACGGGGCTCCACAGAGTCAGGCAGCTCCCGGAGGATCAGGCCGAGCGAATTGTCCATGGGAGGGGGAGGTCCTTCGAGGAGAATGCCGCGAGGGAGACGACGGAGGCGGACGATGCGGCGTCGATCCTGCGCGAGGAGGATCTGGCAGGGATCCGGGATTCTTTTTTCATCCCGGAGGAGTACGAAATCATGTTGCCAGGCCCCGGAGTTAGGGCCAACTCGCCGCTGCCAGTGACCATGTGTTGCTGGCCGGTCGATGCCTTTATCGCCGGTGCTCGGCTACCTCTCCACGCGTTCGCAATCACCTTGGTGAGTTGGTTCGGGGTCAGCCCCATCCAACTTATGCCGAACGCGTGGCGAGTGATTAATGGTTTCGTTCTCCACTGCCAGGCCGCAGGGATCGAGCCGCAGCTGAACGTGCTTCGGACGCTATACCGGCTCCACCAAGGGAATAAGTCGGAGTACCGGTATTATTTGACTCCGAGGCACGGCGGCAGACTCGTCATCTGCCCTGACTCTATTAAGCACTGGCGGGAGAAGTGGTTCGTCGTGCGGAGTCGAGAGGCCTGGCCGATCCCCTCTGACTGGGTAGAAGGGGTGCCGAAGAGGGCGAAGGCGGTGCCGAAGCTCTCAGTAGAAGAAGAAGAGGCGGTCGGATCCTCCTTGACCGGCCGAAGTACGATTGGAGGGAGCTGACGGAGGACGTCCTCTACAAGGGAGGGCTCTGCCGCGTAGATCCCAGTACGCGGCTCTCGTCAAGTTCTTTTATCCGTACTCATTGCCTTGTTGTTTTTTTTTTATGTGCTAATCATCTTTTTGTTTCCGATGCAGAATCCATGGACTACGACGCGGTCTTGGCGCTCAGGGCAGGGCTTGCGAGCAAGGCGCCGAAGAAGCGCAAGAGGGTAGCGTCCAAGTTGCCCCCGACCTCGACGGCTCCGAGGATCACAGCCCCCGTCGGGGAGGTGGAGATCCTTGATGACCCGGTCGTCACCGTGGCGGGGACTTCGGCTCCCGCACCTGTGGGGGAGTTCCCCATTGCCGCCGCTCTCGCCATGCCGACCCCGCCGCTGACCGTGGCTGGCGAGGAGCTCCTGACGGAGGAGCACAAGCGGATCCATATTCCGGACTGGCAAGTTCGGAAGCACGATGGGTTCCTCGGGAACTCCTTGGCGAGCATGCAGGCCATCAAGCATCTCGCCACCCCGAAGGACCGAGCCGCCATGGAGGCGGGGAGAGAGGGCAACGACGTGATCGAGATCGCTCGTTCGGCGGTATCGGTAAGCTTTTCCTCGTTTGTTGTATTTCTTGAATCACAAAATTTTTTTCTAACTCTTTTAGCTCTTCTTTGCTACAGATCATCGTCCACTTCGGCCACCTCACCGAGAGGCTGACAGCTCTAGAGAAAGAGCTGAAGCAGGAGTCCGACCAAGCTCGGAACGAAAAAGCTCGGATGTCGAACGAGCTCGACAAGCTCCGTGTCGAGCACGAGGGCAGGTCGGCGAGGGTCCAGCACCTCGAGGCCGAGGTGAAGAGGCTGGAGGGCGAGCTCCTTCGATAGAAGGAGGGGTCGGCCAAGCAGTTGGCCGAGGTCGAGGCGGCGCAGGCGGCAGCCGTGAAGGCGGCGGAGGACGCGACCTTGGAGAAGGCCCAAGGGTTCCTCGCGCAGAATATGGCGAAGGCCTTCGCTGCCGCCCTCACGCGGGTGTCGGAAGCGTACCCCGGGGTGGACGTCTCGGGGTGTCGGCTATTCCCCGGACACGTCGAGGGCTTCGACCCTGAGTCCGAAGGGGAAGAAGAGGAGGAGGGCGACGACGAAGCCGGCGCCGGGGCCGGGGCTGCTGATGAGGTCCCTAGCACCACGATTACTCCGCTGGCGGCGGCGTCTCCTTCGGCGAAGTCAACTCCCACCCCACCTCGTCGCTCGGGGAAAGAGGTCGAGCCTTGAATCCGCCATTTGTTTTCTTGTTTTTGTTTTTCTTTTCGAACTCTGTAATGCCTAATAGCGGACTGGCCACCGCTACTTTTTGACATTAATGAAAAGAAAGTTTTTGCAAGTGTTGATGTTCGGAAGTTTTTGTCTTTTGCCCCCTCTTTTGCCGAACATTCCCTTCTTGTTTTTAGAAAAGAAAATTTTTCCAAGTGTGGTGCTTCGGCAGTGTTCGACGTTTTTGCTGATTACTCCGATCTCTTTGCAGCTTATGGTGATCGCCCAAGACGTCGAGCCTTCGCGCTCGGATGAGGAAGCTCGAGCCGAGGTCGGCCTAGGGGCGACGAGGCTGTGTCTGGCGAGGTGCCGAGAGAGACTCTACGAGGTCGAGCTCGGATTGCGCCGAGCTGAAAGCGAGAGGACCCATCTCCAGCTCATCCTCGGCCGGCGAGATATCGAGATTCGCCGTTTGGAAAGTAGGATCGCCGAGCTTATCCCCGAAGGTGAATATTCGCCAACTGATTTCAGTAATGAGATTCGGGTTCAGTGCATCCGTCATAACTTGTCCAAAATAACAGCGGAGAGAGACGATTTGCTTTCCGAGATACAACATCTTCAGTCCGTAGAGGCGACGCTTCGGAGTGAGGGCGAGGGGCTGACGGCCGAGGTGGACAAGTTGACGACCGAACGGGTACAGTTGACCGCCGAAGTCGAAGCGCTCAAGAGAGCGACGGTGGATAAAAGCATCGAGGTCACCCACCTTCGGCGCCTCATCGCCAGCCGATCTGGAGTGCCGGACTCCGCGATACCCCCACGTTTCGAAGTCGACGTCAAGGACGACTCGTTGCGGGATCGGATCTCGGAGTTGGAGGCAGAAGTGGCCCGTCTTAAGCCGCATTCAGGGCCGATCAATGTTCGAAGCACGTCGTGCACTCGTGCTGAGAGTGAGCGGGGCATTACCTTCTATGAGATGGCGACCCGTCAGTGGATCAGCCAACCTAGTCCGGGGGACGCGCAGAGCTCGGTGGCAATTTCGTCGAGCGGAGCGTCCGTCGGAATAGCTACTAGAAGTGGTGCCGAGGATACGTCTCAATTCGCCGGCTTGGGGTCGCGCTCCGGAGACAAGCGTCGTCACTCTCGGGTGTCGTTGAAGCGGAATGCTCCGGCTCCAAAAAAGCGCTGAAGTCGTCGATTCCGCGAGCTTCTGTGTATTTTTTGTTTGTTTTTTTTGCTAAGTGTAATAAGTCGGCATTGTAACTTTTTCTTTGACGAGTTGTAATCCTGCTGTGTTTGTCTTTGTACCGCATTTGTTTCATCAATAAAAGTGTTGTTGCCGAACTCGTGTGTTTTACTCTTGCGACTGTTGTCTGCTGTGCCGAGGCTTCTAAAGTGGGAGCGGTTCCGAATGTCGAGCTTCTTCCAGTTCGTTTAGGAGCGAACTTGCGAAGTAGCATTGAGCCAAGTGTCGGACTTCGGCACCCTTATTTGATTAGTTTAAAGGTTGTGGGAGCATTTCCGAATGGCGAATTACCCCTAGCTCGCTTAGGAGCGAGCTTGCGGAGTAGAATCGAACCAAGTGTTGGACTCTGAACCATTCAACGGCCGTGGGAGCAGTTCTGAATGGCGAGCTACTTCTAGTACATTTAGGAGCGAACTTGCGAAGTAGAATCGTGCCAAGTGTTGGACTCCGGAACCATTGTTAGATTAGTTTAGGGTTGTGGGAGCATTTCCGAATGGCGAACTACCCCTAGCTCGCTTAGGAGCGAGCTTGCGGAGTAGAATCGAGCCAAGTGTTGGACTCCGAACCATTCAACGGCTGTGGGAGCAGTTCCGAATGGCGAGCTACTTCTAGTTCGCTTAGGAGCGAACTTGCGAAGTAGAATCGAGCCAAGTGTTGGACTCCGGAACCATTGTTAGATTAGTTTAAGGTTGTGGGAGCATTTTCGAATGGCGAACTACCCCTAGCTCGCTTAGGAGCGAGCTTGCGGAGTAGAATCGAGCCAAGTGTTGGACTCCGAACCATTCAACGGCTGTGGAAGCAGTTCCGAATGGCGAGCTACTTCTAGTTCGCTTAGAAGCAAACTTGCGAAGTAGAATCGAGCCAAGTGTTGGACTCCGGAACCATTGTTAGATTAGTTTAAGGTTGTGGGAGCATTTCCGAATGGCGAACTACCCCTAGCTCGCTTAGGAGCGAACTTGCGAAGTAGAATCGAGCCAAGTGTTGGACTCCGAACCATTCAACGGCCGTGGGAGCAGTTCCGAATGGCGAGCTACTTCTAGTACGCTTAGGAGCGAACTTGCGAAGTAGAATCGAGCCAAGTGTTGGACTCCGGAACCATTGTTAGATTAGTTTAGGGTTGTGGGAGCATTTTCGAATGGCGAACTACCCCTAGCTCGCTTAGGAGCGAACTTGCGAAGTAGAATCGAGCCAAGTGTTGGACTCCGAACCATTCAACGGCTGTGGGAGCAGTTCCGAATGGCGAGCTACTTCTAGTTCGCTTAGGAGCGAACTTGCGAAGTAGAATCGAGCCAAGTGTTGGACTCCGGAACCATTGTTAGATTAAAGAGTTAAAAGCAGAGAGATGTAATAGCAGTGAAAATATGAAAAACTTTATTTATTAATATCTAATGATCGGCTGCTTCTAAAGTTGCTAGCCGTTATTACAATGAAAAATAAAAGGAAAAATCACTACTAGTAAAAGGAAGGGAATGGTTCGACATCTCGAGTTACTTAGAGAAGCGTAGTTTCCTTCTCTTGGTATTTCAAAAGATGGTCGGCATTCCAAGTCCTGGGAATTTCTCTGCCTTCGAGATCTTCTAGCTTGTACGCACCGGGGCGGATCACTTTTGAGATTTTGTACGGTCCCTCCCAATTCGGGGCCAGTTTGCTTTTCTGTCCGGGGAACGAGATGGCTAATTTTCGGAGGACTAGATCCCCTTCTTTGAGGTCCGTTGGGCGGACCCTTTTGTTGTATGCTAGCTCGATCCTTCTTCGGTAAGCTTGCTGGCGTATGGCAGCTTTCTCTCGGATTTCATCGATCAGATCTAGGCTTGTTCTGAGCTCTTTGGCGTTCTGCTCTTCTTCAAAGGCCATCAAACGAGGAGAGGGTATTCCAACTTCTAGGGGAATGAGGGCCTCGGACCCATAGGTGAGGTTAAACGGGCTCTCGCCTGTTGGGGTCCGCTTCGTGGTACGATAGTTCCATAGCACGTTGGGCAGTTGATCGACCCACAAGCCCTTGGTGCACTTGTCTAGTCTCTTCTTGATGCCTGCGAGGATCTGTCGGTTGGCATTCTCGGCCTGGCCATTCGACTGAGGATGGGAGACGGAGGAGAATCGGTGTTGTATGGCGAGGTCCTCACATAAAGCTCAGAAGGCGGCCCCAGTGAACTGTGTTCCATTATCCATGACTATGACTCGGGGAACGCCAAACCGACAAATCACATTTTTCCAGAAAAATTGGACGACCCTATGCTCGGTGATTGTAGCCAGGGTCTCGGCTTCTATCCACTTAGAGAAATAATCGACTGCCACGACTAGGAACTTTAGCTGTCCGGGGGCTGGTGGAAACGGCCCTAGTAAATCCATCCCCCACATGGCGAAGGGGATCGGACTTGATAGGGAGGCGAGCAGTGCTTGTGGAAGGCGTCGGATGTTGGCATACTTTTGACAGGAGCTGCATTACCGAACGTGTCGTTCGGCGTCTCGTAGGAGAGTGGGCCAGTAATACCCGTAGTTCAACACTTTGCGCGCTAGAGCCCTGGACCCAGAATGAGCTCCGCTGATGCCCTCGTGGAGTTCTTGCAGGGCGTAGTCGGCTTGCCCGGGGGAAAGACACCTTAGGTAAGGCCGACCGTCCACCTGGGTGAAGGAGCATTTATATAAGATGCCTTCGATTAAAGTAAAACGCTCGGCTCGGGTCCTGATTCTTCTTGCTTCCCTCGGATCCTCGGGGAGAAGTCCGTCCCTCAAGAATTCGACAATGGGTTTCATCCAGTTGTCTTCGAGGAGGACGGGCAATGTTTCGGCAGAGTCGGGCGCTTCGTCCTCTATGCTCGGCCTCAGGAGGACTTCAATCAATACGATCTGCTCTAGACCTTGAAGGGAAGAGGAGGCCAATTTGGATAGGGCGTCAGCTTGAGCGTTTTCTTCTCGGGGGATCCTTTGGATGAGGGCCTCTTCAAACAGTGCCATGAGGCTCTTAACTTTAGCCAAGTATTTGATCATCCTATCATCGCGGGCTTCATACTCGCCGTGGACCTGATTAACGACTAATTGGGAGTCGCTGAAGATCTGTAGCCGCCGTGCCCCTACATTTCGGGCCATTCGTAGACCGGCTATTAGCGCCTCGTATTTGGCCTCGTTGTTCGAAGCTTTGAAATTTATACGGAGGGAGTATTGGAGGATGAAGTCGTCTGGGCCTGCCAGAATGACTCCTGCCCCGCTTCCCTCATTGCAAGAAGATCCGTCAACATAAATCGACCAGACCGGTGGTCCCTTCACTGTCTGAGAGGGCTCAGGGATGGTGGTCTCAACTATAAATTCGGCCAGTGCCTGTGCCTTGATCGCGGTCCGAGGCTGATAAGTTATATCATGTTGGCTCAGCTCGATCGACCACTTCATAAGGCGTCCGGAAGTCTCGGGCTTGTGAAGAACTTGTTTCAGCGGCTGGTCGGTAAGAACGACCACCGAATGGGACTGAAAGTAGGGCCGAAGCTTTCTCGCGGCCATTACCAGGGCATAGGCTATTTTCTCAATCTTCGGGTATCGGAGTTCGGCGTCCCGAAGTACTTTGCTGACGTAGTAGATGGGCTTCTGAGCCCTTTCTTCTTCTCTGACTAAGACCGCACTAAGCATCTGTTCGGAAGCTGCCAGGTAGAGGTAGAGTGGTTCGCCAGGTATAGGTTTGCTGAGAAGAGGTGGATTGACGAGGTATGCTTTAAGCTGGTCGAATGAGTCTTGTTGCTGCTGCCCCCACTCAAATCCTTTAACCCCCCTGAGGGCTTTGAAGAACGGGAGGCACTTTTCCCCGGACTTCGACAGAAAGCGCCCTATGGAGGCTAGGCGACCAGTCAATCTTTGAACTTCCTTGACATTTCTAGGAGGGGCCATGTCCAATATGGCTTTGATCTTTTCCGGATTTGCTTCAATTCCTCGTTGGCTAACCATGAAGCCGAGGAACTTCCCTGATGAGACGCCAAATGCACACTTGTTCGGGTTGAGTCTCATATTGTGTTTTCTCAAAACATCAAATGCTTCTTGGAGGTCGGCCACGTGGTCAATGCCTCGGATGCGTTTTACAAGCATGTCGTCAACGTAAACCTCCATGTTCCGGCCGATCTGGGCCTGAAAAACCTTGTTGACGAGGCGTTGGTATGTTGCACCCGCATTCTTGAGACCGAACGGCATGACCCTGTAACAATAAAGGCCCTGGTCGGTAACAAACGACGTCTTCGGGATGTCTGGAGGGAACATTCTTATCTGATTGTAACCCGAGAAGGCATCCATGAAGCTGAGGAGCTCATGTCCCGAGGTTGCGTCAATCAGAGTGTCGATGCTCGGCAGAGGGAAGGGATCTTTGGGGCAGGCCTTGTTGAGGTCGGTGAAATCAATGCAAATTCTCCACGTCCCATTGGACTTTTTCACCATTACTACATTTGATAGCCATTCAGGATAGTTCACCTCCTATATGAATCGGGCTTTCAACAGCTTGTTTACCTCCTCTTTGATAGCGAGCTGACGCTCGGGGGCGAACTTGCGCCTCTTTTGCTGAACCGGTTTGGACCCCGGATCGACGCTCAGGCGGTGGACCAAGAGTTCTTCGGAGATACCGGACATATCTGCTGCTGACCATGCGAAGAGGTCTTGATTGGCTCGGATGCATTTCACAATACCTGAGGATAGGGCGGACGGGAGGGTCTTGCTAATAAAGAACTTGCGGGTCGGCTCTTGTTCAGAGAAGAGCACCTCCTCCAGTTCATCCACCGGCTCGGAGGTCGGTCTCGCAGTATCTTGAGGAATCTCCAGAGTCTCTAAGGAGAGGACGGGTCCAAGGGTTGAGGTCATGTAGCACTTTCTGGCCGTCTCCTGATTGCCCCTTACTTCCCCGACCCCGGACCGGGTGGGAAATTTCATCTTAAGATGGTATGCTGAGGGGACAGCTTCCAGAGCTGCAGGGCCAGGCCGACCCAAAATGACGTTGTAGGCGGCAGGAACATCCACCACCATGAAGTCCATTGGCTCTGTTCGGGTGGTAGGAGTTTGGCCGGCAGTTACATCGAGGGTGATCACCCCTTCAATAGTTACCGGAACCCCCGTGAACCCATGGAGAGTGTAGCCGGCGGGCTTGAGTCTGTCTCTGGAGAGCTTTAGGCCTTTAAAAGCGGAGAGGAAGAGGATGTTGACGGAGCTGCCGTTGTCTACTAAGATCCTCTCCACTTTGAAATTCGCCATGTGGAGGCTAATGACGAGCGCGTCACAATGTGGGGTACGAACTCCCTCGAGATCTTCGTCGGAGAATGTGACTGGCACTCCGAGGCCTTTGGGAGGAGGGGTGGTTCGGACCGAGTTGACTTCTCTTATAAAGGCTTTCCGAGAGGAGTTCGAGGAGCCCCCCATTGGGCCCCCGTGAATGAGGTGGAGGACTCGCTCTTCCTCGAAGTCTGGCGTCTCTTCTCTTTCCGGACGCTTGTTAGCCCCCCGAGGCGGGGGAGGAAGTTCGGCTCGGTCTTTTCTTACGAACCTCGTCAGCTGCCTTCTCTGGATAAGGGCTTCGATCTCGTTCTTCAGGGCACGACAATCGCTGGTGTCATGCCCATGGTCCCGGTGATAACAGCACCATTTCTCTTTATCTCTTCTTTTGGCGGGAGTGTTCATCCTTGGAGCAGGGAGAATAATACCCTCCTTCTCGACCTCCATCAAAATGGTTGAGACGTCAGTGGTGAGGGGAGTGAACTTTTCGAACCTGGGGGGAGCTCGGCGCTGGCCGGCATTGTCCTTTTGGAGCTTCCTGGTTCCTTCCTCCTCTGTTCCCTTTCTCTTAAACCCGGAGGAAGACCCCTCCCAGTTTGGTCGCTGCTCGGCCTCCTCGGCCCGGATGTACTTTTCACTGCGAAGGAGGAGGTCGGAAAAGTTCTGCGGAGGTTTCTTGGCGAGGGAGGAGCGGAGGTTGGAATTGAGGACATTAGATTGAAATGCTGCCGTAGCAACCGACTAGTCGAGGGATGCTATAGACCTGGCTTCAGCTGTGAACCTCTTCACATAGTCTCTCAGCTTCTCCCCCTTCTTTTGGTGGAGGTGCAATAGGGAGATGCTGGTTTTCTCAGCCCTACGGCTGCTTACGAAATGTGTGACGAAGAGGGTTTCGAACTGTTCGAAGGAGAATATTGAAGAGGGGGCGAGGCGAGAGTACCATTCTCGGGCCGGTCCCTTGAGAGTTGCGGGAAAGGTTTTGCAGAGGAGGGCATCAGAGGCTTGATGGAGGAGCATCAAAGTCTTAAAGCTTTCGATGTGATCAACTGGATCGGTCTCCCCGGTGTAAGTCTCAAATTGGGGAGGTTTGAAACCGAACGGCAGAGGTGCATCCACTATGGTCCGGGAGAAAGGGGGGCGGCTAGGACGTAAGGTTCTTCCCCTAAGCTCCTCTTCTCGGTCGATCTGACCCAGGCGCCTCTCTACTTCATGAAGACGTCGGTACATGGTGTCATCTCTCCGACGGTAGTCTGCCGAGCCTCGTGACTCGTCTTCGTATGAGGGAGAGCGAGGGCTGCGGCGATGGTAACTTCGGGAGTGACGAGGACTTGGGGTACGCCGGGAGTTGGTAGGAGCAGGACGAGGAGATGGGGACCGTCGGCGAGGGCTTCTGACTGGAGGAGGGGACGGGACCTTCGGCTCGTTAGGATTTTGACGGAGGTTGAGAGCCTGCAGGACGGTCGCTTGGAACTGCTGGAACTCGGCAAGGGTGATTGGTGCCTCATTGTTCCTGGGCTGTTGCCGACCTGCGGGAGAGTGCCTTCTTCGGTAATGATCGGGGGACTCCTTCCTTCCTCTGCGGACGGGAGACCTGTAATACCGGCGGTGCGGAGACCGATCGCCCGGATGGTGTTGGCGGGAGGTTCCCTCTCGGGCCCGCTTTTCATCCAGATGGCGGCGGAGGTCATCCTCTCTCTGGCGGTTGAGGGCGGTATTGTGGCGGCCAGAGGCTCGGGGGTGATGGGAGGCCATAGAGTCCGTAGAGGCGTTGTGGATGGAGAGGTGCTCTTGGTGAAGGGGCTGTTTTTGAGGGTTAGGACCCTTTGGAGGCTGCTGATTAGGAGGGGGAAGGTCCTGGTGAACCGGGTCTTCTGCTGTAGGGGGTAGCTGCCCTTGTTGTTGAGCAGGATTGTTGGGAACTTCTTGCTGCTGATCAGGGTTGGGCCCTCGGTTGGACCCCCCTTGATCTGACCTTCCGAGGCAGCATGGCTGGAGAAGACCTGGTTTCGGGGAAGAAGAGAGGTTCCTATTCGTTAGTTTCCCACAGACGGGCCAATCTGTTGCCGCTAAATTTGGTGTGGGGGCAAACAGATGAATTTGTGGATTCTTAGGGAAACTGAATAGTAAACCTGTATACCTGTTCCGTCGGGCTTTGGTCGTCGATCCCGTCGCAGACCTGCAAAAAGTGCGAGACACCGGGGTTGTTCCCGGCGACGCACCCTCCGACGCTCAAGTCAGTAACCAGGAAGACTATGAAAGAGCGCAAAAACTGGTGAAAGATTGATTACCTCTTAATGGAGATGGATGGGGGTATTTATAGGCGTCTTAGAGAACAGATTAGGAATGTAATCCCCGTGGTCTGATAAGGAATATTCTCCTCGTAAACAGATTAGTAATGTAATCTGATAAGGTATATTCCCCGTAATCAGATAAGGAATTTAATCCCCAAATCCCAGTGAAAAGATAGACGTACATCAGGGCCGTTGATCATGATTAACCAGGGACCCTGATTTTATCTTGCTGGAACGGGTGCTCAGCGGGTTAAAATCCACACCCTCTTGCTGGTGGATCCATTCGTGGGTTATTGGGTCCTTGGGGAGAAGATCCAATACCCATTTTGGACCCTCTTGTAGGCAAAATTACCGTTTTACCCCTAGGTCCCAAGATTCGTGCCCGATTTGGACGGTTCCGATTAACCCCCGTTTTTTAGCCATATCACATACTTATTTTCTTCTCTGACCAGTCGACTGAAATTTCACCAAGTCGACTGATCAGTTGTTATGATTACTTATTTTTCTCTCGACTAAGTCGACTGTCTCTTAATACCAGTCGACTGTCGCGAATCAGTATGTCTTCAACTTCGGATCGTCACACAGTTTTTGAGACAAACTTTTATCCTTTGACTCGCTCGTAACTTCTTTGTGAGCCGTTGATCTCGTTTCTATTCAATCTCAGCCGTTGGCTTCTGTTAAAACCCTCTTCACTGCCTCATCTTTTCACTTTCACTTTTACCCAATTTCCAGATCTGAAACCCTAAGGAGAAAAAGATAGATCCAGAAGTCGATTGCCGAATCTACTGTTTGGAGCTGCTGATTTACCACTTCATTTGCTGTTTGATTCCCTTCTCTTTGTTGGTAAAATCTCTTCCCTTACATTTCTTAATAGCTCCGAAAAGATCTAAGACATCCCATGTTGATGATAGTTCTTCGTCAAAAGACTATTCCCAGTATCTTAGGAGTCCTGATCTCTTGGAAAAATGGTATCTTATTTGTACCATTGTGATTTTTCCCGGTCGATTTGTAAACTTCAATGATTTAGATAGGTTCAATCTTATTTCTCTTTTTCAAAATTGTAGTCTATATGAGTTTTTATCCTTGGAAAATCAACCTAACTACTACCCACAACTCATCTATCTTTTTTATACCAATATGAGAGTAGTTCAAATGGATGATGGAGAAATTGTTGTTTATTCTTCAGTCAAAAATAAGAAGATTAAACTCACATCCGAGAGAATTAATCTTATTATGAGTATTGATGATGAGGGACTTGATTTAGGAGACATCATTTTAGATGATTCATCTATTTTGTCCAAAATCTTTTTGCCAAATCATGGACCCCCCATGTCTAGTAAATCTATCACACCTATTGCAAAACTAGTTGCAAGAATACTATCATATAATATTCTTCCCAAAACAGGGAGTTTTGATCAGTATTCTATGGAATTGCAACAAGCGGTTTATGCAATTTTTGGTAGAATAAATATCAATTGGGGTCGTGTCATCTTTTCGAGACTCCACAAGTCTCATACTCACTTTTTGCCCTTTGGTGGTCTCCTTACTAGTGTCTTCCTTGCTTATGATATTGATCTCGACTCCGAGACCAATGTTGTTAAGCATTATGAGTGCTTCGATCGTGCCAGTTTAGCACGTATGAAGCTTCTTGACCCTCCATCTAGAACTTCCCCTAGGTCTACTCCCCACACTTAGGTTCCTCTAGCCACTTCTGCTAGACCATCTTCAGCCTCCAGTTCTTCTCGTCCTCATGCTGATTTTGATGATCCACGTAGTTTATATCATGCTTTTAACTACCTAATGGAACGTCAAGACACTCTTGAATCCCAAATCTCCAATATGACTCAGTTATTCACTACTCATTTTCCACCTCCGTCTCAAGATGTTGATGACGACGACGAAGACGACGATTGCTGATTTATGCTTTCTTTCCTATGTATTTTCTTTATTGCATTTTTTTATTTACGTTGTTATTTTTGTAAAACTTCGTTATTTTTGTAAGAAAATTATTCAGTTATCTCAGTTTATCATATTGTCTCGCTGAATTTGTTTTCCTACCTATTCAGTATTTGTGTATTTTTGTTGATGACAAAGGGGGAGAAAAACCTCCTGTTGTGTATGTTCTTTTTTATTTCTGTTCAGTCGACTGATACCTTGGTAAGTCATCTGATAAAGTTTTTTATTGCTGTTTTGTGATGATTTATGTTTATGCAATATGTATGCATTATGTGCTTTTAATAGGGGGAGCATATCAATTCTATGCTTGTATTATTACTGTTATGATCAGCTATTGTGTTGTCATCATCAAAAAGGGGGAGAATGTTGATTCTTGATTTTGATGATTACAACACACTGCAACATGTATCTGTACTATACTATATAATTGCAAGTTGTATACACAAAAGCCTCATTACTATACAGCTGAACAAATGAACAAGCACACGCTCTGGATAAAGACAATGGCTTCACTCAAGACTCAAGTCAAGACCTATGCTTCAAGTGTCATATATTTTTATGTCTTGTAAACAAATGTAATATTTTGTATTATTTGAGTCTTAGAATGATGTACAGCCTTGTCACACACACATACACTCACATATAACTCTTTTAAAATGTGTGTTTTTCAACTTCAAAAGGTCAAAACAGCTTGAAATAGTTTAGCTGTTGAGTACCAGTCGACCGCTACTTATACCAGTCGACTGAGTCGGTACAAAACTAACTAAACGTATTCAAACTCTGACCAGTCGACTCATTATGGCAACCCAGTCGACTGTTCAAGTGCGTTTGACAGTTTTCAGTTTTTAAAATTGTTTTTCAAATTCAAATCTTTTTTAGATCCGTTGGTTGACAGTTGGAACAACTGATTCCCAACCTCCAATGTATCTAACTCTATAAATAGAGATTAGAATCCACTGTTAAAAATAACAATACTCCAAGCATTTTTTTGAGATCTTAAATTTTGCATTTTTCAAGAGACAAAAGCTTTCAACTCACTAAGACTTGGTTCTCTGTCTTCAGTCCAGTATAACATTTGATTTCGTTCTGGACTGGATATAGAAGTCAACCATTTAGCCACGTACTATATCACAAATCACAAACAAGGCTATAGGTTGATTGTAAACAATTTTATTGTTTTTCTTTTCCTCTCGGTTGGAGAGTAGGACTCTAGGTTGTAGAGTCAGGTTTGTCACTCTTGGTGGAAGAGTGAGTTGCTTTCTCTGGTTGAGAGAAAGGACTACGGGTTAGACAAGGTTGTTGTCTGAACGCCGTAGGGTATTCTTGTAAACTTTTTCAAGAATAGTGAAAATCTCAAGTGGGTTGCTTGGGGACTGGATGTAGGTCGGAAGGACTAAACCAGGATACATCGTGTGCACTCTGTGGTTGTATCTCTCTAACTTGCATTTATATTTTCTCAGCTTGTGTTGTTACTGTGTAACTTGTCTGGACAGTCGACTGGGTACTTGATAAGTCGACTGGTCAGACTCGTATACTCTGATAGTTTTCTGATTGTTAAGTCGACCGTCTCAACTCTAAGTCAACTTCACAGACTTGTTTAAATTACTTTTTCATTTTGTTAATTCAGTCGACTGGTTTATCCCTTAAGTCGACTGTACAGAAGAAAAATCTCTATTCCGCAATTTAATTTTTTTTAAACACTATTCACCCCCCTCTAGTGTTTGTTGCCTCGCCTACAGGATCCAACAGGTGCTAGAGTACATCAAGTTCCACAAGAGTCTTCTGGTTCATCCAATATAGACGAATTGTACATTGGACAGGAGTTTGTAAGTAAATAGTTGATTCAGCAGGCTGTGTGAAGCTGTATTCTATCAAGAAACATCGTGAATTCGTCACATTGAAATCTTCACCGACACTGTACACTATTAAATATAAATTGGCACCTAGAAAATGTACAATTGAGAAGATAGTGCAAAGTTCTTCTGCACGACACGACGTCATCATCTCGCGTGCAAAGTCCTTCATCGGTTCCACGACGTTGCTCCTCAACACAGCAGCACACTTTTTAGCCATGGTCCAAGTCTGACTCATCTACAAAACATGAGAAGTTAAAATATTAAATACAATGCATGTATATAGAAACCAAAATTTTAGAAAAACTTTAAAAAATACAACAAAACTTAACAACTTAAAAACTTAACAACTTACAATTTTACGAAGAGTCGATGCCTTCGGTTGGAACATAAGCAAATTCATCGAATGTTCATCTGCTGGTTCGGCTGCTGGCCGACGAATCGAGACTACCACACTAGCAGGAGTCTGCACTGTCGGAGAGATATAGCGTCTAGTCATCCTCTCGTACTAGGCCATGTAAGTCGCATGCACTGATCCGTCAAACAGAGGAATTTCGCCAATGATTTCGTCGAACCGGTGCTGATTCCATCTCTCAACATATGTAGCAAAGCATGCGGCCCAATTGTGTCCGGGTTGTCGACCCATTCCAGTAATAGAATGCATATCGGTATTGAACGGTTCGGCAACAAAAATCATTTTAAAGGAGACCAAATTGACGTAGCACTCTATTAGCGTAGTAGAATTCAACTGTGCCAAAGTTGATTAGGGGTGCCTTTGTCGACCACAGATCATGCATGTACAAGCAAATAGGTGGTAGTTGAGCAACACGCGCCTCTGTGTAAGGCTGCCACACGACGCAATCATCTGCCAACCTATCCAATTCATCACGAAAGTACGTCAGGCATTTGTTGGTTTTGGCCGTCCATGTGAGATTGCCGGAACAGTAAACACCGAGTGGAGGTAACATGTGCTGGTCCTCAGGAAGATGGATCCAATTGGGTGATTGCCTCTGCCCTACGGGCCGACCCACATGAATACGCTCCCAACTCCAGACTTGCAGTAAGATCATTGGTCCATTCATCTGCACCGAACCAAGACTACAATTACACAAACTCCGGCACAGGGACGACAACGCGGCACTACCCCAACTGTATTATCCAACTCTTCGCAGATCGGCAATCAATGACAGGTACATCAAGGAGACCGAATGACTAGTCGAATTTGGGAACATCATGCCACCAAATAGTGTAAGGATGTAAGCCCTACAGTAGCACTCCACCTCTGCCTCAGTGGAATCTACATTCAATCGATTCTTAAAAGTGTCATTCAACCACTTCAAGCGAATAAATTTTCCATTTACTGTACCAGTTTCCACTTCAACACCAAGGTATTCTTCCACTAGATATACCGGCCTGAAGTCCATTGTACCGGTCATTACCTACCCATCAACTGGAAGACCGATGAGTACGAAGACGTCCTGTAGTATTACGATCATCTTCCCAACTGACAGGTGAAAGGTATGTGTTTCTGGCCGCCATCTCTCAAGAAGTGCAGTAAGAAGAGGCTGATCACATTTGATGGAGCTCATCAGTCTAATACTCGTGAATCTGTGGGTGCATAGGAAGTGGATGACCCTC
Organism: Hemerocallis citrina; assembly: GCA_017893485.1. Classification (NCBI taxonomy): domain Eukaryota; kingdom Viridiplantae; phylum Streptophyta; class Magnoliopsida; order Asparagales; family Asphodelaceae; genus Hemerocallis; species Hemerocallis citrina. Next base: position 200,861,210 of record CM030362.1, read on the forward strand.
TCTAAATGTACACTCCTTAGATTCACTTTCCTACACATCCTTCGAACGGTGATGCGATTGGAGAGTAAGGAGTGTAGGGTCAAGGGGACCTGAACCTCCAGGAGGAATATAAGATGATGAAGAAGGGGCTAAAGAAGAAGGGCTCGCCTCATTTGGATTAGTTGGAACCTATACAACAATAACATTTAAATCAATACACCGATATTATATTTTATTGTATAATAATCAAACTAATCGAATATAAATAATTATTCACTTACATTAGTACGCTCGGTACCACGACGACGACGACCACGTCCACCGCGAGGAGGTGGGCCAAAAAAAGTACGTGATCCATCGCCGCGATGAGGTCTACTACTCGATCCTTCCTCCACATTCCCCATCGTGCGTGCCATTTATAATAAAAGAGAATACACTACAACTTAAAACAATTGTTATTAACTATACCAAAATATATAACCTACATATATCTACATATATATCCATTTTTTAGACTATATACCTACATATACTAAAATTGGAATATACTATATACCTACATAAATAAAAACTCAACTCAATGCTACAAATTTTTGCTACTTGTTTTTTTTGAAGATCCAATGTTTACTTGGAAAATCAACAAATGTGGGTGATTTTGGGTCGAATTAACAAAGATATAATGTTAATGTTTCAAAATTAACACGAAAATTAACAAACATACAATGTTAATACTTTCAAATTAACACAACATTAAAAAAGCAAGAGTTTGAGAAATATACCATTAAGTAGGTGATTGAATAGGCAGATAGTGACTAGGAGGTCCAAGAAGCTCCTTCAACTGCAATCTTTATCCCCAAATTCGAAAATCAACACAATCCTGGATATTGGGGTTTAGGGTTTTTGGGGTTAAATGATGTTGCTGCTGATTTCGATGTGGGAGCAAACAGATGAATTTGTAGATTCTTGGAGAAAACAATAAAGCAAACCTGTTGACCTTTACTAACTTGTTGACTTGGTCTCTTGCCACCGTCGCGAACCTGCAAAAAGTGCGATACACTGGGATGGATCCCGGCGACGCACCCTCCGACACTCTTGTCAGTAATCAGAATGATTAAGAAAGAGCTTTTACTGAAAAAAGATTGATTACCTTGCAACGGTGGGAGGAGAGGGGTTTTTTTAGTCGCCTTAGGGATCCGTTTCGAGATAAGAACAAATCTCTACTTCCCAGTGTGGATGGATAGAAGTGGTTAAAACCACCTTTTAGAGATAATTATTAATCTGAATTCTTCTTTATCCTTCTGAACTGGTTTGTAACGGGTTGGGACCCATACCCAGTAGGACAGATCCGTTCATGGGTTATTGGGCTTTAAAGAAAGACCCAGTTTCCATTTCAGACCTGTTTGTAGGTGAAATTATTGTTTTACCCCAGAGAGCTTTAAGATTCGGGCCCAATTTGAATGGTCCCGATTTAATCCCATTTTTAGCCATATCACGAGCCCCCCACTCTTGAAGACTGAGTTTAACAGCCTTTGAGGAGTAGTTTGTTGTTCTAATGGCGTATGGGATTTTATCGGAGTTTTCGGGAGAGTTGGATCTAGCTCGGGGTGTAACGATGTTATTTTGAGCTTGTAAAATACCAAAAATTATTCTCAGATTTTTTCTGGATTTTTTGTGATTTTTTCCAGATTTTTCTAAATTTTTCGAATTTTTTATTTAATTTCCAAATTAAATAATTAATTATCGAAAAATTTAATTAATTATTCTAATTTAATAATTATTATTGTCAGAATTTAAAAATTATTTTCTGAATTAATAATTATTTTTAGAATTTTTAATTAATTTTTCCGATTTTTAAATATTTTTTCGGATTTTTTAAATAATTAATTCGATTGAATAAATAAATAAATAAATACCTGATGACGTGGTGTGATCCTGCACGACGATCACGGTCAGATGAGCGCGCATCGCAAAGCAACAGATTTTCCCCTATAACCAATTCGGAAACACGTCTGTTCGACGGCACCTGAACCAAGCGTTCGCCGACCAACCAGAAGTCACCACGTGGATGGTCAACATTGACCGCCACGTGGCAATATATATTTTTTTTCCTCCTTCTTCCTGCCTCTGTTTCTTCTCTTCTTCCCTCTTCTCTTTCGCCGGCTCTGTTTCTTCTCCCTCAGCTTCTTCTTCTTCATGTGGCGTCCTCCGACTTCGTCGACGCCTTCACTCTCGACAATGTGGCAGCGAACGAGGGGAGCGTCGCCAGCCTTGGTTGAGGCGCTCGAAGGTGATGAGCTCGAGCCTGGAGGTGGGGAAGTAGTCTTCCTCGACATTGGAGGCGAGCTCGGGGGTGTCAAGGATGATGATGGAGCTCTGTTTTGGAGGTGTGGAGCTCGGCTCGTGATATGGGGAGCTCGACTGTTGAGTTCGACGAAGTGGAGAGCTATCGAAGGAGATGTTCGACGACAGAGAAGCTCAAACTCGACAATTTTGAAGGAGATGGTTGACGACAGAGAAGCTCATGCTCGATGATGAAAGCTGGCGAAGCTCGACGAGTTCAGTGATGGGTGTGTCGAGCTCGGCGAAGAGCTGGGTGAACGTTCGAGTAACGGAAAAGAGCTCGTCGTCGTGGAGACGAGTTTGACGGAATCCCCACATTGATGCGACTGCGAGCTTGGGTGAGGGAGTTCGACGGTCGACGAGGTGGAGCCCTGCATTGGAGTTCGGCAGCGAAGCTTTGAAGAAGATGACGCTTTGGGCTGCTGTTTCTTTTTTTTTTGGCGGGAAAGATTGGAGGAGAAGGAGTATGGGTAATAGGTTGCTAACGGGTTTGAACCCGCTCCGTTAACCCCTTGTTTTTTTGTTTTTTTGTTTGGCGAATTTGAGTCTAGATCTGAGCGCAGGTTTCGATGAGAATTTTTTCTCATTTTTTGTTCGGAAACAGCTACGTTCGGCGTATTGTGGCCGACAAAATGTCGAACTTGGAAGACGTTGATTGGTCAACGCAATTTTGGGTGTTTTTTGCTCGGAAACACGTATGTTCGACATCTGCGGCGAGCTTGGCGAACGAAGGGGTAAGCTTGGCGAACGAGATGTCGAACTTGGAAGACGTCGTTTGGTCAACGCAATTTTGGGTGTTTTCAGCTCGGAAACACGTCTGTTCGACATCTGCGGCGAGCTTGGTGAACGAGGTGGCGAGCTTGGCGAGCGGTTGTGTTGTAACTCACTTTCCCAGGGCTATGGTGGTCGGATCGGGGCGTGTGACCTTTTGTTTCGAAGCTAACTCGGAGGTGTACAAGTTCTCTTCAGAAATAAGTTGGAGAGTCATCATTCTTCATGGTCAAAAATGGTCCCGCAACATACTTGTCTTCATGAAGTTGAGAAGTGCTTTATATGGCTCTTGGGAAGATTCATTCTTGGAGATGAGTTTAAGGAGCAACTCTAGGAGAGAGTTTTAGCTCCAAACTCGTTGAGAAGAGGTCCGCTCTGGAGGCGAGCGGAGCGGAGAGCTTGGCTCTAGGAGAGAGCCGTCTGGGAGACAAGTTTGAGGAGCAACTCTAGGAGAGAGTTGTGCTCCGAACTCATTGAGAAGAGGCCCACTCTAGAGGCGATCAGAGTGGAGAGCATGGCTCTAGAAGAGAGCCGTCTTGGGGGACAAGTTTGAGGAGCAATTCTAGGAGAGAGTTGTGCTCCGAACTCGTTGAGAAGAGGTCCACTCTAGAGGCGAGCGGAGCGGAGAGCTTGGCTCTAGGAGAGAGCCATCTTGGGGGACAAGTTTGAGGAGCAACTCTAAGAGAGAGTTGTGCTCCGAACTCGTTGAGAAAAGGTCCGCTCTGGAGGCGAGCGGAGCGGAGAGCTTGGCTCTAGGAGAGAGCCGTCTAGGAGACAAGTTTGAGGGGCAACTCTAGGAGAGAGTTGTGCTTCGAACTCGTTGAGAAGAGGTCCACTCTAGAGGCGAGCGGAGTAGAGAGCTTGGCTCTAGGAGAGAGCCGTCTTGGGGGACAAGTTTGAGGAGCAACTCTAGGAGAGAGTTGTGCTCCGACCTCGTTGAGAAGAGGTCCGCTCTGGAGGCGAGCGGAGCGGAGAGCAAGGCTCTAGGAGAGAGCCGTCTTGGAGGACAAGTTTGAGGAGAAACTCTAGGAGAGAGTTGTGCTCCGAACTCGTTGAGAAGAGGTCTGCTCTGGAGGTGAGCGGAGCAGAGAGCATGGCTCTAGGAGATAGCCGTCTTGGGGATAGCCCTGGAAAAGAGCCAGTGCTCGATCCTGCTTGTTGGACTCAACCAGTTTTGGGAGTAGTTCGAATGGTCGTGTCGAGCCCTAAACCCACATACTTGTAAGTTGGGATGGTAATTTCGAGCCATGATTGTGAACTCTGAACCAGTTTTTTTAAGATTTATCAACGGTTGTGGGAGCAATTCCGACTGGTGAGCTGCCCCGCACTTACTTATTTGCGAGCAGCTAAGGCAACGTCGAACCAAGTGCTGGATCCCGAACTCGTCGTTAGGATGTTTCAACTAGTTGCAGGAGCAATTTCGAATGGTGAACCACTTCGTACTCACTTGTAAGAGAGTAGTTGAAGCGGAATCGAACCAAGTGTTGGACTCTGAACTTGTTGTCAGAGGGGGTTAACGAGTTGTAGGAGCAATTTCGAATGGTGAGCTGTCCCGCCCTTGCTTGTTTGCAAGCGGCTAAAGCAACGTCGAACCAAGTATTGGACTTCAAACTCGTTTTTTGAGCTTAGTAAGTTGTAGGAGCAGCCATGTAGGAGAAGCTGGACTCTGAACTCACCATTTAACGAGTGGTAGACGTGACTCGGAGAGATAGAGATGAAGCAAGAGCAATAATTTTCAATGAAAAAATGCTAAGTTTTATTGAGATAAACTAAGTGGTCGCTTCAATAGGGCGAGCCATTATTACATGATTCTTGGCCGTATTACATGCATCGACCTTATTGAAAACCGAGATCCTACTTTTGCAATAGGGTGAAGGCCTCTTGGGAGGAGTTGGGTTCTCCCCCCATAGGACCTCCTTGGATGAGGTGGAAGATGGCCCCGGGTTCTGAATTTTGGAACTCGGCGGACCTCTCTCTTTGCTTATAGGTTCCTCGGGGTGAAAGGCCGGCCTCGTCTCTTTTGACGAACTTGTCCAGGTGTCCTCACTGTATTAGCTCTTTGATCTCCTCTTTGAGAGCCCGACAATCATCCGTGTCGTGGCCATGGTCCCTATGAAAGCGGCACCACTTATCCCTGTTTCTTTTCTTGCCAGAGGTATTCATTTTAGGAGGAGCACGGAGTAGCCCTTCTTTGTCCATCTCCATAAGGACTGTTGATATACTAGCATTGAGAGGGGTGAACTTCTCAAAGCGAGGAACTAGGCGGCGTTGGCCATTGTCGTCCTTCTGGAGCTTCTGGGACCCTTCTTCGCTCGTATTCTTTCGTTTGTTCCCAGGAGATGATTCCTCGAGAGTAGGGGGGTTGAGTGCCTCTTCCACTCGAATGTACTTCTCACTCCTAAGCAGAAGTTCTGAGAAGTTTTGAGGAGGCTTCTTGGCCAGGGACGCTCTGAGGTCAGCATTGAGGACATTGGACCGGAAGGCGACAGTGGTGACTGAGGGTTCCAAGGAAGCGATGGACCTGACTTCAGCAGTGAAGCGCTTGACATAGTCCCTCAATCGTTCACCCTCCTTTTGACTGAGGAATAGTAGGGAGCCGCTCGTCTTCTCGGTGCGGCGACTGCTCACGAAATGTGTGAGGAAACGACCCTCAAACTGGTCGAACGAGAAGATGGAGGCCGGGGCGAGTCGAGAGTACCATTCTCTCGCAGGCCCCTTCAGCGTGGCAGGGAAGGTCTTGCAAAGGAGCACATCCGAAGCCTGGTGGATCATCATGAGAGTTTTAAAACTCTCGATGTGGTCGGTGGGGTCCGACTCCCCAGTATACGACTCGAAGTGAGGCGGCTTGAAGTTTTTTGGGATGGGGGCCTCCATGATGGTGTGGGAGAATGGAGGTCTGCTCGGGCGGAGTTTTATCGCCTGTTGCTCTTCTTCCCTGTCAATTTGGCCGAGGCGCCTCTCTATCTCGTGGAGACGGCGGTAGACTGAGTCTTCTCTTTGATCATATCTTGTCGAGCCCCGGGACTCATCTTCGTACGAGGGTGGACTAGGGCTGCGGCGATGGTAGCTTGGAGGTGGACGAGGAGTGGGAGTGCGAAGGTGGTGGCTCCCAGCTAGCCTATGAGTAGGTGGCCTCTGGTCGTTATTTGGGGCGATATTGAGGGCCCGTAAGACTGCCGCTTGGAAGTCTTGAAGCTCCGCCCTTGTGACTGGTGCCTCTCCAGCTTGGCGGTCCCTATGTGTGGCTCGGCTTACTGGAGAATGAGTTTTCTGCTGATGACACTGAGGGGACTCTCTTCGCCTCCTCGGGGGAGGGGATCTTCTGGTCCTCGGTCGGCGGGGGGTCCGGACTCTTGAGGCCTCTGAGTGCTCAGGTTGATGGACTCCCCCAAGGGCTCGCCATCCATTCAGGCGAGTTCGAAGGTCGACCCCCTTTTGGCGGTCGGCAATCACTTGACGGAGATCCCACTCGAGAGGACTTTGAGAAGCCATAGAGCCAACTAGAGGATTGTGGATCGTGACATGGTCTTGAGGAGGATGTTGCTTTGGACGAATCCGATGGGAGCCCCCCTGGGCAGCCCCCCGAGACCCTGGAGGGGCCTGTTGAGGAGGAGCACCTTGATCTGGAAGAGGGGGAGGAGGAAGAGAAGTGGTTCTTTGGCTGGAGACCGCTGCCTTCCCCTTCTCCTTTGGATGCATGGCTTGAAACTAGTCTCGCTGATGAAGTTCGATCGGGATGCTTTTTCGTTTTCCACAGACGACACCAATTTGTTGCTGCTGATTTCGGTGTGGGAGCAAACAAATAAATTTGTGGATTCTTGGAGAAACAATAAAGCAAACCTGTTGACCTGTTGACCTTCACTAACTTGTTGACTTGGTCTCTTGTCGCCGCTGTGAACCTGCAAAAAGTGCGATACACCGGGATGGATCCCGGCGACGCACCCTCCGACGCTCTTGTCAGTAATCAGAATGATTAAGAAAGAGCTTTTACTGAAAAAAGATTGCTTACCTTACAGCGGTGGGAGGAGAGGGGTTTTTATAGTCGCCCTAGGGATCCGTTTCGAGATAAGAACAAATCTCTACTTCCCGGTGTGGATGGATAGAAGTGGTTAAAACCATCTTTTAGAGATAATTATGAATCTGAATTCTTCTTTATCCTTCGGAACTTGTTTGTAATGGGTTGGGACCCGTACCTAGTAGGACAGATCCATTCATGGGTTATTGGGCTTTGAAGAAAGACCCAGTTCCCATTTCAGATCTGTTTGTAGGTGAAGTTATCGTTTTACCCCTGAGAGCTTTAAGATTCGTGCCCAATTTGAACGGTCCCGATTTAATCCCATTTTTAGCCATATCAAATGAGGATGAGATTTGTAGATGAGAGAGGTGGAAAATTGAAACGAGATGAGAGATGCGAGAATTTTTTGGGTTAATCAACCAAATTGTTGGTAAATCGACCAAAAAGAGATGAGAGATATTAGGGTTTCGTATGTAGAAGAGGTAGAGATGATAGAGAGTTGAAAGAGAATGGGGTCGAGAATTAGATATGGGGGCTTAAAAAGCCCCAATCGACACTCGCTTTCCGAAAAAGCGAGTGTGGGTTAAACCCCATCGCTATTTCAGAAAGCGAGTCTAGGCTAGCCAAAACCAAAGCCTCACACTCGCTTTTTGAAAAAGCGATGGGGTTTTATCCAAACTCGCTTTTTTGGAATTTTTTTAAAAAGTAGGGCAGTTTGGGAAAAACTTTCAAAAAGTGGGATAGTTTGGTAAAAAATTCCTTTTCTAGAGCATCGATAGTACTGTAGGGAAAAAAAGAAAAAAAAAGGCAAAATGGTAAAATATAATTGGCAATTTTGTTTGTTTAAATGTTCAAATAGCAAATTCGACAAAAATGTTAACGAACGAAACAAATAAAATATCTTAATTTTTAAAGTTTTTTGTATATTAAAATAATTTTTCTTTTTTTTTGTCTTGACAAAACATGATGTTTCGTCGGAAAAAAAAAAATAAAAACTAAAACTTTTTTTTTGTTTGGCAAAACATCATGATGTTTTCGTCTGAGGCAAAAGTCTTTTTTTTTTCAAACCAATATTATTATTATTTTTTTGTTGGGCAAAACATAAAATATCTTTTTTTTTTCCTTCCTTTAATTTAGGTGTTATTTTAGGTCTTTTTGAGGTGGAAATGACGAATCTAACCCTAGTTGGTTCTATAAAATTGTTTGGGAGTCTCTCTCATTATATCAAACCAATATTATTATTCTTATTATTGTTAGTACTACTTTTATTTCTATTATTATTACTGTTACTGTTAGTATTATTACTATTACTATTTTTTTTATCATTTTTCTCATTGTTGTTATTGTTCTCAGTATTATTATTATTATTGTTATTTTTTTTATACTGTTATTATCATTATGGTTATTGTAATTGTTTTTATTATTAATAATAATATTTCTATAAAATCCTAAATTGTATATTTTATTTCTTATTTTATTCTAAAACCCTATAATTTTCTTAATGTATTTTTAAACCCATTAAAACCCTTCTTATATATATCCTTTAACCCTACACTTATTTCCCCAAACCCATTAATAAACCCATTACCCATTTTAATTAAATAACCCAATACCTATGCAACCCTAACTACCCTGAACCCATACCCAAACCCTGTGCACCCGAAACCCGTTTGTTCTCCCCTTCAGCCAAAAACCCTACTGCCCTATATTTAACCCATCTCTTTCATCGTCTGATCATCTCCCCCATGCAGCCGCCCCCGCCTCTTCCGCTCTCTTCCTCATCCTCGAACCCATCCTCTCTCCCTCCTCCTGCGTCGCAACCACCCTACCACCTCTTCATCCAACACCTGCACTAGCCTCGCCCCCGTCTCCTCTCCCCATCCCCCTCTGCAGCGGCATCGCGAGCCTCCCTCGCGATCGCTGTAGCTGCACCGCCACACCGCTGCACCCCCTGCCAGCAAAGCCCGGCCTGTGCTCTCCCGAAAATGCCAGCAGATGCCACTGCAGCCGTGCGCTCTGCACTCGCCGCCGATGACTGCCCATGTGCTCCCTGCAGTCGAGTTGTCGTTCGCCCAGCCTCCTCTCCTTCACCCTGTGCGCGACCTTCCTCGCTGTCGTCCTCGCCTGCAGCCTGTTGCCAACAGCCTCCTCCCTGTCGTGCAGCTAGGGCAGCGACCACCACCCACCTTCTGATGGCATCCCCCGTTGTGCACCTCCTGTGCGCCGTGCCTACCCCTGTCGCAAGCAGTCCCTTTCCCGCCGTTGTCTCCTCCGTACAGTGCACATTCGACCCCGGCTGCCTCTCCCTGTGTGCTGTTGATTTTGGGTCTTGATCATGGCATTGTATATGAGCCGTCTGATCAACTTGATCATCGTGTCCCCTTGATTTAGATCTAGTTGTCCGATCTTGTGATCTTCATCTTGATTGCTTTGAGTGTTAGCCGTCTGTTTAATCTTGTTCATGATCTTGATTCTTGACCTCTTGATCTTGGCCGTCCGTTGGATCTTCATAATCATCATCACATCTCGATCATCATGGGGTCTTGATCTTTTGATTATGGACCGTTCGATCACATTATCATCATCTTGGAGTTCTTTGATTGCTTTGATTGGAGGCCGTCCGATCATCGATCTGATCCGATCATCATCCTCATCATCAAGATACTGATCACATCTCGATCTCGATCATGATCTTCGATCAGAGTCGTCCGATCTGATCCGATCGCCTTGATATCTTGATCCCATGATCTCAGCCGTCCGATCGTGTTCGTGGGTTATTTGTTCTTTAGATTCGTGATCTTGTTCGTGTTCGCTTGTTCGTGATTTTGTGTTCGTGCCTGAGAATCTATTCCCGTTATTCTCTTTCTTTTGTTGGATTCATTGTCGTCTTCCAGACAAGTAACTTGTACTCAAATTCCTTTTGTATGATACAAGTCAAAAATACCGTTTGTAGTGTAGTTGGGTTCTAGAGACAATTTGTGTGAAATCCCTTGTTGATATTTTCTCTATAGTGTTTGACCATAGTTGCATCACGACACATATGACATGAATTAACTTAGGTTTTGCCATTCTTGATTTGATCATGCATGTGGGATTTTTGTGAGAATTTGGGTATTTGTTGAGAACCATGTGATAGAATTGTTTTAGGTATGTCAATTACCCTATTTCATGATGTTTGGATACTTGGTAGACTCGATTTCATGTTTGGTTGTGTTTGGATTAAGTTTCGTTGGATCTATGTTGATTTTGGTTTTTGAGGAAATTCTGTATTTTGCCGATAATCTATCTTGATCGGTAATTTAGACCATATTAAGGTCAGAATCTTAATTCCAGTATAAAACATGAGTTTTAGAGAAATTCGTCTTCTTTCCAACCCCTCTGACCTTGGTCGATTTCGTTTTCGTATGTGTGAGATATGATTGTTTTACTACAGAGGTGTAAGCCGTTTCCAGATTTGTTTCTTGATGATTTTGATGATTAAATTATTTTGATACTTGTGCTACACATATTATTTTGATCTGAAACTTTGGTCAGTTTTTCTATATCTAATTAGGGATTATCCAGAATTTTGGTGGATTTTATCGATAAGTTTTATATGCCCTTTCATGCTCGTTCAAAAAACTATACTTGTTGTATTTTTCTCGCTGTTCTGTAAAGATTTGTATTTTCACCCTGATTCCTTTTTCTGTATGAAAAATAATTATGAAATATGAAAGTTATTACGTTTTGTCTATTTTTTTCTCCTTTTGGCGGATTTGGATTTCGTTTCACGATTTGCGAGATATCACAGTTCTCGTACAGCAGTGTTGGGAATTCAAGATTTGCCAAACTATCGTTTCTTTATGATTCCTGATTTTACTTGACTAAGATAATCTTACTGGAAAATTATGAAACATTATATTCTGATACTAGACATATAGGGGAATACCCCAGATTTTTTTTGAAAATTTTTATGATGTTTTGATGCTGTTTTCCTGACTGTGAACTCGATTTTCTAATTTCTGGCTGAACGTGTTTTCTGGATTCAAATCAGTTTTGAGCTATGTTGTTGTGAAATACTATATGACTTATTTGTATTCGCTGGATTCGGTTGGGAGTCCATTTTCTAGATGTTTCGACGGATTCAGATTTTCATATTTGTAACTCGGGAAATTGCTGTTATACTACAGTATGGTCTTGCTGTCCTAAACTTGAGATTTGGTTATTTTATGCCAAATGAATTATCTTGCACCCGTATATGTTTATCTTGCAACTTGAACTTGTTACTTAATCATACCATGATATACTTGCTTATTTCGTGACACATACTTGCTTGTTTGACATTAATAATAAATTAACCAAGCCGGGGTTTTAAAGGGACAGATCTAATAGTGGATAATTCAGAAACGTGTACTCAGAAGAGAATCTATTGATTCTATGTGATACTTGAGACTTGGCTTGATACTTGAGATACTTAAGACTTGGCTTGATACTTGATTACTTGAGTCTAGATATTTCACTACTTGAGACTTGATATTTCACTTCTTTAGGCTTGATATTTCACTTGGCTTGATACTTGATATTTGAGGCTTGATACTTCACTCTTGAGGCTTGTTTACTTGATACTTGAGGCTTGATACTTGATACTTGATTCTTAAGACTTGTCCCTGAGTACACTGCCCTTTATGGTCCACTATGAAATCTAAAACGAAACTGCATTGACTGTAACAACTATGTGATAAAAGGATGGCACATAAAGTGTTACCTAGATAGTAATAATACAAGATATTTAACACATGATACTTGAACTTGAAACTTGAACTTGATACATGCTTACCTGATACTTGATTACATGACACATGAGACTTGATGCTTGAACATGATACTTGACACTTGTACTTGACTACTTGATACTTGTTACTTGTTACTTGATTTCGTGCTACATAACACTTGATACTTGACACTTGTTACATGATGCATGTTCACTTGACACTTGATACATACCACTTATACTTGTTCATTTGCCATGCTAGTTGTTATATTTGGATATCATGCTTATTCCATATTGCTAGTTAGTTTTCCCATGTACTTGTATCCTGCATTACAAGCGGCCCGTAACTTGCAATTGACGGGTACTTGTTTTCTCTTTTCCTCTTCCCTGCAATTATTAAGTTACAGATTTTGGAAAATAGGTTCCAGACGGTATTGGTGACATGAAGTATTAGTGCTGAATTTTATTATTAATTTTTCTTGTAGCTTGCTTGAACAATATTGTATTTGATTACTTGGATTTATTCTTATATTTGGGCAATGTGACTCAGGATATTTGTTTTATTCAGATCATGACTATTTGAGATTATATATTTGGTTTTAAGTATTTTTGTTGGTATTTTGGTTCATATATGCATGTTGGTTGATACTTTTGCTTCCGACTCTAATTATCTTGTGAATGTTGTAAAGATTCTCGAACAACTTATGGATGATGAAAATCATTCGCTGGGCTTTTGTCGCGTATCCATATTCTGTATTCTTTTTGGGAAGCGGGCGTGACACTCATTCATCTCATCACTCTCAATATTTCATACCGACCAAAAGATAAGTTTTCAATCCTAACCCTATAGCCATTGTCTTCGATAAAAAGATTTATTAGTCGAATAAAATCCAAGTGTTAACACGAGTCAACTCAGGGCAACACAAGTAACGGGTCATGGCAAATACTCGAGGTATTTGTAAATGTATTCGTTATTTATTTAAGTCAACCGTAATCCAGTTTTTCAATATTTTTGGTAACTAATTTGACTATATATTTTTTAGTATTGGGCTTACGAATACACATATTGCTGTGTTCCAGTAAGTAATAGGAATACCCCTATCGAGACTCACATGGAGAATGTCGAAAAATGGCCGAAAATAAACAGTTGGAATAGCAAAATTTTGGTACGGGTCGAACATATCAGATTAGGTACAATATTTCGATGACACGTGACCAATCGGAGATGCGGACATCATCGTCTATTATATAGCTGCCATATAAAAGCTCATCATATATGGGCATATATGAAATTGAAGTTGCAAACTTTATTTCTCTTCATCGACATACATTCACATATTGCGACCAGGTATATTTAATGCGATTAGCATATTCATTAAATTTTCAATTTTCTTATTACAATATTTTCTTATGTGCTAACGTAAACATATGATACATGGCGTATGGTATCTTGGTGATCGTTGCTATCGCCAACTAACTGGGATCATTGTTATCCCAAAAGACTCACCTCCTGTCTTGCGTCTAATGTCAACGCAAGATTACGGTGTGCCTATTAAAGCTTTGCATTTCATCACTCATGTACATCAGAGCACCTACAATTACTATTGCCCAAATGTATCAATAGGTCCCATCATGCGGCCCTCTCGCATGAAGCTAATGCCGATTTCATCGATCCAGCAATAATCAGTGATCCTTCTGCTCAGTTTCCCCATGCAGCTCTTCTAGTTTGGCTTCCATGATAGTATCCAAAACAGCCCAATGATGACAGTATCCAGCACAACCTGTAGTCAAAGCACTACTATTTTCGGGCGGTACAATTGTGAGGAGTTTTGTCATGCCCCGCTTCCCAAAATATAAGAATATGAGTACGTAACGAAGGCCCAACGAATGATGTAAACACCATCCATAAGCTATACCAGTCTAACTCAACAATATACAAGAGAATACAACTACACAAGAATATATAATTACATAAACAAAGATTAACTTCAGTAATAGATAAAATAATTCAACTAATAATATCCAACATATGGGATAAAAACAAACTCCGGGTCATAAAAGCCCAAAACAAAGTACAATGTTAATAACAAAGTTCAAAGGGGAAAATAGCATAAATATAATTCAAGCAATCTATCATTACTCACCAATTCCTTCTGGTATTACTCCTTCAGTACCTGTAAACTCGTGATCTAAAAATAGAGAAAATAATGTCCTTAGAGCAAGTAATGGACAGCAAGTAGAGGGAAACAGAGAATAATAGGAAGCATGGTGATGCAGTTTGTTTTTGGGGAGTGGCTGCAACAGGTGTGAGTTCTTGTAATTTGTATAGTGGAAGTTGCAGTACTGGCTATATGTTCGACCCTCGACTGGGAACGGCTCGGGAGTAGCAGGAGTGAGGTAGAGGACAAATGCTCGGCTCGGATCCAGTAACTCGGATCGGATCTTCGGGGCTTGGCTTGGTCTTATATACCTGCACTCTTCCTAGAAACACCATGAGAGATCTCGACTACAGGTCCTCCGACGATCTAGTCAGTCACTGGAAAGCAACAGGAGCTAGGATTTTGGAGGAGAAAGATTGATTACCTTGCCAGTGGGGGAGGGGGTCTGGATTTATAGGCAGAGAAAACGGGTCTGAGATCCTACTGGGCTGGGTTTGGACCCGTTTGCTCGTGGGCCTGACGTGGCAGAAGCCCATGAGGTTCTGGGTTGATCTGATGATTAGGGAGAGCGAGTTTTGAGGGGATCTAGTGGCCCAGGAGGGGCCACGTCATCTGACCCATATCAGGAGCCCCCCACTCCTGGAGGGCTGGATAACCCAGCCGTGTAGGAGTGATTTGTCTCTGTAGGAAGAGTGGAGCGGTGTGTACGGCAAAGAAATGTGGTTCGTATCTTCCTGGAGAGGCCAACAGGGTAGGATGAAGAGGATCCCTTTGAAGGTATGAGGGGCGTTGAGAGCCGGAGAGTGGGGGTTCGCTTAGTCGAGCGCCTAGGGTCAAGAGACGAGCCCCCATGCTTGTTGGAAAAGCTATGGGGATGTCGAGAGCCAAAGGTAGGGGCTCTCTTAGCCGAGCTTCGAGTGTCAGAAGACGAGCCCCATACTTGTTGGAAAAGCTATGGGGACGTCGAGAGCCGAAGAGTTAGGGCTCGCTTAGCTGAGCCCCCATGCTTGTTGGAAAAGCTCTGAGGAAGTCGAGAGCCAAAGGTAGGGGCTCTCTTAGCCGAGCATCGAGGGTCGAAAGACAAGTTCCATACTTGTTGGAAAAGCTATGGGGACGTAGAGAGCCGAAGAGTGGGGGCTTGCTTAGTCGAGTGCTTAGGGTCTGGAGACAAGCCCCCATGCTTGTTGAAAAAGCTATGGGGACGTCGAGAGCCAAAGGTAGGGGCTCGCTTAGCCAAGAATCGAGGGTCAGAAGATAAGCCCCATACTTGTTCGAAAATCTATGGGGACGTCGAGAGCCGAAGAGTAGGGGCTCGCTTAGCCGATCATCAAGGATCGGAAGACGATCCCCCTACTTGTGGTGAAAGCTATGAGGATGTCGAGAGCCGAAGGTAGGGGCTTGCTTAGCCGAGCATCGAGGGTCGGAAGACGAGCCCCCCTACTTGTGGGAGAGCCTTGGTGTGGCTCGAGGTGACTTTCGAGCATCGTGCCCTAAGTTTTTAGGAGAAGCTTGGTGTGGCTCGTAGTGTCATCAGAGCGTCGAGCCCCACGCTTGTAGGAGAAGCTTGGAGTGGCTTGCAGTGACATCCGAGCGTCGAGCCCCAAACTTTGTAGGGGAAGCTTGGAGTGGCTCGCAGTGACATCCGAGCTCCGATCCCCAAGACTTGTTGGAAAAGTCTTGGTGTGGCTCGAATTCACTATCGAGCTCCGGGCCCCAAGACTTGTTGGAGAAGCTTGGCGTGGCAAGCGGTGATATCCGAGCGTCGACCCCCAAACCTTGTAGGAGAAGCTTGGTGTGGCTCGCGGTGATATTCGAGCGTCGACCCCCAAACCTTGTAGGAGAAGCTTGGAGTGGCTCGCGGTGACATCCGAGCGTCGAGCCCCAAACTTTGTAGGAGAAGCTTGGAGTGGCTCGCGGTGACATCCGAGCTCCGAGACCCAAGACTTGTTGGAAAAGTTTTGGTGTGGCTCGAATTCACTACCGAACTCCGAGCTCTAAGACTTGTTGGAGAAGCTTGGCGTGGCTCACGGTGACATCCGAGCGTCGACCCCAAACCTTGTAGGAGAAGCATGGAGTGGCTCCCGGTGACATCCAAGCGCCGACCCCCAAACTTTGTAGGAGAAGCTTGGAGTGGCTCACGGTGACATCCGAGCTCCGACCCCCAAGATTTGTTGGAAAAGTCTTGGTGTGGCTCGAATTCACTACCGAGCTCCGAGCCCCAAGACTTGTTGGAGAAGCTTGGTGTGGCTCGTGGTGATATCCGAGCGTCGACCTCCAAACCTTCTAAGAGAAGCTTGGAGTGGCTCACGGTGACATCCGAGCTCCGAGCCCCAAGATTTGTTGGAAAAGTCTTGGTGTGGCTCGAATTCACTACCGAGCTCCGAGCCCCAAGACTTGTTGGAGAAGCTTGGTGTGGCTCGCGGTGACATCCGAGCGTCGACCCCCAACCTTGTAAGAGAAGCTTGGAGTGGTTCGCGGTGACATCCGAGCTCCGAGCCCCAAGACTTGTCGGAAAAGTCTTTGTGTGTATCGAATTCAATACCGAGCTTCGGGCCCCAAGACTTGTTGGAGAAGCTTGGCATGGCTTGTGGTGACATCCGAGCGTCGAGCCCCAAACCTTGTAGGAGAAGCTTGGAGTGGCTCGAGGTGACATCCGAGTGTCAAGTCCAAAACCTTGTAGGAGAAGCTTGCAGTGGCTCGCGATGACACCCGAGCGTCGAGCCCCAAGACTTGTTAGAAAAGTCTTGGTGTGGCTCGAATTCACTATCGAGCTCCGAGCCCCAACACTTGTTGGAGAAGCTTGGTGTGGCTCGTGGTGACATCCGAGCGTCGACCCCCAAACCTTGTAGTAGAAGCTTGGAGTGGCTCGCGGTGACATCCGAGCGTCGAGCCCCAAACTTTGTAGGAGAAGCTTGGAGTGGCTCGCGGTGACATCCGAGCATCGAGCCCCAAACCTTGTAGGAGAAGCTTGGAGTGGCTCGCGATTACATCCGAGCGTCGAGCCCCAAATCTTGTAGGAGAAGCTTGGAGTGGCTCGCGGTGACATCCGAGCGTCGAGCCCCAAATCTTGTAGGAGAAGCTTAGAGTGACTCGTGGTGACATCCGAGCTCCGAGCCCCAAGACTTGTTGGAAAAGTCTTGGTGTGGCTTGAATTCACTACCGAGTTCTGAGCCCCAAGACTTGTTTGAGAAGCTTGGTGTGGCTCGCGGTGACATCCGATTGTCGACCCCCAAACCTTGTAGGAGAATCCTGGAGTGGCTCGCGGTGACATCCGATTTCCGAGCCCCAAGACTTGTTGGAAAAGTCTTTGTGTGGCTCGAATTCACTACCGAGCTCCAAGCCCCAAGACTTGTAGGAGATGCTTGGAGTGGCTCGTGGTGACATCCGAGCGTCGAGCCCCAAACCTTGTAGGAGAATCTTGGAGTGGCTCGTGGCGACATCCGAGCGTCGAGCCTCAGCTTGTTTGAAAAAGCTTGGTGTGGCTCTTGGTGACATCCGAGCATCGAGCCTTAGCTTGTTGGAAAAGCCTAGTGTGGCTCGCGGTGACATCTGAGCACCGAGCCTCAGCTTGTTGGAGAAGCCTGTTGTGGCTCGTTGTGACATCTGAGCGTTGAGCCCCCAAAACTTGTTGGAAAAGCTTTGGTGTTGACAAAGGAGTAGTACTTGAGTAGTTGGCCATGTGTTCCAAGCCGTTGTAACGGCTGATAGAGCCGTGGGTAAAGAGGTATTTTTACGCTCTAGACTGACGTCATGGGCGTGAGAATCGAAGCATTTCAGATCCTGGTGGCCGTTAGATCTTGATAATCACGATCCAACGGTCAGATCTTCTCACGGAATTTGAGGTGTCCATTCCCCTATTATAAATCTCCCCCCTCCTTTCATTTCTTCACCTTGCACTCAATCCCTAGACAACAGGAGTTTCTTTCATTGCCGTTGGCGACCATCTTTCGGTGATCTTCCCGTTTCTCGATATATCAGGTTAGTATTTTTGTTTCGTAATGTCGCATTCTCAGTCTGGCTCCGAGGCAAGCTCTTCAGGTTGTGATGTGGTGGAAGTCCAGGCGACGTCGACATCTTGGTCTCTTGATGACTTTGAAGTGAAGGAAAAGGTCCAGTCGGATCTAGGATCGGGGGGCGAGGGTTTTGTGATTTATGACGTGCCCCCATTACGTGTCCATAGGCCGGAAGAGGAGCTTGTTGAGAAGGGTGAGCAGGAGGAAGGAGGCCCTGAGGGAGAGGAGCTTGTTGAGGAGGATGACCAGGAGGGGTCCGAACGAGGAACCAAGGGAGGCAATGATTGGGGGGAAGGGGAAGGAGGAACCGCGGGAGAGGTAGCTGAGGAAGAAGCAGATCTTCCACCTCTGCTCCCGTTATCGATCCCATCTCCGGAGAGGAAGCCTCGCCTCCGTAGGAGAAAAAGGAAGTGGATTCGTCCCGATATCCTGGCCGAGCCAGACAAATACGGACCCGAGCCTGGGTTCAAGTTTCCCCATCTGTTCAATAAAAACCCATGGTCGATCAGGATGTACCCCGACGACGTGGAGGGGCTTCTCATGTTTACCTCACTGCTGCGGGACTCGGGTCGGTCCATAATCAAGATGGACAGCATCCCGTGTACCTTGAGGGTGGACTACCTGCCTATTTTTAAGGGCGGCCTACTTCGTTCCGAAGGAATTCGAACTTCTGGTGCCAAACCCCGAAATTCGTCCAACCACAGTGCTGGAATGAGCTTTTGTATGTTTCCCGAGGACGCCTTCGTCTCGGGATTGAGGTTGCCGTTGCACCCGTTCATTGGGAGGGTGTTGAAGTGGGGAGAGCTGAGTCCAATGCAGTATGGTCCCAATTCGTGGAAACATCTGGTTTGCTTCATTCTAAAGTGCCAGGAGAAGGGGATCAAACCGTGGCTCACATACTTCTGTGCCATCCTAGGGATGAGCTCGCTCGGAGACATGGAGGGGATTTTTTACATCTCGCCACGTCCTCACAAGAGGGTGATGCACGGCCACCCGGACTCCATTAAAGGATGGAAGGCGAAGTACTTTATCGTCTGGAGTGAGAAACCTTGGAAAATTCTAACTGTTTGAAATTTCAGTAGGCCGAACCATAAGCCCTCGAAGCTTAGTGACTTGACGGATAAAGAGTGAGCGACTGTAGAGAAGATCGTGGAAGGGCATAGCATAGGGTGGTCGCGTGTCACGGAGTTGCATATTTCACGAGCTGGAGTGAGCCCAGCCAACCCTAGTATGTTTTTGTTTCTAATCTGTTTATCTTCCTGCCTTCGTGTTAACATTTTTCCTTTTTTCCTTTCAGAGAGATGACCGCAAAGGAGCTCGACAACCGACAGGCCTTGGTGGCTTTGGCCGCCAAGAGGAGGGCCGACCAGGAGAAGAAGGCTGCCTCGGCCGTAGGGCCCAATAAAGGGGCGGCCTAAGAGCCTTCGGAGCCGTACCCGAAGAGGACGAAGAGGCACCACCACTCGTCGAGGTCGACAAAGGAATTGGGGTGAGCTCTGGTAGTAAGAAAGTGGCCGCCGTCTTAGAGAAGGGGCTCCCGCCACTTCGTCCCAATGCCGAGGAGATGGTGAGTAGGCAGGGCATGAAGCCGCACGCCCTGGACTGGGGGATCAAGGCCGGTGATACCCTGACCGAGGGATCGGATCACTCTAGCGGTGGATACGTCCGAGGCGGCCTACATGAAGTGGGCTCAGGCACATATTTTGGTAAGTGTTAGCATTCTCTTTATGCTTAGAATTTAGGGATTTTTCTAACTTGAACTTCCTCGGCCAGGCGTTACTTCATGGGCAACACTTCCACAAGTGCCTGGAGAAGGAGGTCGTTGTCGAGAGGAAGAACGCCGGGAAGTATTTTCGTGAGGTGACTCGTCTGAAAGACGAGATGACGGAGTCCCAGTCAGCCTAGGTAGTCTTCCAAGCCCAGATGGCCTCGCTGTAAGACCATCACACGAACGAGCTGGCGCATTTTCGGGCTAAGGCCAAGGCGGAGGCTGAGGAGCTGCAGAACACATTGGCGGACACTCTGATCCTGGCTCAGGACGAAGCCTATGCCAAGGCCAAGGAACACTTCCTGCAGCTCTACCCGGAGGCTCGGGTCGACCACCTCCACTACGGGTGGCGGCTTCCCATGCATCTGCCGACGCCCGGCGGTGAGGACGAGGAGGAGATGGAGGACCGTCGTCTAGAGGAGGCCGGGGGTGATCCGGCTGACGAAGAGGTGTCGTCCCTCTCTAAAAAGTAGTTTAGGAATTTTACTTATTCTTTTGACTTGTATTTACCTCGCGCGGACTGGCCACTGCTTTTTGTAACCCAAAATTTTGAATTTATAAAAGAAATATTTTTGGCCAAATCTCTGTGACTTGTAGTTTTTCGCAAGCTTCTTTAGTGACCCGTTGTTTTTCCCTTCTTCTTGATAGACACACGAGACCATCGGTGCCGACCTGTATTCTGCAGAGGTCTTCCGGCTCCGAAATGAGCTGGGGTCCAAGGAGAGTGTGCTGACTTGCCATCGTAAGCAGGCTTGTGATCGAGAGACCGCGGTAAACTATTTCATGAACAAGTCTAAGGAGCTCAGCCTAGAAGCCGCTCGCCTGAAGAAGGTCATAGCCGACCGGGACTGGGGGAGAGTCGAGACGAACTGGTCAATCTCGGCTGCCTCCACCAGGTGACCGGCTTCGGAGTCCTTTCTTTGCAAGGTCTTCATAGAGAAGGAGTTGGAGATTCGGAGGTTGAAGCTTATGCTAGGCATGGTTCATCATTGGCTTGGTCTGTTCGAGGGAGCAAGTCATTCTGTATTGGGTCATTCTCCGACCTTTTATCTAGAAACAACGAGGCCTGCCAACGCGCAGAGTTCTGTTGCCAGGATTTCCTTACTAGTCGTACAGGTGGAGCATGCGGGGGGAAGGTCTCGCTCCGGAGGGCTTGAGGCGGGTGGCGTCGGCCACGAGGATCCCGTGGGAAGCACTGAGTTCGAGTTTTAAGCCAAGTAATTTGTAATATCTTTATTGTATCATGTGGCCGTTTGCGGCCCTTCATGAGTAATAACACTTCGATCTCTTAAGTTTGATAATTTTTCAAGTGAGACTGGCAGGAGCATAGCTCAAAGCCATCGCCGAGTGTGGATTTGCTTGAGGTTGATGTCGAGCCCCCTTGTCGTTTTTGAGAAAGCTGGAATGAGTGTAGTTGTAGGTCATCGCCGAGCGTAAAGGTCGCAGGGCTTGGAAAAGCCAGGGCTTTCCTCGAGGTCGATGCAGAGCCCCCATACCTTAGGAGAAGCTGGCATGAGTGTAGCTGGAGGTCATCGCCGAGCGTAAAGATCGCAGGGCTTGAAAAAGCTAAGACCTTGCTCGAGGTCGATGCCGAGCCCCATACCTGTTCTAAGATAGGTAGTATGAGTGTAGCTATAGGTCATCACCGAGCATAAAGGTCGCAGGGCTTGAAAAAGTCGAGGCCATGCTCGAGGTCGATGCCGAGCCTTCATACCTGTTCTAAGATAGGTAGTATGAGTGTAGCTGGAGGTCATCGCCGAGCGTAGAGGTCGCAGGGCTTGAAAAAGCTGAGGCCTTGCTCGAGGTCGATGTCGAGCCCCCATACCTTAGGAGAAGCTGGCATGTGTGTAGCTGGAGGTCATCGCCGAGCGTAAAGGTCGCAGGGCTTGAAAAAATCAAGGCCTTGCTCGAGGTCAATGTCGGACCCCCATACCTATTCTAAGATAGGTAGTATGAGTGTAGCTGGAGGTCATCACGGAGCGTAGAGGTCGCATGGCTTGAAAAAGTCGAGGCCTTGCTCAAGGTTGATGCCGAGCCCCCATACCTTAGGAGAAGCTGGCATGAGTGTAGCTGGAGGTCATCGCCGAGCGTAAAGGTCACAAGGCTTGAAAAAGCCAAGGCCTTACTCAAGGTCGATGCCGAGCCCCCATACCTGTTCTAAGATAGATAGTATGAGTGTAGCTGGAGGTCATCACCGTGCGTAGAGGTCGCAGGCTTGAAAAAGCCGAGGCATTGCTCGAGGTCGATGCCGAGCCCCCATACCTTAGGAGAAGCTGACATGAGTGTAGCTGGAGGTCATCGCCGAGCGTAATGATCGCAGGGCTTAAAAAAGCCAAGACCTTGCTCGAGGTCGATGCCGAGCCCCCATACCTGTTCTAAGATAGGTAGTATGAGTGTAGCTGGAGGTCATCGCCGAGCGTAAAGGTCGCAGGGCTTGAAAAATTGGAGACCTTGCTCGAGGTCAATGCCGAGCCCCCATACCTTAGGAGAGGCTTGGAGTGGCTCGTGGTGACATCCGAGTGTCGAGTCCCAAACCTTGTAGGAGAAGCTTGGAGTGGCTCGCGGTGACATCCGAGCGTCGAGCCCCAAACCTTGTAGGAGAAGCTTGGTGTGGCTCGCGATGACATCCGAGTGTTGAGCTCCAAACCTTGTAGGAGAAGCTTGGAGTGGCTCGCAGTGACACCTGAGCGTCGTGCCCCAAACCTTGTAGGAGAAGCTTGGTGTGGCTCGCAGTGACACCCGAGCGTCGAGCCCCAAACCTTGTAGGAGAAGCTTGGTGTGACTCGCGGTGATAACCGAGCGTCGATTCCCAAACTTGTTTTTAAGAAAGCTAGCATGAGGCCAAAAAGGGTAAACGATTACATGATATTGACTTTACAAAACAAGGCACAAGGTGCCGATTACATCTTATTATTTACAGAAGGGTATCTAGAAGGGCTAATCCTCCTTTTCGAAGATTTTAATAAGGTGCTCCGCGTTTCAGGGTCTCTTCACAGCCTTACCCTCCGGGTCGGTGAGGCGGTATGTGCCGGGGCGTACAACTTCAGAAATCTTGTATGGGCCTTCCCAGTTTGGAGCCAGCTTCCTCTTTTAGCCGGGGTTAGATACCGCCAGCTCTCGGAGGATGAGGTCTCTTAGCTTGATGTTGGTGGGACTTACCCTTTTTGTTGTAAAACCTCTCAATCCTCTGGCAATTCATCGACCCATAGTCCCTTGGAAGAATTATCAAGCCGTTTCTTCAGGCCATCAAGGATCTGGCGGTTCGCATTCTCGGCCTGACCGTTCAACTGCGGGTGGCATACTGAAGAGAAACGTTGCTGGATTCCGATATCCTCACAGAACTTTCTAAAATTCTTACTTGTAAACTGGGTCCCATTATCTGTGATGAGTATGTGCGGAACTCCGAACCGGCAAATGTTGTGTTTCCAGAAGAATTGCTGAGTCTGCTGCTCGGTGATCGTGGCCAGGGCCTTGGCCTCGATCCACTTTGTGAAGTAATCGATCACTACTACCAGGAACTTCCTTTGTCCCGTTGCTTTTGAAAAGGGGCCTACCAGGTCCATCCCCCACATAGTAAAGAGGGTCGGACTGACAAGGGAGCGGAGGTTTACTTGTGGAACCCTTCTTACCAGGGAGAATCTTTGACAAGGACCGCACTTTTTGACCAGGGCCAGGGCATCTTGCAACATCGTGGGCCAGTAATACCTATGGTTCAGAGCCTTTAGGGCAAGCGATCGGCTTCCCATGTGGCACCCGCCAATTCCTTCGTGGAGCTCCTTGAGAGCATACTTGGCCTCATTAGGGGTTAAGCAGCGGAGGTAAGGTCTTCCATCCGTCGTTGTGTACGAGCATTTGAAGAGGGTTTCGTTGATCATGGCGAGCCTTTCCGAGCGGACCCTGATCCGCCTTGCTTCGGCTCGGTCTTGGGGGAGCTTTCGTTCGATCAGAAACTTTTGGATGGGAGTGGTCCAATCGTCTGGTTGAGCTCCGTCGTCTATACAGAGGGTTTCAGGGAGGTCGATGCTCGGCTTCAGGAGCACTTCGCTCAAAACGGTGCGGTCGAGGCCCTCAAAGGACGAGGAGGCTAACTTCGACAGGGCATCGGCCTGGGCATTCTGCTCTCTTGGGATCCTCAAGACTGCGGAGTCGTCAAAGGATGTCAAGAGCCGCTGGACCACGACCAAATACCGGATCATCCGATCGTCACGGGCCTCGTACTTTTCGGTGATCTGATTGACCACGAGCTGAGAGTTGCTGAAGGCCCTGATCTGTCTGGTGCCTGCCTGGTGTGCTAGGATGAGCCCCGCGATCACAGCTTCATATTCCACCTCGTTGTTAGAGGCCAGAAAGTTTAGGCGGAGGGAATATTGGAGAAGGAAGTTGTCGGGTCCTCAAAAAATGATACCTGCGCCACTTCCCGCTTCGCAGGAAGAGCCGTCGAAATAAACTTCCCGCGTCTGGTCGGCCTCCCCACTTTCGGGTTGCTCGGAGATGGTGCATTCCGTGATGAATTTGGCGAGGGCCTATCCTTTGATTGCTGTCCTTGGTTGATAGCCGATGTCATATTGACTTAGCTCGATCGACCACTTGATCAAGCGGCCGGAGCTCTCGGACTTGTGGAGGACGGCCTTCAGAGTCTGGTCCGTGAAGACCTGAATCGAGTGCGCCTGGAAATAAGGACGGAGTTTCCGTGCGGCCATGACCAGGGCGTATGCCATCTTCTCCATTTTTGCATATCTGGTCTCGGTTGAGAGCAAGACTTTGCTTACATAGTACAACGGCTTTTGAACTCTGTCTTCTTCTCGAACGAGAACAGCACTGAGTACGCTTTCTTAGGCCAAAAATAAAGCCAGAAAGGCTCGCTCGGCACGGGTTTGCTAAGGAGGGGAGGATTGGCGAGGTACTCTTTTAACTGGGCAAATGCCTCCTACTGCTGAGTGCCCCATTCGAAGCCTCCGGTTCTGCGCAAAGCCTTGAAGAACGGGAGTGACTTCTCTTCGGACTTGGAGAGGAAATGGCCGATGGCCGCCAGTCTTCTCGTAAGCCGCTTGATGTTTCTAGGAGGGGCCATGTCTATTATGGCTCGGATCTTCTCAATGTTCGCCTCGATGCCGCACTGGCTGACAACGAACCCGAGAAATTTGCTCGAAGAGACGCCGAACGCACACTTGGCCAGATTGAGCCTCATATTGTGGGTCTGAAGGACGCCAAAGGCTTCTTCCAGGTCGGCGACATGGTCCTGTCCTTGTTGGCTTTTGATGAGCATGTCATCGACGTATACCTCCATTTTGCGACCGATCTGGTCCTTGAAGACTCGGTTGATGAGCCTTTGATAGGTAGCACCGGAGTTCTTCAGCCCAAAGGGCATGTCCCGGTAGTAGTAGAGACCTTGGTTGGTGATGAAGGATATCTTGGCTATATCAGGGGGGAACATTCGGATCTAATTGTAGCCCGAGAAGGCATCCATGAAGGACAGGAGCTTGTGACCCGATGCTGCATTGATCAGAGCGTCAATGCTGGGGAGAGAGAAAGGATCTTTGGGGCACGCCTTGTTGAGATCCGTAAAATCTATGCAGATCCTCCAGCTCCCGCTGGCCTTTCTCACCATTACGACGTTCGCCAGCCACTCGGGGTAGCTGACCTCTTGGATGAACCGGGCAGACAACTGTTTGTCTACTTCCGTTTTCACAGCTTGCTGCCTCTCCAGAGCAAATTTACGTCGCTTTTGGACGATCGGCTTCGAGCCAGGGACCACGCTTAGTCTGTGCATGATCAGGTCTTCGGAGATCCCGGGCATATCCGATGGCTTCCAAGCGAAGAGGTCGACGTTGCGGCAAATGCAGTTGATTGGGTCAGACTTCAGGTCGGGCGCGAGGGAGCAACTCATGCAGAACCACTTTGACCTGTCTTCTGTCTCGAACGAGACTTCTTCTAGTTCATCCGCAGGTTCGAGCTCTGGTTGGCTCCTTTCGGGTTGCAATTTGACGACGTCCAGGGGAAACACACCGCCTCCGACCGCCGTCATATAGCACGATCATGCAGCCTCTTGGTTCCCCTGAACGACCCTGATGCCTAAATTAGTAGGAAACTTCAGTTTCAGGTGGTAGGCCGAGGGAACAGCTTGGAGGGAGCAGAGCCCTGGTCGGCCGAGGATGGCATTGTACGCTGCTTTGACATTCACAACCATGAAGTCCATCGACTCGGTTCGTCTGAGGGGGGTCGTACCGACAGTAAAATTGTGAATCTAAAATTTAGACCTAGCAGTACTAAAAGTTAGATATCTAGCAGATTATAAATCGGAATTCAATTCCTTCGAATGTTCTGAAAAATAGACACGAGGCTACAATTTATGTTTACAAATTTCTTTCAAATTAGTACAGCAACAGGTTCGAAATTCTGATACAAAAAGAAGTAAACAGCAGGCCAGAAAATAATTTAATATGAATAGGCAATAATTTCATCATACGAGCATATAGTTCATGATAATTAAGAAACGAAGTGCTATTTGATGATTAACATGGAAATTTCTAGATTTATGATGCAATTTAGAATCATGATAATTAATTCATCAAATCAAATTCAATCGGAAAGATTCAATTCATCAAACAATTCTATAACATGGATCTAGTTATTTTCATGTATTTCATGCATATGCAATGTGCAATAGGGACTAGGGTTCGAATCAAAGACAAGGGCACGAAGTCAAGGATATCTTGGGTTAGCTCGTATAAACTCTCAATAGACTTAACGGAAGATGAATAGTATAACAATATGATGATTAAAAGATGATCTACTTGTGGGGATCAAAAAAAATTCTTGAACAATAAAAACAAACTAGTTCAAGAGAGACTTGCTGTTAGATGATAAATTCAAATATAAAAGAATAATGGGATGAGAATCCCGACGGTGACACGTGCAAGACACACACAAAAGTACATGCAAATCCGTGCAAAACAACACACAACAACAGCAACTAGCAGACACAATGGCAAACAGCACACAACAATCCACCCAAACAAAACAGCAAACAGCCGACTCCTATACTGACAATGCACAACAACAGCGAAGAGCGGCACGGTGGTGGACTGCGGCGGCGGTACTGGCGGAGGTTGACAGAGCTAAGGCGGTGACTGGGCAGAGGGTGCTGGTCGACTGAGCGGAGGAAGGCTCAGGCGGCGGTCGACGGTGAACAGGGGGCTTCGGTTGGCGATGCTCTGTTTCAGGGAGAAAACAGAGGAAAGGTGGAGATGGCGGTGGCGATGGGTTTCCGAAGGGTGCTGGCAGCAGTCGACGGGTGCTTCGGGGATGGTGGTCGACGGGATGAGGGAGACGAAATGATGGGTTCGAGGGGATGCAGGCGATGGGTTGAGGGAGAGGATGACGAATATGGAGGTTGCGGTTGCAGGAGTTTGACGATGAGGATGGAAGGGGGGTTCTTCGGTGGTTGGATGTGAAGGTGACGACTAGGACGGGATGGCAGCAGTGGTCGAGGGTGGATGACGGTGGTGCTAGGCGGGTGAGCGGTTGGGTGGATGGTTTCAAAACGAAACAGAGAGAGAGAGAGAGTCGGGAGGTTAGGGGGAGAGACCGGCGTGAGATGAGAGAGGGGAAATAATTAGGGTTAATTAATAATTTAGGGTTAATGGGTATTTATAGGGTAATGAGATATTAGTTTATTGGGTTTAATGGGAATGGGTTAGATCCAATAGGAGAAGAAGTAATTTAAATAAATCAAATAGGATTAATAAAATAGGCTAAATGGGTAAAAATTCCAAACAAGATGATCAACAAAAATTTTAGTAGAAAAGATTAAATAGATCGGGAGACAAAAAATTGAGTTAAAAGCAATTAATAAATGACACCAATAGAAAATCAATTTACAGGGTTCCGAAAAAATAAGAAGAAAATCAATAAATAAAAATTCCCAGAAAAATACGAAATACAGAAAACAGGGGTTACAATCCTACCCACCTAACAAGAAGAATGTCGTCCTCGGAATTCATACAAGTGGTACATAGGGCAACCTCGAAAGCAAAAACAAAATAAAACTGCTCAAACAATTGAGGAAAACTTCTCTCGGATCTCCTCCTCCAACTCCCAAGTCGACTCACCCGGCAAATGAGGATTCCAAGAAACTCGAACAAGCTTGATGACTCTATTCTTCAATACCTTCTCTCGACGGTCTAAGATAGAGACTGGCTGAATCTGACAAGTCCGGCCTCACTAACAACTCCGAGTAGTCAAAAACATGACTGTCATCCCTGATGTATTTCCTAAGCTAGAAACATGGAATACATCATGGACACCTGCTAAAGCCGGTGGCAAAGCGAGCCTGTAGGCTACCTTACCCACACGTTCCACAATATCGAATGGACCGATAAACTGGGGACTCAACTTGCCCCCACCTCCAAATCGAATAGCAGCTCTCCATGGTGATACCTTGAGGAACACATGATCGCCTGCCACAAACTCTAGAGACCTTCGACGATAGTCAGTCCATTTCCTCTGCCTGTCCCGAGCTACCTGTAAGTGCTTCCTGATCTGAGCCACGACATCAACTATCTTCGTGGTCAACTCAGGCCCCAAAAGTTTCCTCTCGCCGACGTCATCCCAATATACCGCCGATCTACACTTGCGCCTATACAGAGCCTCAAATGGTGCTGCCTTGAGACTCGCCTGATAACTGTTGTTGTATGAGAACTCGGCTAAGTGTAGATGATCCTCCCACGATCCTCCAAACTGAAGAACGTAGGATCTTAACATGTCTTCTAAGGTCTGAATCGTCCTTTCTGAATGCCCATCTGTCTGTGGATGGAATGCTGTACTGTTGCTTAACTTAGTACCAAAACTCTTCTGTAGACTCTCCCAAAACTGAGACCTATTTTTCGTATCTCTATTCGATACGATGCTAATAGGAATTCCATGCAGCCTCACAACCTCCTGAATATACTTCTCAGCCAAACTCTCAGTGGACTGACCCACATGGAACGGAATGAAATGGGCACACTTCGTCAACCGATCCACTATCACCCAGATAGCATTATGACCCTTGGGAGTCCTCGGCAAAGCTATCACAAAATCTATAATGATATTCTCCCATTTCCACTCTAGGATTGGAAGAGGTTGCAACAATTTCGCTGTCCTCTGATACTCTGCCTTCACTTGCTGGAAAATCAAACACTGCGACACAAACCTTGCCACAACTCTCTTCATACCATGCCATCAGAAATGTTGCTTCAGATCCCTGTACATCTTAGTACCACCTGGATGAATAGTATACGGAGACCAACGAGCTTCTTCAAGTAGCTTCTGCCTGACCTCTTCTCTAGGTACACACAACCTAGAGCCAAAACGAAGAGACCCGTCTGAATGAATGATCAAATCAGTTCTCAGGCCTGCTTCCACTTCACTTCGGAACTTCTGCAACTGCTGATCACCCGTTTAGGCCTCCTTGATCTGCTTTACCAAAAAAGAATACAACTGCAATATCATGAACTGCAGTGCCGAACCAGGAAGTAACACATCCAACTCCAGCCTTGTAACATCACGTAGTAAATTTTTAAACAAAAATACAATTTTCATTTTTTGCACGTGAAACGCACGTGCAATTTTATCTCATTTTTTGGTTCTAAATTTTTTTTCCTAAGTTATACATAAGTTTTCTTTTATTTTTTTCTCATTTTTCTTTCTTAATTAAGTCCATAGGACT
This sequence comes from Hemerocallis citrina, assembly GCA_017893485.1. Taxonomy (NCBI): domain Eukaryota; kingdom Viridiplantae; phylum Streptophyta; class Magnoliopsida; order Asparagales; family Asphodelaceae; genus Hemerocallis; species Hemerocallis citrina. Next base: position 200,890,714 of record CM030362.1, read on the forward strand.
AAAAGATTATTTTAAGTCCATTGGAATAAATTAAAAAATAGAAAAATAAACAAGAAGCCCACTAGAAAATAATGATTAGCCCACTAATAAATCCTACATTTATTTTGTACACTTTTCTACAGTTGTCTTGTAACAAACTAGTAGATACTAACAAATAAACAAAATATAAAATAAATGAGAAAGAGTGTGCACATGTGTACTACACGTGCACGTGTGTGTGTGCATGCATAGTGTAGGCCAGTTTTGGAGAAGTGGGAGAGTGGAGGAGTGGGGTGAGTTCATGGGGTAGTGGAGTTAATTCTAGCCACACAAATTCCCTATATGACCCCCCCCCCCCCCCCCCCCCCCAATTGTATTTTATTCGCACCTAATCTAAAGAATCAAAGAGAGAGATAAAGAAAGAGAGCAAGAGGGTTTCGGATTGTTCATTCTTGGAGGCTTGAAGTTGCTTTTGCTAGGAGGATAAGTGTTAGGCAATCGGTGTGGAACTAGGAGCTTTCATTCTAGGAGTCCAAATTTCATTTTCTTCAAAAAGGTGGGTGATTTCCTTACTTTCTGGATAATTTGTAGTATGCATGCTTAACTAGTTGTGATGATTTTGTGGCATGAATTGTAGACTTCTAATATGGTTAATTTGCTTGTGGAATTGATCTTGTTAGAAAAAATTGTATGCAAGATAGAATGATCCTTTATAATTTGTCATGTTAGTAACTTGAAAATACAAATAGAAGTATTGTTGGATGCATGTTAGTATGCCATGTTTGAGTTGCAAGAATTGAAATTGATCTTTTATGCACAAATTATTAAATTGTGTAAGCTAGTTGGATAAACAATAGGGAGAATTGTAGATTAATGTGAAATAAATTATTCTCATGAAATGGATAAAAAGATGGAATGAAATTGAGATGTTTTGAATTGAGGTTGAAAGAAGTATTTTTACTAAAAAATGAAAGTGTATGATTATGTTTTTCTAACAATCACCATTTTACAATATGTTTGTGTGAAAAATAATTTTATTGTGGTTAGAATTAGTAAATAAATATTTCTGGAGATTGTCGACATAATTTGTAATCTATTAAATTGGGAAAACAAATAAAGTTGTAGAAGAAGAAATTGAAATAGAAAGATGAATAAAGACTGGGGTTAAAAGTAAGTAAACCCATATAACACTTGTCCTGAGTGGCTAAAGCGTGCGCGTTGCGCTCGTGTTGCGGCACGTGGCTCGGGGGGTCATGGGTTCAAAATTGCATATTTAGCACATAAAGTGCATTTTTTGTTTTTTTAAATATTTGAGTGTTTTTTTTGACTTTTTAAATTCCTGAAAAAATGCAGAATAATTTCTAAATATTATCCAGATAATTAGAAATATTTTCTCACTAATTTGAGTCTATATTGGAAGCCTAAAGATTTATATTTATGTTAATGAGTATGGATTAATATTATAAGAAACAAATTAGGTTCAATAAGATTGATTAAAGAAATAGAGTACTTTCAAGAGATATTGTGAATACAACTTTTTGGCTTAGGAAAAATAATGGAAGAGATTGAATAATTGAATGAAAAATACGAACGAGAGTTTTGGAATCAAATTCCTAATAAATTGTTGTATTAAGAGGCTTTTATAGAACTTGAATATTAGACATGAAAGTTGGACTCAAACTATGGATAATGTGAGAAGCTTTATTTTAATCAAAGAGTGTGAGAAATTGTCGAAGTAAATAATTTCAGCGAATTAACTAAGTGTTGGTCATCAAGAAGTTGATTAAAAGCATTGCTTTCTAAGTGTTATTCAATTATTGCATGATCAAAAAATTGTGAAGGAAATGAATTAAGTAAATGATACTCTAATAAAGAATGAGAGATTTATGTTGAAGATATTCATGACTTAATCTGTTTTAATGAGATCATATCTAATAAGGAAATGAATTAAGTAAATGATACTCTAATTGTGAAGGAAATGAATTAAGTAAATGGTGAAGGACGTGCAGCTCCTAGGGGTCTGAGATGGAGGAGTACGGCCGGTAAATCCATGTAAATGGGCTAGGGGTACATCTATCTATCATCGGAAAGGTTGGTAAAGAGACTATAGTCCCTAAGAATGTTCGGAACGGATAGGCAACGCCCGGTAAATCCACTGAGGTGGGCTAGGGGTAGGCCTGAATCGTAGTTGTGAGAGATCCACTTGCTAGGGATCGTGGCTGAGCATAGCCCGATAAATCTACTGAGGTGGGCTAGGGGTAGGCCGGTAAGGTCCTATATCCTGGGGGTGTGACTCTTCGGTGACTACGCGTTGGAGTATATTCATTGGGTTAGGTTGCATAGCGTGGGATATAAACCTTATAATGTGGAGTACCTTAAGGGCTTGCCCTCGGACCTATGTAGTATGAGATGCATTGAATCCGAACAAATATGCATTAGTGCATCATAGTGTAAACATCTGCATTAGGCATCTAGGGCATAACATACACTGACATGTTTAGGATAGTCACCTTTACACTTTGTAATGCATTCAAGTGTGTGGTTACTAAAAGTAAGTAAATCGTTATATAATAGCATAGTGAGGATCGCTGTTATATAATATTACATCGGTTGTATGCAACTGACGTACCCACAGTTTCAAATGCAGGCATTGGATTTGCAAGAAGAGATAAAGATGATTGATGCTAAAGATTACTTCCCATTTTAAGTTGTTGATGTTTTAAATTGTACATTCATATCATGTTGTACTTCATTTTATTTCTGCTGCATTGTTGTTGTAAAAGAACTTGATGTAATAAATGTTTTCAAATTCCTTGTAAAATTGTACGAAGTGAAGTAACAATCCTGTTGTGCTACGAATTTCCGTATTTTGGAATTCGGGGCTTTACAGAGTGGTATAGAGCCTAACTTAAATGAGTAGTATAAATTTATAAGGATGACACATTAGGGTGGACACTAGAGTGTGAGTTCGGCTTATGGAGATTTAAATGTAAGTAGTTTACATTTGTGTTGCTCTATACCTGATGTTTCCCCTCCTTTTTCCCTATAAGATGGCAAATCACCATGACCCAGAGGATGAGGTAGAATGGTTCGTTCCTTTCGAAGAAGAAATAGAGGAAGAAGAAGAACCCATAGAGGAAGAAGACCCAGAAGAAATAGAGAAGGAACTACCCGAATCTACGGACATTATTCCACCTCCACCTGATTCCCCAGAAGAACCCTCAGAAGAAGAACCAATTCAAAGCGACTAAGGCTGCGTTGTTGCTTCTCTTCGAAGGGCATTGGATACCCAAAAGTGGAAAGTAAACCACTTCGAAGCACAGTGGGCAGAAGATAGGGAGCGCATCCAAGCACTAAGTTATCGAGTATGGGAAATTGAGAAACTCTGGCATAGGAATGCCTGACACTTCACCCAACTGGACAACATAACTCGTTGGGACATGTAGGAACGTCATCAGAAGTATGAAGAGAAGAAGAAAGAGAGTAGTAAACTAAGGGGAGAGCTCAGAGAAGCCAAAAGGAACCTTAGGATCTAAGGTGTAACATCTCGAATCCCAAATACAACTGAATTCGAGAGTTCTACAGGATCTTTTCGTCTCATTCGGTACAATTTTACAAGGAATTGAAAACTTTTCACTATACATCAAAGTTACATGAGATTTTACACTTTATATTTTACAGCAGGAACATATACATCAATAAAATAATGACAGCGGAAGCAATTACAACTTTATACAAAAGATGCAACAACACATAATCTTTGAGCATTGGTTCTCCTTTAACCTTTATCAAGCCAGTTATCCTGCATATAAAACTGTGGGTACGTCAGTTTATTCAACCGACGATAATTATACATGGCCATCCTCTCTATGCCAGAAACAGTATAACGATTCTCATTTCTTAATAAATCACAAACTTGTTCACATATCAAAATGAAGGGAAAATCTTAACGATGTCGTGTTGTGGTTGTGCACCTAATCCTTAATGCAATAGTTATATTATATTATATGATGCTAATGCGTACTTGTTCGGATTCTATGCATCCCATACTACATAGGTCTGGGGACAAGCCCTTAATCATTCTTCATCTTGTAGGGTTCAATCCCTCGTCATGACTTAATCTACTGCTGTAACTACGGTAAGTATCCTAGATATTTTCTGATCTAAGAACTCATGTCTAGGCGCCCTGGAGGGAATCCCAACGCACTGGCACATGACTCATCATGCAGACATCCTGTGATAATTCAGCTCCTACCATAGACATGACACCACCCGTAGCTGTCAAACACCCCACTAGCGTCGCCACCGGGACGGTACTCTGGAGTAGTATCCTCGCCCTATCATGACTCATCACAGGGGACATCCTGGGATACTCTCTCGCCGCTAATCCAATGGCCCTCATACTCAATGTTTTTCTCTTACTTTCATCACATCTCCACTATGTACTAGTCCTTAGTTTTATTAGAATCATGAATAAAATCAAAGCTCTAGAGTTAGCCTATCCACTAAACCGGACTTAATCATTCATTCAACATGACCAACCTTGGTCTTTCATTTCAATTTCTTACCAATTGCCAGGGGAGACTTAGCTACTCTTTCATTTCAATTCCAATTCACAATTACTAAAAATCTGAGCATTTCCAACTCATGAGTTCATTTTTCATAATCACCACAGATTTTCTCTTTCATGCCCATAGTTCCACAATTATATAACTTTCATAAATCCAAATAAATGATTCACTTCATATTTAATTCATGCAAAGAAAAAAAGAGTTTACTGTCACAACCGATATTCAACATAAGATTCACAATCTTTATTATAAAACAAAGTCATAGAATTTATAATGTATCGCAAAGTCATCTGGACAGTCGACCTAGAACTCATCCAGTCGACTTGTTCAGTCAAACGAAGTCCTTCAGTAAACTGCTCGGAAGAGTCGACTGCTGCACATGGCTAGTCGGCCTGTTCCGCAGCGTTCAAAATTCAAATATCATCTACAGTGCAGTCGACTCTCAATCCGCCCAGTCGGCTGTTCAGCAGAGTTCAATTATGTAACCTTTCAAGTTCAGTACAGTCGACTGTTACATACATTCAGTCGACTGAGCAGGTTAAACTTTCAAATTTAAGGAATCCTCTCTTTATTCTGTTCACACATCATTTTTTGTCATACTACAATGTGCTCATGCCATGCCAACATGACATTCTTATGTGTTTATTAACATCACAACATAGTTTTCGATAAAATGTAAATTTTACATAACTAGTGTTTTCTTTTCTCAAAGGAAAATGCTAAACATATATTTTTCCTTTTACTCATCATTTACTCATGGAGATGAATACTAATTCCAATTTAACATGCTAGAACATCAAGTTAATAATTCATATTAAAAAATACGTCGTTCCATGAAAATCCGAACTGTATATATTTTCTTTCAATATACCAGTCGACTGTTCATACGACCGGTCGACTGTATAGGTCATTTTCAGTTCTCTAATTATTATTAGTCCTTTTTCATAAGTTCATAATTTTTACACTATGTACAGCATGGAAGATATCAATTTAGCAATCATTCTATCCCTTCAGTTTGCACATACATACACAATTAAATCCTCGATCTTAACATGAATTCTAATTTAAAAGTCATGGGAAACATCCACCTCGTACCAGTCGACTTATTCACATGATCAGTCGACTGTATAGGTCAGTTCCGATCTTTTAATTTTCATTAATCATGTTCATTCATTCACATCTTTCAAACTAAATACAGCACAACGCATTTTAGTATAATAATCATCATATCAATCCACATTTCACAAGCATGATAACAATCAAAATTTGCCCTAGCATGATCACTATATTAGAAGTCCTGAGAAACACCCACCTTGTTGACGAAATAAACGAAATCCCGAAAAGTCTTCTAGTGATAATGTGACTCCTCCACCTTGCTCCTTGCCACCGAGAATCTTCTGAAGTAATGCCGGCTTCCAAAAGAATAATCACACTCACAACTCTCTTACAATTATATCTTTCTCTTCTCAAATAGATTTTTGGGTAGATTACAATTAATTGGGGGGTATTTATACACAATTTTGGGTGAAATGGAGGGCTAGGATTTAGTAGATGGTTATGAGATGGAGGGCTAAGAAGAAAGTAGGAGTTGCATTAACTACCCACAACTAAGTAACCACCCATGCATGATCTCCATTTGAAAATTTCCAATTCCCTCCAAAAGATTAAAACCGGCCATGGAAAGAATAGTGTGCAATGCACACCATGTTGCATGCACGTGCTATTCTAGTCTCCATATAAACAAACTTGTGCATATACATTTTTACAAAATAATCTTTTAAAAGAGTTTTACTTTACAAGTTGTTAAAAAGAGAATTAATTCTTGGGCTTAAATTAATGGGCCAAAACATTAACTTTTACAAAATAAATAATTTAGATTTTGGGCTTAAGTTTATTTGAAACAAGGACCTTTAGAAAGAAATAATTTAGCAAACATATATACATAGACATATACTCATCGTTCATCATAAAATTTCATAAAATGGCACGTGCACACTACGTGCAAAAATAATAAAATAAATAAATAATTTTCATAAATGAAAATCAGGGCATTACAACACTCCCTCCTTATAAAAGTTCCGTCCCTGGAACTACAGTCAAGAGAGAGAAACAAAACATGCATAAAATACAAAATACATATCAAACAAAAAGCTCAGGATGGTCCTTCAACATCCTCTCCTCAGACTCCCAAGTAGCCTCTTCAACCAAATGGTTTCTCCAGACTACCTTGATCATCGGTATTGTCTTATTCCTCAAGACTTTCTCTCGACGATCAACAATCTCGACAGGAGACTCGATGTAATTCAGATCCAACTTTAAACCTTCCGGCACTTCAGGCAAATGATGACTCGAATCTGGAATATAATCTCTCAGCATAGACACATGAAAGACATTGTGCACCTGAGATAACTCTTCCGGTAATTCAAGCCGGTAAGCAGTTTTTCCGATCCTTTTCAATATCTTGTACGGGCCTATAAACCTCGGGGCTAACTTCCCGCCTTTGCCAAAGCGAATCACACCTTTACTGGGCGATACTTTCAGAAAGACGAAATCACCAACCTCAAACTCAAGGTCCCTTCACCGGTTGTTCGCAAAGCTTTTCTGCCTGCTCTGAGCTTCAACCAACCTTTTCCTGATCAGATCAATCTTTTCAGAGGTTTGCTGGACAATCTCAGGACCAAATAACTGATGCTCCCCAACTTCAAACCAACAAACAGGTGTCCTGCACCTCCTGCCATACAAAGCTTCGTACGGCGCCATCCCGATGCTAGTCTGAAAACTGTTGTTGTAGACAAACTCTACCAAGGGTAAATGCCTTTTCCAACTGTCTCCAAAGTCTAGTATACAACACCGAAGCATATCCTCAAAAATACGGTTGACTCTCTCGGTCTGCCCATCGGTCTAAGGATGAAAAGCAGTGCTGAAAACTGTCTTGGTACCCAAAGCTGTCTGAAGACTCCTCCAGAAATGCGAAGTAAACCGCGCATCTCGATCAGACGCAATAGTTGACGGAACACCATGAAGTCGGACAATCTCGCCAACATACAACTAGCTAACTTGTCCATCGAAGTAGTGAGTTTCATCGCCAAAAAGTGAGCGGACTTGGTTAGTCGATCGACTATAACCCAAATCACATCATTGCCTTTAGGACTCTTGGGCAATCCCGTAATGAAATCCATACTGATGTTATCCCACTTCCATTCCGAAATAGGTTACGGCTGTAATAGACCTCCGAGTATCTGATTTTCGGCTTTGACTTGCTGACAAACCTCACACTTCGCTACAAATTCAGCCACATTCCGCTTCAAACCTGACCACCAGAAATGCAGTTTGATGTCCCTATGCATCTTGGTACTCCCAGGATGTACAGACAAAAGAGTAGCATGCACCTCCTGAAGAATACTCTCTTTCAGGTCCGCCTGATTCGAAACACACAGCCTCTCTCCAAACCACAGCACTCCGTCCCTGATTTGAAATCCGGGCAACCTGCCATCACCAACCTGCTCCAACATCTTCTGAAACTCCGAATCAACCTTCTGACTGGCAATAATCCTTTCGTTCAGTGTCGATTGAAGTCTCAACTGAGCTAAGGATGCTCCCAAGTCATGCAGAACAACTTCAATACCTGCTCGATCCAATTCCTCTACCAGCTGCCACTAAGTTGTAATCAAACTCGCCAGACTGCTCTTGCGACTAAGTGCATCAGCAACAACATTAGCCTTCACTGGGTGATACTTAATCTCCGGACGAATGTCCTCAAGTACCTCCAGCCATCTCCGCTGCCTCAAGTTCAGATCCCTCTGCTGATAGATGTACTTCAAGCTTTTGAGGTCCGTGTACATGTTCAGCTTCTCGCCATACACATAATGTCTCCATTGCTTCAGGGAAAAGATAATCGCAGGCAACTCTAGATCATGAGTCGGGTAATTCTTCCTATGCGGTCGTAGTTGCCTAGACCCATACGCGATTACTTTTCCTTCTTGCATCAAGACACAACCCAGCCCACGATGTGAAGCATCGCTATAAACATTGTACTCAACACCTGCTCTAGGCAAAGCCAAAATAGGTGCAGTAGTCAGCTTCTCTTTCAACTCCTGAAAGCTTGCCTCACATTGCTCAGTCCACTTGAAGTTCACATTCTTCTTGGTCAGACCAGTAAGCGGTACGGCTAACTGAGCATAACCTTGAATGAATCTCCTGTAGTATCCAGTCAATCCAAGAAAACTTCTGACCTCCTTCATTGTAGTAGGCCTAGCCCAATCTCTCACTACCTCTATCTTCTGAGGGTCAGTTGTCACTCCCTCCTTAGAAAGGATGTGACCTAGGAATGCCACTTCAGATTTCCAGAAATCACACTTGGATAGCTTGGCATACAACTCCTGCTCTCGAAGCTTCTCCAAAACTGCTGCCAAATGCTCGGTGTGCTCCTCCTCTGACTTGGAGTACACGAGGATATCGTCGATAAACACCACGACGAAAGAATCAATGAACGGCCTCAGAACTCTGTTCATCAAATCCATGAAGATTGCGGGTGCATTCGTCACTCCAAATTAGAATTCGTAATGCCCATGTCGAGTTCTAAATGCAGTTTTGTGCACATCTTCAGCTTTCACTCGAACTTGATGATATCCTGATCGAAGATCTATTTTGGAGAAAACAACTGCTCCTTGTAAACGATCGAACAAATCATCAATTTGGGGAATAGGATACTTATTTTGAACAATGACCTTATTCAGCTCTCGGTAATCGATACACATTCTCATCGATCCATCCTTCTTCTTTACCAAAAGCACAGGTGCTCCCCAAGGTGACGCACTAGGTTGAATAAAGTCTTTCTCCAACAGTTCCTCAATCTGCCGTTTCACCTCATCCTGTTCCACTGGAGCCATCCTATACGGTGCCTTAGAAATGGGTGCACTTTCCGGTTGAACAGTGATGCTGAACTCTACATCACGATGTGGGGGTAACCCAGGAAAATCATCCAAGAACACAGTCAGATAGTCCCGAACCATAGGAATCCCTTGCACTTCCACAGGAGTGTCTTCCTTGCGGATAGCTGCCACCAGCCTAGAACACTTCTTCTTCCCTTGGAAAGTGACTTCAGGTCCACCTGGAGCCTTCACTGTCACCATCTTGGTCTTGCACTCGATGCTTGCACTGTACACCAACATCCAATCAATGCCAATGATAACATCGACTTCCAAGATAGTCAGCTCGATTAGATCAATCCCAAAGATTCAATCTTCAATCACAATCTCGCAATCAGCATAGTACCGATCAGTGGTTAGAGTCTCCCCTGATGGAGTAGCTACTGCTAAGATCTTGCCTGGAAAAATCTTCGGTTCAACTCCCAACACTTTAGCAATTTTAGGAGACACAAAGGTATGAGAGGATCCAGTATCGAACAACACAACAGCTTTCATTCCATTCAAATAAAGTTCGCCTGTTACATAATACACACCCATTACGTAACAGTTCACAAAATAAGTGGGAAAAAGAAATAACATAAACCTCTAAGCATCCGCAATCGTACCAGTGATGACATGATCTACTTCATCAGCATCAGCTTCCGTCAAGGCAAATACTCGCCCTGGTTGGTACGGTCTCTTCCCAGTCTACTGTATTGGTACATTGTGATTGTCAGTCCGTGGTTTGAGACATTGAGATTTGTAATGTCCCGTCTCACCACAGTTGTAGCAAGTTACCGCAGAAGGTCTCACCATATTGTTTCCAGGTCCTCCAGCCACACTAATAGCATTTGCCCCTATTGGTTTGAACCTTTGTACAGATGGTTGTCCCTTAAAACTCCCAGAATTGGCGGGCCTCTTTCCAGACTGCCAGTTGTTCCTCCGGTTCTGAACAACATGGAACTGCTCCATATCTGCTTCCGTAGCTGCTGCACGCTTGACCAACTTGTCAAATCTCCTGATACCAAGAGGTATCATCCGGGATCTCAAGCTCGGCCTCAATCCATGCTCGAACTTACGAGCCTTCTTCGCTTCATCCATTACTAATTCAGGAGCATACCTAGAGAGCTGAGTAAACTTGGTCTCGTACTCTCTAACTGACATGCCACCTTGTTGTAGCGATAGGAACTCCATAGCCTTCCTCTCCTGGACGTCGGAGGGGAAATAGTGATTGCGGAATTCTTCCAAAAATTTCTCCCAACCGAGAACTACGCCTCCTATTGTCCGCTTCATCGACTGCCACCACACAGCCGCATCCTTCTCAAGTTGCAGAGTTACCAACTTCACCTTGCTGCCTTCAGGGGTCTCTAGCACTTCAAAGATGGTCTCTACTTGACGAATCCAGTTGTCAGCCGCATCAGGGTCTGACTTCCCTTTGAATACAAGTGGTTTCATTCGTTTGAACGATTCCACTAGTTTAATCACTTCGGGCACCAGATTCGCAGGCCCCCTTCCTTGGTTCTGATTCATGGCTACGGCGTTGAGCATCTGATAGACCCTCGCAAGTTCCGTTTCTAGATCCAGACCTTCCCCGTTTCTAGCTCCTCTTCTAGCCATATTCTGATGCAAAAGATCCATTAAATTCGAAGTATAGGACATGAATTTTAAATCAACTTGCATTTCATTGAATTCCAAATTTTATACATTCGAATTGAAAAACATTTCTTGACATCAGAATGAAAATAGTGGAAGCTACCACAGTCTAATTCCTACGGTTCCTCTTCGCTTCTCGAAGTTCTCCCCGTAGTTCGTCAACTTCATCCTTCAGCACATCGGTTAGATTCTTCCTCTTCTCGAGTTCCCATACACGATGACTGAGAACTGAAAAGTCGTCCTTGCGCTTGGCCAACTGCGCTACCAATAATCCGACTCTCTCTCGCAGTGTTTCTACCTGCCTCTGAAGAGAAGCCACAAGACTATTCGGAACTGGTCCCTCCTCTTCATCAAAAGAAGAATCATCAGACGAGTCTGGAGGTGGGGTAATCTCTCGAGATTCAGGCCACTCCTCTTCATCAGAATCTGCTTGCCCAAGATGGTACTCTTCCTCAATAATATGCCAATTGTCGTCGCCAGCAGGGTCGAAGTGATTAACCATCTTAGAAATAGAGAGGAAGAAACATAAATCATAGAGCAACACAAATGTAAGTCACTTACATTTAAATCTCTAGACTCAAACTCACACTCTAGTGTCCACATCTAGGGTGTCATTCCTTATAAATTTGTACCAATGTGAAACGTAGCTCTGATACCACTCTGTAACATCCCGAATCCCAAATACAACTGAATTCGAGAGTTCTACAGGATCTTTTCATCTCATTCGGTACAATTTTACAAGGAATTGAAAACTTTTCACTATACATCAAAGTTACATGAGATTTTACACTTTATATTTTACAGTAGGAACATATACATCAATAAAATAATGACAGCGGAAGCAATTACAACTTTATACAAAAGATGCAACAACACATAATCTTTGAGCATTGGTTCTCCTTTAACCTTTATCAAGCCAGTTATCCTGCATATAAAACTATGGGTACGTCAGTTTATTCAACCGACGATAATTATACATGGCCATCCTCTCTATGCCAGAAACAGTATAACGATTCTCATTTCTTAATAAATCACAAACTTGTTCACATATCAAAATGAAGGGGAAATCTTAAAGATGTCGTATTGTGGTTGTGCACCTAATCCTTAATGCAATAGTTATATTATATTATATGATGCTAATGTGCACTTTTTCGGATTCTATGCATCCCATACTACATAGGTCCGAGGGTAAGCCCTTAATCGTTCTTCATCTTGTAGGGTTCAATCCCTCGTCATAACTTAATCTACTGCTGTAACTTTGGTAAGTATTTTAGATGTTTTCTGATCTACGAACTCATGTCTAGGCGCCCTGGAGGGAATCCCAACGCACTGACACATGACTCATCATGTAGGCATCCTGTGGTAATTCAGCTCCTACCAAAGACATGACACCACCCGTAGCCGTCAAACACCCCACGAGCGTCGCTACCGGGACGGTACTCTGGAGTAGTATCCTCGCCCTATCATGACTCATCACGGGGACATCCTGGGATACTCTCTCACCGCTAATCCAATGGCCCTCATACTCAATGTTTTTCTCTTACTTTCATCACATCTCCACTATGTACTAGTCCTTAGTTTTATTAGAATCATGAACAAAATCAAAGCTCTAGAGTTAGCCTCTCCACTAAACCGGACTTAATCATTCATTCAACATGACCAACCTTGGTCTTTCATTTCAATTTCTTACCAATTGTCGGGGGAGACTTAGCTACTCTTTCATTTCAATTCCAATTCACAATTACTAAAAATCTAAGCATTTCCAACTCATGAGTTCATTTTTCATAATCACCATAGATTTTCTCCTTCATGTCCATAGTTCCACAATTATATAACTTTCATAAATCCAAATAAATGATTCACTTCATATTTAATTCATGCAAAGAAAAATAGAGTTTATTGTCACAACCAATATTCAACATAAGATTCACAATCTTTATTATAAAACAAAGTCATAGAATTTATGATGTACCGCAAAGTCATCTGGACAGTCGACTTAGAACTCATCCAGTCGACTTGTTCAGTCAAACGAAGTCCTTCAGTAAACTGTTTGGAAGAGTCGACTGCTGCACGTGGCTAGTCGGCTGTTCCGCAGCGTTCAAAATTCAAATATCATCTACAGTGCAGTCGACTCTCAATCCGCCCAGTCGGCTGTTCAGCAGAGTTCAATTATGTAACCTTTCAAGTTCAGTACAGTCGACTGTTACATACATTCGGTCGACTGAGCAGGTTAAACTTTCAAATTTAAGGAATCCTCGCTTTATTCTGTTCACACATCATTTTTCGTCATACTACAATGTGCTCATGCCAACATGACATTCTTATGTGTTTATTAACATCACAACATAGTTTTCGATAAAATGTAAATTCCACATAACTAGTGTTTTCTTTTCTCAAAGGAAAATGCTAAACATATATTTTTCCTTTTACTCATCATTTACTCACGGAGATGAATACTAATCCCAATTTAACATGCTAGAACATCAAGTTAATAATTCATATTAAAAAATACGTCGTTCCATGAAAATCCGAACTGTATATATTTTCTTTCAATATACCAGTCGACTGTTCATACGACTGGTCGACTGTATAGGTCATTTTCAGTTCTCTAATTATTATTAGTCCTTTTTCATAAGTTCATAATTTCTGCACTATGTACAGCATGGATAATTTCTGCACTATGTACAGCATGGAAGATACTATGTACAGCATGGAAGATATCAATTTAGCAATCATTCTATCCCTTCAGTTTGCACATACATACACAATTAAATCCTCGATCTTAACATGAATTCTAATTTAGAAGTCATGGAAAACATCCACCTCGTACCAGTCGACTTATTCACATGATCGTCGACTGTACAGGTCAGTTCCGATCTTTTAATTTTCATTAATCATGTTCATTCATTCACATCTTTCATACTAAATACAGCACAATGCATTTTAGTATAATAATCACCATATCAATCCACATTTCACAAGCATGATAACAATCAAAATTTGCCCTAGTATGATCACTATATTAGAAGTCCTGAGAAACACCCACCTTGTTGACGAAATAAACGAAATCCCGAAAAGCCTTCTAGTGATAATGTGACTCCTCCTCCTTGCTCCTTGCCACCGAGAATCTTCTGAAGTAATGCCGGCTTCCAAAGAATAATCACACTCACAACTCTCTTACAATTATATCTTTCTCTTCTCAAATAGATTTTTGGGTAGATTACAATTAATTGGGGGGTATTTATACACAATTTTGGGTGAAATGGAGGGCTAGGATTTAGTAGATGGTTATGAGATGGAGGGCTAAGATGAAAGTAGGAGTTGTATTAACTACCCACAACTAAGTAACCACCCATGCATGATCTCCATTTGAAAATTTTCAATTCCCTCCAAAAGATTAAAATCGGCCATGGAAAGAATAGTGTGCAATGCACACCATGTTTCATGCACGTGCTATTCTAGTCTCCATATAAACAAACTTGTGCATATACATTTTTACAAAATAATCTTTTAAAAGAGTTTTACTTTACAAGTTGTTAAAAAGAGAATTAATTCTTGGGCTTAAATTAATGGGCCAAAACATTAACTTTTACAAAATAAATAATTTAGATTTTGGGCTTAAGTTTATTTGAAACAAGGACCTTTAGAAAGAAATAATTTAGCAAACATATATACATAGACATATACTCATCGTTCATCATAAAATTTCATAAAATGGCACGTGCACACTACGTGCAAAAATAATAAAATAAATAAATAATTTTCATAAATGAAAATCAGGGCATTACATAATGTGTTTTTATGATGATGTTATGTAATGGATGTTTTGAACATGTTTTCTTTCTGAATGAAAAAAGTTTAACTTTGGAAATGAATAAAATTTTGGTTAAGAAAGAATGTAAGTTGTGCTATTTATGGTGATTAATGAAAAATTTTATGACCCAGAAATGGCCGGACGAAGGAACCGCTGGCGAAGGACACGGTGGTGAGAACAATGGACTCGACTTGGAAACAGAGCTGGCTTGAGTGTACCAAACCTTGAATTCCTTCACCGCAAATGTTTCCAAGAACACTAGGCCGGGACCAGCAGTACAGGTCCTTGAAGTAATCAGACTGGTGGAGTCGTTCAAAAGAATGAAGGCCACTTGTGTTCGAGGGTCAGGCCAATTCAGATGCAGCAGACGACTGGATCAGGCAAATTGCGGTAGTCTTTGAAGTTCTGGAGACTCTTGAGGCAAGTAAGGTGAAACTGGCCACCATCCAGCTGGAGAAAGATGCAGGGTTCTGGTGGCACTCACTGAAGAGGACCTTGGGCAATGGATAGGTCACGTGGGAGGAGTTCCTGGGAGAATTCCTCTGCCATGACTTCCCGTTGGACGTACATGAAAAGAAGGCCATGGAGTTCTTAGGCTTGCAATAGGGAAACCTATTTGTGCGAGAGTATGAGACAAAATTCAATCATTTCTCCAGGTATGCACCGGAGATGGTTCTTGATGAGGCCAAGAGGGCGTGAAAGTTCGAGCAAGGATTGAGGCCAAGCCTGAGGTCTCGGATGATACCTCTAGGTATCCGAAGGTTTGAGAAGTTGGTCCGGAGAGTCGCAGCAACTGAGGCCGACATGAACCAGTATCAGGCCGCTCAGACCAAGAGAAACACCTGGAACACTGGTAAGAGGCCTGTAGCACCCAGCAATTTCAGGGGATATCCCCTAGCCCAGAGGTTCAAACCCACCAGAGCCAATGCAGTTGTTGTAGTAGGAATGCCGGGTACTTGCTTTCTGTGTGGAAAGAGTGGCCACGACAAGGCGGAGTTCCCGAATAGGAGGAAGGTAACCTGTTTCAACTGCGAGAAGGATGGCCACATCAAACTAGACGGCCCTCAGTTCTAGCGATGAGGGCCGAGTCAGAAGCAGGCCGATCCAGGGTATAAGCCATACCGGCAGCGGCGAGTATTCACTCTGATTGAAGCTGATGCAGATACTGCAGACAACGTCATCACGGGTATGGGAATATTTGATTAGGGTCATCTGTTAATATTTCTAGTTTATGTAATAAGCGTTATGTAATGAGAGTGCTCTTTATGTAATAGGAGAAATTCAGATAAATGGAATAAAAGCATCAGTTTTATTTGATACCGGATCATCTCATACATTTGTGTCACCTTCATTTGCGAAACGATTGGGAGTCGAACTAAAAAAATTTCCTGGAAAAGTTCTATCAAACGTTGACTACCGACCGATATTATGAAATGTGTGACATTGAAATCGAAGGCAAAATCTTTGGCATAGACTTCATTGAGTTGGTGGTTTTATGGGTCGACATCATCATTGGCATAGAATGGATGTCAATCTACAGTGCCACTATCGAGTGCAAGAGTAAGGAGGTAGCGGTAAAGGCACCGGGAGGACCAGCAGTTAAATTTCAAGGAAAGAGGAAGTGCAAATAGTTGGTATCAGCTCTGACTAAACATAAGGTTCCTGAAGAGTGAAGCAGATTCTCGTTGTCCAGAATTATCCAACAGTTTTCTTAGAGGACCTAATCGGGCTTCCACTTCAGTGGGATGTAGAGTTCAGCATCTCCGTTTAGCCAGGGTGTGCACCAATTTCTAAGGCACCGTACAGAATGCTACTGGTAGAACAAGATGAGATCAAGAAGAAAATTGAAGAATTTTTGGGCAAAGGGTTCATCAGGCCGAGTGTGTCATCTTGGGGAGAACCAACTCTTTTGGTAAAGAAGAAGGATGGGTCGATGAGAATGTGCATCAATTACAGAGAATTGAACAAGGTGACAGTGCATAATAAATATCTGATTCCTCAAATCGATGATCTATTCAACTGTCTACAGGGATCAATTGTTTTCTCTAAGATAGATCTACGGTCGGGTTCTCACCAAGTCCGAGTGAAGGAAGAAGATGTGCACAAGACGTCATTCAGAACTCGACATGGTCACTACGAGTTTCTAGTCTTGCCGTTAGGAGTAACCAATGCACCTGCTATCTTCATGGACATCATGAACATGATCCTGCGGCCGTTCATCGATTCTTTTGTCGTTGTGTTTATCGATGACATATTGGTCTACTTCAAGACAAAAAAGAGCATATTGGGAACCTAGCATAGGTACTGAAGAAGTTACAGGAGCAGAAGTTGTATGCGAAGTTGTCTAAGTGTGATTTCTGGAAAATCAAATTCGCCTTCCTGGGTCACATCCTTTCTAAGGAGGGAGTGGCTACTGATCTACAGAAGATTGAGGCAGTGAAAGATTGTCGACGACCAACTATAATGAAAGAAATTAGGGGTTTAACTGGCTACTACAGAAGGCTCATTCAGGGCTACGTCCAGATAGCTGTGCCACTCACGGGGCTTTCAAGGAAGAACGTGAGTTTTAAATGGACAGAACAGTGCGAGGCTAGCTTCCAGAAGTTGAAGGAGAGGTTGACTACCGCTCCCATTATGGCTTTGCCAAGAGCAGGAGTCGACTATGATGTCTATAGCGATGCTTTCCACTGCGGACTGGGCTGTGTACTGATGCAGGAGGGGAAGGTAATAGCTTATGGGTCTAGACAGCTGAGACCGCATGAGAAGAATTACCCTACTCACGATCTGGAGTTGGCGGCAATAATCTTTGCACTAAAACAATGGAGGCACTACGTGTACGGGAAAAAAGTCAACATGTACACGGATCATAAAAGTTTGAAGTACATCTACTAGTAGAAGGATATGAATCTGAGGCAGCGGAGATGGTTGGACGTGTTTGAGGATATCCGACCCAAAATAAAGTACCATCTAGGCATGGCTAATGTGGTAGCTGATGCACTCAGCTGGAAGAGTAGTTTGGCTCGTTTGATCACAACTCCGGAGAAGTTGGCAGAGGAACTCAATCGAGTAGAAATTGAGGTGGTGTTGCAAGGATTGGGGGCGTCCTTAGCCTAGTTAGGACTTCAACCCACATTGAGGGAAAGGATCATTGACATTTAGAAGACTGATCCGGAGATTCAGGGGATGAAAGAGCAAGTTGGAGCCGATAAGTTAATAGAATTCCAGGTGAGATGAAGTATTATGGTTTGGGGAGCGGTTGTGTGTGCCGAATTAAGCAGAACTGAAAGAGAGTATTCTACAGGAAGCACACGCCACATTGTTATCCGTACATCCGGGGAGTACCAAGATGTACAAGGACATCAAGCAGTGTTTCTGGTGGTCAGGAATGAAGCGGGATGTAGCCGAGTTTGTCAGCAAATTAAGGCCAAGAATCAGAAACCTGGGGGTTTGTTGTAGCCATTACCCCTTCCAGAGTGGAAGTGGGATAATATCAGCATGGAATTCATTACTGGATTACCTAAGTGCTCCAAAGGGAACTATGCAATTTGGGTGATAGTGGACCGACTCACCAAATCGGCTCACTTTTTGGCGATGAAGCTCACTTGGTCTATGGAGAAGCTAGCTGAGTTGTATGTTGGGGAGATCGTGAGGCTACATGGAGTTCCTGTATCTATTGTATCCGACCAAGATGCGCAATTCACTTTGCATTTCTGGAGAAGTCTTCTAGCAGCTTTGGGGATGAACACCGATTTCAGTACTACCTTCCATCCTTAGACTGATGGGCAGACTGAGAGGGTCAACCGGGTACTGGAGGATATGCTAAGGTGTTGTGTGTTAGGACTTTGGCGGCAGTTGGGAGAGGCATTTAGCTCTAGTGGAATTCACCTACAACAACAGTTTCTAGGAAAGTATCGACATGGCACCGTATGAGGCCTTATATGGAAGAAAGTGCAGAACTCCGATGTACTGGTATGAAGTAGGGGAGCGACAAATGCATGGGCCGGAGATTGTGCGACAGACCTCAGAAAAGATCGAGCTGATCAGGAAGGGTTAGTTGACGCACAGAGCAGGCAGAAAAGTTATGCTGACAACCGGAGGAGAGATCTGGAGTTCGAGGAAGGTGATTTTGTCTTCGTGAAGGTGTCTCCAACCAAGGGAGTGATCCGGTTTGGAAGAGGAGAGAAATTAGCCCCACGGTACATAGGTCCTTATAAGATATTGAAGAGAATTGGGAAGACGACTTATCGATTAGAACTACCAGAAGAGTTGGCCCAGGTACACAATGTCTTCCACGTGTCTATGTTACGAGGTTATATTCCAGATCTGAGTCACCATTTGCCCGAAGTGCTAGAGGGTCTGCAGTTGGATTTGAGCTACACTGAACGTTCAGTTGAGATTGTGGATCAATGGGAGTAAGTCTTGAGAAATAAGACTATACCTATGGTCAAAGTAGTATAGAGGAATCAACTGGTTGAGGAAGCCACTTGGGAATTAAAGGAGAGGATGTTGAGAGATCACCCTGAACTTTTTGATTAAATTGTAAAAAAATTTCTCTTTTGTTTTCTCACTCTTTAAATGTAGTACCGAGGATGGAACTATTCTAAGGATGGAGTGTTGTAACATCCCGTAGTAAATTTTTAAATAAAAATACGATTTTCATTTTTGGCACGTGAAACGCACGTGCAATTTAATCTCATTTTTTTGTTCTAAATTTTTTCCCTAAGTTATACATAAGTTTTCTTTTATTTTTGTCTCAATTTTCTTTCTTAATTAAGTCCATAGGCCCAAAAGACTAATTTAAGCCCATTGGAATAAATAAAAAAATAGAAAAATAAATAAGAAGCCCACTAGAAAATAATGACAAGACCACTAATAAATCCTACATTTATTTTGTATACTTTTTCTACACTTGTCTTGTAACAAAATAGTAGCTACTAACAAATGAACAAAATATAAAATAAATGAAAAAGAGAGTGCACATGGGTACTACACGTGCACGTGTGTGTGCATGCATAGTGTAGGTCGGTTTTGGAGAAGTGGGAGAGCGGAGGAGTGGGGTGAGTTCATGGGGTAGTGGAGTTAATTCTAGCCACACAAATTTTCTATATAACCCCCCCCCCTCCCCCTCGCCCTATTGTATGTTGTTTGCACTTAATCTAAGGAATCAAAGAGAGAGGAAAAGAAAGAGAGCAAGAGGGTTTCGGATTGTTCATTCTTGGAGGCTTGGAGCTGCTTTTGCTAGGAGGAGAAGTGCTAGGCAATCGGTGTGGAATTAGGAGCTTTCATTCTAGGAGTCCAAATTTCATTTTCTTCAAAAAGGTGGGTGATTTCCTTACTTTCCAGATAATTTGTAGTATGCATGTTTAACTAGTTGTGATGATTTTGTGGCATGACTTGTAGACTTCTAATATGGTTAATTTGCTTGTGGTATTGATCTTGTTAGAGACAATTGCATGCTAGATAGAATGATCCTTTATAATTTGTCATGTTAGTAACTTGAAAATACAAATAGAAATATTGTTGGATGCATGTTAGTATGCCATGTTTGAGTTGCAAGAATTGAAATTGATCTTTTATGCACAAATTGTTAAATTGTATAAACAAGTTGGGTAAACAATAGGGAGAATTGTAGATTAATGTGAAATAACTTATTCTCATGAAATGGATAAAAAGTTGGAATGAAATTGAGAAGTTTTGAATTGAGGTTGAAAGAAGTATTTTTACTAATAAATGAAAGTGTATGATTATGTTTTTCTAACAATCACCATTTTACAATATGTATGTGTAAAAAATAATTTTATTGTGTTTAGAATTAGTAAATAAATACTTCTGGAGATTGTAGACATAATTTGTAATCTGTTAAATTGGATAAACAAATAAAGTTGTAGAAGAAGAAATTGAAATAGAAAGATGAACAGAGACTAGGGTTAAAAGTAATTAAACCCATATACTATCGGTTAGAACACTTGTCCTGAGTGGCTAAAGTGTGCGCTTTGTGCCACGTGGCTTGGGGGGGGGGGGGGTCATGGGTTCGAAACTGCATACTTAGCGCATAAAGTGCATTTTTTGTTTTTTTTTAATGTTTTAGTGTTTTTTTTGACTTTTTAAATTCCGAAAAAAATGCAGAATAATTTATAAATATTATCCAGATAATTAGAAATATTTTCTCACTAATTTGAGTCTATATTGGAAGCCTAAAAATCTATATTTATATTAATGAGTATGGATTAATATTATAAAAAACAAATTGGGTTGAATAAGATTGATTAAAGAAATTGAGTACTTTCAAGAGATATTGTGAAGACGACTTTTTGGCTTAGGAAAAATAATTGAAGAGATTGAATAAATGAATGAAAAATACGAACAAGAGTTTCACGCTCCAGTTCCCAAAAATACGGAATACGAGTACATGACATTGGCTCAGTGAATGACTAACGTCACCCATAAGCTGTTTATCCGATCAACTCAACAATATAATCAATACAGAACAATTACGCAGGCAATAATAATAATCTTATAAACAATAATACTTGGGATAAACAATATGAAATATCCAAATACAATAATAATCCAATATCTGAAAACAAATAATAGCAATATTCGGGTCAAAAGCCCACAATACAATGAAATAACAGTAGTTCAATAATTAAGTCTTCGTGACAAAACAATTATTTATTAAGCGACGATGCTATCAATTCCTTCAACAATGTTGTTCTCCCAATGCATCAAGCAATTCTCCATCAACACCTGTAAACACTTCATCTAAAAAGAGGAGAAAAATTATCCTTAGAGCAAGTCATGGACAACAAGTAGAGAAAGCAGGGAACAATGGAATAGCGATATAACAATGAATTCAATGGATCGATAGGAATCAATAACTTGGGACGATAGCAATAATCAATATCATGATAATCGATGCAATGCCTATAAATAATGATTCACTATTCGATAATAATATTCAATGATCAATATCAACAAAACTTAGCCAATATTCGACATCAATAGGAACAATAATGAACAATATGCAATGTCGATGTGGTGTCAATCCTTAAGTCTATTAATCATTTTAATCTTAACTAATGTAGCACTTCATGCGTCCCATTTATTTACCACATGGTTGCTACATACAAACAAGTTACGTTTAGACTTAGTGGTGGATTTTATGGTTCATATACTCGGCAACGATATACAATAATGACCGATAATTAATGACCCATGACCGAATTAATCGAGATACTGTAATCAGTAATCTACAATCAACTGATGACCAATATTACCGATATGACCAATAGACCTGATATACCAATAAATAGGGAAAAATGGAACTCTCCTCCGAGTACAGTCCTTATATTGTCCACTACTAGAGTCAACCCTTAAACCCCGGGTTATTAATTATTTTATCAATGCAACAATACAATATTCAATTTGTGATATGAGATGAACAATAGTATCAATAGAAGAGCAATAGGACGATAACTTAGATAAGACAATTAGAATGATGACAATGGGACATTAGGATCATGCAATGCAACATACACACTTTAATTCATGCAATACTACGATATAGAATAATTAATCTATTAAAAACTAGAATTTAAAATTTTGGACAGTAAGAGTAGTCTGAACAAAAATGAAATTTTCTGCTGTTTCAAAACTCAAAAATTGAAACCGTCAGGAATTATGAAAACAAGGCTTCCACACGGTTCCAACGCATATTTAAAGTTCAAAATCTGACAACAGTAGCTAGGTTAAACACACCATTCTTTATAGACTTCATGTTCAGGTAGAAAATTGACATCATGTAGTTATAATTTTACAATCAGCAAAAAATCGATAATAAATTCATTAAAAATATTTTCTAGACTCCTAAACATGATTGCTAATAACAGGGAAATTATCAGAGTAAAATTTTATCATTTGATCAGCCTTTTTACTGTTTAAATATGAAACATACAAGAATATGAGAATCTGGAATTAAGAACACAGCTGTAGTAAAACGGGCATAGCTTTTGCTACACAACTCGGAATTTAGAAATTCAAGATGTTCTGAAAAATAGAAAGATAAGGTTACAACTCTTATTCAGAAATTAATTTATTTTAAGATCATTTACTGAGTCGAAAATAACAAACAATATACAGCCAGCAAGCAACATACAGGGTTTTGAGTATTTTTCATGAAATAAATTAATTAAACATAAAGGGTATCAATTCTATTAGTCAATGAACTTTATAATCAGCATGATGGTGTAATAACATGATCAATAAAATTAAAAATTCATACATACATTAATTTATCATCAATCAAACATCAATCGATCAAATAACATACAACCTAGCAATTCTTTCTACAATAATTAATTGTGTCGTAATTATATGATTAACCCTATTATCGATACTATATGAATGCATGAAAGATTCAATATTTAGAGTCAAAAGTGGTACGATGTCAAGAATATTAGGGCTAGCTCGTGTAAACCCTCAATAGACCCAACGAAGATAATCAATACAACGATACGATAACGAATAGGATCTACTTGCAAGAATTTCAATAAAACTTAAATTGATACAATGTACAATTCAAGAGAAAAGTGACTGGCCTTATAGACGGTGAAAATGAATACCAACAATAACAGGATAGGGATCCCGGAGCAACAAACCCATGAACACACGAATCCACAAAATAGCACGTGCAATATACGTGCACAAAAGAGAACCCAACAATCAAAGAGCAAAGAGACAGCACTGCAACAACAAGCAAAGGGGGCTTGCGGCCTGGTGGTCATCCGCATCGCAGGCAGCGGCGTGCGGGGGTAGCATCGACGGCAGATCTGGCGGTCGTTGTCTGGGGCTGGGCTGTAATTGGCGGGGTCTGACACCAATGGAGAAGGGGAACAGTGGGGGGTTTTCGATGTGGGTGGTGCTCGAAGGGGGCGACGGGAGGGCTAGGGCGGCACTGGGAGGAGGTCGGGAGTGTGCTGGCATCGACAGGAGGTGGCCGGAGTTAGGCCGGAGAAGAAGGTCGTGAATTTTGGGTGGGATTTCTGTGGTCGGGGAGAGAGGAGAGAAAGAGGAGAGAGGAGAGAGAAATTTGATGACGACTACAAAGTTGTATTTTTGTGTTTTTAGAGTTTGTATTAGGGTTGTATTTATAGAATACAAGTAGATTGTTGGGTTTAGTGGGTTAGGATCCAATAATAGTGGGTTTGGGTTGAGAACAAATAGCAATTGGGTTTTAGGGTTCAATAAGAGATGAGTTTGAAGACAATATGGTTCAAATAAAATACTCACAATTAAATAAAAGAAAAATATGATCAACAAGAAAATAGTTCATCAAGAAGAACTAAGAATTTTGTGAACAAAATTTTAAATTTAAAAAAAAAATAATTCAAATGAATAGAATATAAATTGGGCTTGAAAATAAATTGGAGTTCGCCAAGAAAATCAGATCCAGTACAATAATAAAATAATTCAATAGATGAATTTTAATTATATAATCAAGAAATAACAATTAACAATTATAATCCTAACAATAATAAAATCATACAACAAAATAGTATCCAAGTTTAACAATTTTATTAAAATAATCCAATAATAATATATTTGATTTAGGCTCAAATATAAATAGTCGATCAATAAGAAATGGGAAGTAAGATTAAAATACACTATTATTCAAAATGAGTAAGTTTTTGATTAGAAAACACTTTAATACAAATCTGAAACATATTTAGCACAAAATAAATTTTTTAAAAAATAAATTATAGAAAATACACAGAAAATACTTATTGTCAGGAATGAGGGTTAGTTTTGGAATCGAATTCCTAATAAATTGTTGTATTAAGAGGCTTTTATAGAACTTGAATATTAGACATGAAAGTTGTACTCAAACTATGGATAATGTGAGAAGCTTTATTTTAATCAAAGAGTGTGAGAAATTGTCGAAGTAAATAATTTCAGCGAATTAACTAAGTGTTGGTCATCAAGAAGTTGATTAAAAGCATTGCTTTCTAAGTGTTATTCAATTGTTGCATGATCAAAAAGTTGTGAAGGAAATGAATTAAGTGAATGATACTAGAATAAAGAATGAGAGATTTATGTTGAAGCTATTCATGGCTTAATCTCTTTTAATGAGATGATTGTTGTAATTTAGATGCTAAACGAGACTCATGTACCTCCAATTGATGAAATGAGAAATTAATTTGAGAAGTGGCCTATATGGGGTCATCGTTCTCGGTGTTTGTTAAGCCCGGTAGGAGTGTAAATCAGCATCTAGGTTGTGATGATGTTAATTAGACCTAGAGAAAGGCACTAGAAGAATATATGATAGAAACAACGACGAACATGGCCGGTAAAGGATGTGCAGCTCGTAGGGATCTGAGATGGAGGAGTATGGCCGGTAAATCCATGTAAATGGGCTAGGGATACATTTATCTATCATCGAAAAGGTCGGTAAAGAGACTGCAGTCCCTAGGAATGTTCAGGACGGACAGGATACGCCCGGTAAATCCACTGAGGTGGGCTAGGGGTAGGCCTGGTTCGTAATTGCGAGAGATCCACTTGCTAGGGTTCGTGGCTAAGGATACACCCGGTAAATCCACTTTGGTGGGCTAGGGGTAGGCTGGTAAGATCCAATATCCTGGTGGTGTGACTCTTCGGTGACTACGAGTTGGAGTATTCATTGGGTTAGGTTGCATAGCGTGGGATATAAACCCTATATTGTGGAGTACCTTAAGGGCTTGCCCTCAGACCTATGTAGTGTGAGATGCATAGAATCCGAACAAGTATGCATTAGTGCATCGTAGTTTAAACATCTGCATTAGGCATCTAGTGCATAACATACACTGACATGTTTAGGATAGTCACCTTTACACTTTGTAATACATTCAAGTGTCTGGTTACTAAAAGTAAGTAAATCGTTATATCATAGCATAGTGAGGATCGCTGTTATATAATATTGCATCAGTTATAAGCAACTGACGTACCCACAGTTTCAAATGCAAGCATTGGATTTGCAAGAAGAGATAAAGATGATTGATGCTAAAGATTACTTCCCATTTTAAGTTGTTGATGTTTTAAATTGTACATTCATATCATGTTGTACTTCATTTTATTTCCATTGCGTTGTTGTTGTAAAATAAATTGATGTAATAAAAGTTTTCAAATTCCTTGTAAAATTATACGAAGTGAAGTAAAGATCTTGTTGTGCTACGAATTTCAGTATTTTGGAATTCGGGGCGTTGCAAACCTTCTCATATCCTCCACTATTTCCTTCTGCTTGGTAAGGAACATAGCAGCAGCTTTTCTACTCAAAGCATCCGGTACCATGTTCACGTTGCCCAGGTGATACTGCAAATTGATGTCAAAGTCCGCCATTAATTCCAACCATCTCCTTTGCCTCATGTTCAATTCCTTCTGCGTGAACACATACTTGAGGCTCTTGTGATCTGTGAAAATCTCCACTCTGTCACCAAGTAGATAATGCCTCCATAACTTCAAGGCAAAAATCATGGCTGCAAGCTCCAGATCATGCATGGGATAGTTCTTCTCATGAGGCCTCAACTGCCTAGATGCATAAGCGACAACCCTTACCTCGCTGCATCAGCACTGCTCCCAGACCTCTACCCGAAGCATCACATTGGATCACCAAACCGCCCGAACTGTCAGGTATAGTCAGTATAGGCGCTGACGTCAACCGACGCTTCAACTCTGCAAAAGCTTCGCCACAAGCCTCATTCCAATCAAACTTCTGCTCCTTCGTCAAACTGGTCAGAGGCTTAGCTATCTTCGAGAAATCCAGAACCAACTTCCGATGATACCCTGCCAAACCAAGAAAGCTTCGCACTTCAAATGCTGACTTCGGATTCAGCCAATCCTTGATCGCGGAGATCTTCGACAAATCAATAGAAAAACCTTCACCAGTAAAAATGTGGCCCATAAAAATAACCCGATCTAGCCAAAACTCGCACTTACTGAGCTTTCCATATAGCTAGTTCTCCCTCAAAGTCTACAGAACAACCCTCAAATGATCAACATGATCTTTCCGATTCCGAGAATACACCAAGATGTCATCAATGAAAACCAAGACAAACTAATCCAAGAACGGCGAGAATAACCTGTTCATCAGACTCATGAACATAGCTGGTGCATTGGTAACTTCGAAGGGCATCACTAAGAACTCATAATGCCCGTACCTCTTTCGGAATGCCGTTTTCTGAACATATTCTGACTTCACCTTAACTTGATGATAACCGGAACGAAGATCCAACTTCGAGAATACAGAAGCACCTCCTAGTTGGTCAAACAGATTGTCAATCCTCGACAATGGGTACCGATTCTTCACAGTGACATTGTTCAACTCTCGATAATCAATGTAAAATCTACGGCTGCCATCCTTCTTGCTGACGAACAGAATTGGAGCTCCCCAAGGCGAAACACTCGGCCTAATAAAAACCTTATCCAACAACTCCTGTACTTGCACCTTCAGTTCCACCAATTCAACTGGTGCCATGCGATACAGACTCTTTGAGATAGGTGTCGTACCCGGCTGGACATCAATATAGAACTCCACTTCTCGGTCTGGAGGTAATCCAGGCAATTCCTCCGGAAAGAAATCAAGGAAGTCCCGCACAACCAAGGGTGCAACATCCCCATTAGTTCACAAAGACTCAATTGCAGCAGCCTTAGGGTTCATCGGGCTCTTGACATGCCCTGACGGTGTCTCACCTGCAAGAAACTCAAACTCTGGTTGTCCAGGAAGCCTGAAAGTCACCTTTTTCTCTCGGCAATCAATCACGGTACAAGAAACACCCAACCAGTCTATGCCCATAATAACATCAAAGCCAGAATTGGGAATCACAATCAGATCAGCCAAGAAATCCACACCACTAATCAGCAACGGGCTTTGCTTCCATACCCTAGAATAGACAATGACACCTCCACATGCGGTGATGTCCCAAGCTGTGGGCATAGCGTCGCTTGTCAGACAATTCTGATCAACAGAGCGGGAGGAAATAAAGGAGTGGGTAGCACCCGACTTAAACAAAACATAAGCTGGGAGAGAGAACTAAAATAACACCTAAAGATGATCAAAGAAATGAGAATGAGATGCAAGAAGGATATATGCACAAATAATTGCACAAAAGAAAAGGAATAACTTGCAAAAATAGAATAAAGAAAGAATAAACAATACAATTACCGTGATATACCTGCAACAACTCTAATAGCTACCTCTACTTCCTCAGCAGTCAGGTTATAGGCCTGACCACGACCTCCAGTCTGGCCTCCCTTAGGGGCCACACACCTCTGATCAAAGACTTGCCTCTGTGGTGGAAAAGGCGGTCTGCCCTGACCACGAGCCAGTGCTCCCTGCTAAGCAGCACCTCCAATATGTGCAGTTGCTCAATTCCTGGGACAGTCCCAAATCATATGATCACTGCTTCCACATGCAAGACATAGTTGGTTGGCTACCCTGCATTCCCGCTGCGAATGTCCAGCCTTATGACAGTAGTCGCAAGTCTCAACAGTCCTCGGGGCAATAGGTAGATATGACTGTGCTCTTGCGGGAGGGGTCGGAACTGGCCTCCGAAAAGGTCCCCCGGTAGCCCGAACTGCAATAGGGTGCAGAACAGACCATTGAGAAACATCCGACCTCCTAAGATTTTGCTCCTAAATCTGTGTAGCATCCAGAACGTCAGCATAGGCATGAAGCCGAAGAGCAGCCAAACGGTCTTGAATGGGAAAGCACAAACCCAACTGAAATCTGCGAGCCCTGTCTTCATCAGTGGCTACCAGGGCAGGAGCAAAGTGGCTAAGCCGAGTAAACTCTGCAACATACTCGTCCACGGAACAGTTCCCCTGGGTCAAGACAATGCTTAAATTAATATTGTCACATGTGAAATAGGCAATGACAAATGACATTTAACAACATTATCAGACTGACCTTGGTTAAGGAAACGAACTGCCGTTCCATTTTTGCCTTGGTAACACTGGGAAAGAACTTCTCCATGAAGCTCTCCGTGAAGATAGCCCACTCGATGGGTCTCGCAAGCCTTTCAGTCTCAGCTCGCCACCAGATGTGGGCGAGATCCACCAGCTGGATTCTAACAACATCCACACGATCAACATCAGCAACTCGAGCTGCAATCAACAATTATTTCATCCGGATAATCCATTGCTCGGCCTCCAGCAGCATTTCAATGCCCGAAAACTTATCGTGCAGCCTCATGAAGTTTGCCATTGTGCCGGGCTTGGGTGGCAGTGGCCCGTGTGTAGGTACAGCGGCAGTTCGGTTGTCCTCTTCCAATGCAGTCATCATCAATTCATTGTGCTCTTGCTGAAGGGCCATTATCTGCTGCATCGTCTAAAGAATAGCAGCATAGTCTGGCTACTCATCCCTCGGACGGGAAGACGAAGAAGCTCCGCGAGCCATAGCCTGAAATAAGATCAAATATGGTCAGTACGCAGATTATATGTTGGTTATTACGTGTTCATGTGATCAATGTGGTGCACACAATATTGGGTTACCCTGGCTAAGTCAGACTTGACTAACATATCAGCCAAATATGACTAACACATTAGCCAAACCTGGGCTCTGATACCACTAAAAACCTGTCACGCCCCGCTTCCCCAAATACAGAAACACGAGTACGTAACAAAGACCCAACGAATGATTTAAACACCATCCATAACCTGTACCAGTCTAACTCAATAATATACAAGAGAATACAACCACGCAAGAAAATATAATCACATAAACAAAGATCAACTTCAATAATAGATGAAATAATTCAAATAATGATATCCAACATCTGGGATAAAAACAAACTCCGGGTCATAAAAGCCCAAAACAAAGTACAATGTCAATAACAAAGTTCAAAGGGAAAAATAGCATAAATATAATTCAAGTTGTCTATTCTTGGACTCCATCTTCAAAAATCATTGCTCACTAATTTCTTTTGGTATTGCTCCTTCGGTACTTGTAAACTCGTGATATAAAAATAGAGAAAATAATGTCCTTAGAGCAAGTCATGGACAGCAAGTAGAGGGAAACAGAGAACAATAGGAAGCATGGTATATAAAAAATGAAGGACCGGATCAAAGTCAAGATCAAAGACAAGGAATGACAATAATGTCAAGGGTATTTGTTTAATCATGTAATAATTAATTATTTCAATTCAGGTTTAATATCAATGACAGTATACGGGATCGAGCATTAAATGACTAGTGCGGGTTATTAATCATTTTATTAACCTATCTAGTGTACGTACTAATGCGTCCCATTCCACAAGTTCGGCACAAGCAAACAAGTGGATGCTTTAGACTGTGATGGTGAATTCACGGTTGATGTACTTGGCCCAGTAATCAGTAATTAATGTTCAGTAGCTGTAATTATCAAATCAGTATTTTATTGCCATCAGTCAGTACAGTGATCATGTCAAGCAGTAAGGGGCCCTACCGAGTATAGTCTCCGATTGTTCACTACCAAGTCAACCCATAGTACCCCAGTGTGTTAATATTTTATTTCATCCTATGTGAGAATGCAAGAAGTTGTTAAGATTGTATCAGGATAAGTGGGACTAGTTGTACTCGTTACAGACAAAGTAAGAAGCAGATATATTAAATCAACACAATTCATACAATCTGGACAACAGAACGTTATTGTACAAAGGTATATATGTTCGCTGTTAAAGAAAAATAAATTTGGATCCGTCAGAAGTTCTAGAAACTATACTCTCTGCCGGTTCCAGCAGATATACAAACGATATATAAAAATCACAGAAATTAAGTTCAAATTCCTATTCTTTACAGATTTTATGTTTAGGCACCAGGTTATAGATTATGTTCACATATATGTTTCAGGTCTGAATACTGATCAAAATTCCACAAAAATTTAGGGTGACACCTACGCATGTCTAGCCTTAGCCAAATTTATTTCACATTTTAATTTTACTGTTAACATGTTCTGTTTATTAATAAATCTAGGTGATATACATAGAATTGTGAATCTAAAAATTCAGACCTAGCAGTACTAAAAGTCAGATATCTAGCAGATTATAAATTGGAATTCAATTCCGTCGAATGTTCTGGAAAATAGACACATGGGGCTATAATTTATGTTTACAAAGTTCTTTCAAATTACTACAGCAACAGGTTTGAAATTCTGATACAAAAAGAAGTAAACAGCAGGTCAGAAAATGATTTAATATGAATAGGCAATAATTTCATCATACGAGCATATAGTTCATGATAATTAAGAAACAAAGTGCTATTTGATGATTAACATGCAAATTTCTAGATTTACGATGCAATTTGGAATCATGGCAATTAATTCATCAAATCAAATTCAATCGGAATGATTCAATTCATCAAACAATTCTATAACATGGATCCAGTTATTTTTATATATTTCATGCATATGCAATGTGCAATAGGATCTAGGGTTCGAGTCAAAGACAAGGGCACGAAGTCAAGGATAGCTTGGGTTAGCTCGTGTAAACCCTCAATATACTCAATGGAAGATGAATAGTATAACAATATGATGATTAAAAGATGATCTACTTGCGGGGATCCAAAAAATTCTTGAACAAGAAAAATAAACTAGTTCAAGAGAGACTTGCCTTTTAGATGATAAATTCGAATATAAAAGAATAACGGGTTGAGGATCTCGACGGTGACACGTGCAAGACACGCAAAAAAGTACATGAAAATCCATGCAAAACAACACACAACATCAACAACTAGCAACTCTCAGACACAACGGCAAATAGCACGCAGCAATCCACCCAAACAAAATAGCAAACAGTCGACTCCTATACCGAACAATGCATAACAACAACGAAGAGCGGCACGGTGGTGGACTGCGGTGGCAATACTGGCGGAGGCTGACGGGGCTAGGGCGGCGACTGGGCGGAGGGTGGTGGTCAACTGAGCGGAGGAAGGCTCAGGCGACGGCCGACAGTGAATAGGGGGCTTCAGTTGGCGATGCTCTGTTTCGGGGATAAAATAGAGGAAAGGTGGAGATGGCGGTGGCGATGGGTTTCCGATGGGTGCTGGCGACAGTCGACGAGTGCTTCGGCGATGGTGGTCGGCGGGACGAAGGAGACGAGGACGATTGTAATACCCCGTAATTTGGAAGAGTATAATATATAATATATTATATATAATGGAAAGGGGGGAATGGCAGTATCGTAAATATATGGAATTGAGGGGAGACCCACGTGAGTAGTACAGTAGGGAGGCTGTATGCTGCTGCCGTTTCGTGTGCTGGAGTCACACGGTGATGTGGCTAAACATGTGGGGGCCCACCTGCAGGTTGAGAAGATTGAGACATGCTGTCTCTTCGTGGTGACGTGGCACATGGGGGCCCACGAGGTCTTCATGTGTGCACGAGATTAGAAAAGGGGTGTTTGAGAATTATCCCTATCGGGAGTATACAATGAATAATTTAATATAAATATAATTGTCTATGATTAAGAGTCACCTAATTGGTTAACCACATTTTGAGAGTTGCCTTGTGGTGGGCAGTTGTACTATAAGTATTAATTTGTCTTCTAAAAATAATAACAATTGTGTGAGTATTGGGGCGGGGCGTTACAACTATGGGTTGAGGGAGAGGATGACGAAGATGGAGGTTGCAATTGCGGGAGGTTGACGGCGAGGATGGAGGGAGGGTTCTTCGGTGGTTGGATGTGAAGGTGACGACGAGGACGGGATGGCGGTAGTGGTGAGGGTGGATGACCGGGGTGCTAGGCGGGTGAGCGGTTGGGTCGATGGGTTCAAAACGAAACACAGAGAGAGAGAGAGAGAGAGAGAGAGTCAGGAGGTTAGGGAGAGAGAGCAGCGTGAGATGAGAGAGGGGAAATAATTAGGGTTAATTAATAATTTAGGGTTAATGGGTATTTATAGGGTAATAAGATATTATGTTATTGGGTTTAATGGATATGGGTTAGATCCAATAGGAGAAGAAGTAATTTAAATAAATCAAATAGGATTAATAAAATAGACTAATTGAGTAAAAATTCTGAACATGATAATCAACAAAAATTTTAGCAGAAAAGATTAAATAGATTAGGAGACAAAAAATTGAGTTGAAAGCAATTAATAAATGCCACCAATAGAAAATCAATTTACAAGGTTCGGGAAAAATAGCAGAAAAAATCAATAATAAAAATTCTCAGAAAAATACAAAATACAGAAAACAAGTTACAAGTTTGGACCAGGGATATTTCCCGTTTGATCCACGCGGGGAACCCTCGTATGTGAGTATTCAGTATTCGTAATTTTTCTAACATTCAGTTAATTTTTGCGAAAACTAGTGTGTATTAATCTATCTTTTAACAGAAGGAGTTATACAGGACGTTTTCAACAACTTTCCAACATAGAAGCTCAACTGCGGCGATTCATACTTTCAGACATGGTATTAAGAGACTTTGTTCCCACTAAAGTAGTTGTTGTTAGGAGATCTGTATAGACGAGGATACGATCTACTTCACAGCCGTGGGATATTTGGCCAAATACAGAGGACATGACTCGTTGACATCGACATCAACTCCATCTTTTGTGTCTTGTACGCAGTATAATCATAAAGAGTGACCAACAAAGTCCTAGCTAATAATGATGTGAAAAAACAATCGTTGTATGAAAAAGATGTGTACTTTCTTTTGATTTGACTCGATGGAATTATTGTTGGCTATACCCAACAAAGACATTCACGTGGGTTGATTGGACGTAATATTTCAATGGGGACAGTTCCTACATTATTTAAGGCAACTCCATATTCTGCTAACAATTCCACATTAAACACTATAT
The DNA here is from genome assembly GCA_017893485.1 of Hemerocallis citrina. NCBI lineage: Eukaryota > Viridiplantae > Streptophyta > Magnoliopsida > Asparagales > Asphodelaceae > Hemerocallis > Hemerocallis citrina. Next base: position 200,924,442 of record CM030362.1, read on the forward strand.
TTCCACAAAACTCAATTCATACAAAAGCCATGGCTCATTTTATTTCCTCTTCTTCCTCGACTTCATCAGACGAATCATCTAAGCATGAAGTTGCCAGAAATATAAACAATCGTATGCTAAGGGTAGTCATGGATGTACAGCAAAGTCAACAATTCGCTTGCTGTCGATACATTCGTTGTGAAAGAGAAGAAAGTAATAGATGAATGTGGATGGATTATTTTTTCGATAATCCAATTTACAATTATTCAATTTTCCGTTCTCATTTGTGTATGCATTGAGTCCTCTTCAATCGGATACTGGAAGCTATTGTTGGCTACGAACAATACTTTCTTCAGCAACAAGATGCATATAAAAATCTTGGATTAACTCCGCATCAGAAAATAATAGCGGCGCTATGTTGTTTAGCGCATGGAGGTGCAGTGGATGCTGTTGACGAATATACACAAATTGACGAAACTACTATTTTGAAAACTCTATGTCTATTTTGTTTTGCAATCGTCACTATATGGAGTTTATTCAATTAGATGTTAATGTGAATTGGCACATAATATCTAAGGAAACAAACTCCCGCCGATGTACAATGACTCCTTGAAGAAAACAAAGCTAGGGGGTTTCCTGGCATGTTGAGTAGTGTAGATTGCATGCACTGGAGGTAGAAAAATTTTCTAGCAACGTGGCACGGCCAATATACATGCCATGTTCGGGAGCCGACAATTATTCTCGAAGCAATGGCATCTTATGATCTTCGGTTATGGCATTCATTATTTGGAATGCCAGGATGCAATAATGATCTTAACGTACTTAACTGTTCCACTTTATTTAATGATATTCTTGATGGCTGTGCATCTTTAGTAAATTTTGTCATCAACAATATCAATTATAACATGGGGTATTATTTAGAGGATGGTATATACCCCCAGTTGGCAACTATAGTCAAAACTTACTCAGCCCCGGATACCCAAAAGGAAAAGAAAATTTTCGATATGCAGGAAGGTGCTAGAAAATATGTAGAACGCGCATTCGGAGTCTAACAAGTACGATTTGCGATAGTGAAGAGTCCCGCGCGATTGTGGGATGTCGACAGTTTTTCTTATATCATTAAAACATGTACATTTTGCACAATATGATTGTTGAGAATGAAGGAATTGGTGATTATAATTTCGATCAAATAACTAACTCGACCGTGATCGTACCTAACAGAGGTTGACCAACTGAGCAAGCAGCCTAATTGTCACGCAATGTTATTCTACATGATAGATAAAAACATCATGCACTTCGGCAAGATTTGGTGAAGCATATTTGGTCCCAATATAAAGATGTAGATTAGGAAACCAAAGGCATAATAATTTAGTCACATAATAGTTAATGTACTACTTTGTATTCAGGATGCATTATTTGAATGTAACACCTTGCCTTCAATATTATGTTTTGCAAGATTTCATTAATAAAAATGAATACATGTACATTGTTAATATAAAGCAGGATATATTAGAGAATGCTTAAATTAAATGAAGCAGTAAATATCGTTTGCCCCCTATTGTAACCTTGTTTTCGCATACTTTCATTTTGTCTACACATGAAATAATAACGTTGATTATCCGGTATGGTAGTGAGGTCCATACTTATAAAGTGATCTTCCTCCATTCGTTCTTTAGGTTTGTGGTTATTTTGTTTAATGGCAAGCTTCAGTTCTGTCGTCAAATTCCTCCTGTCTTGCGTTTCTTTATACAAAACATTAAATGTTTTTGTCTCTTTTATAATGTGAGCAAAGTTTGATGATTCGGCCATTCTTTTTCCTTTTCTCTTCTCTGCTTTTCAGCCTGGTGGTCGGGTGAGAGGTGTAGGTGATTCCAAGTCAACTGGTATATCTAAAACCCAGTTACTCCTTGTGGGGGAATATTGGCTACACCTTCCCGAGTTTGGGAACTCGGGATAGATTCGAAGACGTGTGTTGTACGTAAAGAAAATCTTGGCTGATCTTTAAGTAAATCATAACATTCTTCAAATTTGAACTATTTTCCGGCGGTTTGCATGTATTCTACTCTCGCATTGCGTAGCTAGGGCAAAATTTAAAAAACATATAGTTATAATTTACCCAAATTTATAAATTTGCAAATAAATTCAAAATTTTAACGTACCTTATTTGCCTCAATTGTTCCGCTAGCGGCTCTATTTGTTACACTGCCCAACTTTACAATAAACAGAGCAACTTCTTTTGAAATTGTATGGAATCGACTTAAAAGAGAGCTAACCATTCTGTCGGTTGGAGTCTTTAATAATACAACAAATGTTGAAGAAATGTGCTCCCAAAACTGTGCACCGGATTGATTAATACCGACCAACAGATATTGAGTTATAATAATCCAACTTTGAGATAGAGTAACATCTTCCTGAGTTGTGTATGCTCTCCCCCTTGAACGATGGCTCACCTTTTTTTCCTTTCACAAATTCTTCAATAGGAGACAGATAGAAATTGATGTTACTGGGAAAGACAGAAGATGGAAAAAATGTCATTTTTAATTCGGTTGAATGCAGTGAGTACATATAAAGAAATAAGAGAAATAGCCATTGGATTAAAGGATATGGGGGCAAAATAGTCTAGTATTTTATTTACAATTAAATTTCAAAAGGGGAATAGGATGAAACATGCATCTCCTGAAAGCTTGGACGATTTCGTCCAGGCTCATTTTTTTTCCAGGGATTTAAAAAAAATCATAATTTCATTGGATGAAACAAGATATTTCATCCAATGGGTTAAATATATAATAAACTAATAGGGATCCTATAATATGCATATTGTCAAATTCTTTATCAAATATAGCAAACTATTGTAGCAAAAAATGAAAAAAAATTGACAAATTGGTAAATGAATGCAGTGACTTCTTTGCCAAAAAATAGCAAAAATGACAATATAGAAAACGAGTGTGGATGCTCTATGAGGAGTTTTTGTGCACAGGCCATTCGAAAATCTTAAAATTGCATATTATTTACTTTTAAATTATTTGAGTTTTTTTAATTTACTCCATCAATTAATTGGTATTTTTAATTCAGTTTTCAAAATCATAGCAATTGCGACTAAGTTCCCTACTCATATACCAATTGCGATTTACTCACCCAATTAAAATTCATTCATCAATTTAGTCCCCAACTTCAACTGACAGTTAAACTCAACAAATTTTTTTCTCAAATTATAGTAAGTTATTTAATGATGGTTGTAGGAGATGCAGTTGAATGTAATAAATTGAAAATATAGAGAAATTGACTTACTCTAATTATAAAATAAACGAGTAGAATTCACAAAATTTATCATAAAATAGGGGGACTAAATTAATGAATATGTTGTAATTGGGAGATTAAATCACGATTGCTATACAGTTTGGGGACTACATCACAATTTCTATACAATTTGGGGACTAAATTGTAATTATCTATTAATTGAGAAACTAGATTAGAAAAGACCCATTTTTAAAAATCCAAACAAATACAATATTTTTTTTAACACTTCCACATTATTTTTTACATTATTCGGACCATTATATCTCTTTTTTTTTCTCTTTATCACCCCCCAACAATTAGCTCTTCCTTCTTATACAATGAATTCTAAATTCTCAACCTTTTGTTTCCCGATCTCTGTTAATCCTATACTTTGATTGAATTTCATTTAGTGTACCTACAAAAAGCCAAAACACTGGAGTTTGCTCTAGCGTTAGGCGCTATGACACTCAAGTCAGCAAAGAGTATGATACGCATTGCAAAGAGAGAAAATAATTTGTTACCCATTAATGAGATGAGGTTTTGGTTTTTATAGGGAGTAAATCTATAGGTTAGAAGAAAAAACCCATTAGTTAGAAAATAAGATTCAATGATTAAAGGATAATTTCAATTATTTGAATTACTTATCCTGCCACCTATTAAATTCATCTGTATTGGGTTTTGGTTTTTGTTGACTTGGGTTTCGGGTTTTGACTAGCTAGCATTAGGTTCAGGTTTTTGACACATATTGGGTTATAACCCAAATTAATTTCGAATTTGACAATTTTACCCCTGCATATAATGATATGTCTTGTTGATATACATTTGTAGGAATTGTTCCTTATCAATGCCTAATAATAATAATACAATAATAAAATCAATAAAATCAATAAAATCAAAAATCATAACAACAACAACAAAAACAACAATAATAAGAGAAAAGCAAGCATCATATTTGTATGAGAAAATTTCCTCAACAAAGTAAGGTGTCATAATTAGATCCCTTGGATTATAGCATAGATCAAACCTGTTTTTTGAAAGAAAAAAAATGAATCTGGAGAAATGGAGAATCTACATTCCAAAAACAACCCGACTACCTCCAATTTATCTCTTTGTTCACATCTTCCCCTTTCTCGGGCCTCTCCTGATTCCCTCATAGTCAATGTAAAAGCTTAGATACTGCCGAGAAGAAAAAAAAATCAAGATAAACCCTAGAAGAAAATCAAACTCTTTTGTCTTCCATCACTCCAACATAAGATAACATTAAGAGGAATCCTTCATCCACTACCAATCTCATTACCATTCTCTTCATTAGCTTATATGCCACACTTGTTAGGACTGTGGCCTCAAATACACGTAGACACAGAGTATTTAAAGTTAGAGAAGAAGGGGAGTAGACAAGGATAGCAAGAGAAGATAATAACAAGTAGAAGATATGCAGCTGCAGAATTGCGATTGACCGACCTGGGGGGTACGGTCGACCGACCTAAGCTGCTGAGAGTTCTTCAAGTGTACATGGTTTAACAGAGAAGGAGATGATCGACTGTGCAGTCGACCAGTCATGTCTTGGGTGTGGGCTTTACACTTTGCGGTCGACCGATCTAGGGGTGCAGGACGACCGACATCGGGGCTGTGTGTTATTTGGGTTGACGAGTTTAAGGTCCAATATGCTGGATTTACTTTTATCTTTTAGGGTTTACTTGGGGGCTGTATATATGGCTGTAGACTCTAGGGTTTGTGTGGATCTAATCCATCATCGAGTGTTGGTCGAGGAGAGACGTTAACATTGTTCAACTTCAAGAGAGGATTATGCCGAGTGTTTCAAAGGTGAGAGAGAGATATTGAGAGTTGTAATCTCTTTGTAATCTTTGTATTTCTTTGGGAATAAAAAGTATTGGTTATCTCTGCATATTGATTGTGTTCTTGTGAGATCTTGCATATATCGTGGTGGCTTGTTCTTGGTTCATCTAGTTCTTGGGAAGTTTCTATTGTTTGTGGTGTGTTTTCGCTATTAGCACTACGAGTTATTGGTAGATTCTGCAACAACACTCTTATTGAAAAGTTCCCCACCTATTCTCTCTTCCCCTATCTATTGGAGTATGCCACCTAGGGTAGTAAAAAATATATAGTAAAATTGATAGTGGGTTTAGTATTACTCTAACCTTAACCCCATGAAGGCAATGAAAAGTAGAATTATATTGATTCGCTTTTGGCATGCATCTAGAGATAAACGGATAACTTAGAAGTCCATAGTCATGACTTCTTTAGAAGTGGATATTAAAATTTCTAAGAGTGAATGGTCATGACTCCATTATAAGTGGAAAATGTGACAATTAATAGTTTCACGATTTAGAATCACTAAGATTGGTCCATGAAATTTTGTGTACATAGAACAAACTTAAGGTAATTCGAAGATGATTTTTTTTAAAAAAATGATTGTCTTTTTGAAGAATAACTTCAGCAAAAACGGATTATTTTCTAAGTAAGCATATCAAAACATCAATTCTTTATCTTTTACACAAAAAAGATTAATTGTTTATCAACAGTTCCGCCTATGAAAGAGTAAACATTAATTCACTGGACGAAGAGGGGTCAAATGCTTCACTGGTCCTGATTGGAAAGCGTGGGAGCTGGAAAAAGATGAAAAATTCTCGGTCAGTTCACTGTACAACCGGTTACACTTCTGAGGCTGTAGACCGAAGTGGTCTTCCATAATCTGGAAAGCCAAAGCACTCCTTAAGGTTAAGTTATTCATTTGGCTAGTGCTTAATGATGCTATTCTGACTAGGGTTAATTTGGCTAAACGAAAAAAAATGTAGGGACATCTTGTGGATTTTGTAACACCCACATGAAATCCAGAGAATACCTTTTCTTGGATTGTAATAGAAGCAAAGTGGTTTTTGTCGAAGTGCTAAGTGCACTTGGCACTAATGAGTATCCACTAGTTTACGAGGATCTTCGGGTTGGTCCGAAGTTCTGTACTGAGAGAAGGGAGATGTGACATGTCCTGGTATATTGCTATTGCGGCCATGACCTGGGTTCTTTGGCTCGATAGAAATAAATTCTACTTTCGTGGGACTAGTAATAGTATTTCTAGCAGTTTAACTCATATTATGCATCTCATATCTTTTTAGGCTACTGCAGCCACTTCAGGCTCGAGAGGAAGGATTGTGAAGGTCTTTCAGGTCGAGGAGCATGATGATGAGGAGGTTGTGATTGGTCTGACTCTAGAGTGACCACAGTGTTCAAAGATCCACCCTCGACTTGTTAGAGGGACCTCATATGTATCGACTATACTCCTTTTACTCTAATTTGCTGTTGCTTTTGTTCCCACCCTCCTATGTTAGGTGGAGGTACTATGTGTTATTTTTTGTACTGTTTTCTTTGCTTTGTGTTTTGTCCAGTCCTCCGGGTTGTTTTGTTAACTTCTTATTAATGAAACAGAGTGACTATATTCCACCTTTTCCCTCAAAAAAGAAAAAAAAGAATAAAAGAGTAAACATAATGATATAGCACTGTGATAGAAAGAAATTGTACCATCATTGAGAATAACAGATAGAGTAAAGCAATCTCACTTGAAAAAAATTAAAATGACAAAAAATGCAGTAACATAACTGACGGGGTAAAAACCGCATCTAATCAAGACCGCACAATTCCCACACGAATCTCGGAGTCCCTCTGAGCAAGATGGTTGTTTCGCGGCATTTTCAGGCTCACAATCTGAACATGGGCCGATCATGGGCTCATTACACAATCTCAACTCATGAATGGGAACAACTACTAGTCCAATCAAGAGTAACTGACTAACCAATTAAGGATAGTAATCAAATCTCTGAGATTAAAGATTTGATTAACGGATTAAATCCCTTAAATTCGGGGGATCCTCCAATCCATTTGGGTGAATCCTTATATAACCTGCTCCCACATAAGCCTATAAATAAGACCTCTCCTCCTCTGTTACCAAGTAGTCAATCTTTTGCCACTAAGCTCAGTTTAACATTTCTAGTTTCTGACTTGATCGTCAGAGGGTCTATCGCCGAGATCATCCCCGGTGTTTCAAACTACCCTAGCAGGTTTCTGGGAGGCCGTCACCCTACACATCCACTACAATATCCACAATACTAGACTCTCATCCATGCCTTGGCTACGGCTAAAATATGATCTTTCCACTTTAATCCAAAACTCATCATTTGTTGCTTCCATCGCCAAAATACAGTATCAGATTGGCACCGTCTATGGAAAAATTTCAGATCCAGCCTCATACTCATACCCCTTGATCCTAGGAGCCTCATCTGACCATGGCACCCAAAGCCAGGAAGACAAATATAGCAGGGTCATACTCATACCCAGCCTCATACTCATACCCCTTGATCCTAGGAGCGTTAGGCAGACCCCCCTCAGCCTCCTCCTGCAATTCACCTGTCTCGCAGCAGAATAGCCACTCAGGGGTCGCAACAGCCGCATGTCGAACACCGACAAGACCTAGCCTCGAGTGCCACTTGCTCGGTTGCGTGGAGAGTCGAGTGCCAAGTAGGGCAGGATCTCTGAAATCTAATCAATAACCGACATGACGTGGAGGACCTTTGCCACTGCATTGAGTTCAACAGTTCCAACAGCAAAGAGGGCCATTCAGGTCAGCAACCTAGACAAAGTAACCCCTCCCAGCACAGGCGAGAGAAGGAGCGAAGCTGCTCCCACAGGGGTCAACGAGTCCCTAAAACCAACCAGGAGGAAGGGGGCCACATAACCAGAGCCGAATTTCAGGAATTTCGGAACAAGGTCCTCCAAACCCTCCGAGGTGGCACCAGAAACAACCATCAATTGGATAAACCGTATCAGTCTATCCAACCATAAGGATTCCTACGGGTCCACCCGAACCGAGGGACACAAAGACTTAGTGATGAAGCGGCTTCAGAAAATGGAGGACCGGCTCGCTTAGATACAGAAAGACGGGCGACAGTCTAATACGGATTACCGACCCGTCCGAGGAGCTTCAACCCCCCATCTTCGAAACATTACAACGATGAGTCAGACCCGACTATCACATTGAGAGTTCTAAAACTCTCATGATGATTCATAGTGCCTTTGACACCCTTTTTCGTAGAACTTTCCCTGCCACGCTGTAATGTTCGGCAAGGGAGTAGTACTTTCAACTCACCCTCGACTCCATTTACTCCTTCGACTAGCTCGAGGAAGGTTTCCTCACACATTTTGTGACTAGCCGTAAGGCTGAGAAGGCGAGCACTTCGCTATTGGATTTGAAGCATAAGGGCAGAGATTCGCTTTGGGACTTCATCCAAAGATTTACAGTTGAGGCAAGGTCCATATCTTCTCTAGATGTCGGGTTCACAGTGGCTACATTTAGGCATAAAATCCGACATGACTTCCTAAAGACCTCATTTACTAAAAATCCCCCAACGGACTTTCCTGACCTCCTCCTTCGTAGCAAGAAATACATCTTGTCCGAGGAGGCCTTACATGCCGGTGGTCGTAAAGACCCCCCCAAGGGAAAAGGAAGTTGAAAAGAGTTGAGGTGGAGAAAAAGTCTCAAAAGGATGCCCCAGGCAAAGGCGTCTGCCCCCGACACCCTGATTTAACATGTTCACTCTGCTCAACGCGAGTGTTTTCTCCATCCTTATGGAGGTTGAGGAGGAGGGGCTGATTCGACACCCTTACCAACAATACCAACATGAAGAGAGATATGAGGTTATGGTGCCAATTTCACCATGACTATGGTCACGATACCGATAATTGTTAAGCTCTAAAAGATGAGATAGAAGTCCTCATCTGTAGAGGTACTTATCGAAATTTACTGAAAGGGACCAGAGGAACTCCCCTCCGCTCCGAGGGCCTAACAAGCACCCAGAGCCAGACTCCGTGCTCCATGATTCTGAGAGGATGGCCAGCATCCACTCCATACATGAAGGATCCATGGGGAGTGACTCCAACTTCTCCAGCAGAGCATTCGTCAGAGAAGTGAACTCAGTTTACAGCCGAGCCCCTCCTTAAGGCCGAGAGCTCCCTGTTTCATTATCGAATGAGGACCTCGAGGGTGTCCACTCCCCACTGCGACGCACTGGTAATCAACATCAACTTAGCCAACCATGAGTTCTGCTACATCCTTGTGGACAATGGTAGCTCCGTCAATATTTTATTTCTTGCAGTCTTCAAAGGTGTGAAGCTTTATCAGGACAGACTGAAGCCGACAGGCTATACTTTCCTTGGTTTCTCCAGAGCTCCAGTTCAAATCAAAAGGATAGTGACTTTGGACGTGACAGAGGGGAATTTCTCTACCATCAGCACTGAGTCGTTGGACTTCATGGTGGTTCTTTGGGCGACCCAGTCTTGCATCTCTCCAAGTTGTAGCATCGACTTACCAAATGAGGATGAAATTCCCGATGAAGGCCGAGGTTGAAGTGTGAAGGGCAATCAGGAGGCCGCTCGAGCCTGGTATACCGCTACGAAGGGTCCATCCTCCCCTTGATGTGGTGAGCTCCCCAGTGATAGAAGTTCAATTGGCTCCGAGCCGGTCGATGAATTGGAAGAAATCCCTTTTTTCGAGGGAAACGAGATAAAATGGTTCCAGATAAGCAAGGTCCTGCCTCCCAACCTCAAAGAAGGGTTCATCAACTACATCTAATGGAACTGGGACCTTGTTTGCCTGGACCCCCTCGAACATGCCTAATATTTCGGAGGAGCTGATCATGCACAAGTTGAGCATTAATCCAGACTCGAAACCAGTGCAGTAGAAATTTCGAAAGTTTGTGCTAGAGAGACAGTAGTGAAAGAGGAGGTTCATAAACTCCTCGCCGCGCTGTTCATCCAGAATGTCAACCACCCAGAATGGTTGGTGATATGGCTAAAAATAGAACCAAATCAGGACCGTTCAAATCAGGTACGAATCATGAAGCTCTCAGGGGTAAAATGCTAATTTCACCTATAAATGGGTCCGAAAATGGGAACAAGGTCTTTTTTGAGCCCCAAAACCCAAAAACGGGTCTGTCTTACTGGGTTAGGGTGATAGCCCATTACAAATCAGCCCATGACATTTAGAGGGTAATTCAAATTCATGGTTATCTCTAAGAGACGATTTAAACCAAAACTTTTATCATGAAATGACTTAAACTCTCTAGCTTATCCAAAAATACCGGGACATAGAGATAAATGATTATCTCTAAACCGTCTCAAAATGCGACTATAAATATCTTCTACATCCACCATAAGAAAGGTAATCAATATTTTTTTCTCAAATGCTCTTTGATAATTTTCCTGATTACTGACTTGAGCGTCAGAGGGTTTGTCACCGGGATCCATCCCGGTGTTTTGAACTTTTTGCAGGTTAGCAGCAATGGCGAGAAACAGTCAAATGCTGGCAAGAAGTCAACAGGTCTACTTTTATTGTTTCTAGAAGAATTCACAAATCATCTATTTGCTCCTATACCGAAATTAGCAGCAACAAATTGGCGCCGTCTGTGGGAAGCAGAAAAAGAGATCCAACCACATATCCCTGGTGAAAGTAGTTTGTAGTCATGCCTCCAAAAGGAAAAGGGAAGGCAGCGACGTCCAGACAAAGAACCACTCCTCTTCCTCTTCCTCCTCCACTCCAAGATGTTCTTCCTCAACCAGACCAACAAGCTTAGCAACTGCAGCCTGAACAGCCTCTTTCTCAACTGCCACCTCCCAGGTCCAGGGGGGCTGCCTCGAGGGGCTCCCGTCGATGCCATCAAGGACAACACTCTCACCATGACCACATCTCAGTCCACAATCCTTCAACCGACTCCATGGCTTCTCAAAGTTCTCCAGGGCCGGGAGATCTCCGCCAAGTCATTGTTAACCGTCAAAAGGAGGTAGACCTCCACACTCGTTTGAATGAGAGGCGAGACCTTGATGAAGTCCCTCCCTCAGAGCACCGAAGGACCCCAAGAGTCCAGTCCTCCTACAGGCCAAGATATAGAAGAACCCCCTCCCTGAGGAAGGGAAGGGAGTCCCCTCCACGTCGTCAGCGGAGAAGCCTCACCCTAACAAGTCGGTCAGCACCAAGAGACCGCCAAGATGGAGAGGCACCGGCCACTCAGGTAGAGTTCTAGAACTTCAAAGAGGACATCCTGTGAGCCCTCAGTATTTCCACAAGTCACGATCAATGTGCACCTAGCCCTTCTCATGCCTCAAGTCACGATCAACGTGCACCTAGCCCTCGTCATACCCCGAGTTATGATTGATGTGCACATAGCCCTCGCCATGCCACCCTTCACAAAGGAAAACTGTACGGGTCGACCCACCGTGACCTAAGAGATGACTCAGTCCATCGCCGTCTTCGAGAGATGGAGAGGCGCCTTAGTAGCCTCGACCTGGAAGAAGAACAGCGGGCCAAGAATTTCCGCCCAAGCAGACCTCCCTTCTCTAGGGCCATCATGGAAGCTCCGGTCCCTGAGACTTCAAGTCCCCTCACTTTGAGTCCTACAATGGGGAGTCAGACCTAGTTGATCATATCGAGAGTTTCAAAACTCTCATGATGATTCACCAAGCCTCAGATGCACTTCTTTGCAAATCCTTCCTAGCTACATTGAAGGGACCTACGAGAGAATTGTATTCCCGACTATCCCCCGTCTCCATCTTCTCATTCGATCAGTTTGAGGAACTCTTCCTCACCCACTTCATCAGCAGTCGCAGAACAGAGAAGACGAGCGCATCTCTATTGGCCCTCCATCCGTCAGAGGAAGGGCGAGCGCCTAAGGGACTATGTCTGGTGCTTCACAACCGAGGCTCGGTCTACCTCCTCTCTCGATCAATTGGTGGCTTCAGCAGCATTCCGACACAACATCAACCAAGCAGACCTAAAAGCATCCTGTTGATTCTTGATTTTGATGACTACAACACAATACAAAGTTGTTATACAAATATCTCTTGCAGAGTGTATCAAAGTCAATACCATGGTGAAATACACAAAGGCAACACAATCTGATGAAGCTTTCAAGAGTAATTGATCAAGCTTCAAGACATCAAGACAAAGGCTCAAGCTCAAGACAAAGACTCAAGTTCAAGACAAGATTTAAAGTGCTGCAAATGTTTAAACAAAATGTCTTGTAATATTGTATATTTTTTTTTTTCTGAGTCTTAGAAACTTGTAATAGCCTTGTCACACACACACACACATATACTGTAAACAATCTGAGTGTTTTACAAAATCAAAATGTCAAAACAAGCTTGAATAAGCTCAGCTGTATGATTACCAGTCAACCGCTGCTTGGAACCAGTCGACTGTTATAGTACGAAACTACCTGAACTGATACAAGCTCTGGCCAGTCGACTCATTATGACAGCCCAGTCGGCTGTTCAAGCCATTTTGACAGTTTTCTGAATTTAAAACTTGTTTTTCAAATTCAAATTTTTATATCTGTTTTATTACAGTTTATGGAACTGTTTTACAATGTTCCTTAATTTTTACTCTATAAATAGAGTATAGGAATCATTTGGAAAAGTTTTCAAGCATTCTTTAACTTTCAAGCCTTTTGTTTTTAATAAGAACAAGTGTTTCAAAAGCATACAAACTCTCTAAGACTTGGTTATCTGAATTTCAGTCTAATATAACATTGATTTCGTTTTAGACTGAATTCAGAAGTTGACCTAATAGCCACTATACAAAAGCACTATCACATACAAGGCTATAGGTTGTTGTAAACTCAATTTTTGTTGTTTTCACTCTCGGGTTGTGAGAGTGGTCCTCTCGGTTGGAGAGTAGGACTCTTGGTTTTAGAGTCGGTTTCACTCTAGAGTGTAGAGTGGGTTTGCTCTCTCTAGTGGTGAGAGAGGTCTACGGATTTGACATTGTTGTTGTCAAAGGCTGTAGAATATTCTTGTACTTTTTCAAGAATAGTGAAAAATCTCAAGTGGGTTGCTTGGGGACTGGATGTAGGTCAGGAGGACCGAACCACGATATATCGTTGTGTTTGGCTGTGATTGACTCTCTGTGGTTGTATTCTCTTAACTTGCAATTTTAATTTCTTAGAGTTTTATTTCAAAAACTTGTCTGGTAAGTCAACTGGTTTTCCGCTATAAGTCGACTGATCAGACTTGTAACTCTTCAGTAAAATACTCTTCTTTTCTGACGCAACAGTCGACTGTATATCTATTTTCAGTCGACTTAATAATACGATAAGTTCAAGTTTTCAATTAATTTTTTATACAACACTATTCATCCTCCCTCTAGTGTTATCTTCCTTGCCTACAGGATCCAACACTTGGTATCAGAGCCTGGTTGAGTGCAATGGAATTTACTTTAAATGCAAGCCAATACTATGAAGGTCAATCCACACAAAGGCCACCCGTATTCGATGGAACAAACTATAAGTATTGAAAGTGTAGAATGAAGATCTACCTTCAGTCCATCAACTATGAGATTTGGAACATGACTGAGACAGAATTCACCATTCCTACAATTCCCTATGCACATTAGAATGATGACATGAAGAGCAACACAATGAACAATGCAAAGGCGATGAATGCTTTATTCTGTGCACTTACCAAAGAGGAGTTCAATCGTGTGTCAAATGCAACAATGGCTCATCAAATTTGGCACACACTCGAGGTAACTCATGAAGGTACTAATAAGGTTAAAGAATCTAAGATATGTGTTCTTGTTCACAGGTTCGAGATGTTCTGTATGAAGAAGAACGAGAATGTGTCGGACATGATAACACGGTTCACGGACATTACAAACTCTCTTATGGCCCTTAGAAAGACGTACCCACAAGCGGAAATGGTGAGGAAAGTTCTTCGTGCACTAACCCCCGAATGGGAGAAGAAGACAACCGTCATAGAAAAAGCCAACGATTTAACACAACCCTCTCTTGAGAATTTTGTCGAAAATCTTATGGCATACGAAGTACAACTTGAAGAACGTAAGAAGGATCTAAAGCCTCAATAAGCGAAGAAGAAGACACTCACTTTCAAGGCCATGTCGGATTCTGAAGATGAAGAAGAAGATGAAGAAGAAATAGCCATTTTAGTAGAAAGTTCAAGAAATTTTTACGAAAAGGTAAATTTAATTCCAAGTTTAAAGATACTAATGAACTTCCCACTTATTTCAAGTGTAACAAGACAGGTCATATGAAGAAGGATTGCCCATTAGAAAATGCGAAATCAAAAGGGAAGGCTCCCAACTTCAAGAAGGATAAGTACACAAAGAACAAGTATATGAAGAACTAGAAGGCATATCAAGCAACTTGGGATGATAGCAAATCTTCATCGGAAGAAGAGAATGAGGAGTCAAACGAAGCAGCGAACGTATGTTTCATGGCTACGCAAAACGATGTAAGTGAAAACTTTGATTCAAATGACTTATTTGATGCTTTCAATGAAGTTTTTCAAGAACTTAAGAAGGAGAAAATTAGAGTTAAAAAAATTAGAGAAAGTCAATCAAACACTTTCTGAAGAAAATCTTGACTTAAATGTTGAAGTCGAGAATCTTTAAATTCTTAACTTTCAAATTTGGATATAGATCTTGTATCTCTTAAGAAAAATTATGAAGAGATATCCAAGAATGTATCTAAATTTAACAGAGGAAATGAGAATTTAAATGAAGTTCTCCAAAATCAAGTTCAATCTAATAAAAGATTTGGACTTGGTTTTCAAAAGACTCTTGAAAACATCATTCTTCTAAGAATACTAGTAGTAAGACTGATTCTATTTCCAGTGTGAAGAACAAATTATATGAGTTTTTTGAGAAACCAAAAATTATTGTTTTCCATGAAAATAGTAATTCTGTAGTTCAGACCAGTCGACTGAACCCTAATGTCAGTCGTCTGTCTAGAGATTTGGAGTCTTATTCAAAAAAACAAAAACCTCAGATAAGTCGATCTATTTCACCTCCCAGTCGACTGACTTCTTATAACAGTCTACTAAAAGGTACAATGAAGTCGACTGGACGACTAAAAACATTTGGATTCCAGTCAACCTGAGTCTAAATGATAGAATTATAAATTCTTATGTTCTTAATGTATGTAATTCTGTAAATTAAATTCCTACTTTTGGTGGTAAATCAAACTTACTTTGGGTTTGGTTTCCCAAAAACTAAACCCTTTCGGACACAATGAAAAGGGTACCATATTCACAATGCTTATTTTATAGGTACCTAAAAGCGAACGTTGGATACTTGACAGCGGATGCTCCAAACATATGACTGGTCATGCTAATCTTCTTTCTTCCATACAAGAGATAGATGGAGGAACAGTCACATTCGGTGACAATAACAAAGGGAATGTTATTGGAATATGCATGGTCGGTAAGAACACTACCCCTACTATAGAAGAAGTATTTCTAGTTAGTGGATTAAAGCATAATCTATTAAGTATTAGCCAACTTTGTGATAAGGGATATAAAATTGTTTTTAAAAAAGCTGCATGTTTAATACATGATTCATCTATGCAAAGTGTTAGTTTTCAAGGTTTTAGGAAAAACAATATATATGAGTTATGGTTAAAAACAAATGAATTTTCTAATAATTTTTGGATAGTAGCTTCTAATAATGATTCTTGGCTTTGGCATAAGAGATTTGGCCATGTAAATATGAAAAATATTGCTAAATTGTCTAAATACAACCTAGTTAAAGGACTGCCAAGACTATCTTTTAAGAATGATAAGTTATGAAAACAAGTCAAATATACTTTTAAGGCAAAAGAAATGATTTCTACTAGTAGGCCTCTCGAATTAATCCATATGGATTTATTTAGTCCTACTAGAGTCGCTTCTTTAAATAAAAATAGTTATGTATTTGTTTCAGTAGATAATTTTTCAAGATTTACATGGGTTTTCTTTTTAAAACATAAATATAATGCCTTTGAAGAATTTGCAAATTTCTGCAAACGAATTCAAAATTAAAAATCTCTAACAATAGTCACTATTAGAAGTGATCATGGTGGAGAATTTGAGAATGAAACGTTTTCAGAATATTGCAACAAGAATGGTATAACACATTTATTTGCATTTCCTAGAGTTTCACCACAAAATGGAGTGGTCGAAAGAAAGAATAGGACATTGCAAGAGTGTGCACGTACTATGCTTGTTGAAAGCAATTTGTCTAAGTACTTCTAGGCTGAAGCTCTTTCTACAGCATGTTATGTTTTAAATAGAATATTGATTATGCCCTAAGCTTAAGAAAACTTGTTATGAACTATTCTATGAAAGAATTCCTAAAGTATCATATTTTAAAGTATTTGGATGTAATTCTTTCATATTAAACACTAAAGATAATTTAGATAAATTTGATGCTAGATCTAATGAAAGTATCTTCATTGGATACTCAAAAAGGAGTAAGGCATATAAAATTTTCAATAAGTCAACTTTGAGTATTGAAGAATCTATGCATGTTTCATTTGATGAATCCTTGCCTTCATCTACTGTTATTAAAGATGATGAAATTGAATTATCACCTTTAAATAATATTATTAAATCACTAGAGCAAACTACCCTAGACAAGTCGACTGATAAGGATCTCAAGTCGACTGATGTGAATCAGTCAGCTGATGGACCTGTTAAGTCGATTGATCCTGTTGTGATGACTCAAACTTTACTAAAAGCATTTGTTGAAGTTAAAGATCATCCTCATGACTTAATAATTGGTGATATTTCACGTGGCATTCAAACAAGATCTCATGTTAACATGATTTCTCATACGACCTTCTTGTCGGATTTTGAACCGAAGAATACACAAAAAGGTTGTGAGAATGAATTTTGAATGAATGTCATGCAAGATGAACTTAACCAATTTATAAGAAATGATGTATGAGATCTAGTTTCATGACCTCCTGATCATATAATAATTGGTACCAAATGGGTATTTAAGAATAAGTTAGATGAATCAGGACAAGTCATTAGGAACAATGCAAGATTAGTTGCTCAAGGATATAATCAAGAAGAAAGAATCGATTTTGATGAAACATATTCTCCTGTTGCTAGACTAGAATCAATTAGGATCTTATTATCTTTTGTGTGTTTTATGAAATTTACACTTTTCCAAATGGATGTTAAAAGTGCTTTCTTGAATGGATTTATTAAGGAAGATGTTTATGTTAAGCAACCACCCGGTTTCGAACATGAACAATTTCCAAACCACGTTTTTAAATTGAAAAAGGCTTTATATGGTCTTAAACAAGTACCTCGTGCTTGGTATGATCGATTTAAAAACATTTCTCTTAGAAACTGGTTTTGAGATAGGTAAAGTAGATACTACTTTGTTTATTAGGAAAATAGAGATAGATATTCTAATAATACAAATATATGAAAATGACATAATTTTTGGATCTACTAATAGTAATCTCTGTCAAGAGTTTGCTAATACCATGAAAAATGAGTTTGAGATGAGTCACATTAGTGAACTCAATTATTTCCTTGGACTACAAATAAAGCAGTAAAAAAATGGCATATTTATTAATCAAGAAAAATATGCTAAAGAATTACTCAAACAGTTTGGTATGGATAGCACTAGTAGTAAGACCACACCTATGGCTACTACTACTACACTTGACAAAGATAATTTATGTAAGAGTGTCGATCAAAAACTCTATCGAGGTATGATTGGGTCACTCTTATATATAACTGCTAGTAGGTCAGATATTATGTTTAGTGTATGTTTGTGTGCTAGATATCAGTCGAATCCCAAAGAATCTCACTTAAAAGCTGTGAAAGGTATTTTAAGATACATTAAAGGCACGTCTGAATATGGTTTGTTTTATCCACGCACCGATAATTTTTAACTTTTGTCGTATAGTGATGCTGATTTTGCTGGTAGTAAAACTGATCGTAAAAGTACTAGTGGAACTTGTCACTTTTGGGACATTCACTAGTATCTTGGTGCAGTAAAAAGCAAAATTCGGTATCCCTATCTACTACAAAAGCTAAATATATTGCTGCAAGTTTGGCGTGTCCCCAAATTTTGTGAATGAAACAAACTTTATTAGATTATGGTATTTCATTTTCAAAACCTGCTATAATGTGTGATAATACCAGTGCTATTAATCTATCTAAAAATTCGGTTCAACACTCACATACAAAATATATTGATATTCAACATCATTTTCTACGTGATCATATTTTAAATGGAGATATAACGTTGAATTTTATTTCTACTGATAAACAAGTAGCAGATATATTTACCAAACCACTTAAGGAAGACACTTTTATCAACTTTAGAAGAGAACTATGAATTTGCTGTTTTCATAATATTTCTTGAAAATTTATTTTGTTTAAGTCGACTTAAACATCTTTTTCAGTCGACCTATAAAGTATTTTCGTTGTCTATATTTTGGCTGAATTTTGTGTTCCGAACAGTCGACTGTTTCAGTAACCAGTCGACTTATAGAAGTTTTACTTGATGTTTCGTTTGGTTTAATTTTCTCTTGACTAAGTTGACTGATATCAAAACCAGTCGACTGTCGTGACATTAGTTTGGTTTTTCTGATTCCGAATCTTCACTTAACTGAGGCATCTCTCTCTCTTACTTTTATCCATTGATGGATCTTAACTGTCCATTCCCAACTAGTCTTCATCTCATCCGTCTACCTAATGTAAGAACCCTAAATCTCTTTCCCCTCTTTCACTTTCACTTTTCCTCTCAAAAAGATTCAAGTCGGCTGCCCATTTCCAGTTCTTGGCGATTTCGACTTGCTGCTCTTGGCTTGAAGATTTCCATCCAGATCTGAGTTCTTTTAGTGTCTTTTGAAGCTATTTGGGTTCTTTATCTTGTTGTTGGGTAACTCTCTCTCTTGATCTCTCAATCTTTTTCAAGTTTCCTAGTTTTTCAACAATGCCTAAACCTAAGAGAGCTAGAGGTTCTAATGTAGAAGAAGGTCAATCTTCTTAGAACTACCTTCAATACTTAAGGAATTCCAATCTTGTTAAGAAATTTTTTATCATCTGTCTAGGTAGACAGGATAATCTTGAGGCTAGCCTTACTACCCCTACTCACATGTTCACTCAACAATTTCCACAGCCTCCTCCTACCTCCAAAGGTGATGACGACGAAGAAGAAGTATAAACTTGATGTATTTTTTTTATAATTTCAACTATATTTTATGTTTGTTATTTTTCTATCTTCTATTTGTAATCTGCAACAATGTACTTGATTTCTTATGTATAAATGTGTTATGGTTATGCAATGTTGATTTTGTGCTTTATGATGTGTCCTTCCTCCTTATGTTTTTTGTTGATGACAAAGGGGGAGAAAAATATGGTTTTGTGGTTTTTTTTTTTTTTTGGGTGCTTTTTTGGTGCATGTTTTATATATATTGTTATTATTTCACAATTGTGTGCATATTGTACATTATTTAGGGGAAGCTTATTTCACATTTTTATATCTTTAAATTATGTGTGACATCTTACTATGTATATTGTTATTATTATAAGTTATTGTGTTGTCATCATCAAAAAGGGGGAGAATGTTGATTCTTGGTTTTGATGACTACAACACAATACAAAGTTATTCTATCAAATATCTCTTGCAGAGTGTATCAAAGTCAATACCATGGTGAAATACACAAAGGCAACACAATCTGATGAAGCTTTCAAAAGTAATTGATCAAGCTTCAAGACATCAAGACAATGGCTCAAGCTCAAGACAGACTCAAGTTCAAGACAAAATTCATAGTGCTTCAAATGTTTAAACAAAGTTTCTTGTAATATTGTATTTTTTCTTTGAGTCTTAGAAACTTGTAATAGCCTTGTTATACACACACACTCACTGTAACCCTGTTTTTCGTTTTTCGTATTTTGTTGTATTTTTCTTTTTCTTGAGTATTTTGTACTCTCTTGTTTTTTTTTTCTGGACCGTATATTGGAGTTGTTTTTTTTTAATATATATTCATTTTTCTCATTTTGATCTTCTTGTAATTGATTTCTTTGTCCCTTGATTTGTTCTTGATCGTTGTTATTATTTCGCTCTTTATTTGGTTCTTGTCTTCTTTATTTTTTTCTTGGATGCTTGTGGTGTTGGTTGGTTATCCTATTGCTAATTCCATTGTTCTTGATCCCTAACTATCTACCAAAGCCAAATTAGCCACAATCCTACTTGAAATCCAATGCAAATCATATTAAAACCATCTCCTAGTATAACTCCGAATACCCATTAACCCAATACCCATTAACCCACAACTAAATCCTATATATAAACCCCTCTCCCTCTCCACTAAACCCTAACCCTAATAATTCACCTCCCGGTCTCCCTCTCTCTCCCCTGCGCACGCCGCTACCCCAACTCGACCCCTCTTCGGCCGCGCAAACCCCAGCCCCACCGACCAGCTCACCCCTCTCCGGCCTGCACCCCATCCCGACCCCGACCTGCTATCCGATCCCGACCACCACCACACCCAACCACCTCTCCCATCTTCTCCCTCTCTCTCCGCCGTCTTCTGCCTACCGGCGCATCGACGACAGTAGCCAGGAGCAGCAGCAGCGCTACTGTGCAGCGCCGCTGCTACCCCGTCCGATCTCTCTCTCTCTTCCTCTTGGTTTGCACGTGCACGTAAGTTGCATGTGGGTTGATTGGTTCGTGGATCTTCGTTTGTGGGTTTCTCTCTCTTCCTCTTGGTTTGCACGTGCACGTAAGTTGCATGTGGGTTGATTGGTTCGTGGATCTTCGTTTGTGGGTTTTTTACGTTGCTTGGGAATCTGTTCCCGTTATTCTTGGTGCTCATTTTGTCTTTGATTAAAGCAAGTAACTTGTACCCAATTTCTTTGTATGATACAAGTCATAAATACCGCTTGTAGTGTAGTTGGGTTCTAGAGACAACTCGTGTGTGTGTTATTCTTGATGAATATTGTCTCTATAGTTCTATTGACCATAGTTGCCTCACGAAACATATGAATTAACCTAGGAGTGACTGTTTCTTGATGTGATGTGTATGTGAAACCATTATGAGAACTTGTGTGCTTGTGAGATACATGTGATATACTTGTTGTGGATATGTCGTATACCCTATTTCATGTTGTTTAGACACGTAGTAGACTCTAATTTATGTTTAGTTATGTTTCGACCAAGTTTCGTGTGATTCATGTTGGTTTTGTTCCTAAAGAAAATTATGTATTTTGCCGATAATCTGTCTTGATCAGTAATTTAGACCATACTAAGGTTAGAATCTTAATTTCAATATAAAACATAATTTTTAAAGAAATCCGTCTTGTTTCCAACCTCTCTGACCTTGATCGATTTCGTTTTCGTATGTGTGAGATATTACTGTTTTACTACAGAGGCGTATTTCATTTCCAGATTTCGTTTCTTGATGATTTTGATGACTAAACTATTTTGATGCTAGTGCTAAGCATATTATTTTAATTTAAAATTTTGATCAGTATTTCTATATCTAATTAGGGATTACCCAGAATTTTGGTGGATTATTGATGAGTTTTATATGCCGTTTCATGCTTGTTTATAAAAGCTATACTTGCTGGATTTTGCTCGTTGTTCTGTAAAGATTCATATTTTCACCCTGATTCTTTTTACTGTATGAAAAATGTTTGTGAAATATGAAAGTTATCTTATTTTTTCTATTTTCATCTCCCTTTGACGGATTTGGATTTCGTTCAAGGTTTGCGAGATATCATAGTTTTCGTACAGCAGTGTTGGAAATTCTTGATTTGCCAAACTATCATTTCTCGATGTTTTCTGATTTTTTTTGACTAAACTAATCTTACTAAAAAATTATGAAACATTATATTTTGATACTAGACAGATAGGGGAATACCCCATATTTTTCCTGGATTTATTTGAGGTGTTTTGATGCTGTTTTCCTGACTGTGAATTTGATTTTCTGATTTCTGGCTGAACGTGTTTTCTGGATTCAAATCAGTTTTGAGTTATATTTTTGTGAAATACTGTATGACTTATTTATGCTCTCAGGATTCGGTTGGGAGTCTATTTTCTAGACGTTTCGACGGATTTAGATTTCCATGTTTGTAACACCGGGAATTTCAGTTTCACTACAGTATGGTCTTGCTGTCCTGAACTTGAGATTTGGTTATTTCATTCTTTTGTGTGTTACCTATTACCCGTACATGTTTATCTTACAACTTGAACTTGTTACTTGACCATAACATGATATGATTGCTTGTTTCGTGGCACCTACTTGCTTGTTTGACATTAACAATAAAATTAACCAAACCGGGGTTTTAAAGGGTCAGATCTAATAGTGGATAATTCAAGAGAATCTATTAATTCTATGTGATACTTGGCTTGATACTTGAGACTTGGCTTGATACTTGATTACTTGAGGCTTGATATTTCACTACTTGAGTCTTGATATTTCACTTGGCTTGATACTTGATACTTGAGGCTTGATACTTCACTCTTGAGGCTTGTTTACTTGATACTTGATACTTGATCCTTGAGGCTTGTTTACATGATACTTGATACTTGATCCTTGAGGCTTGTTCCTGAGTACACTGTCCTATATGGTCCACTATGAAATCTAAAACGAAATTGCATTGACTGTAGCAACCATGTGATAAAAGAATGGCACATGAAGTGCTACCTAGATAGTAATAACTACAAGACTTAATATACGATACTTGAACATGATACATGCTTACTTGATACTTGATAACATGATACATGAGACTTGATGCTTGAATATGATACTTGACACTTGTACTTGACTACTTGACACTTGTCACTTGTTACTTGATTTCATGATACTTATTATTTATTTACATGATACTTGTTCACTTGACACTTGATACATGCTACTTATACTTGTTCATTTGCCATGCTAGTTGTTATATTTTGATATCATGCTTATACCATGTTGCTAGTTAGTTTTTCCCCATGTACTTGTATCCTGCATTACAAGCGGCCCGTAACTTGCAATTGACGGGTACTTGTTTTCTCTTTTCCTATCCTTGCAATTATTAAATTGCAGATTATGGAGAACAGGTTCCAGATGGTATCGGCGACATGAAGTATTAGTGCTGGATTTTATTATTATTATTTCTTGTAGCTTGCTTGAACATATTGTATTTGGTACTTGGATTTATTTGTATTTGGGCAATATGATCCAGGATATTTGACTTATTCAGATCATAACTATTTGAGATTAATACATTTTGGTTTCAAGTATTCTTGTTGGTATTTTGGTTCATATGTGCATGTTGGTTGATTCTTTTGGTTCCGACTCTGATTATTCTTGTGAATGTTGTAAAGGTTCGCTGGGCTTTTATCGCATATCCATATTCCGTATTCTCTTTGGAAAGTGGGGCGTGACACTCACACATACTTTTAATAATCTGAGTGTTTTACAAAATCAAAATGTCAAAACAAGCTTGAATAAGCTCAGCTGTATGAGTACCAGTCGACCGCTCCTTGAAACCAGTCGACTGTTATATTACAAAATTGCCTGAACTCATACAAGCTCTGGCCAGTCGACTCATTATGGCAACCCAGTCTACTGTTCAAGACGTTTCGACAGTTTTCTGAATTTAAAACTTGTTTTTCAAATTCAAATCTTTTATATCCATTTTATTACGGTTTATGGAACTGTTTTACAACGTTCCTTGATTCTTACTCTATAAATAGAGTATAGGAATCATTTGGAAATGGTTCCAAGCATTCTTTAACTTTCAAGTCTTTTGTTTTTAATAAGAACAAGTGTTTCAAAAGCATACAGACTCTCTAAGACTAGGTTCTCTAAATTTCAGTCTAATATAACATTGATTTCGTTTTAGACTGAATTCAGAAGTTGAACTAATAGCCACTATACAAAAGTACTATCACATACAAGGCTATAGGTTGTTGTAAACTCAATTTTTGTTATTTTCACTCTCGGGTTGTGAGAGTGGTCCTCTCGGTTGGAGAGTAGGACTCTTGGTTTTAGTGTCGGTTTTTTACTCTAGGGTGTGTAGATAACCATGAATTTGAATCACTCTTTAAATATCTGGGCTGGTTTGTAATGGGTCGTCACCCTTACCTAGTAGGACAGATCCGTTTTGGGGTTATTAGGCTTGGAAAGAGACAGTTCCCATTTCAGACCCGTTTGTGGTATAAATTACCGTTTTACCCCTGAGGGCTTCAAGATTCGTGCCCGATTTGAACGGTCCTGATTAAATCCTATTTTTATCCATATCACGAGCCCCCCACTCCCGAAGACTGATTTCAACAGGCTTTGAGGAGTAGTTTTCTTGTTTTAATGGCGTACAGGGTTGTATCGGAGTTCTGGGTATGTTGGACTCTCACGATGGGTTCAATTGAGCTTGCATATGACTCAAATTTGGTTGTAGAATTTTCTGGATTTTCGATGATTTTTCCAATTTTTTATTTATTTTCCGAATTATTTATTCAACATACGAAGAAACAATTAATTTACGAAAGATCTTAATTAATTGTTCTAATTAACAATTACTTTTTAGAAAATTAAAAACATTTTTTCTGAATATATAATTATTTTTAGAACTTTTTAATTATTTTTTTTGAATTTTTAATCATTTTTGCGAATTTTTAAATAATTAATTCAATTTAATAATTAAATAAAGGAAATAAATAAAATAAATTACCCAGATTAGGTCAACACTGTTGGTTATGCGTCAGCTCATGTGTTGAGGTGATTGGACGGCTGTGATGAGGGAATCAGTCGTAGTGGTGACGTGGCGTAGTCCAAGACGCTGATCGTGATCCAGCGCGCATTGGAGGCAAAGTTCTTTGGCCATATTTCGTTCGGGGATGCGTCTGCTCGGATTTTGGATCCGAGCGACGTGGCAAGATCTGAGCTGTTGAGCTTGATTAGGCTCACATTGGGAGGCGATGCTTTTTGGCCATATTTCGTTCGGGGACGCGTCTGCTCGAATTTGAGATCAAGATCAAGCTCGCATCGGGAGTCAGATCTGTTTGGATTTTGGATCCGATCAACGTGGCGAAATCTGAGCCGTTGATCATGATCAAGCTCGCATCGCGAGCCAGATCTGTTCAGATTTTGGATCCGATCAACATGGCAAAATCTGAGCCGTTGATCATGATCAAGCTCGCAAAAGAGGTAGATCTTTTCATATTTTGGATCCGATCGACGTGGTGAAATCTGAGTCGTTGATCGTGATCAAGCACGCAAAGGAGTTAGATCTGTTCGGATTTGGATACGATCGACGTGGCAAAATCTGAGTTGTTGATCATGATCAAGATTGCATCAGGAGCCAGATCTATTCGGATTTTTGGATCCAATCGACAAGGCAAATCTGAGCCGTTGATCATGATCAAGCTCGCATCGGGAGTTAGATCTGTTCGGATTTTGGATCTGATCGACGTGGCAAAATATAGGCCGTTGATTATGATCAAGCTCGCATCGGGAAGCAAATCTGTTTTCGTATTTTTCGTTCAGGGGCACATTTGTTCGGCATATGACACTGAGCGTTTCTGATGGCTCGGATGCTTGACTCGTGTCGTTGTTTGACCGTTGACTGTTAACCAGTCAACGGTTTTCTCTGATTTTTCGATCGGGGACACGTTTGTTCGACATATGACTCCGAGCATTTTTTATGGCTTGGTTGCTCGACAAGTGTCACCATTTGACCGTTGACCGTTGACCAGTCAATGATTTCCTCTAATTATTTTATCGGGGACACATTTGTTCGGCATATGACATCGAGCGTTTCTGATGGCTCGGTTGCTCGCCACGTGTCACCGTTTGACCATTGACAGTTGACCAGTCAATGATTTTCTATGAATTTTTGATCGGGGACACGTTTGTTCGACATATGACTCCGAGCATTTCTGTTGGCTCGGATGCTCGACACGTGTCACCGTTTGATAGTTGACCATTGACCAGTCAAAAATTTTCTCTGAATTTTCGATTGGGGACAAGTTTGGTCGGAGCATGACACCAAATGTTGTAAATGGTTCGGCTGCACGACACGTGTCGCAAGTTGACCGCTGACCATTGACTAGTCAACAACATTTTTAGCTTCTTTTCCTTGTCGTTTAGCTTCCCTATCCCAAGGGCTTTCCCTTCCCTTGGGCTTTCAAACTGCCTTGAAGGCCCAAGAAGTTCAAGAGTTGCTTCGCAATCTATAAATCTTTCGCCCCCCTCTTATTTCTAACTTCTTACTTCTTAGAGTTTTCTTAGCATATCGGAGTTGTCAGAGCATTCCGACGATCTCTCTCATTCCGGTTAGTATTCCAACCGTAGACGTCACATCCAAGGTAAAATATATAATTTTTATTCATATATATTTATTTTATCAAAGATGTCTAGAGTGTCTTCCGGAGGAGAGACCTCCCCCTCAGGACAGGTCGAAGATAGGTCACTCGCCATCCCGAGTAGGGAAGAACGAGGGAAAGAGGTGGCTGGATCTGTTATAGTCGAAGAGATCGTAGAGAGCTGACGAGGTGTAGGGGAGCTCGGTAGCCTGCCGAGCGGCTTGTCAGTCCTTGGCAGAGTTAGAGACTATTCCGCCGATCACCTACCTCGAGTCGAGCATGGTATGGCGCATTTTTACGAGGAGAGTGAGCCTCACGAACGCTTGGAGGTTGATGACATCCCCACAATTCTCACAGAGAAGAACCTACTCGTAATCCTGGGTTGCTTCATGCTTCCGAGGGAGTACGGACTTACATTACCCGGGCCTGGTATCAAAGCTTGTACGCCAATCTCCATCGATGCCTGTTTCTTTTCTTTTGATGCTTTCCATGTGGGGCTTCGTCTCCCTCTCCCCCCGTTTATCGCCGAAATTCTATGATGGTTCAGCCTAAGCCCCATCCAGTTCATGGCGAACATGTGGAGACATGTGAACGACTTCGTCCTTCACTCAGGCGACGAAGATCGAGCCTCGACTGAACTTCTTGAGGAAGCTGTATAAGGTACACCAAAAGAACAGGTCAGAGAATAAGTTTTATCTTGCTCCTCGACGGGGCATAAAGTTGATCAAGAATACTGACTCGATCAAATTTTGGAAGGAGAAGTTCTTCATAGTCCGCAGTAGCCAGCCTTGCGAGATACCTACGAGGTGGAAGGATGGAGTACCGAAGAGGACAAAGTCCAAACCTGTCCTGAGTCCCGAGGAGGACGAGATGGTCAGGACGCTTTTAGATCGGCCTTCCCTTAAGTGGAGAGAAGTGACTGAAGAACATCTGTTCAGGGGGGGGGAGGGGGGGGGGGAGGGGGGGGGCTTTGTCTGATCAACCCCAGTATGCGTCTTTAATTTTGTTTCTTTACTTGTCTTTGTCTGTGTCGCTATATCTTGTGCTTTAACTGACTTGTGCCTTCAGTTGCAGAGGATCCCAATATGGACTTTGATTCAATATTCTCGGATCGAACGACGCTTAGTCGCAAGGCCCCTGAAGAGAGGAAGGGGAAGAGAGTAACAGTGAAGTTCTTCGCCTCGAAGGCTGCCCGGGGTCAGTCGAGCGAGTCTCCTATGGTGGACCTTGGATCGCTGCCCATGCCCTGACCGTTGCTTCAGCCGGGGCCTATACTCTAGGGGCTACTCTCACTCGGAGACACCCCCCCCCCAACTGCCGCCATAGAGACCATTCTGACGGAAAAGCACAAAATGCTTTTTGTCCCGAAGTGGCGCGTGATGAACCACGATGGTTTTTTGGGTAACTCGGCCTCTTGCATGCAGGCGATCAACCACCTCTCAATCCAGGAGGACCGAGTGGCAATGGACGCGAGGTCAGGTGGCGATGACGCCCTTGAGATCGCTAGGGCCAACATGGTGGTAAGCTCTTCTTTTCTGATTGGTTTTTGTTGTTCTATACTTGATGGATGTGGACTTAAACTTCTTTTTTCACAGATCACTTGCCACTTCGGCCATTTGATGAAACGAATGACCGAGCAAGAGAAAAAACTGAATGTGGTGAGCAACCAAGATAGGGCAGAGTGTGCTAAGTCTTAGAAGCTGCTCGACAAGATGACTCGCGTGTCTGCGATGCAGTTAGGGCAGATTGTGCTCTTGGAATCCGCCCTTGCCAAGTCGAAAGAGGAGATTGCTCGGTTGGAGCAACAGCTGATTAGAGAGAGGGAAAAAGCTACCACGGAGAAGGATGAAGCAGTGAAGGTCGCTCGGGACGAAGCAAAGGGCTACCTTCGAGGGAACATGAAGAAGGCGTACGTCAGAGCCCTTCTTCACGTGAAGGCATGAACTCCCGGGTTCAAAACTTTGGGGTACACTCTCTATGCCCCCGTCCCCGAAGTGTGGAGGAGAAAGAAGATGAGGACGACGAAGTGGTCGAGGAAGAGGAGGAAGAGGCCGCACCGAACGCCCTGTCTGCCATGGTGGTGGCCCCCGAAGCAATTGAAGTGGTCGGTCAGGAGCTTACTCCCCCGGGGGTTCAGCCGACTGAGGTCGATCCTTCACCGTGAGACCTCGCCCGTGTAGTAAACCACCCCGGATCCCCATTACCAAACATCCGTGACGCAACCAGAATCTTTGCCTTCAAATGCATCTCAACACAGTAATAACACAGAAATTTAAAAACTTTTTATTGCCAAATAAGGTCATTAATTCATCGATTACAACCAATATCTTGTTCTTGAACAAGAATACAAATTACATTAACTCATTACATCTTATTAGAAAATATTTACCAACTCCTCTTGTAAAGCTATCAGCTGTCTCCCAGAATGGTAATCGACTGATCACCGCCGAAGCTCTGCTGAGTGGTCAATTTGCTTCCCTGGGACTTGTTCCTCAGCTGGAGTCTTCTGCTGCATGACTCTGATATTTCTGCACCTGTTTGAAAGGTAGGACCAGTCCCTAAAAGGTGGGAAACATCAGTACTTCGAATTACGCAATGCTGATAATAACAACGATCTCCAAACTGGCAACCACAGACCATCTTGAATGGAAAAAGAAACGTGCATCCTAATTTCCTGGTGTTCGTGTATGCCATGATCTAACAAATAAATGCACTAGTCACATGCCTACTTCTAATGCAAGCCATTTGGAAACGTATGCATCCCATACTACATACTTCCCCAAAATCAACTTCAATAGAAGTGTATGCATCCCATACTACATACATTCGGTCTAGTCCCGTACTGCAGTCCTTAAAAGTGGTGGCCGTGTTTTCCACTTAGTACCCGCTCACGGACCTCACTCAAAAAACTGTGTTAAACCTTCCGGTACGAAACCATGTACCCCAATGATGTCAATGTTTCACATATAAACAAAACCCATGTGCATAGGAACATGACGGCCTCGAGGGTCAAATCCCCCTATCCGACAGGAGCTCCTCCCGTTCCTTACCCCCGCTCTTTGGGAATTAACAGATCGAGGTACGAGACCGCGAACTCAGCACCTGAGAACCGAATCCATATCCCTACGACAGGAAAAGTACAAAACCCGACTATGGTCTGCTAGTACTAGTGCAATGTACAAACCCTTAATACATCCCTCTAAATCAAGACTCACTCTAATCATTCAGGTAAAAGATTGCTTCCAAAACTCTGCCTATCGACCACTGGCATCGGCAATGCAAGCCCCGCTTGCCACTTCCCCTAGCTTGGGATCGTCCCTCACCATGGCCCGCATTCATTCTTAACCAGCACGAATACAACTCGATAGCACCAACTCGAACTTCCAATGCCTCGGTAGAAGTTCTCATCTAAGGTCGATAGACGTAGGGTATCACCTACCATAGTGACTAACTCGAGTCACAACAATCCTCCACAGGAGTCACACCAATCAAGACCAGTAAAGACACCATTCATGCCCAAACAATGAGTTATCAACTCTTAGGTACACAAGGGGAATGGTTTTCCCAACACTTAGTCAAAACCATGACTAAACAACTAATGGTGTTCTGCCTGAAACTTAAAAACATTATATCACCCACAATACAACTCGGATTTGGGTGTTAAAGCCCAATCCGAAAAGGTGAAGACCTAGGCTACAACTCTCTAGTTGATCATCACCTCAGATTCAGTCATCTATATCCTCAAACTAGCCTCACAAGCTTCAGCCTGTATACTTCCCGTACACTAACTGCACCTTACCGATAGCATAAAACTCTACCCGCTCAACGGAAAGACACCAATTCATGTGTTTTATGGAAAGGTGTGAATGTCCTCTACAACTTCCTAGTTGATCACCAATCCAAATTATATCATTTTTTCACTCTAAAATAGACATTACTCTCAGGTATACAGAACCACACACTAAGCCTTACTCAAACAGTAATTTCAGCTCAAAATCTGGTTTCTGTCCAATCTTACGAAAATCATATTTAATAATCTACTCACATGAATTTTTTCAAACAAGGCTTGTTGGAAAGCTCTAGATGTCTACTACAATTTCCTATTAGAACACTCCCTCAAATTATGCTCTTACAGAGCCACAAAAGTACTATCTTATCAGAGTGTCAATACTGACTGAGTTAAAATAGTACATGCTAAATATCCATCATAAATCACCTGCTCATCAAATGGCCATCAAATTTGCATTACAGAAACTAGACATCTTCAGGTGTAACATGCAAAAAGTTTCATATCCAAATTCCAAGTGATCAATGAGTTCTCCCTATTACAAACATGCATAAAGATTCTGCTGTTCTTCACTTACTGTCTAGACTACTGTTGATTGATTAATTTTGAACAGGCATGAAACTTCATCGAAATAATTTCACAATTTTTCCCTAATGTCTAGATGCATGCAAGAAATTGTGGTAAAAACTTCAGAATTAGATCATGTGTCAATTATAAAAATTCCACAAGCTCAGTTATTACAATAGACAAATCATGTTCCTGCCTTACGGTTCTGTCCTCAAAATAGATTTTATTAAAATATCAAACATCATCAGAAAATTTCGAAATAAATCATTCGTCTAATAGACATGTATAAGATCATCCTGTATAAATTTGAAGATCAAATTCCAAGTATTTTGTTCTCTGGAAATTCGGGACTAAGGCATGCAGATCTTGTTTTCTGGTTCTAGTTTCATATTTCTAACAATATACTCTTAAACAACAATTCTCAACTACTACTACTCATGCATGCAAGAAATTTAAACAAGAATGAACAAGAACAAGTTCAGAGTACTCCCCACCCTTGGTTGGCTTGAGAAGATGGGGTGTGTCTTGAGCTTCCTTCTCCAAAATCCTACTCCCAAGCTTGAGAATGCTCCTTCTTTCTTGCTCCTTTCACTCTCTCTTTTCTTTTGTTTTCTTTTCTGATATTCAAGAGCTCAAGAGGTGGGAAAGGAGGGGTTTTATCAAGAGGAGAGTGAGGGAAAGAGAGGTGAAGGGGGCCGACCAATTAGGGTAGGGGTAGGGGTGAGGTGGCTTAGGTGGTTTTGGGAAAAACCATGGTCTAGCCCCTTATTTTTGAGACAAGGCTTTGGCTGAATTTCTTTGGTCTTGATCAATCTCTAAATGAGAGATGAGAGGTTAGATTTGACTGCATGCAAAGTATACCTATTGTAGTACCATACAATTATATATTTGCATACGTACCGCACTCGAAACTAGTGTATGTACTAGTATCGGTCCGTCTCATTCTCGTGCATCATCAATAACACAACCATCCACCCGAACCGCCCCGCAAACAAAAATTCACTCCATCATTCATACATATATAATCATACTACGCTGTAATATATATATACACACAGACAATATATATATATATAGACAAAAACATTATATTATCCAAGGTATTACATTATTCACTCCTTAGAATCGTTTTGTCCCCAGATCAAAGCTAGGGCAAAAATAGCATACAATCATCCAGATCAGAAGTTACTTTCCTCGATCATCTCCAATTCCTCGAGGAATACCCTCGAAAACTGACTCTTAAAGTGCTCAATGCATCATTCCATCCTGAAGATCAATCTCATCATGTGGATCATTATGGGGCCTGCCTCATCCTGCATCCACCGTACTGGGGATGAATCACTTTAGGAGATGTCGCTCTCGTCCCTGGAATACTGAGACCAATTCCTACTCCACAGAACACTCTGGATCCTATTTCATCCCTCGTCTGGAATACTAGGGAATGTCTCACTCCATGGATTATTCTGGAGCCCTCACCACACGAACTCCCCATGAGTATTGCTCTCGTCCCAAAATACTGGAGATCAATCCCACTCCATAGATCATTCTGGAGCCTATTTCATCCCTCGTCTGGAATGCTAGAGAATATCTCACTTCGTGGATCATTCTGGAGCCCCTACTCATCCTTGAATTCCGTCGTGGGTATTACTCTCGTCCTCGGAATACTGGAGATCCATCCCACTCCACAGATCATTCTGGGTTCTATTTCATCCCTTGTCCGGAATACTGGGGAATATCTCACTCCTTGGATCATTCTGGAGTCAATGCCCCTACTAACCTGCTTGTGAATGTTGCTCTCGTCCCTGGAATACTATAGATCAATCCCACTCCACAGAACATTCTGGGCCCTATTTCATCCCACATTCCGGAATACTAGGGAATATCTCACTCCATGGATCATTCTAGAGCCAACGTCACACAATCTTCCCCCATGAGCGTCGCTCTCGTCCCTGGAATACTGGAGATCAATTCCTACTCCACAGATCATTCTGGGGCCTATTTCATCCCTCGTTTGGAATATCGAGGAATGTCTCACACCATGGATCATTCTGGAGCCGACCTCATCACACGAATTCCCCGTTAGTATCGCTCTCGTCCCGAAATACTGGAGATCAATCCCACTCCATAGATCATTCTGGGGCCTATTTCATTCCTCGTCTTGAATGCTGGGGAATATCTCACTCCGTGAATCATTATGGAGCCTTCCTACTCACGATCGTTCTTGCGTCATCATATCTCCTTCTAGTGTCCGAGTCATGTTCTCAGTATATCTTATAGCTCTCGGTTGCACTACTTGAGGGTCGGTGACCACTCCCTCCTTAGAAGAAAATGAGGCTTACCAAGGAGAAAGCAAAAATTTTAACTTTATGCCTTATCCCAAACACTTAATAAAATAAGCACAAGACACGGGATGACCAAATGCCCAAAAAATTTCATGCTTTAATAAAAGTCATAATATCTTGCTACAGAACACATTATAAGTTCGTCGTTCATGACTGTCAAAATGCAACTAACAAAACATATTACTACTTCTGGACCATGATAGTCCATACCACTTCATACTTCTTTCCAGTTAAGCTGAAGCTCGTCGAACTAATTTTTCAAACCTTCGAATGCACAATGGTACTAACTTGGTTCTAAGTCCAGGCCTAAGTCCCTGTTCAAATATTTTGGCCTTCTTTACTTCGTCTTGCACCATTTCTTGGGGCTTAACGAGACAGTTGAGTAAATTTGGTTTCATATTCCCGGATGGCCATACCTTGCTGCTTTAGATTTGAAATTCCATTGTCTTTTCTTCTTGTAAGTCTGGAGAAAATAATGCTACTTAAACTCGTCTAGTAAGTCCTCCCCATTCTATAGGTCCTCTTACCGTTCTTCGTTTCAAAGATTTCCTCCATTGCCTTCCTTGGTATGTCGCAAATTCTAGTCTCAATACTGAGTCTCGGTGTGGCCTTGTCGTTCTTCCTCAACTTTGTGCTGTGCCTCGCCCTCATTGGTCGTTCGACTACAGACTTGCTTCCTGAACATCAGGTTATGAATTTGCTTTATCGACATCCGGTTGCAGATTTGCCTTCTAGACATTCGGTCGCAGACTTGCCTTCCGATATCCAGTTGCAGGTTTGCCTTTTGGACCTTCGGTTGCAGATTGTCGTCCGATATCCAGTTGCAAGTTTGCCTTCTGGACATTCGGTTGCAGACTTGCCCTCCGATATCTAGTTGCAGGTTTGCCTCCATTGATGTCTGGTTACAGACTAGCCGCCATTTGAACTTGTCTGCACCAAGTTTGTTAGTAAAAACGAAGTACACTGAGACTGGTTCAGATATCGGGAAGATCATAATCATAAGTAGTAAAGCGCTACGATATGATATACGATCATCCTATCTACCAAACTAAACTCAATTTATCTGGCCTTCAAGTCTAATTTTCGATCGTGCTAGACTGCAATTTGAAGTCAGCTCTGATACCACTTTTTATATAACGTCCAGAATCCTCGTTACCGGACATCTATGACGTAACCAGAATCTTTGCCTTCAAATGCATCTCAATACAGTAATAACACGGAAATTTAAAAACTTTTTATTGCCAAATAAGGCTTAATCATTACATCATCAATTACAACCAATATCTTGTTCTTGAACAAGAATACAAATTACATTAACTCATTACATCTTACCAACTCCTCTTGTAAAGCTGTCAGCTATCTCCCAGAATGGTAATCGATTGATCACCACCGAAGCTCCTTTGACTGGTCAATCTGCTTCCCTGGAACTTGCTCCTCGGCTTGAGTCTTCTGCTGCGCAATTCTGATACTTCTGCACCTGCTCGAAAGGTAGGACCGGTACCTAAAACATGGGGAACGTCGATAGTTTGACTGACGCAATGCTGATAATAACAGCTATCTCCAAACTGGCAAACACAGACCATTTTGAATGGAAAAAGAAACGTGCATCCTAATTTCCTGGTGTTCGTGTATGCCATGATCTAACAACTAAATGCACCAGTCACATGCCTACTTCTAATGCAAGCAATTTGGGAACGTATGCATCCCATACTACATACTTTTCCAAAATCAACTTCAATAGAAACGTATGCATCCCATACTACATACTTTCCAAAGAGTTTGCTTCTCCTGATTGTAGGGTCCAATCCCTCGCCATGCATCCTACACTTTTACTCATCCTGTTCCCAATGGATTTTCATGTCTGAGGAGGTTGCAAACTCTCGGTCTAGTCCCGTACTACATTCCCTAAAAGTGGTGGTCGTGTTTTTCACTTAGTACCTGCACACAGACCTCACTCAAAAAACCATGTTAAACCTTCTAGTACGAAACCATGTACCCAATAACCTTCCGGTACAAGGCCATGTACCCAATGATGTCAATGTTTCACATATAAACAAAACCCACGCGCATAGGAACATGATGGCCTCGATGGTCAAATCTCCCTATCCGACAGGAGCTCCTCCCGTTCCTTACCCCGGCTCTTTGGGAATTAACAGATCGAGATACGAGATCGCGAACTCAGCACCTGAGAACCGAATCCGTATCCCTACGACAGGAAAAGTATAACACCCGACTATAGTCTGCTAGTACTAATGCAATGTACAAATCCCTAATACATCCCTTTAAAACCAAGACTCACTCAAACCATTTAGGTAAAATATTGCTTCCAAAACTCTGCCCATCGACCACTTGCCCCGGCGATGCAAGTCCCGCTTGCCACTTCCCCTAACTTGGGATCGTCCCTCACCATGGCCCATGTTGATCCTTAAACAGAATGAATACAACTCGACGGCATCAACTCGGACGTCCAATGCCTCGGCGGAAGTTCTCATTTAAGGTCGATAGACGTAGGGTATCACCTACCTTGGTGACTAACTCGAGTCCCAACAATCCTCCATAGGAGTCACACCAATCAAGACCAGAAAAGACACCATTCATCGCCATACAATGTGTAACCTGTGTTTTCCCAAAAACGTATTTTTGTGTATTTTCTGTATTCAAAATTTTCGCAAATTATTTTTTTTGGTTTTCAAATTTTTTTATCAGATTGTATTATTGGAACTCCTATTAAAATCTGTTTTCGATCAATAACTTTATTTGTAAATATTTTCTATGATTTTTATATTGTAATACAATTCTTACTTTTTTGTTATTATTAGTCTTATTATTATTATTGTTATTAGTATTATGGTTATTATTGATATTTTGACTGGTTATTAAAAATCCTATTTATTTATTTTTATATATTTATTCCTAAATCTCTTATTGGTTTTTAAAACCCTTTAACCCATTTTGATTATTAGATCTTATACCCTATATCAACCTAAACCCTATACCCATTAACCTACTCCTACCTATACCCATTTTCACCCCAAAAGCCATTAGCCGTCACAATCCATACCCATTAAAACCCTACTACCCTATATATAACCCATCAACCCTAACCCATGCAGCCGCCCCTACCTGTTCACCTCTCGTACCCATCTCCCTGTGTTTTTCCCTAACTCAGCCTGTTCATCTCCCTACCTTTGTCGCGTCCTTCGTCTTCCACCTCTGTCTTTCCCCCACATCCTCGCCATCCCCTCCTTCACCTCTTCGTCTTCCCCTCTTTCCCCAACGGACAGCCGCGACGACAGAAATGCCTACGTCGAACGCCATCAGCCCCGCAGTCGACCTCCTCACCTGCAGCCACCTGCGGCACCGCCCGTGCCCTGCTCCTTGTTTGACTATAGCGGCTCCCTCCGTCGACTGGTCGCACCGCTGCCCTCCCGGTGCACTGCTCGATCTCGACAGCCAGTCAGTGTGCTACTGGCAGCCCCGTCCTGCCGCTGTCCATCCTCCGCTCGCAGTGCACCCCTATTGCCCTTGCTGTTGTGCATGATCGGGAGCATTCCTAGCCGTCTGTTGATCACTTTGAATTTGGGCAGTCGGATCTTCCTTGATCATCGCAATCATTATCATCATGTTCCTTGACTACTTTGATCCCAGCCGTCCGATCTTGTTAATCTTGATCATCATGCTTGATTGGGTCTGGATCGTAGATCTCCTCTTGATCATCCGATTAGATCCTAGCCGTCCGATCTCTTCTTGATCATCACGATCATGATGATCATCAACTTCCTTTGATCGCAGCCGTTCGATCGATCGATCTTAATCTTCATCATTATCTTTAGCATCGGGGAAATCTGACCATCCGATCTGATCCGATCATCTTGATCTTGATCATTGATCTCAGGCGTCCGATCGTGTTCATGGGTTATTTATTCTTTGGGTTCGTGATCTTGTTCGTGTTCGCATGTTCGTAGTATTGTGTTCGTGCCCGAGATCCATTCCAGATATTCTTGCTCTTTGCTCTGTTCCCATCGTCGTCTTCCAGGCAAGTAACTTGTATTAAATTCCTTTGTAAATACAAGTAATAAATATCACTTGTAGTGTAGTTGGGTTCTAGAGACAATTTGTGTGTGAAGTACCTTGTTGATATTGTCTCTATAGTGATGATTTGAACGTAGTTGCCTCACTACACATATGACATGAATTAACTTAGGGTTGACAACTTTTGATGTATATGTTCATGCTATCTTGAGATATCTGTGTTTGATGTGTTATTTGTGTTATACTTGTCGAATACTTGTAAAATACCCTTTACCATGTTGTTTGGACATCTAGTACACTATATTTCATGTTTGGGTTGATTTGGATAAATTTCGTATGATCTATGTTGATTAGAGTATGAAGAACAAATCTGTATTTTTCTGCTTCCCTGATGTTGATCAGTATTTTAGACCCTATTAAGGTCAGTATTTGAAA
Organism: Hemerocallis citrina; assembly: GCA_017893485.1. Taxonomy (NCBI): domain Eukaryota; kingdom Viridiplantae; phylum Streptophyta; class Magnoliopsida; order Asparagales; family Asphodelaceae; genus Hemerocallis; species Hemerocallis citrina. The sequence goes on from CM030362.1 coordinate 200,962,021, forward strand.
ATATTTTGTGAACATGATTTGTAGAGAATTATGTCCATTTTCTAACCTTTCTGACGGATCTCAGTTTCGATTTACGAGTTGTGAGTTATGTCTATTTTACTACAATAGCGTCGAAAGATTTCCAGATTTTGTTTTCTATGAATTCTGAAGAGTAAACTATTTTTATTGTGATGTTTAAATTATTATTTTGATCTAAAATTTTGCTCAGTACTTCTAAACTTGATTGAGGTTTACCCAGAATTTTGGCGGATTTATTTCAGAAGTTTTACAAACCTTTTCATGCTTACAAATAAAGATTTTACATGCAGAATTTTACTACTGTTCAGTAAAGAATTTGATTTCGACCCATTTTTACTTGCTTTTTCCAAAATATTTCTTAATATGAAAGTTAGCTTACTGTATCTATTTTATTATTCCTTTTGGCGGATTTGGATTTCGATTTATGGTTTGTGAGATTGTAGTGCCCTGAATTTCCAATATGATATCTCAGAAATACGTGGCACAATTTCCAGCATCAACTTCAATTATAATAGTAAACAAAGTCAAAAATACAAATAAATTTTTTTTCTTCAACCTTTATTACATTAGTCCATTACAAAACACAGCAGAAAGACATACACCTTGAATTACAATGTTTTCTTTACAACACATCTTTTACAAATTTACATAAGCCATAACTTCATTCTAACTCAAGCATCCAAATCCAAAGCTACAAGCAAATATCTGTAAAACATTAGGCTAAAGATAACCCTAACCCCCAAAACTACAGGGGTCAGCCAAAACGGTGTGAGTGACACAAAATTAAAATAAATGCGACATAAGTAAAACATGAACATAGTATCATAAACAATATGTATCAATAATAAGAATAAATGAAATAAGAAATAACAATAATTAATACATGAAAACATCAAGTGAACAAGTCTACGTGTCAAGTGTAGAAAACAGGAAAACACATGCATAAAACCAAGTCAAGAAAACATCAATGCTATATGCTGACTCTCTAATGCATACTTGTCGAATTCTATGCATCCCACTCTATATAGGTCCGGTGCACGCCCTTATAGTTCTTCACTTGATAGGATTTAATCCCCCGCTTATGTAACTAATCCTACTACTATGACTACTATGAGATTTAGACATTCTGCAAGTATTGGTTCTCGCCATTGGAATACTAGAGCCCAATCTCATTCCGCGGATCATTCTGTGGCACATACGTCCATCGTCCCGGAATACTGTGGCGATTGCCTCACTCCGTAGGTCATCCTGGAACCCTCATTGCACAAACATCCCATGAGCGTCACTCTCATCCTCGGAATACCGGAGATCAATCCGACTCCACAGATCATTCTGTGGCCCATACGTCTATAATCCCTGAATACTGGGGAATATCTCACTCCTTGGATCATCCTGGAGTCCATAACTCACGTTTGCACTCATTTCATCATATCTCCATCTAATGCCTGTGTTTATCTTTGTTAGGTTAATTAATTAATTTATGAATCTCCTAGTGGTGGTGTACCCCACCGGACTTAACTCAACAACTGATCAACAACGTGCCTCAACAGGCCAAAACACAATATCTCAACTGCCGATATACTAGGGTCCCGCACACCCTCTAAAGACTCACACTCAACCATCCACACTCAACTTTCATTAATCAAAAACCTTTAATAAAACAACTTGAAAACATATGTTCTGTAGAAAAATAGTGTTTAGAATAGTAAGTTATAGATCCAAAACATTTAAAAAATCAACCGTTTAAAAGAACATCGAAATAACTCAAGAAGGCATCAGTCAAAGCTGTAACAGTCGACTATAAGCAATAATCGGTCGACTGACCAGAGCGAAAACCCAACACATCAAGAAAAATAATTCTATGTAATGGCAGTCGACTGTAAAAAGTCATCGGTCGACTGTCCAGAGAGACAATCCAAAACTTCAAGAAAAATAATTCTAAGTAATGGCAGTCGACTGTAAAAGTCATCGCTCGACTGTCCAGAGCGACAATCCAAAACTTCGAGAAAGCACCAATCAGTCGACTGTAAAAATGGGTCAGTCGACTGTTCCGCATGAAATTTTAAAATGATAAAGAAAATATAGCAGCCTGGTAGCAACGATCGATTGTATAAATTAACCGGTCGACTGTCGACCTGCAGACTCCATTTTTTTTAGTTGTGCACATTTCAAACGATACTAAGTTTTATTTTATAAAAACGAATTATGTGAAAAGCATATTTCTGATATGATCAAACACGACTTGTAGGATATATAAGGGTCCATAAAACAATCAGAACCACTCTGAATTAATAAAAATCACAATTTATTGATTTACTCCAATTTATTCATGAATTTGTGCACCTATCCAAAAATAGAGTTTTTAAGAATCGATCATATATCAAATTAACTTCATATTATGTTCCAAACCGTATCAATAGAAAAATAAGTTGAGATATAGTCAAATCCTTCGAAAACAAACAAAGACTCAATTTCTTCAAAAACAATGAAATACGATATTCATGTAAAATGTTCGTGCATGTTTGTGCACCAAAGAAACATCACAATTCCATCAATTAGAAATAACAAAATTTTCAGATTTAATCTCAGTAATTGGGAAATCCAAATTCAAGTAAAATCTTTCACAAAATCATAATTCCCCAAATTTATCATATTGCATCAAACCCAATTCAACTATCACAAATCCAATTCTCAAGACATGGTCTCTTAATTCATTAGTCCTTCTCGAAATTCCTCAAACTCAATCACCATTCTTAACTCATGAACATAAACAAGTTTAACATTACCATAATCAAGTTGCATTCATCCAAACTCATTAATAGTCAAAATCTCTTCTTTAATCAATTTACGCATAACATTCACCATACTCAAACAAATCAGCATTAACCCAAAAGAAATAGCTTGCTCATGATTTGAATTGGGTTATTTAACAATCTCAAACCATCCACATGCAATTCTACTTATAAATAACTCAGTTTTCATAAAAGATCATATTTTAATTCATCAATTCATCCAATCTATCATATATATATATATATATATATATATTTTAATTCATCATTTCCCTATATATATATATATATATATTCATACTCAAACCCTAGCATACTTTCTAGTAGATGAACGACCATATACAACATTCAAGGAACAAAACAAAACAAATGCATCACTCACCTTGTTGAAGAAATCGAACGAAGACAAATAGAAAATAAGACAAGCTCATCCTTAGCAAGAAATCCAAGATCTTCTCTTTATAACTCCAAAATAATAAGAAATAAGAAATCCCTTGGATTGTGCAGCAAAGAGATGGCTGCACTACACCCTAAATAGGCCAGAATTAAAGATTCTAGGGTTTTTGAATACATTTGCAAAATACTCCTTTTAAATATACCTTTACATAAATAGATCCCCATACTAGGAAATTAGTTAAAATTAATTTAATTGAGTTCAAAAATCAAAAAGATCCCCCACTAGCATTAGCTCGCACTGTAGGGAAAACCTAGAAAACAGTTTTGCATTTTTCAGCCCTTTAAATAGTAATTTTGCAAAAAGACCCTCTTTTATCAAAACTTGTAAAATATATCAAATGTGTTGAAACAAAAGGTAAACTCTTTACTCCTGAATTAACTAGGCATTATATCCGGCCCAAAAATCTTAAAATTTGGAGTTTTCACCCCCATTTGGTAATTTTGCACAAAAGTCCTTCTTTTGAAATATTTGCAAATAAGTCCAATAATTATCAGAAAATCTAGAAAAATCACAATTTTTTTCAAATAATAAATAATGAGTTTCCACAAAATAATTTTTGGCTTTGAACTTTCCAAGGCAACATTTGCACGTGTTTTGCACGTGTAAAAAGATAAATTTTTAGATAAGCATTTATTAAATCACCTAAAATTATTTTAATTCATTTTATAATATCGAAAAAGGTATTTAAAAATATGGAGTACTACATCACTCCCTCCTTAAAACTTCCTCCACAACACCTTGACCATAGGTATCACCTTGCTCCTCAAAACTTTCTCCCTACGATCAACAATCTCCACAGGCTGTTCCTTGTAACTCAAGTTCACCTGCAGACCTTTAGGCACTTCCACCAGCTGATGACTCTGATCCAGCACATACTTCCTTAACAGCAACACGTGGAACACAATATGCACTTGCGCCAACTCCTCTGGAAGCTTCAACCTATATGCCGTCTTACCAATCCGCCCCAAAATCCTGTATGGCCTAATATACCTTGGCGCCAACTTGCCTCCCTTACCAAATCTGATAACTCATTTAGTCGGAGATACCTTGAGGAAAACTGCAACCCGAACCTCAAACTCCAAGTCCATTCTTCGAGTGTCTGCATAACTCTTCGGCCGACTCTGAGCCTCGACCAACCTCATCCGAATCAATTTAATCTTCTCCGATGTTTGTTGCACAATCTCGGGCCCAAACATCAATCTCTCGCCAACCTCATACCAACAAACAGGCATCTTGCACTTCCTCCCGTACAGTGCCTCATACAGAGCCAAGTACCTCTCCCAACTACCGCCGAAATCCATAACACATGCCCTCAGCATATCTTCCAATACCCGATTCACCCTTTAAATCTGACCATCAGTATGCGGATGAAAAGCGGTACTAAAATCAGTTCTGGTACCCAAAGCCTCATGCAGACTCTTCCAAAACCTTGAAGTAAACCTCGCATCCTGTCGGACATAATCGACACAGGAAGTCCATGAAGTCTTACAATCTCATCAACATACAGCTCTGCCAATTTCTCTAACGACCAAGTAATCTTCATAGGCAGAAAGTGAGCTGAGTTGGTCAAACTGTCAACAATAACCCAAATCGAGTCATTGCACTTTGCACTCCTTGGCAAACCTGCAATGAAATCCATGCTGATATTCTCCCACTTCCATTTCAGAATGGGTAAAGGTTGCAACAAACCTCCAGGTGTCTGATTTTCTGCTTTGATCTGCTGACAAGTCAGACACCTTGCCACAAAATCTGCCACATTGCACTTCATATCGGACCACCAAAAGTGCTGTTTGATGTCCTTGTACATCTTTGTGCCTCCAGGATGTACTGATAACAAAGTACTGTGTGCCTCCTGCAAGATACTCTCCCTCAAGTCTGCATTCTCCGGAACACACAACCTCTCACCCATCCATAGCACTCCATCTTGGACACAGAACTCTGACAACTTTCCATTGGAAACCTATTGCAATATCTTCTGGATCTCCGCATCTGATTTCTGACATTCCACAATCTGCTCTCTCAAAGTAGGATGCAGCCTCAACTGAGCCAAAGACGCTTCCAAACCCTCCAGTATTACCTCAATACCTGCCCAATCAATCTCTGCTGCCAATCGCCAAACTGCTCTTCTGACTAAGCCCATCGGCCACCACATTCGCCTTGCCCGGATGTTACTTAATCTCGGAATGAATGTCTTCCAACACTTCCAACCACCTTCTTTGCCGAAGATTTAGATCATTCTGTTGATAAATGTACTTCAGGCTCTTGTGGTCAGTATACATGTTGACCTTCTCACCATATATATAATGCCTCCACTGCTTCAAGGCAAAGATAATAGCTGCTAACTCCAGACATGCATCGGATAATTCTTTTCATGCAGACGTAACTGCCTCGAACCATAGGCAATAACCTTGCCTTCCTGCATCAAGACACACCCTAAACCTCTGAGAGATGGATCACTGAAGATATCATAATCCTTCCCAGTTTGTGGCAAAGCTAAGATAGGTGCAGTTGTCAACCTCTCCTTTAGCTCAAGAAAACTCGCCTCACACTTATCAGTCCATGTCAATGCCACATTCTTCCGGGTTAACCTTGTCAAAGGAACTGCAATCTGTGTGTTGCCGCTAAATTTGGTGTGGGGGCAAACAGATAGTATTTGTGGTTTCTTAGGGAAACTGAATAGGAAACATGTATACCTGTTCCGTCGGGGTTCTGACCGTCGCTCTCGCCGTACACCTGCAAGAAGTGCGAGACACCGGGGTTGTTCCCGGCGATGCACCCTCCGACGCTCAAGTCAGTAATCAGGGAAGATTATGAAAGAGCGCAAAAACTGGAGAAAGATTGATTACCTCTCAATGGAGATGGATGGGGGTATTTATAGGCGCCGCTGGGATCAGATTAGGAATGTAATCCCCTGTGGTTAGATAAGGAATGTAATCCCTAATCCCCAGTGAAGGGATAGATATGAATCAGGGCCGTTGATTAGGGTTTAACCAGAAACCCTAATTATATCCCTTCTGGACCGGGTTTGCTACGGGTTGAAACCCGCACCCAGTTGAGGTGGATCCGTTTGCGGGTAAGTGGGTCTTCGGGGAAGATAACCAGTACCCGCTTCAGACCCGTTGGTAGGTGAAATTACCGTTTTACCCCTGAGCTTCAAGATTCGTGCCCCAATTTGGACGGTTCCGATTTAACCCCATTTTTAGCCATATCACGAGCCCCCACTCCTAAAGACTGAATTTGATCAGCCTTTGAGGAGTAGTTTAACTGTTTTAGTGGCTAGTGGAGTTGTATCGGAGTCCGAATGGAGGGTTTTGAATCTCGAAGAGGGTAGTGAGTTGATTTTTCAAGCTGTAAGCTATTGTTAAGCTTCTCTGGATATCCGGCGGTTTTTATCTATTCTTTCGGATTATTTATTTAATTTTGCGATGTGTTAACCAGTCGTTTGGGGGTCTTAGCAACGCATTCCAGGCAATAATTGTTCGTTCAGCGGCTCAAAAATATTCTCCTGAATTTATAATTATTTTCTAGAATAATTTTTCCGAATTTTTAGTAATTTTTTAGCAATTTTTAAATAAATAAAGCAATTAAAATAAATAAAAATTAATTTTAAATACCGATTTATGGCGTGGCGCAATCTGGGCCCTTGATCAGCGGCGAGCATGATTTTCTGGGCGATCAGACGATCCGCGCTCCTCGGCAGATAGTTTCTTCACATACGAGGGTCGGTTCCTCGTCTCCTCGGCTCGGCTGCTCGGCGCCAAGCTCGGAATCAGCCGAACTACGTGGCACGATCCTGAGCGTCCATCTCAGCGCGGATCTCCAAAAAATGCTATCTTGTCGTTTAGTAGACGTGGCAAGATCTGAGCCGTCCACCTTTGACGAGCACGCTTTTTGACAAGATCCAACGGCTGAGGATGGTTGGCAGGTTTTTCTCCATATTCGAGGGTCGGTTCCTCGTCCCCTCGGTTCGGCAGGTCGGCCCATAGCTAGGAATCAGCCGAACTACGTGGCGTGATCCTGAGCGTTCATCTCAGCGCGGATCCCCAAAAAACACTATCTTGTTGTTTAGTGGACGTGGCAAGATCTGAGCCGTCCATCATGACGAGCGCTTTTTGACAAGATCCAATGGCTGAGGATGGTCGGCAGGTTTTTTCTCCATATTCGAGGGTCGGTTCCTCGTCCACTCGGCTCAGCAGGTCGGCCCATAGCTCGGAATCAGCCGAACTACGTGGCGTGATCCTGAGCGTTCATCTCAGCGCGGATCCCCAAAAAACACTATCTTGTCGTTTAGTAGACGTGGCAAGATCTGAGCCGTCCATCATGACGAGCATGCTTTTTGACAAGATCCAACGGCTGAGGATGGTCGGCAGGTTTTTTCTCCATATTCGAGGGTCGGTTCCTCGTCCCCTCGGTTCGGAAGCTTGAAACCGTTAGCCAAGGTATGGAGTTTGATGTTTTGAAGCATCCTGGATTGGAAGCGACGCGATTATGTATTTTCTAATAATAATAATTGATTTTAATTTAAGGATTTCAGATATATTATTTATTCTGAACTCGATGAGATGTTTCAGGATATCTCCTCAATTAAATTGTGTGTATTGTCCCGATTGTTTCGACATGAGAATCTTTGGGACAAATAGTATTTTTATAAAATATATTCTTATATTCTACAAATAAATATTTTTATTTGTAAGCATGTATATATATGTCTATATAACTGTATGTATATTTTGACTGAATTATATATGATATATATGTATGAATACTTGTATGCATTTTACATGTATATGTAATGTATATATATTTGTATGTAAAGATATTTAATTGAATTGTGTTGAAGTGAATTGTAAATATATATACATTGGAGTGTATGTATGTATATTTAATAAAATTATGTGTGTATATATATCTATATATATGTGTAGAAGAGACACACACACTCCATTCTTCTCCCCATTTCCCCACGGACCTATCTTCTTCTCTCTCCTTCCAAATTTTGGCAGCAAGAACCCAACCCCCATATCCTTGGCCGACCTCCATTTCCCTCATCTCTATCTCAATTTTTCACCCAAAACATTCACCTCCATCTTCTTCTACTTCTTCTACTCTCCATCCTCTTCTACTACTTTATTCATGAGATGAGAAAAAAAAGAAAGAAGAGGGTTTTTGATTTTCTTGTGGGTTCTTGGAGTTTGGAAGGTGAATAAGAAATTGAGAGGAGGAGAAGAGCTAGCTAGCAAGAGCTTGGAGATTCTTCAATGGGTGGGTGTTCTTTCAACTCTAATTTTGTTATTTTTTTATTATGATGTTGTGTGGAATGCTATTATTTAATAGTAGCTTGTTGCATGTGTGTATGCTTGGAAATTATATCAAAACATAAATTTGTATGCTAGTAGTGCTTACGGTGCAGATTGAGAGGTTAGATAATTTCTTGTTTGCAAATGGCTTTGAATTTAGTATTAATATTTTTGTGGTATGCTCTACTATGAATCTGGAGCATACAAATTTTATTTCAAAATTTTTAGAGTTCATTTGATAGCTCAACAAGGTGTTTTTTTTCAAAACAGTGCGCAGTAAGATTTGTTGTGTGTTTGAAAATTGTGTGCTCTTCCAAAAAAAATCATATTTCGGAATTGGCATGGTATTTTAAGCCCAAATTTTTACTTGGTGTTCTTGAATGCGTTAACAACCATAGTTTGAAATTTCGCATTTTCCTGAGTTCGTTTGATACTTCAAAAAATATAAGTTTGCAAATGGTCCGGAATCGGAAGCTGAATCTGCATGTTTTGGAATTGAAGTTCATTAATCCATAACTACTTTTTGGTGCATGATCTTGTAACGAAATTTTTACTATAGTATGTGGTATCAGTCTACATCATGATTCTAAAATTTCAGAATTGTTAGATAAAATTTGATGGAGTTTTAAAAATAGTTTATAAAAAGAGGTAGACATCCAGTCTGAGAAACAGAAGGAAGTTTTTGCTGAGCTTAAAAAGCCATAATTCTCTGTGTGTTATGAATCTGAAAGCAATTTTTGAGTATATTAGATTTGTATATGTCTAGTTACTGAATCTAAGATTTCATAAGTATTGGACTTATGGTTGAATTGATATTGAATTTTGATTGGGCTATGTTCAGTTTCAGCTCTGAGTTAGTTAGGCTATGAAATTGTGAAATTCTGAAATTGTACGTTTATTATCTGAAGGAATGATCAACTAGAAATTTGTAGTAGAGAGTGGTAGCTCTCCAAAACATCTTGAATCATGAAATTCTAGTTTGTATAGCAAAAGTTATGATTTTTCTAAGTTGGAGCAGAACCAGTCCTAATAAATAGGACTTGGTTTTTGTAGAGGAACTCATTTTCCTGTGTGTTCACTGATAGAAATTGGAGTTTTAGAGTATTTTAATGGATGGATCTAAGGGTGTGATCAACCAGGAAATTGTAGTAGACACTCCCAGCTTTCTATAGAATCCAAGATCGTGTAATTCCGATAAGTGAGCAAGTTTTTATGTCATTAGCAAGATGCAGCAAATATATTGAAGAAATGTGCAGTTGAGAACATATAGGGATTAACATCTAGATTGCTGAATTTGAAGGAATGATTAACTGGAGACTTGTAGTATAAAGTGTTAACTTTCTAGAATGGGTACGATCATGCAATTCCAATTTATATTTTGAAAGTTATGAATGTTATAAGTTTCAGCAACCTGCTATCTTTGTTCGATTTCAAGCATGTGTTTGAAATCAGGAAACTTGAGTTTTATAAGGAATTTGAGAGATTTGTCCACCAAAAAATTGTAGTAGAGGTTCCACCTTTCTAAAAATCTAATTTTGTTGGATTCTGATAAGTGCAGCATAAATTATGGAATTTTTTACATGCTATAGGATTATGACTAGGAGTTGATTTGAGTTTCTAAGATATTGAATAATTATCCCTATTAAGCACTTCAGTTGAGACTTAGATAAAATTCTTGTACTTAGTACTCATGGTGGACACATGAGTAAGTTAGGAGAATAGCTATATGGTCGATTTGTTGTATATGAAGCTCGTAGCTAGTATAGCTTGGAGCTAGTTTAGGTTGCGATACCCTAGGACTATCAACCCAGTCGGCAAGTATTGTGATTGATTTATTTCCACCTCAAGAGAATAGTGATTTCCTGTGCGTCGTCGGATCGTTTACCGAGAGAAGGTTGACCGCGGGCTGGGATACTAGATGAGATACGAGACGGAGGTGGTGGCGACCGATGGAGATCGGATTGCCGGTGTTTTGGGTTGATAGGTTAGGTTATCTACCTCTTCTAGAATGTGTTGATGCCTAGGTCTGTCAATGATTGGATATTGGTAAATTGTGTGTGTTTCACCTCTATTGCCGACTATGAGGCACTCCCTTGGGCGCCATTGTACTACTCACTGAGGGTCGCGGGGCGGGGACATTAGTTCGAAGACCTACAGAGGTGTTGGCAAATGATCAACGTCGGTTCGCCGTGATTTGTCAGTTTTGACAGAACCGTTTGGGCTCAATCATTCGTTAGACACTATGCATGATTTGACAAACTCGCATGTTTTAGCAACCAATGTTATTTCAGATAGTTTTTCATTACCTTTCGCTCGTAGACCGAGTTGATGTTAGCAAGGATTCTGTATAATTCGACTTGTTCCAAGGGCCAGCACTAGGTGGGGATAACCAGGGTTGTCTCTTCCTATCAACGGGATACGGGAGACGTATCTTGCTCTGTTAATTCCTGAAGTGTCGTGGTAAGAACGGGAGGGTTCCTGTTGGATAGAGGAATTAGACCCTCGAGGCTGTCATGTTCTTATGTTGAGTGGACACGAACGGACATGCGAATGCTGTCCCATGGATCTTCGGTGCCATAGATATGCGGTTGTGTATCTGTAAGATTGTCACGACATTTGGTGTGATCCAGACCGGATTGGGGCACTAGTGGCAAAAAGGAACACCACTGTGTTTAGTAGTAATAATTGTAGGATTCACCAGCCATATTGCATCTATCAGGAATAGGTTGTGTACAATAGTAGAATGTATTGCATGGCGTGGATTCAAAACCCTGAAACTAGATAAGAAGGCATTATTTGGAGCGTATGTAGTATGGGATGCATGCATGTCCAAAGTCTTGCTGACATTAGACTAAGTGCATCTATTTTCTGTGCATTGTGTACTATGCATTAGACTTCAGGTCAGGGCATACATTGAAACTAGGAAATTAAGATATATGTTTCTGTTCTCATAAAAGGCTGGTTGTGATTGCTAGTTTGAGATCGTTGTTTTCTTATCAGCATTGCATCAGTATATGTACTGACATTCCCACTCAATTAGGTACTGGATACCGGGTCGTAAGTGTAGGAGGACTCAGGACAAGCAGGGCATCCAAGTGGAGTAGCAATATACCTACCTACCATTCGAGCAAGTGCAGGGAGATTAGAGTAGTGCAGCAGAAGATTTGAGCTACAGGACGCATTTCAGGGAAGTAGCATGACCACTCGGTGGAGTTCCAGTAGAGAGTAGTTGACTACCATTCTGGGTGACAACTATTACAAAATAGTATTTGTAATATTTTAATGTAATTTGTATTCCTTGTAATTAATGATGTAATGACTATCTTTGGCAATATGTTTAAAAAAAATTTCCATGTTATTACTGTGTTGATATGCATTTGAAGGAAATGGTTTTGGTTGTGTCACAGATTTCCGGTAGTGGGATCCAGGGCGTTACAGGTCGGTAACGAAAGAGCTCTTCGGGATATCAGAAGGGAACTGTTTGGTTATATCTGGAGTAAGTGTCCATGGAACTAAGGATCTGGTGACCGGATGTGGCATCAATAAGAGCGTTGATGCTAGGGAGAGGGAACAGAACTTTCGGGTAGGCTTTGTTCAAATCCGTGAAGTCAATACACATCCTCCACTTTCCATTAGCTTTCTTTACTGGCGAGCCACTCGGGATAGTTGACTTCTTGGATGAAGCGAGCCGCAAGGAGTTTATCCACCTCCTCTATTATGGTTACCTGGCGATCGGGAGCAAATTTACGAAGCTTTTGTTGGACGAGTTTGGCTTCGGAATTGACGTTGAAATGGTAGGTGATGAGGTCTTCCGAAATACCTGGCATGTCCATTATTGTCCACGCAAATAGGTCTTTGCTATCTCTGATGTACTCGATGATCTGTTTCTTGACTATTTTCGAGAGGATCCTACACACTCGGAAGGTCTTAGACGGGTCTTTTTCGGAAAATGAGACTTCCTCTAACTCGTTGACCGGTTCCGAGATAGTTTGGCGGGCCATCTGAGGGGCCTCTAATGAGTAGAGGGAGAGTATTGTCCCTCTTATTGCCGTAGTATAGCACCTTCCGGCCGTTTCCTGATTTCCTTTGACTTCTCTTACCCCAGTAGGGGTCGGGAATTTCAATTTATTATGGAAAGCGGAGGGAACGGCATGCAGTGCGGCTGGCCTAGTTTGCCTAGAATGGCGATGTACGTGGTTTTGACATCTACTACCATGAAGTCCACTATTTTTGTTCGTCTTGTTGGGGGTCTTCCCGCGGTCACATCCAGGGTGAGCACCCCTTCGATCGAAACCGGGGCCCCCGAGAATCCGATTAGAGTGTATCTTGCTGGTTTGAGGCGGCCTTCGGATAGTCCAAGACCTTGGAATGCTTCTAAGAAGAGGATGTTAACAGAGCTCCCTACAAGGATCCGTCGTACCTCATGATTGGCCATTTGAAGGTTGATTACAAATGCATCGCAATGGGGCGTTCGGATGCCTTCCAAGTCTTTATCGGAGAAGGTAACTGGGACACCAAAACTCTTAGAGGGGGGAAGTTTTCTACGGATTTGACCTCCCGAATGAAGGCTTTGCGAAAGGAGTTAGACTCTCCCCCCATTGGCCCTCCATGTATAGAGTGCAGAACTGCCCTTGGCTCGGAGTCTTGGGATTCCGCTGGCTTCTCGGTTCACTCGATGAAGGCCTCAATTTCGTCCTTTAGGGCTCGGCAATTGTCTGTGTCGTGGTCATGATCCCTGTGGAAGCGACACCACTTGTCTCTGTTTCTCTTCTTGCCAGGTGTATTCATTTTCGGAGGAGGTTGGAGCAGGTCCTCTTTGCCGACCTCCATAAGGATAGCCAAAACACTGGCATTTAGAGGAGTAAACTTTTCGAAGTGGGGAGGAGGGCGGCGCTGACCGCTGTTGTCCTTCTGGAGTTTCTTAAAACCTTCTTCTTCTGTACCCTTCCGCTTTTTCCCAGAGAGGGGCTCCTTATAATCCTGAGGGTGGTGGGTATCTTCTTCTCGGATGTCTCGCTTCATAACAAGGGCTCTGAGAAGTCTTGGGGTGGTTTCCTAGAGAGGGATGCTTTCAGGTCGGCATGATTGATGTTATGTCGGAATGCTGCAGAGGCCACCTGACTGATCAAGAGAAATAATTGAGCGAGCCTCGGCTGTGAAGTGCCGGACATAGTCCCTTAGGCGCTCTTCCTTTCTCTGGATGAGGGCCAATAGGGATGCACTCGTCTTCTCTGTTCTGTAGCTACTGACGAAGTGAGTATGGAAGAATTCTTCAAACTGATCAAATGAAAAGATCGAACTGGGGGATAGGCAGGAATACCACTCCCTCGCTGATCCCTTCAATGTGGCTGGGTAGGTTTTGCAAAGAAGTGCATTTGAGGCCTGGTGAATCATTATGAGAGTTTTGAAACTCTTGATATGATCAGCTGGGTCTGTCACCCCATTATACGACTCGAAGTGAGGAGGCTTGAAGGTCTCAGGGATGAGGGCTTCCATGATGGCCCTGGAGAAGGGAGGCCTGCTCGGGCAAAAATTCCTCGTCTGCTGTTCTTCTTCTAGGTCGAGCCTACCGAGGCGCCTCTCTATCTCGTTGGGACGGTGATAGACCGAGTCATCCCTCTAGTCGGATCTAGTCGACCGCGGGACTCTTCTTCATGAGTGGCAATATGGCGAGGGCTAGGTGTACGCTGGTCATGACTCGGGGCATGGCGAGGGCTAGGAGCACGCTGTTCCTGATTCGGGGCGAAATTGGGAGCTCACAGGAAATTTTCTTTGAAGCTCTGGAACTCGGCTTGAGTGATTGGTGCCCCTCCAACACTGTGGTCCCTTGGTGCAGCTCGACTTATATTGGAATAAGACTTCTCCGCAGACGACGTGGAGGGTACTCTTTGCCTTCTCAGGGAGGGGGTTCTTCTAGGCCTTGGCCTGCGGGGGGACCAAACTTTGGGGGCCCTTTGGCGCTCTGGGTGAGGGACTTTTTCAAGGGCTAGCCTTTTATTCAAGCGAGTTCGGAGGTCTACCCCCAGCTGACGGTTAATTATTACTTGACGAAGATCTGACCCCGGAGGACTTTGAGAAGCCATGGAGTCTGTTGAGGAATTGCGGACTGAGATGTGGTCATGGTGGGAGTGTTGTCCTTGATGGCTTCGACGGGAGCCACTCGGGACAGCCCCCCCGGACCTGTGAGGAGGCTGTTCAAGCTGCGGTTGCTGAACTTGTTGGTCGAGTTGAGGAGGAAGATCTGGGAGTTTTGGAGGAGGAAGAGGAGTGGCTCTTCAGCTGGATGCCGCTGCCTTCCCTTTTTCTTTTCGGTGGCATGGCTCAGAAATTACCTTTATCGACGATGTGTGACTGGATTGCTTTTTCTATTCCCACAGACGATGCCAATCTGTTGCTGCTAATTTTGGTGTGGGAGCAAACAGATGATTTGTGAATTCTTACGGAAATAGTAAAAGCGAACCTATTGAGTTCTTGTCGGTGCTTAAATGTTTCTCGTCGCTGCAATTGACCTACAAAAAGTTCGAAATACCGGGATGGATCCCGGTGAGGGACCTCAAGTCTGTAATCAGGAAGATTATGAAACAGTGTTTCATGGAAAAAATATTGATTATCTCTTTATGGTGGGGGAGGAGAGGTATTTATAGTCGCCTTTAGAGACAGTTTAGAGATAATCACTTATCTCTATGTCCCGGTGTTTTTGGATAAGGAGGAGAGTTTAACTCGTTTCATGATAAGAAAGGCGGTTTTAAACCATCTCTTATAGATAACCATGAATTTGAATCACTCTTTAAATATCTGGGCTGGTTTGTAATGGGCCGTCACCCTTTCCTAGCAGGACAGATCCGTTTTTGGGTTACTGAGCTTGGAAAGAGACCCAGTTCCCATTTTAGACCCGTTTGTGGTAGAATTATTATTTTACCCCTGAGGACTTCAAGATTCGTGCCCGATTTGAACGGTCCCGATTGAATCCTATTTTTAGCCATATCATATATCATCTAGATTTTCTTCATGCTCATATCTACTTCTAATTTTGCTAGGGTCTTTAGTTCTGATGCCAACTTATGGCACAGACGCTTAGGTCATGTTAGTGAGTCTCATTTAGAAAATTTAGTTTGTAGTGGTGTTCTTGGGAATTTTACTTTCACTCCGTTATCCGTTTTTCAGGGTTGTCAGTTGGCAAAACACTTAGCCCTCCCTTTTAGCAGTAAAAGTATTTCTCAGTCCATTCATGCTTTTCAGCTTATTCACTCTGACATAGGGAGATCATCTTCTACGCCTTCTCACAAAGGTTACTGCTATTATGTTAGTTTCATTGATGACTTTACTCGACACACATGAGTGTTTCTTATGTGCCAACGCTATGATATATCTAACATTTACCGGTTTTTTAAGAACTTGGTTCACACTTAGTGTAACCCCTGTTTCTCATTTTTCGTATTTTTGGTGTATTTTTCTTCTTCTTGAGTAATTGTACTCTCTTGTATGTTTCTTGGACCGTATATTGGAGTTGTTTTAATTATATATTCATTTTATTTCATTTTTGAGCTCCTTGTGTTTGATTTGTTCGTCTTTTGCTTCATTCTCCATTGGTTGTTTTTTTCTTTATTGGATTCTTGTTCTTTTTATTTTGCTCTTGGGTGTTCATAGTGTTTTGGTAGGCTACCCTAGTCCTAATCCTATTGCTTTTGATCACTAATTGATCACCAAAGACAAATTAGCCTACAATCCTATTTTGAATCCTATACAAATTTTATCCTAATCACCTCATATAAAACAAATCCTATTACTACTACTAGTGGACCCAATTAAACCCAAATAACCAATACCCATATCCTACTACAAACCCTAATAGACAAAACCCTATATATATAATCTCTTTCCCTCTCCATAAACCCTAACCCTGACCTACTTCTCCCAGCCTCCCTCTCTCCCCAGATCGATCTACACCCTAGCCGCCAACAACCCCGACCAGGCCGACCCCCCCTTTCGGCCTGCACCTCACCCTACTCCCGATCTCTATTGCCGACCTTCACCATAGCCCAAGCTCCATCCCACCACCACACCAACATCCATATCACCCCTTTTTGCCTCTCTTCTGTTGTCCGGCGCTGTCCGACGATCCGCAGCAACAGCCAGCCAAAGGCCAGCCGCCCGACGCTACTTCTCTCTCTTCATTGGTGTTGCATGTGCTCATGTTTGAGTGCGCGTGTGATCGTGTTTGCTTGGTTTGTGGATTTCTTGTTCGTGGGTTTGTTTGTTGCCAAGATCCGTTCCCGTTATTCTTGGTGTTCTTTGTTTTCGTCTTCGGTTAAGGCAAGTCACTTGTACTCAAATTCCTTTGTATGATACAAGTCAAAAATACCGCTTATAGTGTAGTTGGGTTCTAGAGACAACTCGTGTGTTATTTTTGATGGGTTTCATCTCTGTTGTGCTATTTGACCATAGTTGGCTCACGACACAACATCGACATGAAAACAACTAGGTTTGACCGTTCTTGATCTATTCATATATGTGAGATAATTAGGTGAATTTATGTATTTGATGAGATCCATGTGATATGATGGTTGTGAATATGTTATGTACCCTATTTCATTATGTTTGGACACTTAGTAGACTCTATATCATATTTGATTGTGATCGGAACAAGTTTCGTATGATTTATGTTGGTTTTGTTGCTCGTGAAAATCTGTAATTATCGATGATCAGTTTTGAATTGTATTTTAGACCATATTAAGGTCGGAATTCTTGATTTTTGTATTTGACATGAATTGTACAGAAATCTGTCTTCTTTCCAACCCCTCTGACCTTGATTGATTTCGTTTTCGTATGAGTTATGGCTGTTTTACTAAAGAGGTGTATTTTATTTCCATACTTTGTTTCTTATTGATTTTGATGATTAAACTATTTTCATACTAGTCTTAAATATATTTTTTTTATCTAGAACTTTGCACAGTATTTCTATACCTATTTAGGGATTACCCAGAATTTTGGTGGATTTTATTGATGAGTATTATATGCCGTTTCATGCTTGTTTATGAAAGCTATACTTGTTGTATATTGCTCGCTGTTCTGTAAAAAATCGTATTTTCACCCTATTTCCTTTTACTGTATGGAAAATATTTATGAAATATGAAAGTTATATTAATTTGTGTATTTACATCTCCCTTTGGCGGATTTGGATTTCGTTTCACGGTTTGCGAGATATTACAGTTTTTGTACAGCAGTGTTGGGAATTCCAGATTTGCCAAACTATCGTTTCTTGATGTTTTCTGATATTTTTTTACTGAACTAATTTTACTGGAATATTATGAAACTTTGTATTCTGATACTAGACATATAGGGGATTGCCCCAGATTTTTTCTGGATTTAGGAGTTTTAATGCTGTTTTTCTGACTGAGAACTCGTTTTACTGATGTCTGGCTGAACGTGTTTTCTGGATTCAAATCAGTTTTGAGTTATGATTTTGTGAATTACTATATGCCTTATATATAATTGCTGCCACCAAATCTGGTGTGGGGGCAAACAGATAGTATTTGTGGATTCTTTGAAAACTTGAATAGCAAACCTGATACCTGTTCCGCCGGAGTTTGACCGTTGACTCCTGCCGTTCACCTGCAAAAAGTGCGAGACACCGGGGTTGATCCCGGCGATGCACCCTCCGATGCTCAAGTCAGTAATCAGGAAGATTATGAAAGAGCGTAAATTGGCAAAAGATTGATTACCTCTTAATGGTGATGGATGGGGGGTATTTATAGCCGCCTTTGGGATCAAATTAGGCATGTAATCCCTGTGTCTAGATAAGGAATGTAATCCCTAATTCCCAGTGAAAGGATAGATATGCATCAGGGCCGTCAATTAGGATTAATCAGAAACCCTAATTCTATCCTGCTGGACCGGGTTTGCAGCGGGTAAAAACCCGTACCCGGTTGGAGATGGATCCGTTCGCGGGTTAATGGGTCTTTGAGGAGGAGAACCAGTACCCGCTTCGAACCCATTGGTAGGTGAAATTACCATTTTACCCCTAGGCTTTAAGATTCGTTCCTGATTTGGATGGTTCCGATTTAACCCCATTTTTAGCCATATCACGAGCTCCCCACTCCCGAAGACTGAGCTTGATCAGCCTTTGAGGAGTAGTTTTACTGTTATAATGGCTGGTGGAGTTGTATCAGAGTCCAAATGGAAGGTCTCGAATCTTTGTATGAGGCACTATGGCGATCTTCTAAGTTGGTTGCACGCTCTAAGTTGTTCTTGAGCCCTTTTGGACATTTGGTGATTTTTCATAATTTTTATCTATTTTTTGGATCACATTTAATTTTTGCGAAGTGTTGATTCGTCGTTCGGGGGTCTTAATAAATGGTCCTAGGCAATAATTATTTACTCAGGGATTCAAAAATATTCCCCTGACTTTATAATTATTTTCTAGGATTTTTAATTAATTTTCCCGAATTTTTAATCATTTTTTCGCAATTTTTAAATAAATAAAATGATTTTAATAAATAAAATTTAATTTTAAATACCGAATTATGGCGTGATCTGGACCGTTGTTCTTGTGCGGGCCCAAATTTCTGAAAGATCGGATGGACAGGGTCGCTCGGCAGCATTTTCCCCACTTTAGCGGGTTGGATTGGCACTTGCTCGGCAACCGAGCGAAGTGGCTCGGTTTTTCCCTCGTGCGAGTGGCCCAGACCGTTTGTCGCTCGGTTCGGAATTCCGAGCGATGTGGAGTGATCTGAGCCGTCGGATCTCAGTGCGGATCTCGAGGCAGGCCCGGTTTCCAAGAAAATGTTATCTTGTAATTTAGTGGGCGTGGCGTGATCTGGACCGTCCATCATTCCTTGCGTGATTTTCACAATAATCCAACGGTTGGAGACGCTCGGTAGCATTTTTCTTCACTTTTGCGGGTCGGATTGGCACTTGCTCGACATCTGAGCGAAGTGGCTCGGTTTTTCCCTCGCGCGAGTGGCCCGGACCGCTTGTCGCTTGGCTCGGATTTCCGAATGACGTGAAGCGATCTGAGCCGTTGGATCTCAGCGCGGATCTCGAGGTAGGCCCAGTTCCCAAGAAAACGCTATCTTGTCGTTTAGTGGTGCTGGCACGATCTGAACCGTCCAATCGAAATCTTACACGAATTTTGAGGGGAAAGTCGTTTTTCTCCAATTCGCATCTCGGACTGGTACTTTCTCGGAATCCGAGCTATTCTCTGGGGTGTTGAGGTCGGATCGCCTGTCGCTCGGATTTTGGTTCCGAGGGATGTGGGGCGATCGGAGTCGTGTTGGATGATGGCACAGATCTCGAGGTTGGCTCAGTTCCTAAGAAAACACTATCTTGTCGTTTAGTGGTGCTGGCACGATCTGAATCGTCCGATTGAAATCTTACGCGAATTTTGAGGGGAAAGATGTTTTTCTCCAATTCGCAGCTCGGATTGGCACTTGCTCGGAATCCGAGCTATTCTCTGGGGTGTTGAGGTCGGATCGCCTATCGCTCGGATTTTGGTTCCGAGGGACGTGGGGCGATCGAAGCCATTGGATGATGGCACAGATCTCGAGGTTGGCTCAGTTCCCAAGAAAATACTATCTTGTCATTTAGTGGTGCTGGCACGATCTGAGCCGTCCGATCGAATGAGGGGAAAGTCGTTTTTCTCCAATTCACAGCTCGGATTGTCATTTGCTCGGAATCCGAGCTATTCTCTTGGGTGTTGAGATCGGATCGCATGTCGCTCGGATTTTGGTTCCGAGGGACGTGGGGCGATCGGAGCGTTGCCACCATCTGCTTGTTGGTATGCCTTGGCATCATGACCGAGCGGTGTGACTTGTATTGAAATGTCGCTTCCTTTGCCAACGGTTGCCGCTCTTCATTACTGAGTCGTTTGGGCTTCTTTAACGCTTTAGGGGAGGCCCAAGTGTCGCGCCCTTACGTTACAAAGCCCAAGAGACTTTTCTTTTACTATAAATTTTCACCCCCTCAACACTTAACCTCATTCTTCACTTTTACTTTCTCACTCTTGATTTTACTCCTTAGTAGCGAAGTTTTTAGCTCTTGGGTGGTGCTGTTAGCTGTCGCGGCAAGGCGTTTTGAGCTCCGGCGATCTTTTCCGACCGCACTAGTCACTTCAAGGTCAGTCTCTCTCCTTATTCCTGAAAATATGGTTAAGATTTAATCTACGGATGAGACCCCTACCTCGGACCAAGGCGTCAGCCGAGCGTTGACAACGGTGAGGCCGAGCGAAGGCGAGGAGGTTGCCGAGCCACTCCAGGAGGTAACCGCTAGAGCCAGCAAAGGCAAGGGGGTGGTGACGATAGTCGGGCACCCGAAGACTACAGGGGAGTTGGGTCAGCATCCGAGCGTCTTGTCTAGCGTTGGCGGTGTGTAGAGCTACTCCGGAGATTTGCTGGAGAAGGTGACGCAGGGCACCGCCAAGTCAATTGAGGAGAATGAGCCGAGGGAGACTTCCAAGGTAGATCAGATTTCCTCGATCTTAACCGAGGCAGATTTGCATCGGATTCAGAGTGGGTTCCGGATCCCTGCGGAGTATGCCCTCCTTCTCCCCGGCCCTGGCATCAGAGCGTGCACGTCTTCTTCGGCCGACATTTGCATATTCCCTGCCGACGCTCTGCATGCCGGTCTTCGGCTGCCATTGCACCCTTTCGTAATCGAGGTGCTACAATGGTTCGGCTTGAGCCCGGCCCTGTGGATGCCGAACACTTGGCGGCACGTGATGGCCTTCGCTCTTCAATGCCGGGAGGTCGGCGCTCAGCCCTCGATGTTCCTACTGCGAAGCCTCTACCGACCCTGCCAGATGAACAAGAACGAGCAAAGGTACTATCTCTTGCCGAGGAAGGGCGTGAAGCTTATTGAGAACCCAGACTCGATCAAGCACTGGAAAGAGAAGTATTTCCTCGTCTGGGCTCCCGAGCCGTGGGTCATCCCGACAGTGTGGCTGAGGGATGGGGTTCCGAAACGGGCGAAGAAGGAGCCCGTGCTCAGCAACGAGGAGACAGAGATTGTGGAAAGGCTCCGCGGTCTTCCGACCCTCAACTACAATGACATTACCGAGGAGGTCCTATTCCGAGGGGGTCTCAGTCCGATCGACCCTAGTACGCTTCTCTTTTTCTTTTCTTTGCTTTGTCTTTAAGTTTAAAAAAGTTTTCTAACTTTTTTCGCTCGGTCTTTGCAGAAACTCTCGGCATGGACTACAAGGGTCTGATGGCCAAGGCCCGGGCGGCTAAGGAGCAGGAGGCAAGGAAGAGAAAGAGGACAGTGTCCGGGCCTCAAGGCGGCCGAGCGCCTAAGATCCCCTCGGTCTCTCCGACCATCGAGCGGCAGGTTGTCGAGGCTCCTCTGGTCGAGCCCGATCAAGGTCTCGTCGTGGCGTCCGCCCCACCTACCTCGGATGCGCCGACCCAAACGGCGCGAACAGATGCTCCAGGGTCTTCGGGCAGAGCGTTCAACATGAGTGCGGCACTGGCTCTCGAGGTCCCGCCCCTCACTATCGGGGCAGAGAAAATCCTGACCGAGGAGCACAAGCGCATATTCGTCCCCGATTGGCGGGTATGAAGGTCGATGGGTTCCTAGGGGACGGCAACATCTGCATGCAGGCGGTGAAGCACCTGCCGACCCCTAAAGACCGAGCGGCGCTCAAGGCGGGCCAAGTTGGTGATGCCGCGATGCAGATCGCTCGGAACACCATGTCGGTAAGTACTAGAGGACTTTCTTCAAAATTTTTCCAAGTTTTTGTGATCGTGCTTAACTGCTTTTTGTATTGTTTTCAGACCTTCTGCCACTTCAACTATTTGCTCGAGGAGTTTGCGAGCAAGGAAAAGGAACTGACCGTGCTGAGCGACCGAGAGAGGTCGGAGCGCGCGAAGGCAGTGAAGCGGTTTGAAGCCGAGCAGCTTCTTTCTACTTCGCGCGCGGCCGAGGTGGCCGGTCTGGAGACGAAGCTGGCCGAGGCACTGGAGCGGTTGGCTGACGAGGCATCCAAGGTCGTAGCCTTGGAGAAGGAGAATGCCGAGCTCATGGAGGAGCTGGCCAAGGCACAGGCGGAGACGGAGAAGGCTCGGAAGACGACCAAGAAGGTGTTGGCCAAGCACGATTCGAAGGTGGCCAAGGCGAAGAAGGCCATCCAGGATGAGGCCGAAGCCCATATGTTCAAAAACATGGAGGAAGCCTACGGCCGCGCGCTGTTCCGGGGAGTGGCATCTCAAATAAGGCCTGCCGTCTACTTGTGTGAAGGAGCGCTTGTATAGGATGCCCTTGATAAGCATGTACCGCTCTGCTCGGGTTCTTACTCGGCGAGATTCCTTAGGGTCTTCGTGGAGGAGCCCATCCCTTAGGAATTCTACCAGGGGTTTCATCCAATTATCCTGAAACAGGACAGGTAGCGACTCCATCGAGTCGGAAGTTTCATCTTCTATACTCGGCTTCAGGAGCACCTCGATCAAGACGGTCTGCTCGAAACCTTGGAGGGAGGAGGAGGCTAGCTTGGAGAGGGCATCGGCTTGGGAATTCTCTTCTCAGGAGATTTGCTGGATGAGAGCTTCTTCAAATAGGGCCATGAGATTCCTGACCTTGGCTAGGTACTTAGCCATTCGGTCATCTCGTGCCTCGTACTCGCCTAGGACCTGATTTACGACTAGCTGAGAGTCGCTAAAGATCCGGAGGAGCTGCGTCCCTGCCTTGCGAGCCATCCCGAGGCCGGCTATGAGTGCTTCATATTCTGCTTCATTGTTAGAGGCCTTGAAGTTGATGCGTAGGGAGTATTGGAGAATGAAATCATCTGGGCCGGCCAGAATGACCCCGGCTCCGCTTCCCTCTTTACAAGAGGATCCATCTACGTAAACCGACCAGACAGGCGGTCCCTTCATTGCTTGGCTGACCTCGGGGATGGTACTCTTGACGATGAATTCCGCTAGGGCTTGAGCCTTGATTGCGGTCTGAGGCTGGTGATGCGGTTTATTTCTGGGAGACGTGTGGATGCACCAGGTGTGAGTTCGGACTCGATTTATATTTGAAGGAGAATGCTGCTCGTCTGCCGACCCTTGACTGACCGGGTGGAATTCGTGGCGACCCCGGGGCGGTTCGGAGATCTGGGCTCGGATCAGAGGATTCGGATCCGAGGTCTTGTGTACCTGCAGACGGTCCTGAAACACCGGGGTTTGTCCCAGTGGCGGACCCTCCGACGATCTAGTCAGTCTCTGTGAGAGAGTAGCAATAACTAGGTGAATTTAAGTGGCAAAAGATTGATTACCTGAAAAGGTAGGTGAGGGTCTAGTATTTATAGAGAATCCCAACCGGGTTTGGATCCGCTTGGGGGCCGGGTCTGAACCCGAAAGCCCATGGGCCTGTCGTGGCAGAAGGCCCAGGGGGTTTAGGGTCGACGTGGTCATACCAGGAGTGGTATAGGGCTGACGTGGCGAAACCCTGAGTGGTATAGAGCTGACAAGGCTATCGTGGGTCTTCTGTGCTTCTGGGAGAATCGGAGGGCCTAGGCTGTGCCAGGTCAACCCCCTGCTTCGCCAGAGGGGGGGGGTGCACTTGAGGTTCGGCGCCGACCCTGTAATGGTTCGAAGCCGAGCTAGAATGCTATTTTTACCTTTCTTGAGTGAGAGTTGTATTGGGCCCTAGTTGGCCCGCAGGCCATTTTTATCCTACCACACAAGCCCCCCACTCCTGCGGGGGTGCTGGAGCTAGCCTGGGAGGAGTGTTCATGGTCGTGGAAATGGGATGGCAAATTGTTGAATCTTCCGGAGAGTACCCTGGTGCCAGACCGAACCTCGAGATGAGGAGAGATTATGGGTCGGTAGGGGTGATGGCGAGCCGTTGCTTCTTCCTGAGAAGAGTACCCTGGTGCCAGACCGAACCTCGAGATGTGGAGAGATTATGGGTCGGTAGGGGTGATGGCGAGCCGTTGCTTCTTCCTGAGAAGAGTACCCTGGTGCCAGACCGAACCTCGAGATGAGGAGAGATTATGGGTCGGTAGGGGTGATGGCGAGCCGGTGGATCTTCCGAAGAAGAGTACCCAGGTGCCAGACCGGACCTCACGCTGGCGAGGGATTATGGGTCGGTAAGGGTGATGGCGAGCCGTTGTTTCTTCCTGAGAAGAGTACCCAGGTGCCGGACCGGACCTCAAGTTTGAGGAGGGATTACGGGTCGGTAAGGGTGATGGCGAGCCGTGGAGTCTTCCTGAGAAGACTATTCTAGTGCTAGGAACTGGTCTCGAGCTGGCGAGGGGTTTAGGGGCCGGTCAGATTGTGGGCGAACCGTTGTGTCTTGGGAATGTTGAGCAGGGTGGTCTGCTGTCTTTGCGGAGCATTGGGGGCACCTTGGGATCTGTGCGAGGTTCCAATTCCCCAGTTGCTTTAATAGCGCCGCCTAATAAATGTAGGGCGCATGGTCTTCCGTCGTTTGGTTTCCCCTATGCCATAAAAGCTGGCCCCTGGGAGAGGCTATAAGTACCCCCCCCTTTTCGTAGTGGGTCAGATCAAAGCAAGGGTGGCCTATTAGCCTTTAAAGGTGTCTGCTCTGGCGGACGCCTGTCTCTTGCCAATTTTTACCCCCGGTTGTGTCGGAGAGGTGGTTTCTCTGCCGCCCGGATCTTCTCTTGGATCTGATGGCCCTAATACGGCAACCAGATCCAGGGGGGATCAGGGGGGTAACGACCGAACTCCGAGGGGTGAGCTGTTTGCAACTGTGAAGGGTCTGTCCTTCCGGAAGAGGTGAAGGGCATTCTGGGCCAGTTGTTTGCAACTGTGAAGGTTCCGTTGCCTTTGTAGGCCGAACCTTTGCAGTTGCATCAACTGGCTCGGAATGTTTGCACTTCTCTCGATCTCTGAGTGTTGATCTGCTTTCAACCAGGATGCTGGCCGAGGGCGGCGTCTTAAGGCTTTGAGTCTCGGATGGATGAGTTGTTCTCCGACTGGGGGTTGACTACTCTGCATTCCGATAGGGATCCAGGTGATGGTGGTTTCTGTCTCACCCTTGAACAGTTCGGGTCTTCGGCCGACGAGTCTGTAAGCCCCGAGCTGTTCACGGGTGAAAGGGGAACCGACCTCGCCTCGGAGCCCGGGGCGTCTGTCTAAGGACGGCGCCTTAAATCTTAAGTAAAAATGTTCCCTCCTCTGAATATTTCTTCCGAGCTAACCTCCTTGCCTGGCTGTCAGTCTGTCATTGGATGATGTCAGCAGCGCACGTTTCGAGGACGTGGCGCGAATTCCCAGGCGGCAGGTGCATGTCAAATAGATGAACAGTACTCGCGGAAATCGAGGAGTCGCCCTTATCTCCTATAAATATTCCCCCTCTCCCCCACCAGTCCACTCCTTTCTTGCTGCTTTCTTTTCTTTTCAAAAAATTTCTCAACCCTTCAGCGCTCATCTTTGCAGCTTGCTGTACTAGGATCGCCCTTCCAAAGTAACCCCAGGTGAGTTGGTAAGTCTGCTTAGTTTAGGCATAGATGGATAGGGCTCAGTCTGGCTCATCAGCGTTGACGTCTGAGGGGGGGAATGAAGCCTGTCTCCGAATCGACGTCCTGGGAGGAGCCCATACTCGAGGGGGAGTCAGTACATGTCGATGAGTCTTCTGATACGGTTTCGTAGGAGGAACCAGTAGGTGAGGAGGAGGTATATGGCGCGAGGTTGTTGCGTTCTCGTCGTCCCTTCGTGGTGGAGAGCAGCGAGTCGGAGGAAGCGGATGATGGTTCGGACGGCGTCCGTGTTTTGGAGTTGACTTCCGAGGGAGAGGGAGGCGAAGGTGGCACCGTACGGAGATCCACCGTTCAGGGTGCAGGTCCGAGTTCCATGCTGACTGGTCGGGGGCCCTTATTCATTCCCTCGCCGGAGCGAACCAAGAAGAGGAAGAAGGCTCCGAGGAAGGCAGGATCGAGGACTGGTGGTTCGAGCCAGGGGTCTGTCTACCGTAACTTGTGGACAGGTTCGCCCGTGCAGCCGAAGCATTTCCGTCAATATCCTGACGATCTGTCCGACAAGGAGCTCTTTGGTGTGCAGGCCTCTTCACCGAGTCGGAAGAGGGTGTTGATGGACGCGATTCTGACCGTCTTGGATGGCGGGGACTTGGAGGTTTTGCAGCTGGCGTACCACATAGGCCCCAGCTACGAATTGATGCTGCCGAGCTCTACTTTGCGCCCAACCGATCCCCTGTCTGCTTGATATTGTGTCTTTCCAGTGGACGCGTTCATTTCTGGACTGAGGTTGCTAGTCCACCCTTTTGTTCGGGAAGTACTGAACTGGGCTTCCCTGGCTCCGATGCAGTATGGGCCGAACTCTTGGAAGCAGATAATCTGTTTTGTGCTGATGTGCGAGGAACAACAGGTACCCCTGCGGTTGAATGTGTTCCGAGCGATGCTGATGATTAGTTCGGCAGCTGAGGGTATTTACTATATCTCCCCTCGGAGTAGGAGGAAGGTCGTTCACAGCCACCCGGACTCCATCAAGGATTGGAAGAAAAAATATCTGGTGATTCGGAGTGAGGAGCCCTGGGACATTCCGACCCGATGGAACTACTCCAAGCCGAGCCATTCCGCGCCGGGGCCGGGGGATCTAACGGCCGAGGAGTGGGGGTTTGTCGAGCGCCTTCGTTTGTCCCCTAGTATTGATTGGACGAAGGTGACGGAGGTCCACCTGGCGAACGTTGGACTGAGCCCAGCCGTCCTGCGTATGTAGTTTGTTTCTTTTCCTTCGATCCTTTCGTGCCTTTTTGCTCATTGCTCTTAATGGTTTTTTCTGTAGATATGGATGAGGCATCGATCAAAGCTAGGAGGCTCGCCATGAAGAAGGAGAATGCCGAGAAGAAGAAGGGGGAGGCAGCGAAGAGGCCGAGGGAGCTGCCCCTCGTTATCTCGGAAGTACCGCTCGAGCCGAGGGTTAAGAAGACTCGTTCGGAGACAAGCAAGGGGGCAATCCCTTCGAGGGGTAAGGGCCCCGTGGGGGCATCCGGTCTTGACAAGGGAAAAGGTCCCTTGGTAGAGTTTGAGGAGGAGGACCCGGTGGTGGAGATGTTGCGGCAACGGTGGGCGCCGGACTGGTCGATTCGGATGGGAGACTGTCTGACCGGGGAAGCCCAGGCCGTAGAGGTGGTGGACAAGCTGGCGACGCCTGGTGATCGCCAGATGATGGAGAGCGAGCCCGTAGAGGTGGCCTTTACGCGCCTAGCGCAGGCCACCGTGTTGGTAAGTTTGTCGACCTCCTTCTTCCTGTTAGTCTTGCTTCAGGAGTTTTCTTCTTATGGGTGTCTTTCGGTCGCAGGCTTGTATGCAGGGAGCTAATGTAAAGAATCTCTACGAAGCGTCCCTGTCACAAGAACGTGCTCGGGCGGACAAGAGCGAGCGAGAGATGAAGGAGATGCGGATCGAGCTTGAGGGTTCGCATAAGAGGGAGCAGCAGATGAAGCTGGAGCTCGAGGCCAAGGACACCGAGTGGGGGAAGAGGGTGGCCTCTTTGAAGGGGAAGTTCGCCAAGGAGAAGGGGGAGTTGACAGCCGCGTTCGCAAAGAAGAGGAAAGAGCTGACGGATGCGGGTCAGCGGATGGTGATCGCCGCCCAGGATGAGTGCTACGCGAAGGCCCTCAGTCATGTGAGGCACTTCTGTCCGACCGTCGACCTGTCCAACTTCGAGTATGACATGGAGATCGATGGGACCCCGAAGACTCCTGCCGAAGAGGGGCCCGTTGTCGACCCGGCTGTCGACCTTCCGGTGAACCCGATCGATGATGAGGAGGAAAATCGAGTTGTATAGTTTTGCCTTTCTTTCTTTTTCCCTCCTTCTTATTGTGCTTGCCACCACCTTTTTGTAAGAAGCAGCAAAATTTATAAAAAAGTATCTAAGACTTGTCAAGTGTTTTGGCACCGGTCATTTCCGAATCTCCTTGCTTATGTGTTTCGAGTTGGTTCTCTTTGTAGGTTTCCTCTGAGCCTAATAAAGGAACATGAATAGGGAACTCGCTTCACCCTTTGCTTCGGTTGATAGCATACGAGATGATGAAGGGGATGTGGTTCGGCCTTATCGTTTTGTGAGGAATCGGAGTGGGGTGAGGTGAAGTCTTCGGTGTCGATCTCCTAACCTGGTATTAGGTTGGATCTGCCGAGGCATTCTGAGTATGATACGACGAGATTTCCTTCGTATAACATAGGGGGGCCGCTAAAAAACGGCCCTTTACAAAGGAAAGCTTTACAAAAGGTTCATTTCTTAGCTAAGTTAAAACCTATGCTCGTTCTTCGCAAGAATCCACTGGGTGCTTGGTGTCAAGGGGGAACCTCTCTTGCTCGACGGCAGGTCCGGGGGTAGGGCCGTCCTTTTCTGGTTCGATTTCGACGGCGTCGAGGGGGAACACTCCTCCCCCGACGGTGGTCATGTAGCACGATCGCGCTGCTTCTTGGCTGCCTCGGACGACGCCGACTCCTTGGGGGGTGGGAAATTTTAGCTTTAGATGGTAGGCCGAAGGCACTGCTTGGAGGGAGCATAACCCGGGTCGGCCGAGTATGGCGTTGTAGGCTGCCTTGACGTTGACCACCATGAAGTCCATAGACTCGGTCCTCTTGACGGGAGCCGATCCTGCGGTAACGTCGAGGGTGACAATCCCCTCTATCACGACAGGGACGCCGGAGAA
This sequence comes from Hemerocallis citrina, assembly GCA_017893485.1. NCBI lineage: Eukaryota > Viridiplantae > Streptophyta > Magnoliopsida > Asparagales > Asphodelaceae > Hemerocallis > Hemerocallis citrina. The sequence continues at coordinate 200,991,201 of CM030362.1, forward strand.
CCCATGCAAGGTGTATCCGGCCGGCTTGAGCTTGCCCCTAGGTAACTTCAGATTCTCGAAGGCTTCGAGGAAAAGAATGTTCACCGAGCTGCCGTTGTCGACGAGGATTCGGCGAACCTCACAATTAGCCATGTAGAGGCTAATGACGAGGGCATCGCAGTGGGGGAAGCGAACGCCTTCGAGGTCCTCCCCTGAGAACGAGACTGGCATGGGTTGTAGCTTGGGGGAGGGGTTGTCTTGGACAGCATTCACTTCTCGGATGAAGGCCTTTCGGGAAGTATTCGATTCCCCTCCCATTGGCCCACCATGGACACAGTGTAAGATAAATGGTGGGTCTGCGGCTCCCTCGGACTCGGGATCCCGACTCTGGATGCGGTTCGGAGTAGGATTCGGGGGCGAGTGTCTCCGGTTCCTAGTGTCTCGTCGATCCCGCGGGACTTCTCGGGTGAATTCTCGGAGGTACCCCCTGGAGATGAGCTCCTCAATCTCGTCTTTCAGGGCCCGGCATTGGTCGGTGTCGTGCCCATGGTCTCTGTGGAAGCGGCAGTAGAAGTGCTGATCTCGGTTCTTGCCGTTGTTGGGTCGGGGAGGTAGTCGAACAATGCCTTTGTCTTCGATCTCTAAGAGGATGGCGGATACGTTATGCGTCAAGGGAGTGTACTTCTCGAAGCGGGGGATCGGCGGGATCTTTTTTACGGCCCCTGCGTCCCTCGGAGCTTTCTTTGATGGCTCGACTTCTTCGGCTTTCCGCTTTCCCTTCGAGTTGGCCCCTCTGGCGTCTTCGGGGCTAAGGGCCTCTTCTGCTCTAATGTATTTCTCGACCCTGTTGAGGAGGTCGGAAAAGTCGATGGGGGGTCTCTTCGCTAGAGAAGCTTTCAGCTGTTCGTGACGGACGTTGTGCCGAAAGGCCGCGGAGGCGATGCCTGGATCAAGGGAGGAGACCGCCCTGGCTTCCGTGGTAAACCTTCGGACGAACACTCTGAGGGATTCTCCATCTATCTGTTTGAGCCCAAGTAACGAGGCGCTGGTCCTTTCTGCCTTCCGACTGGTGACGAAGTGGGCGAGAAAATTGCCTTCTAGTTGGTCGAAGGAGTAAATGGAGCCGGGGGTGAGCTTGGAGTACCATTCACGAGCCGGACCTCGGAGTGTGGCGGGGAAGGCTCGGCATAGCAGGGGATCCGAGGCGCTGTGAATCATCATGAGGGTTTTGAAACCCTCCATGTGATCAGCGGGATCTCCCTCGCCGTCGTAGGTCTCGAATTGAGGTGGTCGGAAATTCCTGGGTATCTCTGCTTGAAGGATGGGGACGGAGAAGGGAGGACGGATGGGTCTGTACCCCTGAGCCACTCGTCGGTCGCCGTCCCCTATGTGATCGAGGCGGTCCTCCATTTCTTGGAGGCGCCTCAGGAGTACGCCGCCGTCTTCTGGCTGGATAGTTGACGTGTGCGACATGCTGGCCTCGGCATCCGACCTAGTTTGGGAGTGGGAGGTCTCCTCCCTGGGGGCCCGTCGGAGGGCCCCGAGAATTTCTCTCCGGAATTCTCGGAACTCCCTGTGAGTGACGGGGGCTCCCTCGACCCTGTTCGGTCGGACCGAGGGCTGCCTTCCGATGCGGCTGAGTGCTGACCTCCGCCCCTCGGGCGGTGGTCTTGGATGGTTCGGGGCCGGGTTGGAAGCGGCCCTTCCCCTGTTGCGGTTAACCTGTCGGTTGATGATGACTCCTCGGAGGTCGGGCTGGTCTTGGCGGGCGACGCTCCTTTGGGATCCCTGATGGGAAGCCCTGTGTTTTGAAGTGTGTGGACCGGCATTAGCGATTGGTGGGGGCGAGTCCCGTCGGTTGACGGAGGAAGCAGCCCCCTTGCCCTTCGAGGCCATGAGACTTCAGCTGTCGAGGTGCCTTGATGGTCGTGCTCGGGTCGGCTTCTGAAGTAGTGTTTCCCACAGACGGCGCCAACCTGATGCGGTTTATTTCTGGGAGACGTGTGGATGCACCAGGTGTGAATTCGGACTCGATTTATATTTGAAGGAGAATGCTGCTCGTCTGCCGACCCTTGACTGACCGGGTGGAATTCGTGGCGACCCCGGGGCGGTTCGGAGATCTGGGCTCGGATCAGAGGATTCGGATCCGAGGTCTTGTGTACCTGCAGACGGTCCTGAAACATCGGGGTTTGTCCCGGTGGCGGACCCTCCGACGATCTAGTCAGTCTCTGTGAGAGAGTAGCATTAACTAGGTGAATTTAAGTGGCAAAAGATTGATTACCTGAAAAGGTGGGTGAGGGTCTAGTATTTATAGAGAATCCCAACCGGGTTTGGATCCGCTTGGGGGCCGGGTCTGAACCCGAAAGCCCATGGGCCTGTCGTGGCAGAAGGCCCAGGGGGTTTAGGGCCAACTACCAGGAGTGGTATAGGGCTGACGTGGCGAAACCCTGAGTGGTATAGAGCTGACAAGGCTGATCGTGGGTCTTCTGTGCTTCTGGGAGAATCGGAGGGCCTAGGCTGTGCCAGGTCAACCCCCTGCTTCGCCAGAGGGGGGGGTGCACTTGAGGTTCGGTGCCGACCCTGTAATGGTTCGAAGCCGAGCTAGAATGCTATTTTTACCTTTCTTGAGTGAGAGTTGTATTGGGCCCTGGTTGGGCCCGCAGGCCATTTTTATCCTACCACAGCTGGTACGATATGTCGTGTTGGCTCAGCTCGATAGACCACTTCATGAGGCGACCGGAGGTCTCCGGCTTGTGGGAGACTTGCTTCAGCGGTTGGTCGGTAAGAACGACCACCGAATGAGACTGGAAATATGGGCGAAGCTTTCTTGCGACCATGAATAAGGCGTGTGCCATCTTCTCTATCCTCGGGTAGCGGAGCTCGGCATCCCGAAGTACCTTGCTGACGTAATAAATGTGATTTTGAGTCTTATCTTCTTCCCTGACGAGGACGGCATTGAGGGTCTGCTCGGAGGCGGCTAAGTAGAGGTAGAGGGCTTCCCCGGGAACAGGTTTGCTGAGGAGAGGAGGGTTGATTAGGTAAGCCTTCAACTGGTCGAATGAGTCTTGTTGTTGCTGACCCCACTCGAAGCCTTTAGCCCTCCTGAGAGCTTTGAAGAAGGGAAAACACTTCTCCCCTGACTTGGAAAAGAAGCGCCCTATGGCTGCCAGGCAACCCGTTAGCTTCTGAACCTCTTTAACATTCTTCGGGGGAGCCATGTCTAATATGGCTTTGATCTTCTCGGGGATGACCTCGATTCCTCTTTAGCTGACTATGAAACCTAGGAATTTCTCCGACGAGATCCAGAATGCACATTTGTTCGGATTGAGCCTCATATCGTGCTTCCTAAGTACGTCGACTGCCTCTTTCAGATCAGCCACATGATCGGCCCCGTGGATGCTCTTCACAAGCATATCATCAACATATACCTCCATATTCCGGCCGATCTGTACTTGAAAAACCTTGTTGACGAGGCGTTGATAAGTGGCACCTGCATTCTTCAAACCGAAGGGCATTATCCTGTAGCAGTAGAGGCCCTGATCGGTTACAAAGGAGGTCCTCGGAATATCCGGGGGAAACATACGAATCTGATTGCAGCCTGAGAAGGCGTCCATAAAGATGAGGAGTTCATGGCCCGAAGTGGCATCAATCAAAGTATCGATGCTTGGAAGAGGGAACGGATCTTTGGGGCATGCCTTGTTGAGGTCGGTAAAGTCGATGCAAATCCTCCAGGTCCCGTTGGACTTTTTTACCATCACTACATTCGAGAGCCATTCGGGATAATTGACCTCTTGTATGAACCGAGCCTTCAAGAGCTTGTCCACCTCCTCTTTTATAGCTTGCTGGCGCTCGGGAGCGAACATGTGCCTCTTCTGTTGGACCGGTTTGGACCCCGGTGCAACGCTGAGGTGGTGGACTAGAAGCTCTTCGGAGATCCCTGGCATGTCCTCAGCGGACCAAGCAAAGAGGTCGCGGTTCCTTCGGATACACTAGACTATGTCGGAGCATAGGGCAGATGGGAGGGTCTTGCTAACAAAGAACTTTTGGCTCGGTTCTTGCTCAAAGAAGAGCACTTCCTCCAACTCATCCACCGGTTCGGACATTGGTCGGACATTCTCTTGAGGTATTTCAAGTGCTTCGAGGGAGAGGACTGGACCCCCTGTTGAAGTCATATAGCACTTGCGGGCTATCTCTTGATTGCCTTTTACTTCCCCTACCCCTGCCCGGGTGGGAAATTTCATCTTGAGGTGATATGCCGAAGGAACGGCTTCTAGGGTAGCTAGGCCGGGTCGGCCTAGGATCACATTATACGCAGCTGGAACATCAACGACCATAAAGTCCATCGGCTCCGTCCGGGTGGTAGGAGTTTTGCCAGCAGTTACATCGAGGGTGATTACCCCTTCAATAGTTACTAGCACTCCCGTGAACCCATGCAGTGTGTAGCCGGTGGGCTTAAGTCTGTCCCGGAATAGTTTGAGGCCTTTGAAAGCGACAAGGAAGAGGATGTTAACAGAGCTGCCATTGTCCACCAGGATCCTCTCCACTTTAAAGTTCGCCATATGGAGGTTTATAACAAGCGCATTACAATGGGGGGTTCGGACACCCTCAAGGTCTTCATCTGAGAATGTGACGAGTACTCCGAGACATTTAGAAGGAGGTGTGGCGCGAATCGAGTTGACTTCCCTTATAAATGCCTTTCGAGAGGAGTTGGAGGAGCCCCCATTGGCTCCCCATGAATGAGGTGTAGGACACGCTCCTCTTCAAATTCGGGTGTTTCATCGCGTTCAGGATGCTTGTTAGCCCCCCCGAGGCGGGGGAGGAAGATCGGCTCGGTCCTTTCTCACGAACTTAGTTAGCTGCCCCCTCTGGATGAGGACTTCTATCTCGTTCTTCAGGGCCCGACAATCATTGGTGTCGTGGCCATGGTCCCGATGATAGCGGCACCACTTCTCTTTGTCCCTCTTCTTGCCAGGGGTGTTCATTTTTGTCGCAGGAGGTATCACCCCCTCCTTCTCGACTTCCATGAGAATTGTGGAAATGTTGGCGTCAAGAGGAGTGAACTTTTCAAATTTGGGGGGAGGTCGGCGCTGACTGTCATTGTCCTTCTGAAGCTTCTTGACCCCTTCTTCTTCAGTTGTCTTTCTTTTTGTCCCGGAGGTAGACCCTCCGATGCCCGGGAGATATTCGGCTCTTCGGCCCGAATGTACTTCTCGCTCCTAAGAAGGAGGTCGGCAAAATTATGCGGAGGCTTCTTGGCGAGGGAGGAGCGAAGGTTAGAGTTGAGGACATTTGATTGGAAGGCGGCCGCCGCAACTGACTGGTCGAGGGAGGAGATGGATCTTACCTCTGCACTGAACCTCTTCAGGTAGTCTCTCAACTTCTCCCCCTTCTCCTGGCGGAGCTGGAGTAACGAGATGCTGGTCTTCTCCGTGCGTCTGCTACTCACAAAATGAGTGATGAAGAGGGTCTCAAACTGTTCGAAGGAGAATATGGAGGACGGGGCGAGTCGGGAGTACCATTCCTGAGCCGAACCTTTAAGAGTGGTGAGGAAGATTTTGCACAACAAGGCATCGGAAGCTTGGTGGATTAGCATGAGGGTTTTAAAGCTTTCGATGTGGTCCACGGGGTCTGACTCCCCCGAGTAAGTTTCGAACTGCGGGGTTTTGAAACCTCTTGGGATAGGAGCCTCCATGATGGTTCGGGAGAAGGGAGGTCTGCTCGGACGGATGGTTCTTCCTCATAACTCCTCATCCCTGTCTATTCGGCCGATGCACCTCTCCATCTCGTGGAGACGGCGGTAGAGAGCATCGTTAAACGAGCCCCTAGACTCGTCTTCATAGGAAGGGGAGCGGGGACTACGGTGACGATAACCCTGGGAGCGGCGAGGACTAGGAATATGCTGTTGGTCGTTAGAAGCCGAAGGAGGAGTTATGGACCGATGGTGAGGACTTTGGGCCCGTGGGGGAGTAGGAACCCTTTGGGTATTATTGTTGTTGGGTCGGAGGTTGAGAGCTTGCAACACCGTTTTTTGGAATTGCTGGAACTCGGCATGAGTGATGAATGCCTCATCGTTCCTCCGATGTTGCCGACCAGCAGAAGAATAGGGTCTTCTTCTGTGATGCTCGGGGGACTCTCTCCGCCCTCTTCTGGTAGGGGACCTTCTGTAGTCTCGGTGGTGAGGAGATCGCTCATCTAGATGTTGTTGGCGGGAGGCTCCTTCTCGGGCCCGCTTCTCATCCAGACGGCGGCGAAGATCCTCATCCTTCTGTCGATTAAGGATGGTATTGCGAAGGTCGAAAGCTCGGGAATTGTGGGAGGCCATAGAATCTGTAGAGGCATTGTGTATTGAGACATGGTCCTGATGGAGTGGTTGCTTCTGAAGGTCTACTCAGGAGCCCCCCACACCGGCATTCTGGAGACCGGTTTGACCGCGAGGGGGTTGATGATTCTGAGGAGGAGGTTGGTTCTGTGGAAGGGCTTGATTAGGCTGAGGGGCAGGTCCCGTCGGCAGAACGGTTTGCTGGGGAATCTCTTGTTGTGTTGGAGGAGTGGTAGGTCCACGGTTGGACCATCTGGATCTGAGTTTCCTTGGAGGCATGGCTGGAGAAGACCTGACTAACGGGAAGAGGGAAGGCTGCTATTCGTGGTGCTTCCCACAGACGGTGTCAATCTGCTGCCGCTAAATCTGGTGTGGGGGCAAACAGATAGTATTTGTGGATTCTTTGAAAACTTGAATAGCAAACCTGATACCTGTTCTGCCGGAGTTTGACCGTTGACTCCTGCCATTCACCTGCAAAAAGTACGAGACACCGGGGTTGATCCCGGCGACGCACCCTCCGACGCTCAAGTCAGTAATCAGGAAGATTATGAAAGAGCGTAAATTGGCAAAAGATTGATTACCTCTTAATGGTGATGGATGGGGAGTATTTATAGCCGCCTTTGGGATCGAATTAGGCATGTAATCCCTGTGTCTAGATAAGGATTGTAATCCCTAATTCCCAGTGAAAGGATAGATATGAATCAGGGCCGTCGATTAGGATTAATCAGAAACCCTAATTCTATCCTGCTGGACCGGGTTTGCAGCGGGTAAAAACACGTACCCGATTGGAGATGGATCCGTTCGCGGGTTAATGGGTCTTTGAGGAGGAGAACCAGTACCCGCTTCGGACCCATTGGTAGGAAAAATTACCATTTTACCCCTAGGCTTTAAGATTCGTTACTGATTTGGACGGTTCCGATTTAACCCCATTTTTAGCCATATCAATAATCACTAGATTCGTGTGGAAGTCTATTTCCAGATTCTTCGACGGATTCAGATTTGGATTTCTTTAGTAACGAGAATAACCATTTTAGTACTGTACAGTCATGCTGTCCTGAATATGAACATACACTGTTTTGCTCGTTTATGTGACCGTATTTTCATCGATGCATGTTTATTTGTTTCACTGAACATAATACTGATTATACCATATTAGTTTGACACTGTTTCGTACACATGCATGCCTGTTTGATAACCATAATAAAAGTAACCAAGCCGAGGTTTTCTTAAGGGAAGATCTAGTAGTGGAAAATATGGAAATGTGTACTTGGAAGGGAACTAGTGTTCCATACTGTTACTGTTACTGTTACTTTTTCTGTTACTGTTACTTTTACTGCTACTGCTATTGTTACTGATACCTGAGTACACTGCCCCAGTATGGTCCACTACGAAATCTAAAAGCGAAACTGTTTGTTGTAGCAACCATGTGTTATGTTTTTGGGGCGCATGAAGTGCTACCTAGCAAGTAATACATACAAAACTGTAAGAATATAAGACTGATACTATTAGACGGATACTGTTAGACTGATACTGTTATATTGTTATGCTGATATACTGAGCTTACTGTTACTAGACACTGGTAGTTGCCATATGACAGTATACTTGACACATTCATTTGTACTGTTAGTATACCATGCTAGTTGACTTCGTTTTACTGATTCATGCTAGTTATCACTATTGATGCATTATTCCATGTTATTTGTTAGTTCTTCATGTGCTTGTATCCTACGTTATAAGTGGCCCGTAACTTGCATTGACGGATACTTGTTTTCTCTTTCCTTTTCCTGCAAATTATTGATTGCAGATCAGGATGATCGTTTGCCCGATAGTATTGGCGAAATGAGATATTAGTGTTGGACATCTTTTTGCTATTATTATTATTGTTGTTTTGGAACAATGTATTTTGAGTACTTGGATATCTATTTTGTATTTGGGCGATGTGACCCAGGATATTTGACTTGTCCAGATTCTGATTTATTTGAGAATATTATATTTTGTTTCAAGTAAATTCTGTTGGTACATTGATTCAATATGCATGTGTGGTCGATTCTCTTGCTTCCAACTCTGATTATTTTGTGAGATGCTGTAAAGATTCCTGAACTGCTTATGGATGATGAAAATCATTCGCTGGGCTTTTGTTGCGTATCCGTATTTCGTATTCTTTTTGGGAAGCGGGGCAAGATTTTTGGTATCAGAGCCCAGGTTTGGCTAATGTCTTAGTTGGCTAATATATTAGACAAGTTTGGCTCGTACTGGGATCGGCTCAACACTTCACCAACCATGCATACATGAATGAAATTAATATCAACTCTAATTCTGGATGCTAATTGTTTTTGGTTTTGTGCAGACTATGGCTCGTGGAAATTCTTCTCAACTTGATCTGATTGAGGTTGTCACTGCTGTGCTTGAGCGGCTGATTAATCAGCAGCAAAACCACAGTGATCTTGTGATGGCTGCTCTTGAAGCTACCCGGGTTCCGCCTCCTGTTGTGCCTGTGCAGGCAAATCTTCCTCCTCATCCAGGAACAGTTTCAGATTTTATGAGGCTGCATCCCGATCGTTTTTCCGACCCTGAAATGCCTTTGGAGGTTGAACAGTGGTTGATCCGGACTGAGCGCTTGCTCTTGGCGGCACGTGTTGCCGAGGCTGATAGGGTGGATGTGGTTTCCATCCAGTTGGTGAATTTGGCTCATATTTGGTGGATGTTCGAGTCCGAGCGACTTGAGAGGCCTATTGCTTGGGCTACTTTCACTCGGGGATTCTTGAAGAAGTTCTTCCCCAGTAGTACTCGAGTTGAGATGGAACAGTAATTTCTGGCCCTAAAACAGGTTAAGTCATTATTCTATTTTTGAAATTTTGTTACATAATTGTTCAAATAATGTTGTAACATGGACTTCTTGAAACAGGATTCCAGGTCAGTGGATGAGTACACAACTGAGTTTATTAAACTTAGCCGCTTCGCTGCCATTCTTGTGGTAACCGAAAAGGATAGGGCTTGTAGATTCACAAATGGACTTGAGCAGGATATCAAGAGGCATCTTGTCTCTTTTCGCTTGCGTACTTATGTTGAAGCTCTTGAGGCAGCTCGAGCTCAGGAGCAAGCTCGTGGGGGTTTGGTTCCTTCTCCGCGGACTGTTCTGCATCCTGCTGCTAGGCCTTCTGGTGGTCCTATTTGGAGGCCTGTCCCAACCCATTCGATCAGGGCAATTCCGTATCCTTCTGTTGGTCTCCAGAAGGATGGTTTTTGCAACTTCTGTCAGATGTCTGGGCATGAGCATAAGAATTGTTGGCGCGTCAATCGCCAGTGCTTTAAGTGTGGCGCCGCTGATCATTCTGTACGCGATTGTCCACAACAGCAATAGATGGCTCTTCCAGCCGGGGAGCCTGTTTAGTAGGCAGGCCCAGCTCGTGGTCTAGTTAGGCCTCCGCTTCCTCCTCAGCATCAGATTGTCGGTGATGCTGTTTATTTCTGAGACACGTGTGGAAGCACCAGGTGTAAGTTCGAACTCAATTTGTATTGAAGGAGATTGCCGCTCGTCCGCCGACCTTCGGTTGACCTTCTGGGGCCTACGATGAGCTCGGAAAGACGTTGAAGGTTGGGCTCGGATCGGAAGGGTCGGATCCGAGGTCTTGTGTACCTGCAGACGGTCCTGAAACACCGGGGTTTGTCCCGGTGGCGGACCCTCCGACGCTCTAGTCAGTCTCTGTGAGAGAGTAGCAATAACTAGGTATATTTAAGTGGCAAAAGATTGATTACCTCCAAAAGGTGGGTGAGGGTCTAGTATTTATAGAGAATCCCAACCGGGTTTGGTTCCGCTTGGGGGCCGGGTTTGGATCTGAAAGCCCATGGGCCTGACGTGGCAGAAGGCCCAGGGGGTTTAGGGCGGTTGCGGTGATACCAGGAGTGGTATAGGGCTGACGTGGCGAAACCCTTGGCGGTATTTGGAGCTGACGTGGCCCATCGTGAGTCCTCTGTGCCTCTGGGGGAATCGGAGGGCCTAGGCTGCGCCAGGTCATCCTTCCGCCCCGCCAGAGAGGGGGGACGGCCTGAGGGACTGCTCCGGATCGGACTCCGGGGGATACTGAGGCTCGTCAGTACGAGGAAGCCGGCACTGTGGGGGCAAACACGAGGTTCGGCGCCGACCCCGAAGGGGTCCGGAGCCGAACCAGGTTGTTATTCTTGCTTTTCTGAGTAGGAATTGTATTGGGCCCTGGATGGGCCTCAGGCCATTTTTACACTGTCACACAAGCCCCCCACTCCTGCAGGGGGTGCGGGAGCTAGCCGTGGAGGAGTGCTCATGGTTGTAGAAAATGGGATGGTGAGTCATTGGATCTTCGTGAGAAGAGTACCCTGGTGTCAGACCCGACCCCGAGCCGGTCGAGGGATTATGGGCCAACAAGGGGGGTAGCGAGCCGTTGGCCTTCCTGAGAAGACCACCCTGGTGCCAGACCTGACCTCGAGCTTGGCGAGGGATTACTGGAAGGCAAGGGCGATGACGAGCCGTGAAGCCTTCCGGAGAAGACTCCCCTGGTGCCGGACCCGACCTCGAGCTGATCGAGGGATTATGGGCCAACAAGGGGGGTGGTGAGCCGTTGGCCTTCCTGAGAAGACCTCCCTGGTGCCAGACCTGACCTCGAGCTTGGCGAGGGATTACTGGAAGGCAAGGGCGATGGCGAACCGTGAAGCCTTCCTGAGAAGACTCCCCTGGTGCCGGACCCGACCTCGAGCTGATCGAGGGATTTATGGGCCAACAAGGGGGGTGGCGAGCCGTTGGCCTTCCTGAGAAGACCTCACTGGTGCCAGACCTGACCTCGAGCTTGGCGAGGGATTACTGGAAGGCAAGGGCGATGGCGAGCCGTGAAGCCTTCCTGAGAAGACTCCCCTGGTGCCGGACCCGACCTCGAGCTGATCGAGGGATTTATGGGCCAACAAGGGGGGTGGCGAGCCGTTGGCCTTCCTGAGAAGACCTCCCTGGTGCCAGACCTGACCTCGAGCTTGGCGAGGGATTACTGGAAGGCAAGGGCGATGGCGAGCCGTGAAGCCTTCCTGAGAAGACTTCCCTGGTGCCGGACCCGACCTCGAGCTGATCGAGGGATTTATGGGCCAACAAGGGGGGTGGCGAGCCGTTGGCCTTCCTGAGAAGACCTCCCTGGTGCCAGACCTGACCTCGAGCTTGGCGAGGGATTACTGGAAGGCAAGGGCGATGGCGAGCCGTGAAGCCTTCCTGAGAAGACTCCCCTGGTGCTGGACCCGATCTCGAGCTGATCGAGGGATTATGGGCCAACAAGGGGGGTGGCGAGCCGTTGGCCTTCCTGAGAAGACCTCCCTGGTGCCAGACCTGACCTCGAGCTTGGCGAGGGATTACTGGAAGGCAAGGGCGATGGCGGGCCGTGAAGCCTTCCTGAGAAGACTACCCTGGTGCTAGACCTGACCCCGAGCTGGCCGAGGGATTTCGGGCTAACAAGGGGGATGGCGACCGGTTGGCGCCCCAGAGTGACTGAGCGGGGATATCCCACCATTGGTGTGGTGCATTGAAGGTTCTCCGAGAATGGTGTGATGGTCCAATTTCCTAGGGGCATTTAATGGCGCCGCCTAATAAATGTAGATGGTGCATGGTTTTCCGTTGATTGACCTTCCCTGTGCCTCAACGGTTAGTCCCTGGGGGAGGTTATAAATACCTCTCCCCTCCATTGTAGGTATGATCAAAACAGGGGTGGCCCATTGGCTCTCAGAGGTGTCTGCTTCGGCGGACGCCTGTCTTTGGCTAATATTTTCGACCCTAGCAGCGTCGGAGAGGTGGTTACTCTGCCGCCCTGATCTTCTCTTGGATCTGATGGACCTTGATATGGTGGCCAGATCTACGGGAGATCAGGGCGAGAGGGGTGACGGCCGAGATCCGTGCTGTGGGAAGAGGAGCTTCGGTTTAGTGGTGGTTTTGCTGTCTGGATCCCTTTTCGGGTCAGACTGCCCTGTCGTGGAGGTTTGGCCCGGGGGAGATCCAGACGAAAAGACGCACCCACCGTATACCAGCCTTGGGGCTGAAAGGCCTCGGATGGGGGGGCCACCTCCCGTCGGGGGTCGGTCAGTCCGTCTTGATAGGGCTGTAGGCGATGGCGGTTTCTGTTCCACCCTCGAACAGTTCGGGGTTTCGGCTGCCGAAGCTGTAAGTCCCGGGCTGCTCGAGGGTGAGAGGGGAACTGGTCGGACGCTGGAGCCCAGGGCGTCCGTCCTATGACGGCGCCTTAAACTTACAAAAAAAATGTTTTCTCCGTCGTGTATCCCGCCCGACCCGACCCCAGAGTTAGGCCGTCAGTCTGGCGTCTGATGACGTCCCCCGCACAGGTTTCGAGAACGCGGCGCGATTTTCCAGGCGGCAGTTGTGCGTCAATCAGTGAACAGTAATCGCGGAAGTCGAGGAGCCGTTCTTCCCTAATATAAGCATTCCCCCTTTTTCCCTTTCGCCCACTTCAATCTTGCTGCTTCTTTCTTCAAAAAACCTCCCACCCCTTCAGCGATTGTTCTTGCAGTTTGCCGTACTCGGTTCGCCCTTCCGAAGCGGTCCCAGGTTAGTTTGGTAAGTTTGTTTTATCTTTAGGCACAGATGGATAGGGCTCAGTCCGGTTCGTCGGCGTCGTCGTCCAGGGGGGAAGTAAAGCCTGACTCTCCGTCGACGTCGTGGGAAGAACCCATGCTCGAGGAGGGGTCGGTGCCCGTAGTGGGCCATACTGGCTTGGTTTCTTTGGAGGACTCAGTAGGTGAGGGGGAAGCGGCACACAAGTCGAGGGCGTCGCGTACTCGACGTCCCTTTGTGGTGGAGAGTAGTGGGTCGGAGGGAACCGGCGAGGGTTCGGACGGCATTCGCGTGCTGGAGCTGTCTTCCGATGAGGAGAGGGGCGAGGGTAATATAGTGAGGAGATCCACCGCTCGGGGTCGAGGACCGTCGAAGCGAGTTAAGAAGGAGAAGAGGGCCCCAGGAAAACCGGGGTCGAGGACCGGCGGTTCGAGCAAGGCGCCTGTTTTCCGTAATTTGATGACCGGTTCGCCTGTTCAGCCGAAGCATTTCCGTCAGTATCCCGACGATCTTTCTGACCAGGAGCTCTTCGGAGTGCAACCCTCTTCGCCGAGCCGGGGGAGGGTGATGATGGACGCGATCTCGACCGTTTTGGAGGGCGGGGATTTGGAGGTTCTGCAGCTGGCGTATCATATAGGGCCTGGTCACGAACTGCTGATGCCGAGCCCTACTCTGCGTCCCACCGATCCCTTATCAGCTTGGTACTGTGTCTTCCCAGTGGACGCTTTTATCTCTGGCCTGAGGTTGCCAATCTACCCGTTCATTAGGGACGTGTTGAACTGGGCCTCCTTGGCGCCCATGCAGTACGGGCCGAACTCATGGAAGCAGATCATCTGCTTTATGCTGATGTGCGAGGAGCAGCAAGTCCCCCTGCGGCTGAACGTGTTCCGTGCAATGTTGATGGTCAATCCGTCGGCCGAGGGTGTATACTATATCTCTCCCCGGAGTGGGGGGAAGGTCGTTCGTCACCACCCCGATTCCATCAAGGGATGGAAGGAGAAGTATTTGGTGATCCGGAGTGAAGAGCCATGGGACATTCCTACTCGATGGAACCACTCCAAGCCGAGCCACCCACCGCCGAGGCAGGGGGATCTGTCGGCAGATGAATGGGGGTTTGTCGAGCGCCTCCGCCAGTCACCTAGTATTGATTGGACGGAGGTGACGGAGACCACTCTGGCGAGCGCTGGACTGAGCCCAGCTGTTATGCGTATGTAGTTGTTCCTTTCCTCTGGGTCCTTTCTTGCTTTCTTGCTCATTGCTCTTAATGGTTTTTTCTGCAGGTATGGATGAGGCATCGATCCAGGCAAGGCGGCTGGCCATGAAGAAGGAAAACGCCGAGAAGAAGAAGGCGGAGGCGGCGAAGAGGTCGAGGGAGCTGCCCCTTGTTATCTCGGAAGTTCAACTCGAGCCGAGGACCAAGAGGGGTCGCTCCGAGACGAGCAAGGGCGCGGCTTCTTCGAAGGGTCAGGGCCGAGCAGGGGCCCCTGTTCTCGACAAGGGGAAAGGTCCCTGGGTCGAGGCCGAGGAAGAGGATCCGGTGGTGGAGCTGTTGCGGCAGCGGTGGGCTCCTGACTGGTCGGTTCTGATGGGGGACCGCCTGACAGAGGAGGCCCAAGCCGTCGAAGTGGTGGAAAAGCTGGCGACCCCTCGCGATCGCAAGGCGATGGAGGGCGAGCCCGTAGAGGCGGCGTTCGCCCGCCTGGCACAGGCCACTGTGCAGGTAAGTCCGTCGACTCTGTCCCTCTTTGTTGATTTACGTGCCGAGGCCTCATCTTGTTCTGCCGGTGGTTGTAGGCTTGTATACAGGGGGCCAACATCAAGAACCTGTACGAGGCGTCCCTGGCTCAAGAGCGAGCTCGAGCGGAAAAGAGCGAGCTGGAGATGAAGGAGATGCGAATCGAACTCGAGGGTTCGCATAAGAGAGAGCAGCAGCTGGAGCTCCAGCTCAAGGCCAAGGATGTAGAGTGGGAGAAGAAGATGGCCTCCCTGAAGACGAAGTTCACCAAGGAGGCGAAGGAGGTGTTGCACAAGGGCCAGCAGATGGTGATCGCGGCCCAGGACAAGAGCTATGAGAGGGCCCTCAGCCACGTGAGGCACTTCTTCCCGGCCCTCGATCTGTCCAATTTTGAGTATGATATGGAGATCGAGGGGACGTCGAAGACTCCGGGTGAAGAAGGGCCCGCCGTCGACCCCTCGGCCGACGCTCCCGTGGATCCGTCCGTCGGCGCGGAGGTGGGTCAATGAGTTGTGTAATTTTTGTCTTTCTTTTTCTCTCCCTCGATTGTGTTTGCCTCCCGCGGACTGGCCACCGCACTTTTTGTAAGAAACACTTGGATTTATAGTGGTAAGAAAAGTTTTTTGACCGGCCGGTTGGTTTGACCTTGGACATTTCTGAATCTTCTTGAGAATGTGTGTTGAGTTGGTTGGTTATCTTGTAGGTCGCGGCTCTCCTCCCTGACGGGGACTCCCGTAGTTTCTATGTGGCGCGACTCCGGAGTAAGGTTAAGGTCCTGGAAGCCGCGCTGGCTCGTCACCGAAGGGGGGCTCGGGACACCGATGAAGCTTGTAACTTTTACCGGAATAAGTTCGCCGTCTTGAGTGCGGAGGCGCGCCGATTGAGGAGAGTGATGTGGGATCGGGAGCCCAGCGGGACGGACGTTAGACGAGCCGGGCTAGGTACCTTGGAGCCGAGGTCCTCTCCTGGGGGGTTACCTCGCGACGTCTTTGTGGAGAAGGAGATGGAGATGCCTCGTTACAAGGCGATGTTGGGAGCCCCGTTCTCTTCCTCCTTGGGTCGACAGGCGGAGGGGGTTCCCTCTGCGTTGCTGCTGTTGCAGTGGGCGCGACCGGATGACGCCCAGAGTTCGGTGGCTGGACCGTCGATTGTGGCTGAGGCTAAGGAATATCACAACGAGGGGAGGGGCCCCTAGTTGCTTGGTCGAAGTACTCTTTGTCCCTCGTTGGGCCCGGGGGGCCCTGATCTACCTGATTTGAGAAGAGTGGAGCGGTCTTGTAACGGTCTTTGTTTTTCTTTCGTTTTATTTTTTCTCTTTGGAACGAAAAATAAAGGGGTATGAAAGAAGAATCCTTTTCCCTCCTCGCTCCGGCCAGCGATGAGGTACGAAATGTCGGAGGCAAGGTCCGGCTCCATCGTTCCGCGAGGGATCGAAGTGGGGCCTTAGGAAGGACCTTCGGTCCGGACTCGTACTGAGATTATCGAGACATTTGGGGTTCGGATAAAAAGGCATATTTTTAGTATAAGGTACGGAGGGCCGCTAAGGCAGCCCTTTACAAACGAGGGTTTACACCAAAAAAGAAGATTTACATATAGCCGGGCCATAGTCTATGCTCGTCCGGCGTCGAGGGGGAACACACCTCCACCGACGGTGGTCATGTAGCATGATCGCGCTGCTTCTTGGCTGCCTCGGACGATGCCGACTCCTTGAGGGGTGGGGAACTTGAGCTTCAGATGGTAAGCCGAAGGCACCGCTTGTAGGGAGCATAGTCCAGGCCGGCCAAGTATGGCGTTGTAGGCCGCCTTGACGTTGACCACCATGAAGTCCATGGATTCGGTCCTCTTGACAGGAGTCGACCCGGCGGTAACGTCGAGGGTAACAATCCTTTCTATTACGACAGGGACGCCTGAGAACCCGTGCAGGGTGTACCCAGCTGGCTTGAGTTTTCCTCGGGGTAACCTGAGATTTTCGAAGGCTTCGAGGAAAAGAATATTCACCGAGCTACCATTGTCGACGAGGATCCTGCGAACCTCACAATTAGCCATGTGGAGGTTGATGACGAGAGCATCGCAGTGGGGCAAGCGAACACCTTCAAGGTCTTCCCCTGAGAAGGAGACCGGCCTTGATTGTAGTTTGGGCGAGGGGTTGTCTTTGACAGCGTTCACCTCTCTAAGGAAGGCTTTTTTGGAAGTGTTTGATTCGCCTCCCATCGGTCCTCCGTGGACACAGTGCAAGATGAAAGGGATATCCGCGGCTCCCTCGGAGTCGGGGTCCCGATTCTGGGACTGGTTTGGAGCAGGGTTCGGAGGCGATTGCCTCCGGTTCCTAGCGTCTCGCCGATCCCGTGGGCCTTCTCGGGTAAACTCTCGGAGGTATCCTCTGGAAATGAGTTCTTCAATTTCGTCTTTCAGGGCTCGGCATTGGTCGGTTTCGTGCCCGTGATCTCTGTGGAAGCGACAGTAAAAGCGCTGGTCTCGATTCTTGTTGTTATTAGATCGGGGGGGTAGTCGGACAATGCCCTTGTCTTCGATTTCCAAGAGGATGGCGGAGATGTTATGCGTCAGGGGAGTGTACCTCTCGAAGCGGGGGACTGGCGGGACCTTCTTTATGGCCCCCGGGTCCCTTGGAGCTTTCTTCGGTGGTTCGCCTTCCTCGGTCTTCCGCTTTCCTTTCCCGGTGGCATCCCTGGCATCTTCGGGGTTAAGGGCCTCTTCTGCCCTAATGTATTTCTCGACCCTATTAAGGAGGTCGGGGAAGTCGACGGGGGGTCTCTTGGCCAGAGAGGCCTTCAGCTGTCCGGGGCGGACGTTGTGTCGGAATGCTGCTGAAGCGACGCCTGGGTCGAGGGAGGAGACCGACCTTGCCTCAGCGGTAAATCTCCGGACGAACATTCTGAGTGATTCCCCCTCTATCTGTTTGAGCCCAAGTAATGAGGCGCTGGTCCTTTCGGCCTTCCGGCTAGTGACAAAATGGGCAAGAAAATTGCCCTCGAGTTGGTCGAAGGAGTAAATGGAGCCGGGGGCGAGTTTCGAGAACCACTCGCGAGCAGGACCCCGAAGGGTGGCGGGGAAGGCTCGGCAGAGCAGGATATCCGAGGCGCTGTGAATCATCATGAGGGTTTTGAAACCCTCCATGTGATCAGCAGGATCTCCCTCGCCGTCGTAGGTCTCGAATTGAGGGGGTCGGAAATTCCGGGGTATTTCCGCTTGGAGGATGGGGGCGGAGAAGGGTGGACGGACAGGTCTGTACTCCTGAGCCATTCTTTGGCCGCCGTCCCTTATGTGATCGAGGCGGTCCTCCATTTCTTGTAGGCGTCTTAGGAGTACGTCATCGTCTTTCGGCTGGATCGTTGAAGGGCGGGACGCGCTGGCTTCGACGTCCGACCCCGTTTGTGAATGGAGGGTTTCTTCCCTGGGGGCCCGTCGGAGGGCTCCCAGCATTTCTTTTCGGAAGTCTTGGAATTCCTTATGAGTGACGGGGGCTCTTTCGGCCCGGTTTGGTCGGTCCGAGGGTTGTCTTCCGACTCGGCTGAGCGCGGGTCTGCGTACCTCGGACGGTGGCCTCGGGCGGTTCGGGGCCGGGTTGGAAGCGGCCCTTCTCCTGCTGCGGGTAATCTTGCGGTTGAGGATTATTCCCCGGAGGTCGGGCTGGGCTGGCCGGCCGACGCTCCCTTGGGACTCCCGAGAGGGAGCCTTGTGTTTCGACGGGCGTGGCCTGGCTCTATTGGTGGGTGGGGGCGAGTCCCGTTGGTTGACGGAGGAAGCAGCCCCCTTGCCTTTGGATGCCATGAGGATTCGGCTGTCGATGGCCTTTGAGGGTCTGGGTCGGATCGGCTTCTGGAGCAGCTGGTTCCCACAGACGGCGCCAACCTGATGCTGTTTATTTCTGAGACACGTGTGGAAGCACCAGGTGTGAGTTCGAACTCAATTTGTATTGAAGGAGATTGCCGCTCGTCTGCCGACCTTCGGTTGACCTTCTGGGGCCTACGATGAGCTCGGAAAGACGTTGAAGGTTGGGCTCGGATCGGAAGGGTCGGATCCGAGGTCTTGTGTACCTGCAGACGGTCCTGAAACACCGGGGTTTGTCCCGGTGGCGGACCCTCCGACGCTCTAGTCAGTCTCTGTGAGAGAGTAGCAATAACTAGGTATATTTAAGTGGCAAAAGATTGATTACCTCCAAAAGGTGGGTGAGGGTCTAGTATTTATAGAGAATCCCAACCGGGTTTGGTTCCGCTTGGGGGCCGGGTTTGGATCTGAAAGCCCATGGGCCTGACGTGGCAGAAGGCCCAGGGGGTTTAGGGCGGTTGCGGTGATACCAGGAGTGGTATAGGGCTGACGTGGCGAAACCCTTGGCGGTATTTGGAGCTGACGTGGCCCATCGTGAGTCCTCTGTGCCTCTGGGGGAATCGGAGGGCCTAGGCTGCGCCAGGTCATCCTTCCGCCCCGCCAGAGAGGGGGGACGGCCTGAGGGACTGCTCCGGATCGGACTCCGGGGGATACTGAGGCTCGTCAGTACGAGGAAGCCGGCACTGTGGGGGCAAACACGAGGTTCGGCGCCGACCCCGAAGGGGTCCGGAGCCGAACCAGGTTGTTATTCTTGCTTTTCTGAGTAGGAATTGTATTGGGCCCTGGATGGGCCTCAGGCCATTTTTACACTGTCACAGTCGGTTAGAGGACCGCTGTTCCGAGGAGAGGTCGGGCTTTCAACTTGAATGTTGCAGATGCCGAGACAGCTGAAGGAGTTCTGACAGGTATATTTTGGTTTGTTGTTTTGTTGTTTTGTTCCCTTTTTGTTTTCTTTCTTTTGGTCTTGTTTTGCTTTCTTTCTGTTGTCTTCTGCATTGTTGTATTTTTTCTCACCCTTGATTGTCTATTTTACTTCTCCTTGTCTTTGGATTCCTTAGGTATCATCATTGTTTACTCTTTTCCTGCTCGTGTTCTTTTCAATTCTGGGGCAACCCATTCTTTTGTCTCCTCTCGATTTGTCGCTCGCCTTCAGTTGGAGTGTAGCAACATGTCAGAGGTTTGGAACATTATGACAGGTGGTGGTGTTGTCATTTGTTCCCATGAGTGCAGGAAATGTCCCGTTGTTATTGGGGATGCGGATTTCAAAGCCAACCTGATTATAATTGGGAATTCAGAATTCGACGTCATTCTCAGTATGGATTGGTTGGGTGAAGCCCATGCCATTATTGAATGCCATGCCAAGAAAGTTGTCTTCAGAATTTCAGATCGAGCAGAATTCGAGTTCCATGCCGGGGAGTCTTCCCTTGGCCGAGCAAGGATTGCAGTTGAACAGGTGGATTGTGTGATGGAATTGCAGTCATGCTGTGAGGCTGCGACTCTAGTAGTTCGGAATTTCTTGGATGTTTTTCTAGATGAGTTTCCTGGCTTACCCCGTGATAGGGAAGTGGAGTTCGGTATTGATGTTCAGCCTAGAACGGCACCGATATCGAAGAGTCCCAACAGGATGGCACCTGTTGAGCTAGCAGAGCTTAAGGTGTAGCTTCAAGAGTTTCTTGATTTGGGTTTTATCAGACCAAGTGTTTCGTCTTGGGGTGCTCCAGTCCTTTTTGTCAACAAGAAGGATGGTAGTCGTCGCCTGTGTTTGGATTATCGGGAACTGAACAGTGTCACTGTGAAGAACCGGTATCCGTTGCCCAGAATCGATGATTTGTTTGATCAGTTGAGTGGGGCTGCTGTTTTCTCGAAGTTGGATCTTCGTTCTGGGTATCACCAAGTCAAGGTGAAGGCTGCAGATAAACAGAAAACTACATTCAGGACTAGATACGGGCATTATAAGTATCTTGTGATGCCGTTCGGGGTCACTAATGCGCCAGCTGTATTCATGAGTCTTATGAACCGGGTCTTCTCTTAGTTCTTGGATAGATTTTTGGTTGTCTTCATTGATGACATTCTGGTATATTCTCGGAATCGGGAAGATCATGCTAAGCATCTTAGAGTGGTTCTGCAGACCTTGAGAGAGAATCAGCTCTATGGAAAACTTAGCAAGTGCGAGTTTTGGCTCGACAGGGTTTCTTTCTTGGGGCACATTATTTCTGGCGATGGTCTTTCTGTGGATCCTTCTAAGGTTGAAGCTGTGAAGGATTGGCCTATTCCTAAGTTAGTTTCCGAAGTGCGGAATTTTCTTGGTCTCGCTGGCTATTATCGAAAATTCGTTCAAGATTTTTCGAAGATTGCAGGGCCGCTAACTAAACTGACAGGAAAGGATCAGAAGTTTTGTTGTTCTGATGAGTGCAATGAGACTTTTGTTGAGTTGAAGAATAGATTGACGTCAGTACCTGTGTTGACTATTCTAGATGGTTCAGGCAGATTTGTAATTCACTGTGATGCTTATGGTAAGGGTCTTGGAGCAGTTCTTATGTAGAAGGGCCGTGTCGTTGCGTATGCATCAAGGCAGTTGAGGCCGCATGAGAAGAACTATCTTACTCATGACTTGGAGTTAGCGGCAGTGATCTATGCTTTGAAGCTGTGGAGACATTATTTACTTGGAGACCGTGTGGAGATTTTTACAGACCACAAAAGTCTCAAGTATGTCTTTACCCAGAAGGAGTTAAAACATGAGGCAAAGGCGTTGATTGGAACTTATCGCCGATTATGACATCAGTTTGCAATACCATCATGGTAAAGTAAACTTGGTTCCTGATGCTTTGAGCATAAGACCAGCAGTTATGGTTCTTACTCAGCAGAGTGATCTCATTGAGCAGATGAGGAGGTTGGATTTGGAGGTTTTGTTGCCAAGTTCTGGTCAGTGTTGTCTTGCGCTCCAGCTTCAATCTTCTTTTGTTGATCAAATCAAGGAGGCTCAGGCTGGTGATGCGCAGTTGCAGGGTTTTCGAGGCAAGGTTGAGTCTGGGTCCAAAACGGACATGGTTATTCACGCCGATGGTTCGCTTCGTTTTGGTTCCTGGTTGTGTCCCTAAGGGTGAAGTTCGTCAGAGGTTGCTTGAAGAAGCTCATCAGTCTTCGTATTCAATCCATCCTGGCGGTACTAAGATGTATCGGGATTTGAAGCTTCCTTTCTGGTGGCATGGTATGAAGGGGGCTATTGCTCGGTTTGTGGCTCAGTATTTGATCTGCCAGCCGGTTAAGGCAGAGCATCAGAGAACCGCTGGACTTCTTCAACCGCTTCCTATTCCGGAGTGGAAGTGGGAGCATATCACCATGGATTTTGTGACCGCCTTGCCGAAGAGTCCTAAGGGTCACAATACTATTTGGGTGATTGTCGACCGTTTGACGAAGAGTGCTCACTTCGTTCCTTTTCGTGTCGGTCAGTCTACTGAGAGCCTAGCAGAGAAGTACATGCAAGAGATTGTTAGGCTTCATGGGGCTCCAGTCAGTATTGTATCCAACAGGGATACGAGATTCAGATCTCAGTTTTGGGAGAGTCTTCAGGCTAATTTGGGGAGTAAGTTGAAGTACAGTACAACTTTTCATCCCCAGACTGATGGATAGTCAGAGCGAACTATTCAGATTCTTGAGGACATGTTGCGATCCTGTATGTTACAGTTCGGTGGATCATAGGAGGACCATTTGCATCTCGTAGAGTTCTCGTACAATAACAGCTTTCAAGCCAGTATTAAAGCTTCTCTGTTCAAGGCACTCTATGGGCGGAAGTGCAGATCGCCAGTGTGCTGAGATGACATTAGTGAAAGGAAGTTGTTGGGTCCAAAGTTGATCACCAGGACAGTTGATGCAGTGGTTCAGATCAGGAAGCATTTGCAGGCAGCTCAGGATAGGCCGAGGCGATGGGCGTCCATCGGAGGGCTATGGAGTTTGTTGTTGGTGACCATGTTTTCCTAAAGGTATCGCCATGGCACGATGTCATTTGGTTCGGTGGTGGGGACAAGCTTAGCCCTAGGTTTATTGGACCATTTGAGATTTTGGAGCGAGTAGGCAAGGTGGCCTATCGTTTTACATTGCCGCCAACTTTATCGGGAGTGCACAATATTTTCCATGTCTCACAACTCAGGGGATATATCCGAGATAAGAGTCACGTGATCGACTACTCTGAGTTGACCGTGCGGCCGGATTTGACTTGTGAGATTCTGCCAGTTGCTATTGTGGATCGGCAGGAGAATGTGCTTAAGAACAAGGTCATCAAGGTGGTTCGTGTTGCTTGGAATCCTCACTCGCCTAGTGAGTCGACTTGGGAGCTGGAGGAGGAGATTCAGCAGAAGTTTTCTCATTTGTTTGAGTTGTTTTGTTTTGTTCTTTTGGTTGTTTTTGGGTTACCCTATGTATCTTCTTTTTGAATTTCGAGAACGAAATTCTTTTTTTACGTGGGTAGGATTGTAAGCCCTGTTTCTCATTTTTCGTATTTTTGGTATATTTTTCTTCTTCTTGAGTAATTGTATTCTCTTGTACTTTTTTTTTGACCGTATATTGGAGTTATTTTCAATATATATTCATTTTATTTCATTTTTGAGCTCCTTGTGTTTGATTTGTTCGTCATTTTGCTTCATTCTCCATCGATTGTTGTTTTTTTTTCTCTTTAGTAGATTCTTGTTCTCTTTATTTTGCTCTTGGGTGTTCATGGTGTTTCGGTTGGTTACCCTAGTCGTAATCCTATTGCTTTTGATCCCTAATTGATCACCAAAGCAAAATTAGCCTACAATCCTATTTTGAATCCTATACAAATTGTATCATAATCACCTCCTATTGAACAAATCCTATTACTACTCCTTGTGGACTCAATTAAACCCAAATACCCAATACCCATATCCTACTACAAACCCTAATACCCAAAACCCTATATATATAATCTCTCTCCCTCTCCATAAACGCTAACCCTAACCTACTTCTCCCGGCCTCCCTCTCTCCCCCGATCGATCTGCACCCTAGCCGCCAACAACCCCGACCAGGCCGACCCCCTCTTTCGGCCTACACCTCACCCTACTCCCAATCCCCATTGCCGACCTTCACCATAGCGCGAGCTCCATCCCACCACCACACCAACATCCATATCACCCCTCTCTACCTCTCTCCCGTCCTTCGGCGCCGTTCGACGATCCGCAGCAGCAGCCAGCCTAAGGCCAGCTGCCCGACGCTACTTCTCTCTCTTCGTTGGTGTTGCACGTGCTCGTGTTTGAGTGCGCATGTGATCGTGTTTGCTTTGTTCATGGATTTCTTGTTCGTGGGTTTGTTCGTTGTCGGGATCCGTTCCCATTATTCTTGGTGTTCTTCTTTTTCATCTTCGGTTAAGGCAAGTAACTTGTACTCAAGTTCCTTTGTATTATACAATACAAAAATACCTCTTATAGTGTAGTTGGGTTCTAGAGACAACTCGCGTGTGTGTTATTTTTGATGGGTTTCGTCTCTATTGTGCTATTTGACCATAGTTGGCTCACGACACAAAATCGACATAAAAATAACTAGGTTTGACTGTTCTTGATCTATTCATATATGTGAGATAATTAGGTGAATTTATGTGTTTGATGAGATCCATGTGATATGATGGTTGTGAATATGTTGTGTACCCTATTTCATTATGTTTGGACACTAAGTAGACTCTATATCATATGTGATTGTGATCGGAACAAGTTTCGTATGATTTATGTTGGTTTTGTTCCTCGTGAAAATCTGTAATTATCGATGATCAGTTTTGAATTGTATTTTAGACCATATTACGCTATTTTTGTATTTTACATGAATTGTAGAGAAATCTGTCTTCTTTTCAACCCCTCTGACCTTGATTGATTTCATTTTCGTATGAGTTATGGCTGTTTTACTACAGAGATGTATTTTATTTCCATACTTCGTTTTTTAATGATTTTGATGATTAAACTATTTTCATACTAGTCTGAAATATATTATTTTCATCTGGAACTTTGCACAGTATTTCTATACCTTTTTAGGGATTACCCAAAATTTTGGTGGATATTATTGATGAGTTTTATTCGCCGTTTCATGCTTGTTTATGAAAGCTATACTTGCTGTATTTTGCTCGCTATTCTGTAAAGAATCGTATTTTTACCATATTTCCTTTTACTGTATGGAAAATTTTAATGAAATTTGAAAGTTATATTATTTTGTCTATTTTCATCTCCCTTTTGGAGGATTTGGATTTTGTTTCACGGTTTGCGAGATATCACGGTTTACGAAATATGAAACTTTATATTCTGATACTAGACAAATAGGGGATTACCCCGGATTTTTTCCTGGATTTATTTGAGGAGTTTTAATGCTGTTTTTCTGGCTGTGAATTCGTTTTACGGATTTCTGGCTGAACGTGTTTTCTGGATTCAAATCAGTTTTGAGTTATGATTGTGAATTACTATATGACTTATATATAATCGCTGGATTCATGTGGAAGTTTATTTTCCATATTCTTCGACGGATTCAGATTTGGATTTCTGTAGTAACGGAAATTACTATTTTAGTTCTGTACTGTCATGCTGTCCTGAATATGAACATACACTGTTTTGCTCGTTTATGTGACCGTATATAATCTATGCATGTTTATTTGTTTTCCTGAACCTAATACTGATTATACCATGTTAGTTTGACACTGTATCGTACACATTCATGCCTATTTGATAACCATAATAAAGTAACCAAGCTGGGGTTTTCTTAAGGGAAGATCTAGTAGTAGAAAATATGGAAACGTGTACTTGGAAGGAAACTAGTGTTCTATACTGTTACTGCTACTGTTACTTTTTCTGTTACTGTTACTTTTACTGCTACTGCTACTGTTACTGATACCTGAGTACACTGCCCCATTATGGTCCACTATGAAATCTAAAAGCAAAACTGTTTGTTGTAGCAACCATGTGTTATGTTTTTGGAGTGCATGAAGTGCTACCTAGCTAGTAATACACACAAGACTGTAAGAACATAAGACTGATACAATTAGACGGATACTGTTAGACTGAGACTATTGGATTAACACTGTTATACTGTTACACTGATATACTGAGCTTACTGTTACTGGACATTGTTAGTTGCCATATGACACTATACTTGACACATTCATTTGTATTATTAGTATACCATACTAGTTGACTTCGTTTTACTGATTCATGCTAGTTATCACTGTTGATGCATTATTCCATGTTATTTGTTAGTTCTCCATGTGCTTGTATCCTACATTATAAATGGCCCGTAACTTGCATTGATGGGTACTTGTTTTCTCTTTTCTTCTCCTACAAATTATTGATTGCAGATCAGGATGATCGTTTGCCCAATGGTATTGGCGAAATGAGATATTAGTGCTGGACATCTTTTTGCTATTATTATTGTTGTTGTTTTGGAACAATGTATTTTGAGTACTTGGATATCTATTTTGTATTTGGGCGATGTGATCCAGGATATTTAACTTGTCCAGATTCTGATTTATTTGAGAATATTATATTTTGTTTTTAGTAAATTCTGTTGGTATATTGATTCAATTATGCATGTGTGGTTGATTCTTTTGCTTCTGACTCTGATTATTTTGTGAGATGCTGTAAAGATTCCTTAACAGCTTATGGATGATGAAAATCATTCGTTGGGCTTTTGTTGCGTATCCGTATTCCGTATTCTTTTTGGAAAGCGGGGCGTGATACTCAGTTTGGTGTGCATATCAAAATCTTTCGCTCAGATAGTGCTCGTGAGTACACTTCCACTACTATGGGATCTAGACTTCAATCTCATGTTACACTCTTTCAGCAATCATGCCCTCAGACACATGAGCAGAATGATGTAGCTAAACGCAAGCATCGTCACATCCTTAAGACGACTCACACTCTTCTACTCTCCTCTTATGTTCCTCAGTCTTTCTGGGCTGAAGTTGTCATGAAGTCTGGCTGTCTCAATAACATCACTTTCTCATCTGTCCTATCCGGCACAACACCTTATGAGGCCTTTCATCACTCCACACCGGACTACAATATGCTCCGTACCTTTGGGTGTACCTGTTATATTCCTCTCCATCCCACTGAGCACACAAAGCTCAGTGCCTGGCTACTAAGTGCGTCCATCTAGGTCTCAACCCAGAGCATAAAAGATATCGTTGTTTTGATCTTGTAGCAGGTCGTATTCGTATTTCCAGACATATCTCCTTTGTGGAAGACTTCCCTACTACTTGATCTCACCCGAGGATTCTAGTTTTCTGGACTCCCCAGTTATTAAGACAACCATACCTTCACGCATTTCATTTTATCCTACTCCTTTGGCTCCTATTATTCCTCCTCCGGATACACCACTTGCATCACCACAACATCATCTATCCTCACCACCTGCATCACCACACCTTCATGCACACACACCACATGCTTCCCTATCGCTGCATGTACCCACAACACCACCGACCTCACCCCCACACCATGTCCATCCCTCCCCCTCCCCCTCCCCCCCCCCCCCCCCCCCCCGACCCAGCTGTCTACACGTTATACTTTGGGCACCCCACCGGCACGTTATACACCTGATGCCACTAGTCATTCTGACTATTTTGGCTTTGCCATCCTCACTTCCTACTCACTGCATTTTCATGCCTGCCTCACTGCCATTCACTCCACACGTGAGCCCATAATCTATCAGGAAGCAATTCGATATCCCAAGTTGCGGGATGCTATTAGAGGAGTTCACTGCATTTGATTAGACTAACACTTGAGATTTTGTTCCACTGCCTATGGGCATCTAGCCTGTTAGCTGCAAGTGGATCTTCAAGGTCCAATATCCACCTGATGGCTCCAATAGGCGGCACAAGGCTCGCCTAATTGCTCGAGGATTTACTCGGGAGCATGATATTGACTATGATGAGAATTTTATCCCAGTTGCACAAATGACTAAAATTCACACTCTCCTTGCCGTAGCCGCAGTTCTTCAGTGGCCATTATACCAGATGGACGTGACAAATACATTTCTTCACGGTACCTTATCAGAGGTTGTTTACATGCATCCCCCTCCTGACCTTATCACTCCTCGTCATGTTTGACGTCTGCATCGAGAAATATATGCTAAGAAGCAGGCGCCTCGAGCCCGATTTCAGTGTTTTTGCAGTGTCATCACCTAGGCTGGTTTCATTCAGAGTTCACATGACCACTCTATATTTATGCGGTCATCACTGCAAGGGTGGGTCCTACTATTATTATATGTTGATAACATGATTATCACTGGGGATGATAACGCAGGTACTGCATACACCTAGACATATCTTCACCAGCAGTTCCATATGAAAGATCTTGGCAGATTAGGCTATTTTCTAGGTCTAGAGATTGCCCATGGATCTCGGGGGATACTTATTTCTCAACAAAATTACACATCAGATATAATCTCAGTTGCATGTCTTTCTGACAGTTGATTTGCCGATACTCTCTTAGAGCTTCATTTGAAGCTTCGTCCTACAGAAGGTGAGCTCCTTCCCGAACCCACTAGATACAGATAGACTTTGGACAACTTGTCTACTTATGCATGACCAAACCAGATATTGCTCATGTAGTCAATGTTGTTAGTCGGTTTGTTTCCGCTCTTATATCAGTTCACTACAGTGCTCTTCTTCGAATACTCAGATATTTTCGGAGTAATATCACTCGCTTATTATTCATGCTTTCTACTTTCAAACTGGAGCTCAGTACATATTCTGATTCAGATTGGGCGGGTGATCCTACTACCAGACGGTCTACCGCAGGTTTCTGTTTATTTCTTGGTAATTCGCTTATCTCATGGCGAAGCAAGAAACAAGAAGTTGTTGCATGTTCTTCCATTGAAGCTGAGTACAAGGCAATGGCAGCTACTACTAGAGAGGTTGTTCATGTTTGTTGGTTGTTATCATATTTAGGTATCACGCTTACAGGTGCTACTCCTCTTCATTGTGATAAACAGCGTGCACTACATATTGCAAGCAACCCAGTCTTTCATTAGCGAATGAAGCACATCAAGATAGATTGCCACTATGTTTGTGAGCGCTTTGAAGCCGAGACCATTTCACTTCAGTCTCTTACCTCTTCACAACAGACAAAAGACTTCTTGACCAAATCACACATTGTTCAGAGATTTCGTTACTTGGTGGGCAAGCACACACTGTTTGACCCACCATCAGTTTGAGAGGGGGTGTTTGATATTGTGTTATATTTAGTTCCAAATCGTGTAATCCCTATTTTCGTAAATACGTATTTTCTGTATATTTTTTGTATTTAAAATTTTTGTAAATTATTTTTTGCCGCTTTAAAATTCTTTTGTCAAAATGTATTGTTGGATCTTCTATTAAAATCTATTTTTGATCAATAATTTCATTTGTAACTATTTTATATGATTTTTTATATTGTAATACAATCGTATTATTGTTATTATTACCTTGATTTCTATTATTATTACTATTACTATTATTATTATTATTATTGTCATTGTTATTATTAATTTTGACTGGTTATTAAAAATTTATTTCTATGTACTAATTGTATTTGCAGTTATTTCAAATAAATTTTATATTGTAATGCAAATTACATTTTATTATAAATCATATTTTTATTGGTTATTTTATAAATTCTATTGGATCTTTTAATATAAACCCAATTATTCCGAAAACTCTATTTTTCCTATTGGATCTTTATACCCAATACCCATTGTACCTTAACCCTACCCGTTTACACCCATTTACCCTTCACGTCAACTTGAAGCCCTAAATATATATATATATATATATATATATATATATATATATATATATATATATATATATATATATATGCTGCATACACCCTGTTCATCCCCTAAAACCTAGCCGCCTGCCTTTCCCCTACCTCTGAGATCCCCCTACTTCTGCTCCCATCTCGCTCTCGTCCTCCTGCACTCTCCCAACCCTTTTCCTCTACCCTAATTCCCTGCCGGCCAACCCCCCTCCTGTCGCGACCTCCCCCGTCGCCGTCAGCCACGACAGCCTGCAGCGCGATGCCCTGCGCTCCTTCCGAACCCCAACGCAGCAATCGCCAACAGTCAGCCAACAGCATCGCCGTGCTGCTCCCCTCTGTCACGCCAACTACCCATGAAGCCACACCAGCCACCTCTCCTCTCCCCTTCTTCTCCTCACCTCAATGCCCTGCCTCCTCCCGACGTCAGCAAGGCTGCAACGACAACTGCACCCGCCACAGCAGTCGGCAGCAGCACAGCAGTGACCCCAGCACCGCTTCCCTACCCCCTACTGACTTCAGCCTGAAGCCGCAGTGTGCTCCCCACGTTGTGTTCCTCCGTCAACAGAACAGCACCCGCGATAGCCCCCCGGCCTGTCCTCCTGACGTCGGCAGCCCTTTCCCGTCATTGTCGTCTGCCATCGTCCTCCCCGCGGTCCCACACTCAACCCAGACTGCCCTTCCATGTGTGTGTGCTGCAGGTTGATCTTTTGATCGAGTGAAATCTCAACCGTCGAATCTTCATCATCATTATCACATCTTGATCGTCCTCTTGATCATTGAGATCCGTCCGATCGTGTCCGCGATCGGTTGTTCCTTGTATTCGTGTTCACTTTGTTCGTGTTTGAGTTCGTGTCGGGAATCTGTTCCCGTTATTCTTGCTCTTTGCTTCGTTTCCGTCGTCAACTATAAGGAAAGTAACTTGTATAATTTCTGTTTGCATATACAAGTACTAAATACCGCATGTAGTGTAGGTTTGTTCTAAAAATAATTCTTGTGCAAAACCCCTGTTATATCTTGTCTCTATGTGTTGACCCACCCGTAGTTATCACATTACACACACGACATGGAATAACTTAGGGATGATCACTTCTTGATGTATACATGCATGTTGTTCGTATGATGTCGTATGCTTGATTGTGTTAATCATAGTATAACTTATTATAGACTTGCTACATACCCTATACCATATTTCTTGGACATCTAGTAAACCATACTTCACCCTTTGTTATGATTTGGATGTGTTACATATGACATAGTTGATTTTATGCATGAAGAATATTTGTATCTTTTCTGTTACCCCGTTTTTGTTCAGTATTTTGGACCCTATTAAGACTAGTATATGAAAATTATTTGTGAATATGAATTGTAGAGAATTCTGTCTACTTTCCAGAATTTCTGACAGATCACAGTCTCGATTTGTGAGTTGCAAGTTATTGTTGTTTTACTACAGAGATGTAGAAAATTCCAGATTCTGTTTTGTATTGATTCTGTATGACTATTTATTTTTATACTGATACTATAGATAATATTTTGATCCAATATTTTTCTGAGTACAACTAGATTTGATTGGGATTAACCACTAATTTTTTGGATTTAATTGATGACTTTTATAAACTATTCTATACTTGCAAACAACTACTATACATGCAGAAATTTCGAACTATTCAGTAAAGAAACATAATTTCAACCTGATTCTATTTGCTTTTTATAAAAACATTTTGAATATGAATGTAGCCTATTGTATCTATTTTATCACCCTTTTGACGGATCTGAATTTCGATTTATATTTTGTAATCTATTGCCGTTTTAGTACTGCTGTGTTGATGATTTCAGACTTACAAATTTGCCGTATCTTGCTGTTTTCTGATTTTAATTGACTATACCATCTATGTTGGAAAATTATGAAACTTTATTTTTTGATACTAGACATACTATGGAATATTCCAGATCTTTCTTAGATTTAATCAGTGAGTTTTTATGCCATTTTCCTATTTATGAATACAAACTTCTGATTTCTGGCTGAACACGTTTTCTGGATACAATTCTGTTTTGAGACTTATTTTTGTGAAATACCATATGACTTATATATATTTTCTAGATTCGGCCGAGAGTCTATTTTTCAGATTTTCTGACAGATCCAGATTTGCACATTTGTAGCAACGGAAATTCCATATTTAGTGCAGTACTGTCTTGTTGTCCTGAACTAGAATTTTCGTTGTTCTAATCTTTTATGAGTTGTCTTTCACCTGTGCATGTTTATCTTCCGACCTGAACCTGTTACTTATTCATCCCATGTTATTCTTGCTCTGTTTTGTGCACGTATATGCCTGTTTGATAATAACAACAAGTAATTAAGTCGGGGTTAAGGAAAAGAACTTATTAGTGGACAATATAGGTATGTGTACTCAGAAGGGGGTCCGTCTTTCCTATTTTATATTTGATTCATGTTGATACATGAACCTGTTGCATTTTATATTTGATTCATGTTGATACATGAACCTGTTGCACTTTTTATGTTTGATTCATGAATTTGTGGATTCGTGAACCTATTGTACTTTATGCTTTGATGCATGAACCTGTTGGTTCGTGTACCTGTTACCTGTTGATTCATGAACCTGTTGATGCATGAATTGGTTGATTCGTGTACCTTTTTGATTCATGAACCTGTTCCTGCTACCTGACTCCTGAGTACATGGCCCTGTAGAAACCCAGCACTAGATTTGCATGTATGTAGCAACCATGTGGTAAAAACATGCACGTAATTTGCATGTATGTAGCAACCATGTGGTAAAAACATGGGACGCATGAAGTTCTACCTAGATAGTAATAAATACAAGACTTGACACAACATAATACGTGTTACATGCTTACCTGATACATGATTACCTGTGCATGCTACTTGACACATGTTACATGTTTACTTGCTTGCATGATACATGTTACCTATCACATGTTATATACACCTGTTATCTCACCACATTACTTGATTCTGTTCATGATTCATGCTAGTTATTCTATTTTGTTGCCTTGTCTATTCTATGCTATGTCGTTTATTTTTTTCCTGTACTTGTGTCTGCACTGCAAGCGGTCCGTAACTTACATTGGCGGGAGTTTTGTTTCTCTTTCCTTTTTCCTGTAATTTGTTAAATTACAGATTTTGGTGATCAGCTGCCCGATGGGGTAGGTGCTCTAAGATTCTAGTTGCTGGAGTTCTTGCTATATTTAATTTCCTGCTATTTTTGAATAAATGTATCTATTACTTGGATTATTTTGTATTGGGCAATGTGACCTAGAATTATTAAATTATTCAGATCTGGTTTATTTGAGATTATTAAATTTTGTTTCAAGTAAATTCCTGTTTTTATATTGATTCGTTTATGCATGCGTGATTGACTTCTCTTGCTTCCTACTCTGATTATTCCTATGAAATGCTGTAAAGATCCTGACAGCTTATGGATGATGAAAATCATTCGGTGGACTTAGTCACGTATCCGTATTCCGTATCACCTTTTTGGGAAGCGGGACGTGACATATCGGTTTGTATATCAGTTTAGTATTT
Organism: Hemerocallis citrina; assembly: GCA_017893485.1. Lineage (NCBI taxonomy): Eukaryota > Viridiplantae > Streptophyta > Magnoliopsida > Asparagales > Asphodelaceae > Hemerocallis > Hemerocallis citrina. Next base: position 201,023,994 of record CM030362.1, read on the forward strand.
GGTTCCCTCCTATATATAGGAGACATTGTACTCAGTTATAATCAATCCAATATTATTTTCCAATCTCTTTATTAACTTTATCAGATTTCAAATGCAATGGAAGATTTAAATGTATCTCTCTCTCTCTCTCTCTCTCTCTCTCTCTCTCTCTCTCTTTCTCTCTCTTTACCCAGAAATTTGTATTTTCTGATTTTAGGTTTGTAAATTTCCACATTTTGCAGACTTTTTTTAGCTTTTTATGCTTTTTTATTGTTCATGTAGAGAATTTCACTAAGTATCCTGATTAATTTCAAATGCAATGGAAGAGTTAAATGGATATTCACCTGGGTAAATTACAACCTTTAAAGTTACACTAGCCAATATCACCTCACAGGTTAAATTGCATCATTTTACACCCTCAAAGTTCTAAGATGCTGAATTTTACATCCTCATTTATAATTATTCAAACATGAACTTTTATTTACAAGCTAATTGTTGTCGTACTATTCCAACTTGAGTTACATAAACTCCAGGATGGAAGTTTCAGATTCATGCATCGAAAATGTTGGAAAGTAAATTTATCCATTATTATACATGAATATTATTATAGTGTACATCTTAGAAAGTATATTAACATCTGATAGCATAATACACTGAGAACACCAAAGTTAATCGTCAAATATGTTTCATGCTTGATATACATAGCAAGTTCTTCATCAGAACTAAACAAAAACATCTATCTGGCTTTTCACTACTTCCTGCAATGGATAGCATCACCATATACGGCCATGTAAGTTTCACTTTTTTGTATGACATCTACAACTCTTTCTTATTATATTAGTTAATTATTTCTTTTATATTCCTGACATTATAATGCTTACTTTCATATGCTGTGATGAGTGGAATTTTTATATAATTTTTATTACTCTTTTATTTATTAAAATTGCAAGTTCTTGCTTATTTCATTAAAATTTATCTTATTTCTACTTAATATTATTTATTTGTTTGTTTTTGTAGAAATGATATGGATAAGTGCAAATGGTGGGCGTTTTGGGTGAAATCAAGGAAGAAAATAAGGATGAAGATTTTAAAATTCAAGTACTCAAATACACATTTTTACAAATTGGTCCATTGAAGAATCTGTAACCCCAGTTCCTGATTGTACAAATTTTTACTTGTATTTCTTTTCTCTTCTTCAATTCTTGTATTCCAATTATCTGGAATATATATATATATATATATATATATATATATATATATATATATATTGTTGTTCACATGAACCCAATTGCATTCTCTCGATATTCGATTATTTTGTTTGAATCCAAATCCTAATTCATTCGATAGAATTATTTGATTTGTTCGTAAACAGCCTAAATCTAGTCATCCTATGATTTGATTATTCAATCCCAACCAATTGCATTGAATTTATTATTTTCATTTGAGAAGCCCAAACCACTATTTTCTTACTCTTTTGATTTATTAATCCAAGCCCAATTACTAGCCCAATTTCTAGCCCCTCATCGCCAACACTCTTTCCCCACCTCGCTGCACCACCGTCGACCACAGCGTCTGCAACATCCCTCTCCATCGCCCTGCCATCTACCATCATTGCCCCTCGTCTCCCTCTCTCCTTGTTGCTCAGTCTCCACCCTAGACCTGGCCATTGCCGTTGCCTACGAAACTCGAGCACCCCGTCGACAGCCACCTCAACATCCCTCCACCATTGCCGAGCTCTGCCCCCATCGACATCTGCCTCCTCTCAACCGAACCCATTGCTGCTCTTCCACGGCCACAGACGGAAGCACCCCACGACTGCGATCCACCATCGTAGTTACCAACAAATGCACCCTCGCCTCCTCGCGATGCTCTACCTTCCTCCATTACCGCCAAGCACCACCCTCCGGTCTTCAACCCCGCGCCACCATTGCTCGCTGCCTGGCTCCACCCCTCGATGCACTGATCCCCTATTCACCATCACCTTCCCCTATTCACCCTCAAACCCATCGCTAGCATCACATCGGCACCGCCATCTCCTTCCTCCTCCTCGACATCCCTAGAATAGCCACCCCCTGCACAGCCATCGCCTCCCTGAGCCCCGCCGCACCACCTACTTGCCACCATCCCCACCATAGTCCCTGACGCTGCTTCACCCCATCGTTGCACCACCTAGCCCCTCCTGTCTCCTCTAGCCAACAACTCATAGACCCGAGCCCCGTTACTTGCTGCCGCTTCTAGTCGTTGTTGCTCTCATTGTTGTCACTATTGCCTTTATGTTCTCCGTGTCTTGCACGTGCTTTCGTCTTTCCGTAGTTTGCACATGTGTTGCCGCCGTCGGAATAATTGTCACAAAAGGCAAGTACCTTGTAAATTTTTACTGCTTTGTACAAGCATATTGTTTGATCTTCCGCAATTAGTAACTAGATCATCGCATTTGAAACACGTTATTCTTGTAGTATTCATGTTTCGTGATGTTCCCATATCTAGATTAGTCGTTATATTGAATCGAATAAATTCTTTTGCCTCCATGATTCGATGCCATCAAAAGATCGTAGTTTCCTTTGTCCCCACATTCATTGCACAAACACCGATTTGAAACTTCATGTTTGCAAGTAAGAACCGTTACAAATTGAATTGGCAATTTGCTGTCTTGCTATTGCTATAACTTGTAGTTAAATTTTGACCTAGATACTTTTCAAATTAATTAAAGCTGTCTACACGATAGTCGTAGCCCTATGAGTCTTCTGGAACATTCGACAGATTCAAATTCTGAGATGTAGATAATGAGTTATCATGTTTTTCGTACTCCTAGGTCTACACATTCCAGATTGTTCCTTATAGCACATCGACATGTTTCACAAATTAAAATGTCATATTAATAGGTGAATTAGGGCTTGATATTTATCAGCATACTACTAGACCTGATTAGGAGTCGTAATATAATTTTTATAGGATACTTTTTAATAGACTTCCAGACCTGTTATATATATGTAGACTTGACTCTTTAATCCTGTTAGTACACTAGACCAGTAGAGAATCCAAGTTTTGACCCAGTAGAATTAAAAATTACTCAGAGAAATTTAAGTAGAAGTCCTAGCCCTTTGTGTTGGGAATCCATAACATCTTACGAATTTTTAATTTGATTTATAGATTGTAAGTTATTGTTGTTTTAGTACTGTCATATTATAATTTTCAGAAACGAGATTGTGCATGAAACCAGTAAAGAATGAATTTATTTGCTTGACTTCTATGACTATAATGTATCGTGTGAATATGCGTTGAAACCGGCGGGAGTCTAGTTTCTAGAACCACTGAAAGAACCTGATTCACTTTCCTGTAGTAACAGAAAGTGAGTTTTTTTACAGCAACGTATTGCTGTCCAGAACTTGCATTGTGTCTTTTTTGCATATAAGCCCATTATTTCATATATTTAATTAATTGAAATATGATATTACTTTGACACCGTCCTCTTTGATCCTATTGATTGCATGTCCTAGTTACCGATCATGTTACCGTTCGTACTTACCGATCATGCTTACTGTTCATGTTTTATTATTGTAAAAGAATAACAAGCCGAGATAATAAGGGAAAGACATAGTACTGGACAATATAGGAGACCGTACTCGGAAGGAGGCCCGTGTTTCCCATGTTACATGTTTACCGACCAAGTTTACCGACCAAGTTTACTGATCAAGTCAACGACCAAGTTATTGACCATGTTTACCGACCAAGTTTTATAGTCATGAAAAGGCCCGAGTACATGACTTGTAGAATTCACCACTATAGTCTAAATGTTAACTTGATTGTGTGCACCCGAACCTGTGGTATGGAACGTAGGATTGCGTGCATTAGTTAGGACTGATAAAAAAAATTGATAGACTTAAGATTAACACTGAACACGTGCATGACTTATGTTTACAAGTTATATGATTCCGGTTTAGAAGTTACATCTTACATGTTACAAGATTACATGACTCCTATTGCAAGTTACAAGATTCATGTTTATACGACATGTTTTTCATTACAAGATTCCTTGTTCTTGATTGGTTATATTTTGATACTTGTTCAGTTTTGTTTCCTTCTTGTTATGTATATTGTTTCTCGTTATCATGTTTGTTCCATAATTAAATTTCCAGTTCTTATTTCTTCCCTGTTCTGCCTTGTTTCTGCTCCTATTTTGCTTGTAGTACTTGCAGCTCGTAACTTGCTCTAACAGGTACCATCTATCTTTCTTTTGAGTAAATGTTACACTGGTACAACAATGGGATTCTAAAGGAACTTGACGAACTACTTACTGGATAGTTTATTCTCGGACTTATTGTAAGTTTTTGTATCTCAGATTTAGGTTATTAAATTATATTCTTGTTAATGTGATTATTATTGTTTATTCTTATGGATGATATGAATTAGTATACTGATATCATTCACCGAGCCTCGGTTACGTGCCCGTATTTCTGTCTAACTGGAAGCGGGGTGAGACAGGGTTTCTAGTGGTATCAGAGCCAGGTTAAACTCTAATCATGGTGGAGTTTAGCCAGGTTTAAATCAACAATATGTACACCGGATTGATCACATGAACATGTAATAAGCATCTTAAAATATGGATACTTGCCTTATTCCCTTCTATTTCTGCTCGATTCATCGATCGGCATCGCTTGATCTTGTACGACAAGTCAGCGGCTTGGATCATCACCGCGATAGGAGGCGTTGTCGTTCTCTCTAAGGTGTACAAGCAACCGCAGGAGATAATGAATGTTGAGGACGGAGTCTTCCCGATTAGAGTGGTGCAGCGGAAGAGTGGTTGGCTCATAACCCACAGGTCCCAGGATTATCATGTTGCTTCTCCTTCTTTGCATTGTTAACTCTATTTTCATACATTCCGTTTGTCATCATTCATTGATTCATTATTTTGTATCAATCTTATCCATGCTCTTTCCTATTACGGTGATGTCACCACTCTGTTCCCTCCCTCTAATTCCCTGCTTCTTTATCTTTTACTTTGCTTTGGTTATATCTTATGTACCGCCTCAACAAATTTTGAGGACAAAATTTTGTTTTAAGGATGGTAGGATTGTAACCCCCGTTCTAGATTGTATGGGTTTTTACCTGTATTTCTTTCCTTTTCTTCAATTCTCGTATTCCAATTATCTGGAATATATATATATATATATATATATTGTTGTTCTCTTGAACTCAATTGCATTCTCTCGATATTCGATTATTTTATTTGAATCCAAATCCTAATTCATTAGATAAAATTATTTGATTGATTATTTGATTTGTTCGTAAACAGCCTAATTCTAGCCATCCTATGATTTCATTATTTCATTCTTCATTATTTGTCAAGCCCAACCAATATCATTGAATTTATTCTTTTCATTTAGGAAGCCCAAACAAAATATATTCTTACTATTTTGATTTATTAATCCAAGCCCATTTTCTTGCCCATACTCTTGCTCTATTATTTATTGATGCTTTAAATTATGAGTCCAGACCCATCCCAATATTATTATTTTGTTTATTAATGTAAGCTCAACAATTAAAAATCAAGTCCACATTTGTGTATCCAAACCCATTAACACATTAGTCCTACCCTACCCAAATTCAACTATCAGTATACAAATCTTCCCAGATCTCTCCACTACCCCCTTAATCTCCTTAACTGCCCACTAATTACTCCCCATAATCCCCACTAACCCCATTATTATCTCTAACTAATCCCCTTAATCTCCTCCTAATCTATTAGACCCCGTCTCTCTCTCTTTCTCTCTCTCTCTCTCTTTTCCGAAAGTCGATGCCAGCTCCCCTTGTCTCCAACACTCTCTCCCCACCTCGTTGCACCACCATCGACCATAGTGCCTGCACCCCGAGCATCCCTCTCCATCACCATGCCATCCACCACCAGCGCCCATCGTCTCCCTCTCTCCTCGTCGCTCAGTCTCCACCCTCAACCTCGCCATTGCTGCTGCCTACAAAACTCGAGTACCCCACAGACAACCACCTCAGCATCCCTCCACCATTGCCGAGCTCCGCCCCCATTGACATCTGCCTCCTCTCAACCGAACCCATTGCTGCTCTTCCACCGCCACTGACCTAAGCACCCCGCAACTACAATCCACCATTGCAGCGGCCCCATAACTGCACCATCGCCTCCTCGCGACACTCCGCCTTCCTCCATTGCCGCCGAGCACCACCCTCCGCCCTTCCACCTCACGCCACCATTGCTCACTGCCTGCCTCCACCCCTCGACACACCGATCCCCTATTCACCATCACCTCCCCTGTTCACCCTCGAACCCATCGCTAGCAGCCCATCTCCACCGCCATCGCCTTCCTCCTCGTCAACGCCACTACAACAGTGACCTCCTGCACCGTCGTCACCTCCGTGAGCCCTGCCTCACCACCTGCGTGCCACCATCCCCTGCCACAGTCCCCGATGCTACTTCACCCCATCGCTGCACCACCGAGCCCTTCCTGTCTCCTCTAGCCGACAACTCACAGACCCAGCCCCGTTACTTGCTGCTGCTTCTAGTTGCTCTCGCTATTTTTATAGTTGCCACTTACTATGGTTGTTGCTGTCCCTATTTGTGTTCGCCGTGTCTTGCACGTGCTCTCGCCTTTCTGTGGTTTGCATCTGTGTTGCCACCATCAGAATAATCGTCACAAAAGGCAAGTTCCTTATACATTTTTATTATTCTGTACAAGCATATTGTTTGATCTCCCGCAGTTAGTAATTAGATCATCGGATTTGAAACTCGTTATTCTTGAAGTATTCATGTTTCGTGATGTTCCCATATTTAGATTCGTCGTTATATTGAATCGAATCAATTCTTTTGCCTCCATGATTCGATGTCATCAAAAGATCGTAGTTTCCATTGTCCCCACATCCATTGCACAAACAAGAATTTTAAATTACATGTTTGCAAGTAATAAACGTTACAATTTGAATTGGCAAGTTGTTTTCTTACTGTTTCTGTAACTTGTAGCCAGATTTTGACCTAGCTACTGTTCAAATTAATTAAAGCTTTTTACACGAGAGTCGTAGCCCTATGAATCTAGTTTCTGGAACATTCGATGGATTCAAATTCTGAGTTGTATATAATGAGTTATCATGTTTTTCGTACTGCTAGGTCTACACATTCCAGATTGTTACTTATAGCACATAGACATATTTCACAAATTAAATTGTCATGTTAATAGGTGAATTAGGACTTGATATTTATCAGCATACTACTAGACATGATTAGGAGTTATAATTTAATTTTTGTAGGAATTTTTTAATAGGCAGACCTGTTATATATATGTAGACTTGACTTTCGAATCCTGTTAGTACATTAGACCAGTAGATAATCCAAGTTTCGACCCAGTAGCAGTTAAAATTAATCAGAGAAATTTAAATAGAAGTCCTAGCCCTCTGTGTTGGGAATCCAGAACATCTTACAGATTTCCAATCCGATTTATAGATTGTAAGTTATTACCGTTTTAGTACTGTCATGTTATAGTTTCTAGAACCTAGACTTTGCATGAAACCAGTAAAGAATGATATTATTTGCTGGGTTCTATAACTATAATGTATCTTGTGAATATGCATTTGAACCGGCAGGGAGTCTAGTTTCTAGAACCCCTGACGGAACCTGATTCTCTTTCATGCAACGGGAAAGTGATTTTTGTACAACAACGTATTGCTCCAAGAACATGCATTGTTATGTTTTTTGCATATAAACCGGTTATTTCATATATTTAATGAATTGAACTATGTATATTTCATGCATTGTATAGCCCTTGATACATCCTTCATCCTGCTCTGGCACTGTTCTCATTGATCCTATTGATTGCATGTCCACGTTATCGATCATGTTACCCTTCATACTTACCGATCATGTTTACTGTTCATGTTTAATTATTGTCAAAGAATAACAAGTCAGAGTAATAAAGTAAAGACATAGTAGTGGACGATATAGGAGACTGTACTCGGAAAGGGGCCCGTGTTTCCCATGTTACATTTTTATCGACCAACTTTACCGACCAAGTTTACCGACCAAGTTACCGACCAAGTTTACTAACCAAGTTTTATAGTCATGAGAAGAACCGAGTACATGACCTATAGAATCCACCAGTATAGTCTAAACGTTAACTTGATTGTGTGCACCTGAACCTGTGATATGGATGCATGATTGCGTGCATTAGTTAGGACTAATAAAAAAATTGATAGACTTAAGATTAACAGTGAACACGTGCATGCTCATGCTTACAAGTTATATGATTCCGGTTTACAAGTTACATGTTCCCTATTACAAGATTACTTGATTCCTATTACAAGTTATAAGATTCCAGTTTATATGACATGTTTCTCGTTACATGATTCCTTATTCCCGTTTGATTATATTTTGAGACTTGTTCAGTTCTTGTTTCCTTCTTGTTATGTATATTGTTTCTCGTTATCATGTTTGTTCCGTAATTGAATTTCCAGTTCTTATTGCTTTCCCTGTTATGCCTTGTTCATGTTCCTATTTTGCGTGTACTACTTGCAGCTCCTAACTTGCTCTAACGGGTACCATCTATCTTTCTTTTGAGTAAATGTTACACAAGTACAGCGATGAGATACTGAACGAACTTGACGAACTACTTACTGGATTGTTTATTCTCAGACTTATTATAAGTTCTTGTATCTCATATTCAGTTATTGGATTATATTCTTGTTTATGTGATTAATATTGTTTTGTTGAGCTTACTGGTATTGTACAGCTTATGGATGATATGAGTTAGCATACTTGTATCATTCGCCGGGCCTCATTTATGTGCCCGTGTTTCTGCATAATGGGAAGCGGGGCGTGACAGAATCATGGAAAATATTATGGTCACCTAGGGTTGGAATAAAATTTTGAAAGAAACAGCCCGAATTTGAAAGTGGATTTAAATTAGGGTTATTTAATTGATTAGTTTAAAATTTTAAATGATTAATCTTAATCTATAGATTTTAACTAATTACTTAATTACCTAATCTTAATTTTCTTTAACTATTCTAAATAATATAACTAACCTATTTAAAAACCTACCCCCTAACCCTATATATATAAAAGAAGTGGCTGCATAGAAAAGGAGGCCCCGAAGAAAATAAATCAAGGTGGCGGGCAGGGGGTGCGCGAGGACAGAGAAAAAGAAGAAAAGGTAGAGGGATTGCGGCTCTGGGTGGCTCTGTCTCGAACTAAGAGAAAGAAAAGAAGAGAGAGAGAGGTTGGTGCGGAGTTGCGGAAGAGAGATAAAAGGGAGATTGTGACTCTGTTTGCGCAGTGCGGATCCCGATGCTCTTCAGTTTCGGCTTCAAACAACAATCGAGTTATCTCTTCTTCTTTACTAATTTTTATTTTTTAATATGCATTCCAAAAATATTTTTGTTAGTTGCAAAATTATCATGAACTAAATTTCTTTTTTCTAGGGCTTCGAAGTGGCCTCATTTCGATAACGCAATTTTTTTATTTTTCTACTTTCCATGGTTGTGTGTTTAATCTTTGTTCTTAATGCTTACAATAGTTTGGCCAACTATTGTATGGTTTATTGAATCATGGAGAGACCGAGAGGTAATTTGTGATTTAGAATTATAGAATTAAATATCATTGATTTAGCGAAATTAGAGATGATTTACCGTGATTAATATGACTACAAAGAAATTCATAAAACTTAATGAGTACAATTAATTTAATTTACATAGAGATATGACGAATTGTTAGTTGGGGATATTTTTGGTGTTGTCCGAGAGAAAACATTGAATAATTAGGTAATTCTGGTATACAATTTGGAAAAGTATAATTTCTTGCTACATAGAATTATGAAATGTGTGAGATTAACTAGGTGAAATAAAAAGCAGTAGAATTAGTTTTTCTATTAATAAACCACAAAATTTCAGATTTCGTTCTTTTTAGTTAGTTTAGTTTTTTTTTTTGTTTAATTTAGTTTAGTTGCTATTTTTATCATATTATCAATTTTCCAAATAGTAGTTAATCTAGTAAATTTCGGCACTCTATAAAATAATTAATCTTTGTGGGTTCAATACTCTTTTCATTTAATGTATACTACTTATTGCGATTTTGTACACTTGAAAATTATCCCATCAAGTTTTTGGCGTCGTTGCTAGGGACTAATTATTATTTTATTGATATTGATAATTGCTATATTGTTACTAATTCAGAGTTTTCTTATTATTATTATTATTATTATTATTATTATTATTATTATTTCCTACTATTTAATAGATATATTTCAAGACATAAAAGTGTATCATCATGTCGAGCGAAAGTAATGGTGTAACCCTTGTTCCCAATTGTTGGTTTTTCTTTGTGTTATTATTCATTTCTTTTCCTTCTTTATCTTTTCCGATCCTCTGTAATTTTGCTAATTGATAATAAAATTTGTTTTGCTTCCAATATATTTAATTTTATTTCCTATTGAACCTTGAAAATTTTGTGGTTGTCCTATTCAAATTTTTGCATATTGATACTCCAATAAATCTACCATTAATTCTATTTTTTTTCCTATTGAATTTTAACCCAAGCCCGTTAACCCGAAACCCATTAACCCACTATCTTAATTACTCTATATATACTAATCTTTCCCCCTAACCCTAATAATTAATCTCTTAACCTAATTAAACCCCGCCGCCTACTTCATCTTCTTCCTTCCTCTGTTTCTCCCACAACCAACCCGCACCCTCATCCCCATCCTTCGAACACCAGCACCTCTGCCATCCTCTCCATCGCCTCTTCGAGACCCCATTCTCCTTGTCGCCCCAGTCGTAAGCATTGCCTGCATCCCGCTCACCGCCTCCTTGTAGTCGCCGCATCCACCATCACCGCAACCCAACACCATCCTCCTCGTCGAGCCTCGTCGTCATCCATCCCCGACCGCCTGCACACAGTCAACCACCGCCACCCCTTCGCCATTTTCGTCATTTTCCTTCTCCTCTGTTTTGACGCCGAAACCCTGTAGCGCCTCGAATTTTCAATATAATATCTCAGAAATACGTGGCACAATTCTTAGCATCTACCTCAATGTAATAGTAAATATAGCCAAAATACAGATAATTTTTTTTTCTACTTTTATTACATCATTTCTTTACAAAACACATCGACAAATTAAACACCCTGAATTACAATTCTTTCTTTTAGAACACATTCTTTTACAATTTACATACGCCATATTATCATTCTACCACAAGCATCCAAATTTCAAGCTATAGGTACCTACCTATAAAACATGAGGATAGAGATAATCCTAACCCCCAAAACAACCGGGTCAGCCATAACGGTGTGAGTGACATCAAAATAAATGCAACATAAATAAAACATAAACAATAAAGTCATAATCAACACATACCAACATTAGTAACGGGTGGAATATGAAATAACAATAAATAAAATATGAAAACAACAAGTAAAACTAGACTAAGTGTCAAGTGTAGGAAAACAGAAAACATCATGCAAAAACCAAGTCAAGAAAATACAAATGCAGTATGATGACTCTCTAATGCATACTTGTCGGATTCTATGCATTCCATACTACATAGGTCCAGTGCAAGCCCTTATCGTTCTCCACTTTATAGGGTTAAATCCCTCGTTATGCAACTAATCCTACTACGATGACTACTACGAGATTTAGATAAACTGTGCGTATCTAACCCATGCCCCGATAATTCCGGAGGTCAATCTCTATCCATAGATAATTCCGAAGACTATTTTACTCACACATGAGAATCTTCGAGAATACCCCACACTGCAAGCTATGGTACCTCTTCATACGAATACCCCATAAGCGTCGTCTCGACCCCGATAATTCCGGAGATCAATCCCACACCGCAGGTAATTACGGAGACTATTTCATTTACACCTCGATAATTCTGGGGATTATCTCACACCGCAGATCATACTGAGGTCCATAACCCATGTTTGCACTCATTTCATCATATCACCATATAGTGTCTGACCATATCTTATTAAGTTAATTAATTAATTACGAATCTCCTAAAGTTGGTGTACCCTACCGGACTTAACTCAACTGATCAACAACAAGGCCACAACTAGCCAAACCACGAAAATCTCAACTGTCGGTGTACTAGGGTCCCAGTCACCCTCTAGAGACTCGCAACTCAACCATCAACATGAAATCTTTTATTAAAGCTCTTGATTCCATTATCAATACTCTCATATTAAGAAAACTTTTTAAAAATCAACAAATCCAAATTCATTTAATATACTCACAAATTTCCAGAACTGAAATAAAGTATTAAATCTATTAAATAATTGAAAATCATATTTTGAAGTTGTAGGATATCACAAAACATCAATTCCTTCGAAAACCATATATCTTTCATTTAATAAAGTCATAGAACACAATTTAAAATCTATATAAATCAAAATGTAACTCTCTGTAAATTACTATAATCTGCAGTAAAAACATCATCTAAAATAGAAGATCAATAATCCGTAATATCGAAGAAACAATCGTTCAAGAAAAACGAAGAAACTCAACAAAAATAGTCAGCCAAGCACAGACGGTCGACTGTCAAACCCAGTTCAAAACGCGACGGTCGACTGTCAAGTGAAAATCCAAAAAAAATAGGAATTGACATTCGATTGTCATTTTTAGTTCAAAAACGAAGCGGTCGACTGTCATATTCGAAAATTGACAACTTTGAATTTTGTGCACCTATTTACTGATACTTCGTTAAATCATTATAAAATCATAAATTTGCAAAAAAAAAAAATTCCTGAGATGATTAAATACAACTTGTATAACATACAGGAGTTTATAAAACAAATCAAAACCACATCAAGATCATCAAAGAGTAATTTTTCATAAAACCTCTTCAAACAGTAAATGTAGATATCTAAGGTGTATTAGTGTGCTTAAGCATCAGTAAAACATCAAGATTCATCAAATAGGAGTAGTATAATGTTTCAAATCAATTCCAGTACTAAAACAAATCAAATCTCAATCGAAAAACTTTATAAACCCAAAAATTCAACTTTCGGCCATACCCATCAGACCTGAAATTAACCCCTCTTCAAAAAATTAAATCTTGATCCTTTTCGATCCAAAAACCCTTCTACAACTTGGTATACACATAACCCACTGATTACAATAGTTTACCCATGAATAAAAGCAATTATAACAATCATTCATCAAGTTTTTACTCCTTAAAATCATCCAACATATCATATACAATCTATACACAGTAAAGATTAGGTTTTGTTCACTTTTGCAATAAACATCATACAATCTCATAGTATATGTTCAAATCAGTAACAATATGAAAGAAAACATCTTACTCATGGTTTCTATTAGGTTCTTTAACAATCTCAAGTCATCTATATCTAGTTTCAATCATCAATAGCATAGTTTCATGAAAGATTCGATCTTTATTCATTCAACTTTTAATAAACTCATTATATCATCATACAATCCCCTAACATGCTTTCTAATTGAAAAATTATCACATACAACATGCATGCAATAGCAAGAAATCAAACATATGTCACTCACCTTATTGAAGAATCAACCGAAAGAATAAAAAGAATAAGAAATGTCATTCCTTTCGCAAGAAAACCAAGTTCCTCGCTTCGAAACTTCAAGAAATAAATAATAAAGAAAACTCTTTTGTAGTACAGCAAAGAGACAGCTGCACCTCCCCTTTAATAGGTTGGTAATTGATGTATTAGGGTTTTGAATAAGTTTTGCAAAATATCCCTTTCGAATATATCTTTACATATATAAATCCTTATACTTGGAAATTAGATAAAATAATTCAATTCAAATTTTAAAAAAAATAACTACTCCAGATCTGGTCAGCACTGTTGTTAAACCCAAAAAAACAAATTTGTAATTTTTGCCTTGTGGCAATTTTGCAAAAAGACCATTCTTTAAGAAATTTGCGAAATAACCCAAATCTATTAAAACAAAAAGTAAACTTTTTACCTCTTAGTTGACTAGCAATCTTGCTCAGCCCAAAAATCCAAAAATTTGGAGTTTTTCACTCGAAGTGGTAATTTTGCACAAAAGCCCCTCTTTTTGTAATATTTGTAAATAAGCCAAATAAATATCAGAAGAATCCAGAAAATTCATATAAATAATACATACTAATAAATAATAGGTTTTTCGAAAATAATTTCTGACTTTGAACTTCCCAAGAAAATATTTGCACCTGTTTTGCACATGTAAAAGATAAATTTTACAAAATATTTATTAAATCACTAAAAATTATTTTAATTCATTTATTAATCTCAAAAGCATTATTTAAAATTCTAGGGTGTTACAAACCCATTCCCTGCACCACCTCGACCACCGTCGACCTCCGCCACCGTAGCACACCTCCATGCCAGCGACCACCCGGCCTGTGCACCGCCGCCACTCGCCATCGAAGTCGAAGTCCCTACCGTTGCTATTCACCCATTGTTTGTTGATTGGGTGATCCGCTGTTTGCTTTTGGAGTTTTGTTGTTTGCTGTTGGGATTTTGCTATTTGCTGTTGGGTTGATCTGTTGTTGCTGTGTTGTTTTTTGTTGTTCATGCTGCTCTGCCTTGCTATTGTTGCTGTTTTGCTATTATTTGTGTTGCACGTGTAGTGCCGTCGGGATCCTAATCCCGTTATTCTTATATTCGGATTAATCATATAAGGCAAGTCCTCTTGAACCAATTTATTATTTGTGTTCAAGAATTCTTTTGATCTCCTACAAGTAGTTCACATTCCACTTATCCTATATATTTGCTTAACATTTGTTTAAGAGATTATCACGGATTCATCGGCAAAACCAAGTGATAATTCTCTTTTCGTGCTGTTATATTCGACTCAAAGCTAGCCCATTTTATACATTGCATATGCACGTAATTCATAAATACAATTGGAATCATGTTATGGGATTGGTTGATGACTTAAATATTGCCGATTGAATATGATTATCGTGAAGTAATTGCCATGATTTTGAAATGCCTCGTTAATGTTAAAATTGCTTGCTGATAATTAAATATAGTTTTTGTTATTTAATTGCCATGAAATTGCATGCTCGTGTGTTGAAATTATTGTCGATTCATGTTAATTTATTTTCTGGCCTGCTGTCTGCCTCTTTTTGCATTACATTTTCGAACCAGTAGCTGTAGGAATTTAATTGAACTTCGTAAATAAGAATTGTAGCTCTGTGAGTATACTTTTCGGAACATTCAATAGATCTGAATTCTGATTCTTAATCTGCTAGATATCAGACTTTTAGTGCTGCTAGGTCTGGATTTTCAGATTCGCAGTTATATGTATATCAACATGAATCGTTAATGAAAAATGAATATTAATAGTAGAATTAAAATCTAAAATTAATCTGGTTGAGACTATACATGATTAGGGGTCACCGTGAGTTTTTGTTGAATTATTTGATGACTATGCACTCGATATATACATGTAAAGATGACTCTAAGTTTCTGCCTGAACATAAAATCAGTAAAGAATAAGATTTTACACCTAGTTCTTTAATTTCAATATGTCGTGTGTAAATGCGTTGGAACCGGAAGAGAGTCCAGTTTCTAGAACTTCTGACAGATCTAGTTTTGCTTTCTTGTAGCAACGGGAATATCTATTTTTGTACAGCAACGTCTTGCTGTACAGAATGAATGCTTGTATTGATTTACTGTAAACAATTTTTGCCTTGCATGTAATGTGTAGAATTAGTCACACCTTGCATTAAACATCCTTGAAATCTTCTTACATGCTCACATTAGGATTTAATAAAATATTAACAAGCCAGGGTATTAAGGGTTGACTTGGTAGTGAAGAATCAGAGACTGTACTCAGTAGGGATCCCTCAGTGTTTATTGATTGTTAATTTCTGTTAATTCCTGTTTATTGATTGTCAATTCATGTCTATTGATTGTAAATTTATGCTTATTGTGCCGAGTACATGCTCTTTAGAGTTCACCATCACAGTCTAAAACGATCACTGTTTGCATGCACCGAACCTGTGGTATGGGACATAGTATTACGTGCATTAAATAGGTTAATAAAATGAATAATAACCTTAGATTGACATTGCATGCTTGATCCCGTATTATTGTTATCGATATTGATCATGAATTGTAACTATTGGTTATTGCATAATTAAGTATAGACCCTTGACTTTATCACCAATCGTTGTTTTTGTTCCTTGACTTTGATCCAGACTTTTATTTTTGATATACCATGCTTTTATTGTTCTCCGTTTTTCACTACTTGCTGTCCGTAACTTGCTTTAACGGACACTATTTTTCTATTTTAGATCACGAGTTTGCAGGTACTCAAGGAATAATACCCGAAGGACTTCTTGAGGAACAATTCTAATGAATGGAGATCTTATAATGTCAGGCTCTGCTTCCCAAAAATACGGAATACGAACACGTGACAAAGCCCAGCTAATGATTTTCATCATTCATGAGCTGTAGGATCGACTCAGCATCATAACAAGAATATAACAAAATGTACACAACCACGCATGCATAAATAATTTATTAAGCAACAGAAAACAATTGAAACAAATAATATTATCCCAAATTTTTTTCAACTCTGGATCAAAAGATAAAACTCAAGAACATAAGCCCGTTACAAGTTTTTAAGTAGCGGAGAAATAAATAACTCAAGAAAACAAAATATTTAAGCAAGTCATTGCTCCAAGCGAAGCCTAAAATGTCTGCTCACCAATTCTAGCAGGCAATTCATCTCCAAAGACTGTTTGTAAAAAAATAATAAGGAAAAAATAGAGAAAACAAGACAAACGCCCTTAGTGCAAGTTAGAGCTGCAAATAGTAAAATAAGTACAAGAAATATGGAACAAGATTTAGAATCAAGAATGTAATAGGGATGCAACAAGTAGTGGAAATTCAAGAAATTAGCTAGTAAGAAAGACAACTCGAGTGACAATATTGGGTAACAAATACTAGTAGTAGGACAAGTGGTAAGTGAACATGTAGTGGTAAGCATCAAGTAACAAGTATCATGTACAAGTGTCGAGTAACAAGTAACAAGTCTCAAGTGTCAAGTACAAATATTAAGTAGCGAGTGTCAAGTATTATGTTCAAGTATCAAGTCTCATGTATCATGTAATCAAGTATCAAGTATGCATATATCATGTTCAAGTATCATGTATCAAGTCTTGTAGTTATTACTATCTATGTAGCACTTTATGTGCCATCCTTTTATCAGATAGTTGCTACAGTCAATGCAATTTCGTTTAGGTCTAGTAGTGGATTTTATAGGACGGGGTATTCAGGTATCAGGTATCAAGTATCAAGCAAGTCATGCGCATGAATCGAGTAATCATATAAATAGTTCATGTGTTAAGTCATTACAAGACAAGTCATGAATCAAATATATACTAGTTCATTAATCAATTAATATACTAGTTCATGAATCGGATAATAATATACTAGTTCATGAATCATATAATATACTAGTTCATGAATTGAATAATAATATACTAGTTCATGAGGCATGTATCAAGTGGGAAACATGGGCCCTTCCGAGTACACTTACCTATATTGTCCACTACTATGGTTTTCCCTTAAATCCCGGCTTATTATTCATTATTATCATCAAGCAAGCATGAAAGTGTGTGAAACAAGTAAGTAAACATAATCAAGAGCATGGAACAAGTCTAGGCTAGGTAGGATACAAGTTCGAGGGTCTAAACAAATCAAAATATCAAGAACAACGAGAATTCCAAATCTGAACAGCATAACGTTGTTGCACCAAAACTGCAACTTCCGTTGCTACAAGATAGCAAAAGTGGATCCGTTAGAAGTCCTAAAAGATAGACTCCTGCCCAGTTCCAACACATATAATTAAGGTACATAAAAGTTGTGATAACATGTGTCAAAACAGCAAACTATACAGTATTTGTGTTCAACCAGAATTTGTGAATCTGAGTTTATACATATGAAACAGGGTTGAAACATCATTAATTAATTCTAAGAAAATTTGGGAATGTTTTCTAGGGTGTCCAATGTCAGCATGCAAAATTTTTAGTCATTTACTTACTGGTAGCTTAGTTAAAATAATAGTAAACCAAGGATGGTGCAGCAGTTTTTGTGAATCTGCGATTACCGACACAGCAGCAGTATAACTGCAATATCTCCTAGACCGTGACTCGGAATTAAAAAATTCTGGATGTTATTGATAGCTAGACACTTAGGGCTACATTTCATATTCGGAACTCAAATTCAGATTTTGATCTTATTGGGGTCGAAACTACAAGTAAAGACAAGAACAGCAGCAAGTGTGAATTTCTTTTATATACAAGTTGCATGATAAAAGACTATTATGAGTCTAGATTAGTGTGTGATACAAATACTGATGCATTGGGGATCAAATCAGAAAGTCACATGTATTCTCAACTCAAAAGAATGTAAGATCATCACAATATATCATACAACACCGTCTACAAGTCAAGGGGTTCATGTTCAAGTAATTAGGAGATAAAAAAGGTCCAACTAGTTTTGTAAATATATCAACGAAGGATTGTGACTCTTAAGATTATGGAATCGATGAGGAATAATTTAAGATCAACAAACGATGATACATGGAGGAGTCAGATCTACGATCTATTTGCAGTATTTTCAATTAAACGCTTGTACTAAAATAATAATTTGTACAAGAAGAATACTTGCCTTGGGGTGACGATTAATCCGACAAAAGAATAATGGGAATGGATCCTGGGTGACGAGCACGATCGATATGGATCTCGATAATGATCAAGATCAAGATCAAGATCAAGCAAATCCAACGGTCAAGATCAAAAATAAAACATATATGAATTAGAAGAGTACCAAAAGAGTAAATTTACCATGATTGATAATTTGATGAATGAGAACAAAAGTGGATCAAATGTTTAACTCACCAAGTAGAAGACTAATGAGACGATCGAGACGATCAAGGGCCGAGATCAAGTGTGATCGATCGATCGGATGGCTGAGATCGAAGATCAAGATCAAGATGATGATCACGATCGCGATGATCAAAAGAGATCAGACGGTCGAGATTAAGATCTTGATGATGATGATGATGATGATGAAGGTGATGCGATCAATGGCTGAGATCAACGGATCAAGAAGACGATGACCATGATTGTGATGAAGGACGAATGGACGGCTGAGATGCGATCGGAAGGTGATGATCTTGATGATCAAATCAACGGCTAGAATTCAAAGCCATGATCACCCCAACAGTAACATGGTGGTGCGGCTCTTGCTTGGCTCCGACGATGGCGGTGGCATGAGGGCTGGCTGGCAGTGGCTGGCCTCGCGACAGGGGGATAGTTGACGGACACTGCGCTCTGGCTACAGCAGTCCGTCGAAGGGAGGTAGGGCCGAGTGACTGGTGCGATAGGAGGAGGAGAGACACTAGAAAACTTGGAGGCGCATCAGGAGCAAGGCTGCGTTGGCAACTGGCATGCGGGCGTGATGCAGGAGGTTGCGTCAGGGGCATACTGATGCTGCAATTGCTGCTGTAGGTGACACGACAGGGAGGCGGAGCACCGGAAGAGAGGATGGGTTGGGTGCAGCGGCGGCAGCGGGAGAGGAGAATGGAGGGTGGCCGAGGTGCAAGGGGTGAAGCGGTAGCAGATGGGTTAGGGGGGAATCAGAAGAGAGAGGGAGGAGAGGAATAATTTTCTGGTGAAGGAGATGAAAAGCCAATGGGTTAATATATTAGGGTTGGAGAATGTTAGGGTATATTATGCGGCTGAGAGGGTATAGGGGGTTAATGGGTAGGTACAAGGGAAACGGGTATGGGGATGTTAACAGGTAGGGTTAGGGCTTATTGGGTTAGGGCCAATGGATAATTGGGTTTGGGTAGTTAGAGTTTAGGTGTACAAGGTATTCAAATTAATGGGTTTGGGTATTAATAAGATCCAAAAGAATACATAAAATAAGCAATACAATGTAGGATTTAAATTCATAGTAAGTAATTAAATCAAGTATAACAATTAGTAATACAATAATAAATCAAATAGTATACTTTGAGTTAATACTCAAATACTAAAATACAATAGGATTTTGTAATAATAAAATTAACAACAATAACAATAATAATAATAATAATAATTATAATAATAATAATAATAATAATAATAATAATAATAATTTGTATTATAAAAAGAATCATTGGGAACTAGTTATAAATAAAATTATTAATTAAAAATAGATTTTAATAGAAGATCAATAATACATTTTAACAATGAATTTGAAAACGAAAGAAAAAAAAATTTACAACAAATTTTAAATACAGAAAAATACACAGAAAATACGTATTTGGGGAAACATGGGTTACATATCCTACCCACCTTACAACAAAATTTCATCCTCGAAATTTGCTTAGGCAGTACATAGGAGAAGGCAAAAGCAAACTTGGGGGAATAACAAAACAGAGAATTAAAGGGAAAGGAACAAAGCAGTGGCACCAGAAGAGAAGGAGCGGATAACAATGAGGTCAAATGGAAGGCATGGAAGAGAATAAACAGTATCAAAAGAAACGAAATAACACAAGATAACAAATATGATAAAGAAGTAGGCAGAACTGGAATAGAGAGAGAAAATACAGGGAAGAATTGAATCAAATAATGAATGAGTGCATGATGGCAAAATGGAATGCAAGAAAGAAGTAACTGGTATCAAAATGAAGAAGAAACAACACAAGGTTTGCAAGATAACAAAGCAAAGAGATGGAGAAATAGATAGAGCTGGAATCGAAGAATGGATGGACAAGGAAAAGATGAACCAAGCAATGAGTCAACGGATGAGAACAAATGCAAGAGATAGGGGATAGCGAAAATGCAACGAAGGAGAAGCAACAATAGGATCGTGGGACCTGTGGGTTATGGGCCCACCACGCTTCCGCTGCGCCACTCTGATGGTGACGTACCAAGCTTCAGACATGTCGTTGTAGACCACGTGACACCAAGCGACGTTCTAAGCAGGAAGAAAAGAATGAGGCACCAAAATCAAAGAGAATTTAGGTAGGAGAATTTGGATTGGGTTCGAGTGAGATATTCATAAAAACTTCAATCAAAGGAAAATAAAATTGGTCTTTAGAAGAGGGCTTTAATTTAAATAATTAGGTAAAAACTAATGAGCATTAACAAAAATAATATTAATAATACAAGAATCAACACATATTAATAATAAAATAATAATAACAAAAATAATAAAAATAGTAATAATAGTAATAATCATCATAATCATACTGGTAAAAATAATAATAATAATACTAATACTAATAATAATAATATTAACAATACCGGTAAGGATAATAATGAAAGACAGAATATAATTTGGGGTTCATCATTTTTGTGAAAGTAATTCAATATTAACAACAATAATAAAATAGTAAAAATAATAATAATAATAATAATAATAATAATAATAATAGTAATAGTAATAACAATAATAATGATAATAGTAATAGTAATAAGGAAAACAATAATAATAGTAGTAGAAATTCTTTGATGTGGGTTCGCCTCATTTATATTCATCTGTAGACTTGCTTTCTCGACATCAAGTTGCAGGTTTGCCTCCACGACATCAGGTTGCAGGTTGCCGTCTAGATATTCGGTTGCACATTTTGCCTCCCCGATATCCAGTTGCAATTTGTCTCCATTGACGTCTAGTTGCATGTTTGCCAGCTCGACATCCAGTTGCAACAAAACGATGAACGAGATGATGCAATCTTCCACACGTACTTAGATATTGATTGCTCAATTTAAGTACGAAGTTACGTTTTGAAAATTTTGATATTAAAATACATAATTATTCGAAACAACAAATTTTCGTTTTAGAAAACAATTTTATAGAAGATCCAAAATATAACAAATAATAATCGAAATACACAAAATATTCGTATATATATATATATATATATATATATATATATATATATATATATATATATATATATATATATATATGAAGAAAATATAGGCAGGGGAAGAATGAATTTTATACTCAATAAAGAGTCGACAAAGGAGGACGACTACAAGAGACGAAAGAAAATAAGACATCAAAGAATTGAATATGAAGGAAGAGGAACGAGGGGGCACAAGCAGAATTTGAAGAGAATATGGCAGGGAAGGAATAACTAGCATGATGCTCAAAATGAGTCAACAAATGAAGGTGAATGCAAGGCACGGAAAGTAATGAATGACACACGAGTTGAAATAAGAAGGAATCAACAAGGCAAGCAGAAAAGCATAGATTGCCTGCACCGGAATCAAAAGAACATGGTACGGAAAGAATAAATTTGTACCCAATAAGGAATCAACAAATCAGGACGACTGTAAGAGATGGAAGGAAACAAGGAATCAAAGAATTGAATATGAAGGAGTCAAAATGAATGGGATAAGACTAGTGTCCAGATAGAGTTGATTATCAAATTGTTCATGTGATTGCATGGCCTGTTAAATGTTGAGTTAATCCTGACTAAGTCAAACATGTCTAATATATTAGTCAAACTAACACATTAGCCAAACCTGGCTCTGATACAACTGAAAATTTTGTCATGCCCTGCTTCCCAAAAACACGGAATACGAGCGCGAGACAAAGCCCATCGAATGATTTTCATCATTCATGAGCGGTAGGATCGACTCAGCATCATAACAAGAATATAACAAAATGTACACAACCACGCATGCATGAATAGTTTATTAAGCAACAGATTACAATTGAAACAAATAATAATATTCCAAATAGTTTTCAACTCTGAATCTAAAGATAAAACTCAGGAACATAAGCCCGTTACAAGTTTTTATGTAGCAAAAAAATAAATAACTCAAGAAAACAAAATATTTAAGCAAGTTATTGCTCCAACCGAAGCCTAGAATGTCTGCTCACCAATTCCAGCAGGAAATTTGTCTCCAAAGTCTGCTTGTAAAAAAATAAAAAGGAGAAAATAGGAAAAATAAGACAAACATCCTTAATGCAAGTTAGGGCCACAAATAGTAAAACAAGTACAAGAAATATGGAACAAAATTTGGAATCAAGAATGTAATAGGGATGCAACAAGTAGTGGGAATTCAAGAAATTAGCTAGCAAGAAGGACAACTTGAGTGACAAGATTGGGTAACAAATACTAGTAGTAGGACAAGTGGCAAGTGAACATGTGATGGTATCAAGCATCATGTAACAAGTATCACGTACAAGTGTCGAGTAACAAGTAACAGGTCGCAAGTGTCAAGTACAAATATCAAGTAGCGAGTGTCAAGTATTATGTTCAAGTATCAAGTCTCGTGTATCATGTAATCAAGTATCAAGTAAGCATATATCATGTTCAAGTATCATATATCATGTCTTATAGTTATTACTATCTAGGTAGCACATCATGTGCCATCCTTTTATCAGATAGTTGCTACATTCAATGCAATTTTGTTTAGGCCTACTGGTGGATTTTATATGGAGGTATACTTGAGTATCAATTATCAAGCAAGCCATGCTCATGAATCGAGTAATCATATAACTAGTTCATGTGTCAAGTCATAACAAGACAAGTCATGAATCAAATATATACTAGTCATGAATCAATTAATATACTAGTTCATGGATCGGATAATAATATACTAGTTCATGAATCATATAATATACTAGTTCATGAATCAGATAATAATATACTAGTTCATGAGGCATGTATCAAGTGGAAAACACGAACCCCCTTTCGAGTACACTTACCTATATTGTCTACTACTATGGTCTTCCCTTAAACCCTGCTTATTATTCATTATTATCATCAAGCAAGTATAAAAGTGTGCAAAAAAAGTTAAGTAAACATAAGCAAGAACATAGAACAAGTCTAGGCTTGGTAGGATACAAGTTCGAGGGTCTAAACAAATCAAAATATCAAGAACAACGAGAATTCCAAATCTGGACAGCATAACGTTGCTGCACCAAAATTGCTATTTCCGTTGCTACAAGATAGCAAAAGTGGATCCGTTGGAAGTTCTAAAAACTAGACTCCTGCCCGGTTCCAATGCATATAATTAAGGTACATAAAAGTTGTGGTAACATGTGTTAAAACAGCAAACTATACAACATTTGTGTTCAGCCAGAATTTGTGAATCTGCGTTTATACATATGAAACAAGGTTGAAACATCTTTAATTAATTCTAAGAAAATTTGGGAACATTCTCTAGGGTGTCCAATGTCAGCATGCAAAATTTCAAGTCATTTATTTACTCGTAGCTTAGTTAAAATAATAGTAAACCAAGGGTGGTGCAACAGTTTTTGTGAATCTGCGATTACCGACACAGCAGCAGTATAACTGCAATATCTCCTAGACTGTAACACAAAATTTGAAAATTCTGCATGTTATTGACAACTAAACACTTAGGGCTACATTTCATATTCAGAACTCAAGTTCAGATTTTGGTTTTATTGGGGTCGAAACAACAAGTAATGACAAGAACAGCAGCAAGTGTGAATTTCTTTTATATACAAGTTCCATGATAAATGAGTATTATGAGTCTAGATTAGTGTGTGATACAAATACGGATGCATTGGGGATCAAATCAGCAAGTCACATGTATTTCTCAACTCAAAGGAATGTAAGATCATCACAATACATCATACAACACACGTCTACAAGTCAAGGGGTTCATGTTCAAGTAATTAGAAGATAAAAAGGGTCCAACTAGTGTTGTAAATATATCAACGAAGGGTTGTGACTCTTAAGATTATGGAATCGTTGAGGAATAATTTAAGATCAACAAATGATGAGACAAGGAGGAGTCATATCTACGATCTATTTACAGTATTTTCAATTAAACGTTTGTACTAGAACAATAATTTGTATAAGAAGAATACTTGCCATGGGGTGACGATGAATCCGACAAAAGAATAACGGGAATGGATCCTGGGCGACGAGCACGATCGGCACGGATCTCGATAATGATCAAGATCACGATGAAGATCAAGAGAATCCAACGGTCGAGATAAAAAATAATATATAAAAGAATTAGAAGAGTACCAAAAGAGTAAATTTACCATGATTGACAATTTGATGAATGAGAATCAAAGTGGATCAAATGTTTAACTCACAAATTAGAAGACAAACGAGATGATCGAGATGATCAAGGGCCGAGATCAAGTGTGATCGATCGATCGGATGGCTGAGATCGAAGACTAAGATTAAGATCAAGATGATGATCACGATCGCGATGATCAAAAGAGATCCGACGGTCGAGATTAAGATCTTGATGATGATGATGATGCTGATGATGATGGTGATGCGATCAATGGCCAAGATCAACGGATCAAGAAGACAATGATTGTGATTGTGATGAATGACGAACGGATGGTTGAGATGCGATCGGATGGTGATGATCTTGATGATCAAATCAACGGCCAGAATTCAAAGCCATGATCACTCCAACAGTAACATGGAGTTGCGGCTCTGGCTTGGCTCCGACGACGGCGGTGGTGCGAGGGCTGGTGGGCGACGGTTGGCATTGCGACAGGGGGACAGCCGACGGGCACTGCGCTCTGGCTGCAGCAGCCGTCGAAGGGAGGTAAGGCCGAGCAACTGGTGTGACAGGAGGGGGAGAGACACTGGAAGACTTAGAGGCGGGTCGGGAGCGAGGCTGCGTCGGCGACTGGCCTGCAGGTGCGATGCATGAAGTTGCGTCGGGAGCACACTGATACTGCAATTCCTACTGCAGGTGACACGACAGGGCACCGGGCGAGAGGATGGGTCGGGTGCAGCGACGGATGCGGGAGAGAAGAATGGAGGGTGGCCGAGGTGCAAGGGGAGAATGGGTAGCAGATGGGTTAGGGGGGAATCGGGAAAGAGAGGGAGGAGAGGAATAGTTTTCTGGTGAAGGAGATAAACAACCAATGGGTTAATATATTAGGGTTGGAGGATGTTAGGGTATATTAGGCGGCTGAGAGGGTATAGGGGATTAACGGGTAGGTACAAGGGAAATGGGTATGGGGATATTAACGGGTAGGGTTAGGGCCAATGGATAATTGGGTTTGGGTAGTTAGAGTTTAGGTGTACAAGGTATTAAAATTAATGGGTTTGGATATTAATAAGATCCAAAAGAATAGATAAAATAATCGATACAATGTAGGATTTAAATTAATAGTAAATAATTAAATCATGTATAACAATTAGTAATACAATAATAAATCAAATAGTATACTTCAAGTTAATACTCAAATACTAGCAAATACAATAGGATTTTGTAATAATAAAATTAACAACAATAACAATACTAATAATAATAATAATAATAATAATAATTTGTATTATAAAAAGAATCATTGGGAACTAGTTATAAAAATAATTATTAATTAAAAATAGATTTCAACAGAAGATCAATAATACATTTTAGCAATGAATTTGAAAACGAAAGAAAAAAAAATATTTACAACAAATTTTAAATACAGAAAAATACACAGAAAATACGTATTTGGGGAAATAGGGGTTACATATAAATAGACTGCATTGATTATTTCTTTATGCTATTTTCCTTGAACATTGTTATTGTTATTGTACCTTTTTTTTGGGCGTTATGACCCGGAGTTTGTTTTCCCAGATGTTGGATATTATGTTATGAACTATTTCATTGATTATTGAAGTTGTTCTTCGTTAATGCGATTATTTTCTCTTTCGTGGTTGTGATTACTATTCATATTGTTGAGTTAGACTGGTACAGCTTATGGACGGTGTTTACATAATTTGTTGGGCCTTTGTTACATGCTCATATTTCCGTATTTTGGAAAGCGGAGCGTGACAAATGGAGAAGAAAATAAGACTTTGAGAGACTATGCTATGCACTTGGTTAATGGAACAACATCAAGCATACAGAGGCTGACTACACAAGCTAACAATTTGATATTAAACCAGCCATAATTCAAATGATTCAACAGATTGTTCAATTTGGGGTACTATCGCACGAGGATCCTAATGTTTACATTTCAAACTTTCTTAAAATTTGTGACACTTTCAGGCACAATGAAGTTTTAGATGATGGAATCCGGTTGAGACTCTTTCCCTTTTCACTAAGAGATAAGGCAAAGGCTTGGCTAAATTTTCTACCATTGGGTGTTATATGTTCTTCCGTAGAATTAGGACCTCGGAGATTCGAAATACTCTAGGAATGATGAAAATAGGAAAAGCTTTAGGACCAGATGATATACCCATTGAAGTTTGGAAGTGTCTTGGGGATGTAGGAGTGGGTTGGCTAAAAAAAATATTTAATGAAATTTTGAGGAGTAAGAAGATACCTGATGAATGGAGAAAGAGTATTTTAGTACCTATATATATAAATAAAGGAGATATACATACTTGCTCAAACTACCGACAAATTAAATTAAGTAGTCATATGATGAAAATTTGGGAAAGAGTGATCGAATATAGACTGAGACTAGAAACTACAGTGTCTGAGAACCAGTTTGGGTTTGGTCAACAATGGAAGCAATTTATGTACAGAGGAGACTTATGGAAAAATATAGGGAGAATAAGAAAAATCTACATATGGTTTGTATAGATCTAGAAAAAGCATATGATAAAGTCCCTAGAGACATAGTATGATGGATGTTAAATGATAAAAGAGTAATTATTCTATTCTGTATATTAAGATAATTAAGGACATGCATGAAGGGGCAATGACCACAATTAGAACAACCACAAAAGTGACCTGCAATTTTCCTATTACAGTAGGCTTACACTATAGTTCGGCTTTAAGCCCCTGCCTCTTTACTTTGGTTATGGATAAAATGATATGAGGAATACAAGATGAGGTGCCTTTGTGTATGCTTTTTTCCGATGACATCATCTTAGTGGACGAGACTAGAGCAAAAGTCAATGCTAAATTAGAATTGTGGAGAGAAACTTTGGAAGGTAGAGGCTTTAGGATAAGCAGAACTAAAATAGAGTATATGGTGTGTAATTTTAGTGATATTCGAACACAACTGAAGAAGTAGTGAAGCTTGATGGCCAAGAGATACCTAAGAGATACCGTTTCCGATATTTAGGCTCAATTATACAAAAAGATGAGGA
The DNA here is from genome assembly GCA_017893485.1 of Hemerocallis citrina. Classification (NCBI taxonomy): domain Eukaryota; kingdom Viridiplantae; phylum Streptophyta; class Magnoliopsida; order Asparagales; family Asphodelaceae; genus Hemerocallis; species Hemerocallis citrina. Next base: position 201,052,019 of record CM030362.1, read on the forward strand.
GACTTGTGAAGATGTTATACATAGGATCCAAGCAGGGTGGTTTAAGTGGAGAAGTATCAGTAGTGTTTTGTATGACAAACGTATACCTTTGAAGTTGAAGGAAAATTTTTATTGGACGACTGTTAGACCAGCAAAGATCTATGGAGCAGAGTGTTGGGCAATAAAGAAACTATATGTTCAAAAAATGAGTGTAGCGGAGATGAGGATGCTAAGATGGGTATGTGGTAAAACAAGGAAGTATAGAATTAGAAACGAGCATATACGAGGCATGCTAAAGGTAGCTCCAATCCAAGATAAGTTAAGAGAGAATCGCCATAGGTGGTTTGGACATGTCACATCAGACCTAGTAGTGCCCCCGTTAAAAAAAATGACTTGATAAGTATTGAGAGTAGAGTTAGGGGTAGAGGAAGACATAAACTAACATGGTGGAAACGGTGAAAAAAGATATGATAGTTTGTGACCTTACAGAAGATATTGCGCTAAATCGAGAAGAATGGAAAATCAGGATTCATGTAGCCGACCCCAACTAGTTGGGAAAAACGCTTTGTTGTTGTTGTTGTTGTTGTTGTTGTTGTTTTGGTATTATTACTACTTGGGTGGGACTTCAACAAAAATTTATTGCTAAGTATTTTTTGCTAGTAAATACAGAATGACATTACCATATTTACTCAATTGAGAATGAATCTTTGTATGATGCGTGAGAGAGGTATACAAATCTATTGAGAAAGTGTCCTCATCATGAACTACCGAAATGGCCTCAAGTCTAAATATTCTATATTGGCCTGGGAGTTACAAATCGGTATATGGTAGATGAAGCAGCTGGAGGTGCTCTTATGAGAAAAACTCATGAAGCAGCAAATGAACTTTTAGAGGATATGGCATCTAACAATTACCAATAGTCTTCAGAGAGAACAATGCCTAGAAAAGCAACTGGAGTTTTTGAGCTTGATCCTAACATTGGCTGCACAAATTGCTACTTTATCGAAACAACTAGGTAATATGAATGTTAATGCTATTCAAACTATTATTTCTTGTGACCATTGTGCAGGAAAATCACTCAAATATTGATTGCCAAGTGGAAAATCCATTTGCTCAACCAAATTTCGATCAAGCAAATTACGTGTGTAATTTCCAACATCAAAACAATCCTTATTCAAACACGTATAATCCAGGATGGAAAAATCACCACAATATTTTTTAGAATAACAATCAAAGAGCAATTAGACCATCTCAATATTTTCTACAGCATGAAAAAAAACCGACACTTGAGGAATACATGCAAAAGACCGGTTTGGCAATCCAAAATGTTGCAACTTCAACTTCGGCTTCATTTTGAAACTTGAGGCTCAAATTTGTCAGATTTCCAATATTCTTACAGAGAGAACAGCAGGAACCTTACCCAACAACACCGTAACCAATCACAAAGAGCATGTAAAAGCAATATCACTGAGAAGTAGAAGAACAATTGAGTAGCAACAAGCACAAACTGCTGAAGAAAATGTTGTTGAAAAGCAAGATGAGTACGAGCAAATTTTTTAGGAACAAACGCAACAGGTGACCAACCACCATATTGGAAATTCTAAGAGGATTAAAGGAGCTTCAAACCCCACAGATTCCAGGGAGTTTAATTATGAAACTTATCCAAAATGTACTTACGATCTACTGATTCATTTTCCATAAAGACTTCAAAGAAATAATCTCGATAATCAATTCTCTAAATTTTTTAATATATTTAAGAAATTGCATATTAATATTACTCTCTTATTGAAGCTTTAGAATATATGTCTAAATATACTAAATTTCTGATGGATAGTTGGAGGAGCATAAGACAGTTATGCTAACTGAAGAGATTAGTGTAATTTTACATAAGAAGTTGCAGCCTAAACTTAAAGATCCAGGGAGTTTTACAATTCCATGCACTATTAGAAATTCTTATTTTGATAAAGCTTTATGTGATTTAGGAGTAAGTATTAATCTTATGCCTTTTTCGGTTTTCAGGAAACTTGGTATTGGAGAAGTAAAGCCTACTACAATTTCTTTACAATTGGCGGCCAGATCTATCAACTACCCAAGAAGGATAATTGAAGATGTTTGGGTAAAAGTAGATAAGTTCATTTTTCAAGCTGATTTCATAGTGCTTGACATAGAGAAAGATGAACAAATTCTGTTGATTTTGTGGCGACCCTTTTTAGCTACGGGAAGATATTAGATTATTGTCTAACGAGGAAAACTTTTTTTAGGGGTTGAGGATGAGCAAGTAACATTTGATGTCTTTAAATCCATGAAGTTTCCTGCTTAAGTTCACTCATGTTTTGAAGTTAGTGAAACTGATTTAATTGTGGGTGAGACACATAGGGTTGGATTTGAAAAGCTACCGGTAGAAGTGTGTCTAAAAAATTCAACAACTCTTGAATCTGAGAAAGAAAAGATTTTGGAATATGATCTGTATTTGGAAGCTTTTGCACATTCTATTCATATTTCTTCTCAGCTAAAATTCAAAGAGGTGGGGATATCAAAGATGCTATCTTCAAGAAAGAAATGCCTCAAACTCGAGCTTGAACCTAATCCACAATTGAAGATAAGTATTAGAAAAAATGTTCTTATGTTGTTGGATCTTGGCATCACATAACTATCTCAGCTACCATGTCCGGCTGAAGACTAAAAACTTAAAGCTTCTTGGGAGGCAACCCATGTTTCCTTTTTACTGCATTTATAATTTCTTTTTCTTTTAGTTTACTTTAATTTTAATATTTGATTTTATTTTATAGCATTGCATAAGTTTGGGGGTTTCCGAGCAAAGTTATTTTCTAGATCTACTTTGATGGCTGCTTTTGAGCAGGATGAAGTTTGAATCTGGAAAAGTGTTTCAAAGAGCGATCGAAGGAAATTGTCCTAGCTTTCCAGTGCACAAGCAATGAGGGGATTTGGATATATACAACTCTAGATATCACCAAAACAATGAACGTCACTCAACCAGAATTTTAACATGAATCAGGGGAGCAATTCTGAACTTTTCTCAATTTTTTTTCCATTTCTTTATCCATTGAGGACAATGTGATATTCAAGTTTAGGGGAAGGGGTACAATTTTTTTTTTTTTTACATATTTATATATTTGAAAAGAAAAAAAATAAATGGGACTTCAATTAGGTTTACCATTAGACTTTTGAGTTCTTTATTGTGCTAAAGCATTGCAATATTTTTTTAGGATAGACAATATCATATAATGCAAGATTAAGCATAATTACTTTCTTTAGGATTATTGAAGATTAAAATTTCTTAGAAAATTGAGAGAGTCATGTGATTATACATAAAAGAGAAGCGTGATATTTTTTCTTGTGATTATCCCCTTTGATCTAGTCCTAAACAGAGATTAAGTAAATAGAGTGATAATGATTAAATAATTGAATTAATAATGTTCTATCGACTCCAATATTTTGAGTTGCTTAGTAACTAGGGTTATTCATCACCAATGTTTACTTTTACGTAAAACGGCAACTTGAAATATGAATATGCAAAAACACTCTAAGTGTGTGACTTGTTGAGTAACCGGGTGAACCCGTCACAAATATTGGCATTCACGTCAAAAGTCAAGTGACAGCTTAGAGAGAGGATATAAAACGCTAGTTTGCTACTCGGTTTGTAGTAGTGAGAATGGTGTGATCACAGATGGAGTTGTTACATAATATAATTGCATTAACTGCATGACAAATTTGATTGGGCTGAAATTTTGTATGAATAATTACACTGGAGAAAGTGAGTATGCCTATTTTTTTTCATTATTTGCTATTGTTTATGTATTAAGTTGAAAATTTAATGCTTGCATGATAAGTCATTTGGGGCAATGAGCTGAGCCTAATATTATTACTATCCCTTTATTCATGGTTTCCCTTTTTGCTCGCAGACAAGCAAAATCTTAGTTTGGGGGTATTCAATGAGTGAAATTTTTATATAATTTTTATTACTCTTTTATGTATTAAAATTGCAAGTTCTCGCTTATTTCTTTAAAATTTATTTTATTTCTACTTAATATTATTTATTTGTTTGTTTTTGTAGGAATGAGATGGATAACTGCAAAAGTTGGGGATTTAGGTGAAATCGAGGAAGAAAAAAGGATGAAGATTTCAAAATTCAAGCACTTAAATACATGTTTTTACAAATTGGTCCCTTGAAGAATCAATAGAAAATATTATTGTCAACTAGGGGGTGAAATGAAATTTTGAAAGAAACAGACTAGATTTGAAAGTGAATTTAAATTAGTGTTAGTTAATTGATTAGTTTAAAATTTTAATAGATTAATCTTAATCTATAGATTTTAACTAATTACTTAACTACATAATCTTAATTTTATTTAACTAACCTATTTAAAAACCTATCCCCTAACCTTATATATATATATATAAAGAAGTGACTGCATAGAAAGGGAGGCCCAGAAGAAAAGAAATCAAGATGGCGGGTGGGGGGTGCGTGAGGAGAGAGAAAAAGGAGAAAATGCAGAGGGATTGCGGTTCTGGGTGGCTCTGTCTCGGAAAAAGAGAAAAGAAGAGAGACAAAAGGTTGGTGGCGAGTTGCAGGAAGAGAGAGATAAGGAAGATTGTGTAACTATTTGCATGGCGCGGATCCCGAGGCTTTTCAATTTTGGCTCCAAACAACAATCGAGGTCTTTCTTATTCTTTTCTATTTTTTGTTTTTTATCATGTAATCCAAAAAAATATTTGTTATTTGCAAAATTATCATGATCTAAATTTATTTTTTATAGGGCTTCGATGTAGCTTAGTTTTGAGAATGCAATTCGAATTTCATGTTATTTTTTTTCTACTTTCCATGGTTGTGTGTTTAATTTTTGTTCTTAATGCATACAATTGCTTGGCCACCTATTGTATGATTTATTGAATCAAGGAGAGACCAAGAGGTAATTTGCGATTTAGATTTATAGAATTAAAGACCATTGATTAAGCGAAATAAGAGATGATTTACCGTGATTAATGTGACTATAAAGAAATCCATAGAACTTAATGAGTCTTCAATTAATTAAAATATACATAGAGATATGACAAATTGTTAGTTTGAGATATTTTTGGTGTTGTTCGAGAGAAAACATTGAATAATTAGGGGATTTTAGTCTACAACTTGGAAAAGTATAATTTCTTGTTACATGGAATTAATAATTGTGTGAGATTAACTTGTTTTTTAGTCTTAAAATTTTGTCCTCCATTTTTTATGTGCTTTTATGTTTACTCGTTTACATTTTTTATAGCGCCCCGGATCTCCGTTAACGGACATTCGTGACACTCACCAGTATCTTTGCCTTCAAATGCAACTCAACACAGTAATAACACAGAAATTTAAACACTTTTTATTGCCAAATAAAGTCATTACATCATCGATTATAACCAATATCTTGTTCTTGAATAAGAATACAAATTACATTAACTCATTACATCTTATTACAAAACATTTACCAACTCCTCTTGTAAAACTACCAGCTGTCTCCTGCAATGGTAATTGACTGATCATTGCCGAAGCTCCGTTGTGTGGTCAATCTGCTTTCCTGGAACTTGCTCCTCGGCCTGAGTTTTTTGCTGCGCGACTCTGATATTTCTGCACCTGCTGGAAGGGTAGGACCGGTACCTAAAAGGTGGGGAACGTCAGTACTTTGACTGACGCAATGCTGATAAGAAACAACGATCTCCAAACTGATAACCACAAACCATCTTGAATGGAAAAAAAAACGTGCATCCTAATTTCCTAGTGTTCGTGTATGCCATGATCAACCAAATGCCCCAGTCACATGCCTTATTCTAATGCAATCAAGACTTTGGGACTCTGAATTCGCATGTATCCCATACTACATACGTTCCAGATCAAAGCATGGCCTAATGTAATACACAAAACAAGAATGCACCCAATGCACCTACTCTAATGCAATTCATTTGGGAGCATATGCATCCCATACTACATACTTCCCCAAAATCAACTTCAATAGAAACGAATGCATCCCATAATACATACTTTCCAAAGAATTCGCCTCTCCTGATTGTAGGGTTCGATCTCTCGCCATGCATCCTACTCTTGTACTCAACCTGTTCCCAATAGATTTCTGTGTCTGAGGAGGTTGCAGTCATTTGGTCTAGTTCCGCACTGCAGTCCCTAAAGTGGTGGTCGTATTTTCCACTTAATACCTGCATACGGACCTCACTCAAAAGCTGTGAAAACCTTCTGGTACAAAATCATGGACCCAATAACCTTCCGGTACAGACCATGCACCTAATGACGTCAATGATTTATATGTAGAACAAACCCACGTGCATTGGAACATGACAGCTTCGAGGGTAAAATATCCTTATTCGATAGGAGCACCTCCTGTTCCTTACTTCGGCTCTTTCGGAATTAACAGATCAAGATTGGAGACCGAGAACTCAAAACCTGAGAACCGAATTCGTATCCCTGCGATAGAATAAGTATAACACCCGACTATGGTCTGCTAATACTAATACAATGTACAATCCCTAATACATACCTCTAGTCCAAGACTCACTCTATCCATTCAGGTAAAAGATGATTGCTTCCAAAACTCTGCCCGTCGACCAATGAACCCGGCAACGTAAGACTTGCTCGCCACTTCCCCTAGCTTGGAGTCATCCCTTATCATGGTCCATGTTCATCCTTAACCGGCATGAAATTCGACTTGACGGCACCAACTAGGACGTTCAATGCCTCGGTGGAAGTTCACATCTGGGGTCGATAGGCGTAGGGCATCACTCTACCCTAGTGACTTAGGTCACAACAAATCTCAACAGGAGTCAAACATCAACAATACTAGAAAAAGACACTATTCATCCCCAAACAATGAGTTATCGACTCTAAGGTACACAAGGGGAATGGTTCGACCAACACTTAGCCGAAACCATGACTAGACCCAACTAATGGTGTTCTGCCTGAAACTTAAAAAGATCATAACTCCTACAATACAACTCAGATTTGGGTGTTCAAGCTAAGTCTGGAAAGGTAAAGACCTAGGCTACAACTCTCTAGTCGATCATCAACTCAGATTCAGTCATCTAAATCCTTAAATTGACCTCACAAGCCTCAGCCTGTATACTTCCTGTACACTGGCTGCGCCTTATCGTTAGCATAAAATACTACCTGCTCATCGAAATGCTACCAATCCAGCAACTGTGGAATGGTGTGAATGTCCTCTACAACTTTCTACTTGATCACCAATTCAAATTATTTCATTTGATCACCCTAAAACAGACATTACTCTCAGGTATGCAGAATCTCACACTAAGCCTTACTCAAACAGAGCCTTCAACTGAAAACCTGGTTTCTATCCAATCTTACAAAAATCATATTTAATAATTTACTCACAGAAATTTCTTAAAATAAGTCTTGTTGGAAAGATCTAGATGTCTACAATTTCCTAACAGAATACTTTCTCAAAATCTGCTCTTATAGAGCCTCAACAGTACCATCTTATCAAGGTGTCCATTCTGACTATGTCAAGCACAGTACATGCTAAATAATTCATCATAAATCACATACTGATCAAAAGGTCACCAAATTTGCATTAAAGAAACTAGACATCATTATGAACAACATGAAAAAAGATTCATAATCCATATTGGAACTATTCACTGAGTTCTATCTGGTTCAAACATGCATAAAAATCCCGTTGTTCTTTAGTTACATTCTTAACTACTGTTGATAGATTAATTTTGAACATGCATGTAAAATTCATCTAATTAATTTCATGATTTTTCAGTAGAGTCTAGATACATGCAAGGAATCATGGTAAAAGTTTCAACCATAGATCATGTGCCAATTAATTATAAGAATTTCCACATGTTCAGTTCTCACAATAAACAGATCCTATTCTTACCTTACGGCTCTGTCCTCAAATTGGATTTTATTAAAATATCAAACATCATCAGACAATTCTGAAATAAATCATGCATCTTCTAGACATATATGAGATCAATTTGTATAAATTTTATCATCAAATTCCAAGTAGTTTGTTCTCTGGAAATTCGGAACTGAGGCATACAGATCAAGTTTTCTGTCATCATTTCCAGATTCTAAATAACTACTCATAAATCACCCATCCACAACTACTACTACTACTCATGCATGTAAGAAAATCAATTAGAATGAACAAGAACAAGTTTAGAGAACTCTCCACCCTGAGTTGGCTTGAGAAGATGTGGTTGTCTTAGCTTGCTCCTCCAAATCTAGCCCCAAAGCTTGAGAACTTTTCCTTCTTTTTGCTCCTTTCAATCCTTCCTTCTCTTTCTCTTTTTCCATTCTTTTTTCTGAAATTTCCAGAGCTTGGGATGGGGAAGAAGGGGGTTTTAATGAGAAGGGGAGGGGGGCAAGAAGGGGTAAAGAGGGGGGGGGGGGGGGTGCGGCCATAGGGTAGGGGGTAAGGGTGTAGGCTAGGTGGTTTTGGGAAAAACCATTGTCTAGCTCATGGTTTTGAGTTGGAGCTTTGAGCTGAAATTGTTTGGTCTTGATCAAGCTCTAAATGAGTGATGAGAGGTTAGATTTGACTGCAATCAAAGTATACCCATTGTAGTATCATACAATTACATATTTGTATATGTACCGTACTCAAAACTAGTGTATGTACTAGTATCGGTCCGTCTCATTCTCGTTTATTGTCAAGAACACCACCACTCACACGAACCGCCCCGCACCTCACATCAATCATATGTATAATTAAACCAGCACTGCAATATACATATACATTCAGATAATATATATATACAAAAGAATTATATTATCCGGGGTATTACATTTGTTATTACCTTTTACATATTTTATTAAGTTTTAAATTACCAGTTATTAAATTATTATTGCAACTATTATTTTCTTTATTTATTATTTCTATTATATTTTAAATTTTTTTATTTTTGCTTATGTACATTCATTTTATATATTATTTGATTTTGCGATGCTATATTTTTCCATTATCTTATATTGTCTTATATATTTCAGTGTGCTTTTAACAAGATTGTAGTATTTTACTTATTTAAATGTGGCATACTTCTACACATTATAAATCATTTTTTTATACTATTTTTGTGTTATAGCTTATGTTCGATACTATAGTTATTACATATTATTTGCTAGTTTGTCTTGTTGTGTTTACTTTCCACTATGAATAGCTACATATTAATTTTGTTGCTTTATACTTCTCTAACATACTATATACACTCACTACTTTTATTTTTACTTTATTTCATTTTTATTATCTTTACATTCTTGGTTACTACATATATTTTCTACTCCTTACTATATATATACCAAATATTTCAACATACTTACTATACATATTATTTTACATTTATCTTATTACTGCATTACTATATATTTTATAATATATGTTTATTATGTCAACCTACTACATTACATATTTATTTTCTCATTCACATTCACATTTAAGCTTATGCATGTATTTCATTCCATTTTTTTTTCCTTTTTACTTTTATAAGTCATTTTTATTACTACTAATTTCTACTATTTATGTAACCTCCATTCCTGACAATAGGTATTTTCCGTGTATTTTCTATAATTTGATTTTTGTAAAACTATTTTGTGCTAAATTATTTCGGATCATTTATTATAGTATTTTCTAATCGAAAATTCTATTCATTTCAAATAATGGTATATTTTGATCTTATTGATCGAATATTTATTTTTTTGCCCAAATCTAATATGTTATTACTATTTGGATTTTAATGAATCTGTTGAACTCAAATCTTATTTTGGTATTCGTATTATTATTATTGTTACTGTTATTATTATTATCGTTGTTGTTACTAATACGATTATTACTATTGATATGGCGAAAAAATGGGGTTAAATCGGAACCGTCCAAATCAGGAACGAATCTTAAAGCCTAGGAGTAAAATGGTAATTTTGTCTACCAATGGTTCCGAAGCAGTTAGTGGGTCTCCTCCTCAAAGACCCACTAACCCTGCGAACGGATCCACCTCCAACCGGGTACGAGTTTTTACCCACTGCAAACCCGGTCCAGCAGGATAGAATTAGGGTTTCTGATTAATCCTAATCAACGGCCCTGATTCATATCTATTTTTTCACTAGGAATTAGGGATTACATTTCTTATCTAAACACAGGGATTACATGCCTAATTCGATCCCAAAGGCGGCTATAAATACCCCCCATCCACCACCATTAGGAGGTAATCAATCTTTTGCCAATTTACGCTCTTTCATAATCTTTCTGATTACTGACTTGAGCGTCGGAGGGTGCATCGCCGGGATCAATCCGGTGTCTCGCACTTTTTGCAGGTGAATGGCAGGGAGTCAGCGGTCAAACTCCGGCGGAACAGGTTCGGGTTTGCTATTCAAGTTTTCCAAGAATCCACAAATACTATCTGTTTACCCCCACACCAGATTTAGCGGTAACAGATTGGCGCCGTCTGTGGGAACAAACGAATAACAGGCTCCCCCCTTCCCGTTGGTCAGATCTTCTCCAGCCATGCCTCCTAGGAAAGTAAGATCCAGAGGGTCCAACCGTGGACCCAACCCCGTTGATCAGCAACAGGAATTCCCCATCCAGCCCGCTCAATAGCAGCGGCAACTTTCGCCTCAAGCCGAGGACCCTCTCCAACAGGACCAGCCTCCTCTTCAGAATCAACAACCTCCTAAGGGTCCCCCCGGTCCTCAAAATGCCGGTGCAGGGGTCTCGCATCCCAACCCGCAGAAACAACCTCTCCATCAGGACCACGTCTCAATACACAATGCCACTACGGGTTCTATGGCCTCCCACAATCTCCGTGCTTCCGACCTTCGCAATACCATCCTCAATCGTTAGAAGGATGAGGATCTTCGCCACCGTCTGGATGAAAAGCGGGCCCGAGAGGGAGCCTCCCGCCAACAACATCTGGATGAGCGATCTCCTCACCGCCGAGACTACAGAAGGTCCCCAACCCGAAGAGAGCGGAGAGAGTCCCCCGAGCATCACAGGAGAAGACCCCATTCCCCTACCGGTCGGTAACATCCGAGGAACGATGAGGCACCCATCACACGTGCCGAGTTCCAGCAGTTCCAAGCAACAGTGTTGCAAGCTCTCAATCTCCGACCTAACAACAATAATACCCAAAGGGTCCCTACTCCCCCACAGGTCCGAAGTCCTTGCCAACGGTCCCTAACTCCTCCAGCTCCTAGCAACCCCCAGCACATTCCTAGCCCTCGCTTCTCAGGAGCTACCGTCGTTGTAGCCCCCGCTCTCCCTCGTACGAAGACGAGTCTAGAGGCTCGGTTGGTTACCGTCGAAGAGATGACGCTGTCTACCGCCGTCTCTACGAAATGGAGAGGTGCTTAGGTTAGTTAGACAGAGAAGAAGAGCTTAGAGGAAGGACCCTTCACCCGAGTCGACCTCCTTTTTCCCGTACCAATTGGTTTTAAACCTCCTCAATTCGAGACTTATTCCGGGGAGTCTGACCCCGTCGATCACATCGAAAGCTTTAAGACCCTCATGCTCATCCATCAAGCTTCCGATGCCCTGCTGTGCAAGACCTTTCCCGCTACTTTCAAGGGTCCGGCTCGAGAATGGTACTCTCACCTTGCCCCATCCTCAATATTCTCCTTCGAGCAATTTGAGACCCTCTTCGTCACCCACTTCGTGAGTAGCCACCGAACTGAGAAGACTAGCATTTCGCTACTCTACCTCAACCATAAGAAGGGTGAGAAGCTGAGAGACTATGTGAAAAGGTTCACAGCGGAAGCCAGGTCCATATCATCCCTCGACCAGTCGGTCGCTGCAGCGGCATTCCAATCCAATGTCCTCAACTCCAGCCTCCGCTCCTCCCTCGTCAAGAAGCCCACGCCGAACTTCTCTGACCTCCTCCTCCGGAGTGAAAAGTATATTCGGGCCGAGGAAGCTGAACACCGCCCCAGCTTGGAGGGGCCTTCCCCTGGGTCCAAGAGAAAGGGAACAAAAGAGGAAGGGGCCAAGAAGCTCCAGAAAGATAATGGCGGGCAGCGCCGACCTCCTCCCAGATTTGAAAAGTTTACTCCTCTTAATGCCAACATCTCCACAATTCTCATGAAAGTTGAGAAGGAGGGGGTGATACCTCCTGCGCCACAAATGAACACCCCTGGCAAGAAGAGGGATAAAGAGAAGTGGTGCCGCTATCACCGGGACCATGACCACGACACCAATGATTATCGGGCCCTGAAGAATGAGATAGAAGCCCTCATCCAGAGGGGGCAGCAGACCAAGTTCGTAAGAAAGGACCGAGCCAATCTTCCTCTTCCCGCCTCGGGGGGCTAACAAGCATCCTAAACGCGATGAAACGCCCAAATTTGAAGAGGAGCGTGTCCTACACCTCATTCATGGGGGCCCAATGGGGGGCTCCTCCAACTCCTCTTGAAAGGCAATTTATAAGGGAAGTTAATTCGGTCCACGCCACCCCTCCTCCTAAAGGCCTCGGAGTGCCCGTCACATTCTCAGATGAAAACCTTGAGGGTGTCTGAACCCTCCATTGTGACGCGCTTGTCATCAACCTCCATATGGCGAACTTTAAAGTGGAGAGGATCCTGGTGGACAATGGCAGTTCCGTTAACATCCTCTTCCTCGCCGTTTTCAAAGGCCTCAAACTATTCCGGGACAGACTTAAGCCCACCGGCTACACACTCCATGGGTTCACGGGAGTGCCAGTAACTATTGAAGGGGTAATCACCCTCGATGTAACTGCTGGCAAAACTCCTGCCACCCGGACGGAGCCGATGGACTTTATGGTCGTTGATGTCCCAGTTACGTATAATGTGATCCTAGGCCGACCCGGCCTAGCTGCTCTAAAAGTCGTTCCTTCGGCATATCACCTCAAGATGAAATTCCCACCCGGGCAGGGGTAGGGGAAGTAAAAGGCAGTCAGGAGATAGCTCGCAAGTGCTATATGACTTCAATAGGGGGTCCAGTCCTCTCTCTCGAAATACTTGAAATACCCCAAGAGAATGTCCGACCAACGTCCGAGCCGGTGGATGAATTGGAGGAAGTGCTTTTCTCTGAGCAAGAACCGAGCCAAAAGTTCTTTGTTAGCAAGACCCTCCCATCTGCTCTATGCTCCGACATAGTCCAGTGCATCCGAAGGACCCGCGACCTCTTTGCTTGGTCCGCTACGGACATGCCAGGGATCTCCGAAGAGCTTCTAGTCCACCACCTCAGCGTTGCACCGGGGTCCAAACCGGTCCAACAGAAGAGGTGCAAGTTCGCTCCCGAGCACCAGCAAGCTATAAAAGAGGAGGTGGATAAGCTCTTGAAGGCTCGGTTCATACAAGAGGTCAATTATCCCGAATGGCTCTCGAATGTAGTGATGGTAAAGAAGTCCAACGGGACCTGGAGGATTTGCATCGACTTTACCAACCTCAACAAAGCATGCCCCAAAGATATTCCCTCTTCCAAGCATCGATACTTTGATTGACGCCATTTCGGGCCATGAACTCCTCAATTTCATGGACGCCTTCTCAGGCTACAATCAGATTCGTATGTTTCCCCCGAATATTCTGAAGACTTCCTTTGTTACCGATCAGGGCCTCTACTGCTACAGGGTAATGCCTTTCGAGTTGAAGAACGCAGGTGCCACCTATCAACATCTCGTCAACAAGGTATTCCAAAATCAGATCGACCGTAATATGGAGGTGTATTTTCATGACATGCTTGTGAAGAGCATCCGTGGAGCCGACCACGTCACTGACCTACAGGAGGCGTTCGATGTACTAAGGAAACATGAAATGAGGCTCAACCCGAACAAGTGTGCGTTCGGGGTCTCGTTGGGGAAATTCCTAGGCTTCATGGTCAGCCAGAGAGGAATCGAAGCCAACCCCAAGAAGATCAAGGCCATATTGGACATGGCTCCCCCAAAGAATGTCAAAGAGGTCCAAAAGCTAACAGGTCGCCTTGCAGCCATAGGGCGTTTCTTTTCCATGTCAGGGGAGAAGTGTCTTCCCTTCTTCAAAGCTCTCAGGGAAGCCAAAGGATTCGAGTGGGGTCAGCAGCAATAAGATTCATTCGACCAGCTAAAAGCTTACCTAGTCAATCCTCCTCTCCTCAGCAAACCTGTTCCAGGGGAAGCCCTCTACCTCTACTTAGCCGCCTCAGAGCAAAACCTCAGCGCTGTCCTCGTAAGGGAAGAAGATAAGACTCAAAAGCCCATCTATTACATGAGCAAGGTACTTCGGGATGCCGAGCTCCGCTACCCGAGGATAGAGAAGATGGCATATACCTTAGTCATGGCCGCAAGAAAGCTTCGCCCATATTTCTAGTCCCATTCGGTAGTCATTCTTACCGACCAACCGCTGAAACAAGTCCTCCACAAGCTGGAGACTTCCGGTCGTCTCATGAAATGGTCTGTCGAGCTGAGCCAGTATGATATAATATATCAGCCTCGGACCACGATCAAGGCTCTGGCCTTAGCTGAATTCATTGTTGAAAGCACCATTCCCGAGGTCAGTCAAGCGTCAAATGGACCTCCTATTTAGACAGTATATGTAGATGGGTCCTTTTGTAACGAGGGAAGCGGAGCCGGGGTCATTCTGGCCGACCCAGATGATTTTATCCTCCAATACTCCCTCCGCATCAACTTCAAGGTCTCTAACAATGAAGTAGAATATGAAGCACTCATAGACAACCTCGGAATGGCTCGCAAGGCAGGGGCGCAGCACCTCCGAATCTTTAGCGATTCTCAGCTGGTTATGAATCAGGTCCTGGGTGAGTACGAGGCACGAGATGACCGAATGGCTAAGTACCTAGCCAAGGTCCGAAATCTCATGGTCCTATTTGAAGAAGCTCTCATCCAGCGAACCCTCGAGAAGAGAATTCCCAAGCTGATGCCCTCTCCAAGCTAGCCTCCTCCTCCCTCCAAGGTCTCGAGCAAACCGTCTTGATCGAGGTGCTCCTGAAGCCAAGTATAGAAGATGAAACTTTCGACTCGATGGAGTCACTACCTATCCTGCTTCAAGATAATTGGATGAAACCCCTGGTAGAATTCCCAAGGGATGGGTTCCTACTCGAAGACCCTAAGGAGACTCGTCGAGTTAGGACCAGAGCAGAGCGGTACACCCTAGTTGAGGGAATCTTGTACAAACACTCCTTCACACAGATTGACGACAGACCTTATCCGAGGTGCCTCTCCCTCGAACAAGCCACATACGCCTTGCAAGAGCTTCACGAAGGCATAGGCGGAGCACATTCAGGGTCCAGGTCCCTTGCTCGGAAGGTGTTGAATTATGGATATTTCTGGCCTACCCTCTTACAAGACGCCGAACGACACGTTCAGCAATGCAGCTCCTGTCAGAAGTACTCCAACGTCCGTCTCCTCCCACAAGCTCTACTCAGCTCCCTATCAAGTCCTATCCCTTTCGCAATGTGGGGGATGGATTTACTAGGGCCATTCCCACCAGCTCCTGGCCAGCTCAAATTCTTAGTCGTGGCAATCGACTACTTCTCGAAGTGGATAGAGGCCGAGCCCTTGGCAACAATCACAGAGAACAAAGTACTTCAATTCTTCTGGAAGAATGTTATCTGCCGATTCGGTGTCCCTCGAGTCCTCATAACAGACAACGGAACCCAATTTACCGGGGCTGCCTTCCGAGCTCTATGTGAAGACCTAGCCATCCAAACAACGGTTCTCCTCCGTCTCCCATCCACAGTCGAATGTTCAAGTGGAGAACGCTAACCGACAGATCCTCTCCGGTATTAAGAAAAGGCTGAATAAGTGCTCTAAAGGCTTATGGGTCGATCAGCTCCCTAACGTGCTGTGGAATTACCGCACCACGAAACGGACCCCCACAAGAGAGTCCCCATTCAACCTCACGTGTGGGTCCGAGGTTGTGATCCCATTGGAAGTCGGCATACCTTCTCCTCGCCTTCTTGCCTATGAAGAAGAACAAAATGCCAGAGAACTCCGAGCAAATCTGGACTTGATCGATGAGCTCCGTGAAAGAGCTGCCATTCGTCAACAAAGTTATCGGAGAAGGATCGAGTTGGCATACAATAAGAGAGTCCGTCCTACCGACCTCAAAGAAGGGGACTTGGTCCTCAGAAAGTTAGCAATCTCTTTTCCTAGTCAGAAGAGTAAACTAGCTCTAAATTGGGAGGGACCCTACAAGATCACCAAAGTAGTTCGGCCCGGGACATACCGTCTAGAAGACCTCGAAGGCAGAGAGATCCCCAGGACTTGGAATGCCGACCATCTTCTGAAATACCAAGAGAGAGCTTTAACGCCTCTCTAAGTATTCTGGGATGTCGAACCGTTCCTCTCCTTTTACTTGTATTTTTTTCTTTATTTCTCTTATGTAATAACAGCTTGCAACTTAGAAGCAGCCAACTATTAGTGGTCAATAATGAACGTTTTTTCATATTTTACTTGTAAAATTGCTTGCATCTCTCTGCTTTTACTCTTAACTCTAATGACGAGTTCGGAGTCCAACACTTGGCTTGACTCCTCTTCGCAAGCTCGCTCTTAAGCGGGCTACAAGTAGTTCGATATTCAGAATTGCTCCTACAACCGTTGAACAAACTCTAACGACGAGTTCGGAGTCCAACACTTGGCTTGACTCCCCTTCGCAAGCTCGCTCTTAAGCGGGCTAGAAGGGGTTCGCCATTCGGAATTGCTCCCACAACCGTTGAATAAACTCTAACGACAAGTTCGGAGTCCAACACTTGGCTCGATTCTCCTTCGCAAGCTTACTCTAAAGCAGGCTAGAAGTGGTTCGCCACTTGAAATTGCTCCCACAACCATTGAACAAACTCTAATGACGAGTTCGGATTCCAACACTTGGCTCGACTCCCCTTTGCAAGCTCGCTCTTAAGCGAGCTAGAAGTGGTTCGCCATTCGGAATTGCTCCCGCAACCGTTGAACAAACTCTAACGACGAGTTCGGAGTCCAACACTTGGCTCGACTCCTCTTCGCAAGCTCGCTCTTAAGCGGGCTTGAAGGGGTTCGCCATTCGGAATTGCTCCCACAACCGTTGAACAAACTCTAACGACGAGTTTGAAGTCCAACACCTGGCTCGACTCCACTTCTCAAGCTCGCCATTAAGCGAGCCAAAAGTGGTTCGCCCATAAGAAGTAAGATTTGCTTCTGATTTTGAGTAGTTGTCAAAAGTTGGAGGAGTTATACTTAAACTAATACCAACCAACGCAGCATTCAAACAGCAGAAGCAAAACAAACTTTTTTAAATTAAGAGCTCAAACAAGGCTGACACTACAATAGAGTTTTACAATAACTTGAAGAGCATAATACAACTTGTTTAACGCTTCTTTGGAAGGGGAACGCTTTGGTTCAGAGACACACGAGGGCGGCGTCGCCTTACTTTTGAGCTCGAATCTACACCAGCGAAGCGAGACCCCCCTTCGCCGCTGATTTTAGTTGTGGCCCCAACCGAGGCGCCACTAGACGAAACAGCTACACCACTCTGAGCGTCAGCTGGGCTCCGCCTAACGGCAGGCGAACGAGTTGCATGTTCGTAGAACGAGATTCATCTTTCGCTTTCTTCGCGAGTACACGATGTACTGCGAACATTGGTCCTTACGGGCTGAGGTTTCAGCGTTGCAATCTCCTCCTCTAGCTCGACGATCCTATCTCTCAGAATATCGCCCTCCACCGATACTTTGAAACGGGAAAGTTTAGACGAGCCTGCGACGTTAGTGCTAACAGCCACAAGACGACGGAAATGAGTCACTTCGATACCCCTGTCGATCGTGATCCTCCTCAGTTTGTCAATTCTTGCCGTCAACTCATCGTGCTCGGACATCAACTTTCCCACCCTCAAAGCTAACTCCTCTTCCTCTACCGAATGTTCTTTCACCGTTACCTCCAAATGACGAACCTCCGCCAGTAGTTCACTATTCCTTTGGTCGACATCGAAGAGCTCCTTACGGAGCAACTCTATCTCGCCTTCGAGACGAGTCTCTCGAGATTGCTTCTGCAGTTGCCTCAACTTGCGAAAATACCCTCTCGTAGTTGCTTTGATGTCCTCCAATTTCAAAAAGTCGTAAAACGCCTTCGTTTTCTTCAGCTCAGTACGAAGATGGGAGACCTCAGTAATCGGACCCAACTCGACCTGAAAAGTGGAGGAATATCAAAAGAAGTCTTCAATACTTAAGGACACAATCCGAACAAAAAGAGTTGAACACTTTGCAAAATTTCGTAATATTCAGCCAAAACACCAAAAAGGAAACCGTTTCATTAAAAGTCCAAGGTTTACAAAAAGCGGTGGCCAGTCCGCAGTTAGGCATTACAAAAAAGAAGAACAAGAAAATGAGAAGAGGCGACAAAGTCAAGGGTCGACCTCATCATCGTTCGGCACGGGCACAATTGCACGCTCGGTGCCCCCTCGTCTTCGGGGTCTTCGACCTCCTGTCTCGGAGCGAGCTCGGCCAGGGGCAGCTCTTCCTCACCCTCTACGGGGTCGTAGAAGTAGTAGGACGAGACGTCAAATTCGGGGTCTCGAGCGGCGATATGCTTCAATGCTCGGCCGTACGCCTCCTCCTTGTTGGTCAACATGTGAGCCTCGGCTTCGTCCCGAACCGCCTGCTCCGCGGCCGCCACCTTCGACGCGTGATCGCTCAGGGCCTCCTTCGACGCCTTCAGGGCCTTAGACAGCTCCCATTCGAGTCGAGCCGTCTCCTTTTTCTAGGGTCTCAACCTTGGAAGCCTCGGTGGACGAGCTCCTCAGTGCCTCGGCGAGCTTAGCCCTTAGGTCGGCAACTTCGGCCTCGAGTGAAGCGGAATGCACCTGCTCGGCCTCCAGCTGTTTTACTGCCTTAGACCGCTCCGACCGTTCCCGGTCGTTCAAAACGGTCATCTCCTTTTCCTTGCTCGCAAAATCCTCGAGCAGATAATTGAAATGGCAGAGGGTCTACAAGCCGTACAAGAAGCAGTCAGCATGAGCACAAAAACTTGGAAAATTTTTGAAGAAAGTCCTCTAGTACTTACCGACATGGTGTTCCGAGCAATCTGCATAGCGGCGTCACCAACTTCGCCCGGCTTGAGCGCCGCTCGGTCTTTAGGGGTCGGCAGGTGCTTCACCGCCTGCATGCAGATGTTGCCGTCCCCTAGGATCCCATCGACCTTCATCACTCGCCAATCGGGGACGAAGATGCACTTGTGCTCCTCGGTCAGGATTGCCTCCGCCTCGGCAGTGAGGGGCAGGACATCGAGAGCCAGAGCCGTGCTCACGTCGAACACTCCGCCCGAAGACCATGGAGCATCTGTTCACGCCATTTGGGTCGGCGCATCCGAGGTAGGTGGGACGGTCAGCACGACGAGGCCTTGATCGGGCTCGTTCGAATGAGCCTCGACAACCTGCCGCTCGACGGTCGGAGAGACCGAGGGGATCTTGGGTGCTCGGCCACCTTGAGGCCCGGACACGGTCCTCTTTCTCTTCCTCGTCTCCAGCTCCTTAGCTGTCCGAGCCTTGGCCATCAGACCTTTGTAGTCCATGCCGGGAGTTTCTGCACAGACCAAGCGAAAAAAGTTAGAAAATTTTTTAAACTCAAAGACAAAGCAAAGAAAAGAAAAAGAGAAGCGTACTAGGGTCGACCGGACTGAGACCCCCTCGGAATAGGACCTCCTCGGTAATGTCCTTGTAGTTGAGGGTCGGAAGGACGAGGAGCTTTTCTACAATCTCTGCCTCCTCGTTGCTGAGCACGGGCTCCTTCTTCGCCCGTTTCGGAACCCCGTCCCTCAGCCACGCTGTCGGGATGACCCACGGCTCGGGGGCCCGGACGAGGAAATACTTCTCTTTCCAGTGCTTGATCGAGTCCGGGTTCTCGATAAGCTTCATGCCCTTCCTCGGCGAGAGATAGTACCTCTGCTCGTTCTTGTTCATCTAGCAGGGTCGGTAGAGGCTTCGCAGTAGGAACATCGAGGGCTACGCGCCGACCTCCTGGCATTGAAGAGCGAAGGCCATCACGTGCCGCCAAGTGTTCGGCATCCACTGGGCCGGGCTCAAGCCGTACCATTGCAGCACCTCGATGACGAAAGGGTGCAATGGCAGCCGAAGACCGGCGTGCAGAGCATCGGCAGGGAATATGCAAACGTCGGCCGAAGAAGATGTACATGCTCGGACGCCAGGGCCGGGGAGAAGGAGGGCATATTCCGCAGGGATCTGGAACTCACTCCGAATCCGATGAAAATCCGCCTCGGTGAAGATCGAGGAGATCTGATCTACCTCGGAAGTCTCCCTCGGCTCGTTCTCCTCAATCGACTTGGCGGTGCCCTGCGTCACCTTCTCCAGCAAATCTTCAGAGTAGCTCCGAACACCGCCAACACTAGACAAGACGCTCGGGTGCCGACCCAACTCCCCTGTAGTCTTCGGGTGCTCGATTATCGTCACCACCCATTATCGTCACCACCCCCTTGCCCTTGCTGGCTCGGACCATTACCTCCTGGAGAGGCTCGGCAACCTCCTCATCTGTACTCGGCCTGACCGTTGTCTCTTCGGTCGGCTCGACGACCTCCGTCCCTTTACCCTTGTTCGGCCTGACCGCTCGGCTGACGCCTAGGTCCGAGGAGGGGGTCTCGTCCGTGGAAGAAATCTTAACCATTTTACAAAAATGAGGAGAAAGACTGACCTTGAAGTGACTAGTACGGTCAAAAAAGATCGCCGGAGCTTGAAACGCCTTGCCGCGAAAGCTAACAGCGCCACCCAAGAGCTAAAAACTTCGCCGCTAAGGAGTAAAACCAAGAGTGAGAAAGTGAAAGTGAGAAATGAGGTTAAGTGTTGAGGGGGTGAAAACTTATAGTAAAAAGACGCCTCTTGGGCTTTGTAACGTAAGGGCGCAACTCTTGGGCCTCCCTTGAAGCGTTACAAAAGCCCAAACGACTAAGTAATGAAGAGCCGCAACTGTTGGCAAAGGAAGCGATGTTTTGATCCAAGTAAAACCGCTCGGCGCCTCGGGACCAAAATCCGAGCAACAAGCGATCCGACCTCAACAACAAAGAGGATAGCTCAGATTCCGAGTAAGTGCCAATCCGAGCCACAAATTGGAGGAAAAACGACTTTCCCCTCAAAATTCGCGTAAGATTTCGATCGGACGGCTCAGATCACGCCAACGCCACTAAACGACAAGATAGTGTTTTCTTGGGAACTGAGCCAGTCTCGAGATCTGTGCCATCATCCAACGGCTCCGATCACCCCACGTTCCTTGGAACCAAAATCCGAGCGACAGGCGATCCAACCTCCACAACAAAGAGGATAGCTCGGATTCCGAGCAAGTGCCAATCCGAGCCACGGATCGGAGAAAAACGACTTTCCCCTCAAAATTCGTGTAAGATTTCGATCGGATGGCTCAAATCACGCCAGTGCTACTAAACGACAAGATAGTGTTTTCTTGGGAACTGAGCCAGTCTCGAGATCTGTGCCATCATCCAACGGCTCCGATCGCCCCACATCGCTCGGAACCAAAATCCGAGCAACAGGCGATCCGACCTCCACAACAAAGAGGATAGCTTGGATTCCGAGCAAGTGCCAATCCGAGCAATGAATTGGAGAAAGACGACTTTCCCCTCAAAATTCACGTAAGATTTCGATCGGACGGCTCAGATCATGCCAGCAACACTACACGACAAGATAGTATTTTCTTGAGAACTGTGTCTGCCTCGAGATTCACGCCAAGATCCGACGGCTCAGATCGCCCCACGACGTTCAGCAGTCCGAGCTGAACGGCTAGCGGCCCGAGCCACTCGCGCGAGGGAAGAACCGAGTCACTTCGCTTGGATTCCGAGCAAGTGCCAATCCGACCCTCGAAAGTGAAGAAAAATGCTACCGAGCGTCTCCGACCGTAGGATCATTGCGAAATTCGCGCCTGAGATGATGGACGGTCCAGATTACGCCACGTCCACTAAACAACAAGATAGTGTTTTCTTGGCAAATGTGCCTGCCTCGAGATTCGCGCCGAGATCCGACGGCTCAGATCGCTCCACGTCACTCGGAACACCGAGCCAAGCGACTGGCGATCCGAGCCACTCGCGTAAGAGAGAAATCGAGCCACTTCGCTCGGATTCCGAGCAAGTGCCAAACCGACCCTCGAAAGTGAAGGAAAATGCTACCGAGCGTCTCCAACCGTTGGATCATTGCAAAAATTGCGCCCGAGATGATGGACGGTCCAGATTACGCCACGTCCACTAAACAACAAGATAGTGTTTTCTTGGGAACTATGCCCGGCTCGAGATTCGCACCGAGATCCGACGGCTCAGATCGCTCCACGTCACTTGGAACTCTGAGCCGAGCAACTAGCGATCCGAGCCACTTCGCTCGGATTCCGAGCAAGTGCCCTTCCGACCCGCAAAAACGGAGAAATTACTGCCGAGCGACCGTGTCCATCCGATCTTTCAGAAATTTGTGCCCGCACAAGATCAACGGTCCAGATCGCGCCACGCCATAGTTCGGTATTTAAAATTAAATTTTATTTATTAAAATCATTTTATTTATTTAAAAATTGCGAAAAAATGATTAAAATTCGGAAAAATTAATTAAAAATCCTAGAAAATAATTATAAAGTTGGGAAAATATTTTTGGGCCCCCGAGTAAATAATTATCACCTAGGACAATCTATTAAGACCCCCGAACGACGAATCGACACTTCGCAAAATTAAGTAAATATTCCGAAAAAATAGATAAAAATCACCAAATGTCCAGAACAACTCAGAGCACGCAACTAACTTAGAAAATCACCATACTACCTCCTACAAAGATCCGAATCTTCCATTTGGACTCCGATACAACTCCGCCAGCCATTAAAACAGTAAAACTACTCCTCAAAGGCTGATCAAGCTCAGCTTCGGGAGTGAGGGGCCTGTGATATGGCTAAAAAATGGGGTTAAATCGGAACCGTCCAAATTAGGAACGAATCTTAAAGCCTAGGGGTAAAATGGTAATTTTGTCTACCAATGGGTCCGAAGCAGGTACCGGGTCTCCTCCTCAAAGACCCACTAACCCGCGAATGGATCCACCTCCAACCGGGTACGGGTTTTTACCCGCTGCAAACCCGGTCCAGCAGGATAGAATTAGGGTTTCTGATTAATCCTAATCAACGGCCCTGATTCATATCTATCCTTTCACTAGAAGTTAGGGATTACATTCCTTATCTAAACACAGGGATTACATGCCTAATTCGATCCCAAAGGCGGCTATAAATACCCCCCATCTACCACCATTAGGAGGTAATCATTCTTTTGCCAATTTACGCTCTTTCATAATCTTCCTGATTACTGACTTGAGCGTCGGAGGGTGCGTCGCCGGGATCAACCCCAGTGTCTCGCACTTTTTGCAAGTGAACGGCGGGAGTCAGCGGTCAAACTTCGGCGGAACAGGTTCAGGTTTGCTATTCAAGTTTTTTAAGAATCCACAAATACTATTTGTTTACCCCCACACTAGATTTAGCGGTAACAACTATTTTTTATTATTGTTACCTTTAATTATTTATTGAAGACCCGATTTTGTTTTTATTATTAGTAGTATTATAACTATTGTTGTTGTCATTATTATTATTTTATTTTTTATTATTATTGTTATTATAGTTATTATTATTGTTATTAGTATTATTATTTTGTTTTAAGCCCGAACATGCTCCATTTTATATGTATTTTATTATTTGACTAGGTTTGCCCGTTGACACGTGCCGTAGGCATGTCTTCGGAACGGTACAACTTATTTAATCATATAAAATAGTTTTGGAGGTCGAGCAAATTAATTGAAGTAGCGAACATATTATATGAGAAACTTTTGGGGTCCAGCAAAAAACATATTATATGATTGTTTTGATTTTTTTAAACTGTTTTTAAAGCTTTTAAATTTTTAATTTTTGTAGTTTTTAAAATTTTTATTTTTAAAAAAAATTTTAAAAAATTATTTTCTTAATTTTTTTGAATAGAAGAGAGAGGGTGAGAGAGAGAGAGAGAGAGAGAGAGAGAGAGAGAAAATTAAATAAATATAGGAGTTGTTTTGGGTGGGGGATTTGAATTTGAGTTTTGGAGGGAACTTTTGGGGGGAAAATATGTTTTGTGAAGTTAAATCTGGGCCTTTGACTTTTTAGGGGATTGAAAGAGAACCACTTGATAGCTTTCTTTGTGTTTTATTATATAGATTTAATGTATATTTTGTAAACCCTATAATCCTATTCACTTTTCCCTATTGGATCTAAAAACCCAAACCCTATGCCTATTTTCTTATTGAATTCTACCCGAAACCAAATATCCCAATAATTCCCTATATATATACTATTTAATCCCTAACCTAACCCTACCCCTATAACCCCCAGCCGCCTACCCCCCCCCCCCCCCCCTCCCTTATTGTTCAAACACCCTTTCCTTGTTCATCCGGTCTCTTCTTCTCCCCATCATCCGTTTCGATTTTGAACCCATTGCCACTCATTCCCTTCCCCGTTCGTTGTCAGCGCCCTTCCATTGCCCTTATCGCTTATCCCCGTCATCCCTACACCCTACAACCGCCTACGCCATTGCTCGCCTCCCCCCTCCCCCTTCCCTATTTCGAATCGAAACAGAGCAACCCAACGCCGTCATTGCCCAAGCCTCATCCGCAGTCACCACCGTCGCTCCACCATCCTCTCCTCATCATCGTCATCAACCCATCGCCTCCTCGATCGCTCGATGCCCTCCTCCCATCGAGCCACTGATGTGTCTAATTTATATACAAATATTTGTACTCATTTACTAATAAAAATTGCCTGTTTTCGTGGATATTGTCTATAATTCATCTTATTCCTATAGAATTTCATTTAATTAATTATTTTTGAAGAAATAATATTTTTGATGCAAAAAGTAAAGATTTGTGGAAAAAATCAACAAACAAAGTAAAATAATGGATTTATCAATTTTTATTGTTTTGTTGAGTTAAAAGTACGACAAATAATTTTAAAAGGATTTTTATAAGCTAATATGATTTGTAGTTAGTTTAATTAATTTTAAACTAATTAATTTTATTTTATTTAAAAATCCTAATTTCTGCTATTATTTTGTGTATGCAGCAGCACGTGGTTGGCAGAAAAGGAAAATAATGGGAGAAAAGAGAAAGAAATAAAATTCTGGATTAAAAAGGAAGGAAATAAATGAAGAAGAATGACTATTCTGCAAAAAGTGCAAACCCTAACTCTCTTCCCGTTCTCTATAACTACAAACCAAAGGAAGAGAGAAGAGGTTAGGAGGTGACGGCTAACTCAAAATTAAAAAAATACAAATAAAAGAACACAGAGAAAAAGTAAGAGAGAGAACTCAGAACTCTCTCTCTCTTTTGCCGCACGGATCGAAGGGAAAGGAAGTAGCAGGCGCACAGTCACAGGCGCGGTCTTCAAAGCAGACAAGCACCAAGACAGCACCTGTGCTGTCTCTGACTCGGCACGGGACCCAGAGGGTACTGACGTGGCCCTTCTTCTTCTGCTGTTTTTGACGCGACGACACGTGCGGCCCCCTCCTGACGCGCACGGTTTTCGAGGTGAGCTGACTTGGACATCGGCTGGGCCCCACACGCTGACAGCGGCTCAGAGCTGTCTTCTCTGCTGATGGCGCGGAAAACGACGCAGACGACAGCGACCGCTCGACACGACAGCACTTGTGACAGAGGTGTTGACTCGGTTGACTACAGGTGACGTGGCGACGCTTTTGGCTTCAGATTTTGAGACAGAAGAGGGGTTTGCTTTAAATTTTGTATTCTTTTTGTATCTCTTCTTCTCTATATGTTTTAGATGCAATCCAAACATTTTTATTAATTGCAAATTGAACATGAACTGAATTTATTGTTCTAGAGGCTAAGATGTAGCCGAGTTTTGTAGAACACAAATTTTAATTCCTTATTATTACTCTTTATTTCCTGGTTGTGTTTTAATTTTTATTATTTATGCGTACAAAATGGTGGATAGACATTTGTATGATCTTTTAAATCATGAAGAGACCGAACAGGTAATTTGTGACTAATAAAAATTAACACCGTATATTGGAGGACGTGACCGTTAAGAAATCCAAATTTTCAATTAATAATTTGATGGATAGGCGAAGAATTAGTTGAGAATAATTTTTAGACTACGTGGATAGAGTGGTTAATATCTTTAGGATTTTGGTCTACAATTTGGAAAGATAATATCTTTAATTCATAAGGAGTTATAATTTGTGTGTGTGATAAATAAGGTGAACCAAGAGCCCAAGAACTAATTTTACCATTAAACAAAGTACAAGTGCTTCATAGTTTCACAGCCCTCTCCCTCTTCACCAATTTAGTTAATTTTAGTTAGATTAATTTAATTTAGTTGCTTTATCATTTACAAATTTAGATCTTCCAAATAGTGATTAATCTAGTGATATCGGTACTCGATAAAATATCTAGTCCCTGTGGGTTCG
Organism: Hemerocallis citrina; assembly: GCA_017893485.1. NCBI lineage: Eukaryota > Viridiplantae > Streptophyta > Magnoliopsida > Asparagales > Asphodelaceae > Hemerocallis > Hemerocallis citrina. The sequence goes on from CM030362.1 coordinate 201,078,401, forward strand.
ACACTCTAATCATTTAACTATATTACTTGTGCAATTTTGTACACTTACAAATATTCAACTTCAGCCTCCCTCGCACAGTCGAGCCTCCCGCTCGAGCCAGGCTGTCGACCCCCCTTCACTGCACTACTCCTCTAATTTCCCTCAACAACAGAAACCTCGACCACTGTACTCGACGACAGCCCTCGCCGCAGTCGCCACCTAACTCCACCATTGAGCTGCCGTCCCCGCTACTCTCTCCCTCCCTCCCTCCCCTGCCTTGAATGGCTGTTTGCTGTTTTGAGGGTGGAGGATCGCTGATCACTGTTTGGTGTTTTGGTGGAGTATGAGTGGTTGATGTTGATGTTTACTGTTGTGTGTGGGGGATTTGCTGTGTTGTTTTGGGTTTGCACGTAGTTCGCAAGTTTTAACTCGTGTGTTCGTGGGTTCGTTGCTTTGGGATCCTTATCCCGTTATTCTTGGTATTCAATTTCACCGTCTAACAGGTAAGTCACTTTTCCCCTTTCAATTGTACATTGTATCAAATTCAACTTTTATTGAAATTCTTGCAAGTAGATCATATTCGTTATCGTATCATTGTATTGATTATCTTTCGTTGGGTCTATTGAGGGTTTACACGAGCTAACATCGTGCCACTTTTGATTCTAAAGAATGAATCTTTCATGCATTCATATAGAATTGATAATAGGGTTATTCATATAATTGTCATACAAATAAATTATTGTAAAAAGAATTACTATGTTGTATGTGGTTGATCGATTGATGTTTGTTGATGATAAATTGATGTATGCATATATTTTAATTTTATTCATCTTTTTATTGCACCCATCATGCTGATTATATAATTTATTAACTACAAAATTGATATCCATCATGTTTAATTAAATTATTTCACGAAAAATATCAAAAAAAAAAACCTTGTATCTTGCTTGCTGGCTGTATGTTGTCTGCTATTTTTGCCCCAGTAAATGATCTTAAAATAAATTACTTTCTGAATAAGAATTGTAGTCTTATCTTTCTAATTTCCAGAACATTTTGAATTTCTGAATTCTGAGTTGTGTAGCAAAAGTTATGCCTATTTTAGTACAACTGTGTTTTAAGTTCCAGATTCTCAGATTCGTGTACGTTTCATGTTTAAACAGTAAAAAGGCTGATCAAATGATAAAATTTTGCTCTGATAATTACCAGATTGTCACTTAAAATATTTAGGTGTATAATAAATATTTTTAATGAATTTATTATCGAGTTTTTGCTGATTCGAAAAATAAAATAACATGATGTCGAATTTCTGCCTGAACATGAAATATGTAAAGAACAATGTGTTTAACCTAGCTACTATTGTCAGATTTTGAACTTTAAATATGCGTTGGAACAATGTGGATGTCTAGTTTTCATAATTTCTGACGATTTCAGTTTTCGAGTTCTGAAACAGCAGAAAATTGTATTTTTGTGCAGACTACTCTTGCTGTCTAGAATTTTATATTCTAGATTTTAATAGATTAATTGTTCTATATCGTAGTATTCCATGAATTAAAGTGTGTATGTTGTATTGCATGATCCTAATGTCCCATTGTCATCATTCTAATTGTCCTATTTAAGTTATCGTCCTATTGCACTCCTATTGATACAATTGTTTATCTCATGCCTCAAATTGCATATTGTATTGTTGTATTAATAAAACAATTAACAAGTCGGGATTTAAGGGTTGACTTTAGTAGTGGACAATATAAGGACTGTACTCGGAGAAGGGGCCCGTGTTTCCCTATCTGTCGGTCTATCGGTCATATCGATCATCGGTTGATTGTAGATTACTGATTACAGTATCTCGATGGATTCGATCACCAGTCATTAATTATCAGTTATTATTGAATATTGTTGCCGAGTACATGAACTATAAAATCCACCACTAAGTCTAAACGTAACTTGTTTGTATGTAGCAACCATGTGGTAAATGAATGGGACGCATGAAGTGCTACACTGGTTAGGATTAAAATGATTAATAGACTTAAGGATTGACACCACATCGACATTGCATATTATTCACTATTGTTGCTATTGATATCGAATCTTGGCTAAGTATTATTGATATTGATCATTGGATATTGTTATCGATTATTAAAACATTCTCTACAACTATTGCATCGATTACCGTGATATTGATTATTGCTATTGTCCCATGTTATTGATTCCTATTGATCCATTGATTTATTGTTATACCGTTATTCCATTGTTCTTTGCTTTCTCTACTTGCTATCCATGACTTGCTCTAAGTACAAATTTTTTTCTTCTTTTTGGGTGAAGTGTTTACAGGTATTGATGGAGAATTGCCTGATGGATTGGGAGAAAAATATTGGTGAATGAATTGATAGCATCGCCGCTTAATAAATTATTGCTTTGTCATGAAGACTTTATTATTAAACTATTGTTATTTCATTTATTGTGGGCTTTTGACCCGAATATTCTTTTTTTTTGTTTCTAGACGTTGGGTTATTGTATTTGGATATTTCATATTGTTTCATTTCAAGTATTATTGTTCATGAGATGATTATTATTGCCTGCGCAATTGTTCTGTATTAATTATATTATTGAGTTGATCGGATAAACAGCTTACAGGTGACGTTAGTCATTCGCTAGGCCAATGTCATGTACTCGTATTCCGTATTTTTGAAAGTGGGGCATGACAATTTATGTTTGATATTTATAATCTATACATTTTTTTAAAAACATTTTATCGTTGTAGTTTTCTACTTCATCTCCTACGTTTACATCTATTTTTAGATCACAAATTTTAAAACACGAGATCATACATTATTAAGCATTCAATATCCAAGTACATATGGAAGATTACATCATTCCATTCACCATTTTCTTTTGCAACCTGATATCGAGAGGGAAAATATGCAACAAGACATCAATGGGTGCAAACTGCAACTGGATGTCGGGAAGACAAATTCTGAAACCAAATGTTCAGAAGGCAAACTGCAACCATATCTGCAACTTGATGTCAAGGAGGCAAGCCTGCAGTTGGGCACCAATAAGGCGAACCCACAACAAAAGAGATTTTTAACCCCCACTTTTATTTCTATATATATTACTTACCACTATTCCATTTTTGTATTAGTTAATACCATTTTATAATGTTTTACAACTTAGCTTATACTACTTCAACTTTATACTACAGATATACTTATATACGCATTTAATTAATTATCATACTATTTATATTTGCTTCTACATCTATCATATATGTGTTATTATTATTTATTTATTTTTTAATCTATATTACTGGTTACTACTAATTATTTTATTACTTTGTATTTTTATACAATTTCATTTTTATATTTTATTGCTAACCTATCTTCGATATGTTTGCTACTCATATAATATGGTTTTTTATTATTTATACTTTCGTTTACTATCCACATGCATTTTATTTGTATCCTAATTAATATTATATATATTACTTCAATTATATATTTCTACTTTTACTATTATTTTAATTCATTTCTCAAATTCCTTACAGCATTCATGTTATAGTATAGTTGTTTCGTATAGTTTTTATGCGTATTTACGTATAAAATATTATATGTTGATTTTCGTGCTATACCAGAATATTTGCTATATACTAATCATTATTCTATAAAATTATTATGTAATTTTTACAAATGAAAATTTTAAGATATTATTTTAAACACATCATTAAAATTTCTACTATTATACTTATATTAGATTGTTTATACTTTTGTTAAAAAAATTTAACACTCATATATTTTTAACTTTTTATCCAACGTCATTAACTTAAATTGCTAATTCATTTTTATCTCGTAATATAAAGTATTAGTTCAGTTTGCAATTTTAATCATTCTACCGCTTATTACTTTAATAAATTTTGCTTATTAAGCCTATTAATAATTTATGAAAGTATCTATTTGACTATGCTTCTCTTATTCTTAACAATTTCTTTTATAATTAATAACTTAATTTGTATTTTCTTTATACTATATTATCTAATGTTACATCTAATATTATTTTGTATGAAAATTTCTTTCAACCAATATTACCTTTCACGATCCCGTTTCCTTTCTACTATTTTTCTAGTTTTTCTTGTTTCGTTCTTATTAACTCTGATACTCATAGTTTCGTTATATAAGTTTACTTTGTTTTTCACATTACATACTACATTTTTTTCTTGGTGTTGGCAGCTTTTCTATATACAATAATGACTTTTTTTTTGTGTGTACAATATACAACTTTTAACCTAGTAAGTTCTGAGGACAGAACTGTTTTAAGGAGGGGAGACTGTAACACCCCGCAAAATTCAATTATGACAATTTTCCCCACGGGTGTTACGCACATATATTTTGTACTGTTACGAGCAATATCCGTAACGTATTTTAATATAAATATCATACGTATATCTGCATTTCGACTATTTATATATTTTCTGCCCTCTCAAAATTCATTTATTCTAAGCCAACTTAAACATTTATTTTAATCTTTGTGTTTTACGTGCATTGCACGTGCTATTAATACACGTGTCGATTACCTATATTCTACCATTGCGGTAATATTATAAAATTTTATACGTGTTCAATTATTTATTTTATAACTTGTTCGAATTCGTATCATAAATTGAAATTTATTTTTCTTCTATTTAGACTGAAATATATTTTTATACTTGCAATGCACTTGTTTTCTATGTACACGTTGATTATATTGTTGTATACATATATAGAATTAACGAAACGTATTTTAAATATTTTGTATTTCGATTATTATAGACATTTTTCATTTTCTCAAATTTATCTTATATATAAATATTTATTAGCACGTGATTTACATGGGTTTCTTTTTTATGTACGTGCAAATTGTGCTATTTTATTACAAGGTTGTACACTAAAAATTTCACTAAGCTAATTATACTACATTCAATATGAGTATTTATTAAAAATAATAATTTAAAATAAAATAAAATATTAAAAGTGAAAAATGAAAAGTGTACAAAACACGTGAACACGTGCAATGTGCACTCTTTCAAAAATGGCTGCATATAGAAGAGAATGAGGGTGAGTGGTGTGAGTGAGTGGGTGTGTGGGTGTGTGAGTGGGTTAGTGGGTGGTTAGTTGCTAAAACTACTCCCTAATTTCCATATAAATACCCCCCCCCTATCCTAACCCCAAATGAACACAAAAATAAATCAAACAAAAGAGAATCTCAATAAAGGGGAACTTGCTATTTTTTTTGGCTTTCGGGGTTGGCATAGAGGCTTGCGGTTGTGCTTGTGGAGTCTTTTGGAGGTTTTGCTAAGGCGTTCAACTACGAGGATGTCTTTTAAGGTGGATGTTTCCCCAACTTTCTAATAGAATTTTATTAATAAAATGCTATATTGTACAATGTATATATGTAAATTGTTAGATGCATGATAGCCTATATAGATTGAGTATTTATGTTTAGATTATGCATTGTTGATTGAATGTGTGAAATTATGATATGACTGATTTGGGGGCATTTTTATTAGTTCATGTTTTAAGTTTTAGTTGCACTTTAGAAAATCATATCTATTAAACTAGATAGAATTTAGAGCTAAAATTTTTATTAGAGCATCTCATATATGTCAATAAAATCTCAAAATTTTATAATATTTGGATGTCATTTACTATTTTAATAAAATCCAAACTTAAGACTGGTTGGCAGTTGACCAGTTGCTGAAAATTTGTATACATTTCGGAGTTGGATCATTTTGGCATCTTAGATGCAGTATTTTGAGAAAGGTCAAAACTATGAAGTTGAAGTAGACTCGTTAAACTTTCTTTAGAGTCTAAGAAATTAATTTTCCATGAATAATAGAATTTATAATGAATTTTACAAGATTGAACAGTGGCAGTCTGTATAACATTTCGACCCGACTGTGGATTTCGAAGAATTCAAGGTTATAAACACAATATTTTGGAGAAACTACTAACTATAAAGTTATAGTAGAGTTGTATACCTTTAATTTGAGCTAAAGATCACAAAGTTTTATAAAGTATAGAATTTCTTGTTATTTTCACAAGTAGCGTGAGCTGCAGTTTTCGAATTTTGAACCTACTGTTTTGCAAATGAATTTAGATGAAGTCACTGAGGATGCATTTAAATGATCTTAACTACAAAGTTGTATTAGACTCATTTATGTTTTCTATGAAACTAAGAAATCTAATTTTGTAGTAGTATTGGAATTTATATGATTTTTATAATACTATTTGCTTGATGTCTCAAGTTCAACATTCAATTAGTGGATTATATATAGATGTTGTTAACTTGAATCGAAGTTGATGAAGAAATAGTCTTGGATTATTGGTTAGTGTATGTGGCTTAGGATCTTTGAGATTTTAGGTTTGAGTCTTGGTGAGCTCAAATTTGGTAGCATTTATTGTTTTTGAGTATATTGGAAATACAAATTGATTTCTGGAAAAATATTTTGATGAAAAAAAATTTGGGTTAATTGTCCCACTTAGATAAGGGATTGAACACATATTTAGTGGTTGGATTTGAAGGATTTGAATAGAGATAACTTTAAAGGATATTAGTACATTGGAGAATTAAGATTTGATGGAAATAGGTACAAATGTTTGGGAATAAACTCCATATTCGAATTAACAATTTTAATTAATAGTTGATATTTAGATTTGAGATATTAGAACAGAGATGATGTTCATTGAATTGAGGCTTTTGAAATCCTATTGTAACAGTTTGGAAGATTCTATCTAGATATTTGAGGATGACCAATTGGATGGATTGAATAAGCGATGAATTGAGTATATGAATGAATAAAATTTGTAATTGATTATAAAAGAGGTTATGGATAACCTAGAAATATTGTGAATATTTGGTATGTGTGGATTCTAGAGGCTGGGCGAGACCCACGGTACCGGCAAATTTGTGATTATGAAATTTGAGAAGTATCCAGTGTGGGTTAACTTTCTCTTTGAGAAGTAGCCAATGTGGGCAAACATTCTCAGTGTTTTGGTTTAAGCCCGGTGGGTAAGCTAGCTCTAGGTCTTGAGAACTACAATTTAAACTTAAGGACAGACAGTAGTTGGAGATAAGATGAAACAAGAGCAAACATGAGTTATGAACTCCAGGATGATCCGCATAGTGAGACGATCCCCAGTATTCATGGACGAGGGATGAAATAGGACACAGAATGATCCGCTGGGTAGGATTGATCTGCAGTATTCGGCGACGAGAGTGATGCTCATGGGACTTTTGTGCAATGAGGGTTCCAGGATGACTTGCGGAGTGAGACAATCCTCTGTATTCTGGGACAAGGGATGAAATAGGCCCCAAGATAATCCGCAGTGTGATTGATCTCCAGTATTATGGGGCGAGAACCAACACTAGCAGAGTGTCTAAATATCGTAGTAGTCATGGAAGTAGGTTTCATGGCGAGGGAATGAACCCTATAATGAGGAGTACGATAAGTGCTTGCCCTTAGACATATGTAGTATGAGAGGCATAAAATCCGAACAAGTATGCATTAGTGTCATCGTAGTGTGAATGTCTGCATTAGGCATTGGGTCATATCATACACTGACATGTTTAGGATAGACACTTCTCACATTTTTGTTTCGCATTCAAGTTTGTGTTCGCTAAAGTAGAAGAATTGTTGCATTATAGCATTGCGTCAGTTGTATTAAACTGACTTGCCCACAGTTTTCTAGTTGCAGGATTGGATTTGGCACGTACTTGAAGTCACTGTGATGGGTTAACAAAGGATTAAAGAGCTTCCATTATCATATATTGTATTGTACTTATTTATTTCCGCTGTGCTATTGTAAAGAACGATGTTGTAAATGAAAAAGTTTTAAATTCCTTTCAAATTTGTATGAAATTGAAGTAAAAGATTCTGTTGTACTACGAATTACCTGTGTTTGGAATTCGGGGCATTACAGCATTTCTTGAATTCTTGCAAGTAACACCTTGAATTGATTATCATTTCGTAAATTCCAGTTATTGTCCATTGAACTTGATTATCATTTCTTAAACTGTAGTTATTGTCCATGTTCATGCAAGTAATTCTCATTGTTTGATCTATCGTATTATCGAATTTTGAATCTTCTATTGGCTCCCGTCGATTCAAAGTCTATAGAAAGATCATCAAACTGCATTGTCATTACATACACTGAACAAACATGACTTACTATATATATATATATATATATATATATATATATATATATATATATATATATACTAGGTTTGCCCGTGGAAATGTGCTTACGGCACGTCTTCGTGAACGATACAATATATGAAAAGCCATGTAAACACCAAAAAATAATGCAGGCAAAGCAATGTACGTAAAGAAAATACAAGCAAAGCACATGAAGAAGTTTAAGAAAATCCAGCATGCTAATGTTACTACTAACTAACCATCCAAAAGTAAAGAGATGTGTGTGTGTGTGGGTGTGTGTGTGTGTGTGTGATAGAGAGAGAGAGAGAGAGAGAGAGAGAGAGAGAGAGAGAGAGTAATAAAGTAAGGTTGATTTATGTTTTTGGTGGAAAAATTTTAGTTCTGGGGAAAAACTTTTGGGAGGAAAATGTCTTTTGGGAGGGCGAATGTGAGACATTGATTTTGTTTCAACTGAAGGAGAACCACTTGATAGCTTTTTTTCAAATTGCCTTATGATACACACACACACACACACACACACACACACACACACACACACTAGGTTTTCCTGTGGGCACGTGCCTACGACACATCTTTGGAACGATGTAGCATATGAAAGTAAACATTATAATGTCAGGAATATAAAAGAAAGAATTAATTGATATAATATGAAAGTGTTGTAGATGTCATACAAAAAAGAAACTTATATGGCCATATATAGTGATGTTATCCATTGCAGGAAGCAATGAGAAGCCAGACAGATGATGTTGTTTAGTTCTGATGAAGAACTTGCTCTGTATATCAAGGAGGAAAAATGTTTGACGATTAAGTATGGTGTTCTCAGTGTATTCTACTATCAGATAGTAATAAACTTTCTGAGATGTACACTATAATAATGTTCTTCTATAATACTGGATACTTTTACTTTCCAACATTTCAGATGCATGAATCTGAAACATTCATTAAGGAGTTATGTAGCTCAAGTTTAAATAGTATGACAACAGTTATTTGTAAATAAAAGTACATGTTTGAATAATTATAAATGGGGGTGTAAAATCCGACTTCGTAGAACTTTGGTAGTGCAATATGATGAAATTTAACTTTTGTGGAGATATTTACTACTTTCAGTATAACTTTAGAGGTTCAAATTTTCTCAATTGAATATCCATTTAATTCTTGCATTGCATTTGAAATCAATCAGAAAACTCAATGAAATTTTCTATATGAGCAATCAAAAAAGCATAAAAAATCTGAAAGATCCCGAAATGTACAAACCTGAAATATGAAAATCTAAATTTCTTTGTATATATATACATTTAAATCTTCTATTGCATTTAAAATCAATCAGGAAACTCGGTGAAATTTTTTACATTAGCAATCAAAAGATGAAGAAAAAAATATGAAAATCTGGAAATATACAAACCTGAAATCTGAAAATCTAAATTTCTAGGTAGAGAGAGAGAAAGAGAGAGAAAGAGAAATCTGAAAAAGTGAAGAGATGAAAGGGAGATAGTAATAAAGTGAGGGAGGATTTTTGTTTTGGAGGAAAAAATTTAGTTTTGGGGAGAAAACTTTTGGAGGGAAAATGTCTTTTGGGAGGGTTAATGTGAGCATTTGATTTTGTTTCAATTGAAGGAGAGCCACTTGATAGCTCTTTTTTTTTAAATATTCTTGTGAATATTCATGCTTTATTTTGATTATGTTGAAATGCGGTAGTTTAATTAAATCCGTATATTCGATACTGTGGAAGTTATAGGTTTTTTTTCTAAACATGTTATTATTCGTACTTAATGAATTGAATTAATACATTAGATAGATAGATTCATGAGTGTAATTTATACATGATTTTATTGCTCTTTTTATGCATAAAAATTGTGAGTTCGTGTTTATTTCTTTCAATTTCATCTTCTATCTACTAAATTATATTTATTTGTTTAATTTTGAAGGAATGAGATGGATGTTAGGATTATGCACAAAGTCACAGGGTTTGGAGTAGGAGAAAGCGAAGACAAATCAATACGAAAAAGGAACTATAACAGCACCTAGAACTTGAACGGATTTTTTGAACATGAAGATGGACGAACTTGAACTTCTGTTCTAAATCAAATATGTTAGTCGTCGAGCCTTCTACGAAACGAGTTCCATACGTCATAAACGGAGTTACATAACTCCGGTAAGATTATTTTTTCTATAACTGTGTGCAGAAAACAACAAGTATGACCATTCGACCGCATAATCGCTCACCAACGGTGTGATTATTATTTTATTTTAATTTTCAACCAATATTATTACCGTTTACTATTAACTATTTTTTCTATCTTAATATTCTTATTTTTTATGTATACTTTATCTTTACATATGTTAGAATTTTTGTGTTTTTATACTAGTCCATTTTATTTTATATTTTATTGCTAACTTATCTTATATTTGTTTGCTACTGATGTAATATAACTTTTATTATTTAATATTTATATTTTTTGCTGTATAATTAGTATTATATATTATTTCACTAATATATTATTACTTTTACTACTATTATACCATGTTTTACTACAATAACTACCTACAATTTTCATATTTATAGTATTACTTGGTTTGCCTGTGGACACGTGCCTGCAACATGTTTTTGAAACGATGCAGCATGATGGGATAATGTGCAAGTGTACAAAATCGCAAAAGTAGTATAGTTTAAATGAAAAGAGTGTCAAACCCCAAAAAACTAATTATTTTATCAAGTATCGAAATTTACTAAGTATTAGTTAAAATGAAATAGAACTAGACTCGCCTAATAATTCACAATGAGATGATGAAAAAGGATTAGAGATTTTTTAGAGTCTTTGGATTTAGATAATCAGATGATCGATAAAAAGCTAGTAATCACGTAATTAACCTTAATCCTTAACCTTGGTCCTAGACTGGATTAGCACTTGTACTTTGGGTTCGTGATGTTGTAGGATTAGTTCGAGTCATTGTTGAATGTATGGACAGGGACAAGTGGGTATTGTGTTCGCCTGCAAGGGGGATGCGTGGCATCTTCATGCCTAGCCGAATCCTAGGTTCGTTTAATGCGGACAGGGGATTTAGGGAACTGCCATGTGAGTGAACTCTTTGGGGCTCTATTGTCTTCGGCGCGAGTGCCTTCATGTCCGTAACAACCTTTGAAGAGGTTTGGAGTGGTGACGTCGTCTTGACTGCAAGTTATGGTCTAGTGTAAGGATGAGTGCAGCGGAGAGTTGGGGAAACCCAAATATCCATAAGTCCTATGTTGATCAATACAGGCAGAGGACATAAAGACTGCCATGTGAGTGAACTCTTTGGGGCTCTAAAATAACGTTTTCGGGGAGCCCTGGTGTCCGTACATCAGCTTTTGGTGAGGTCCGAGGATGCGAATTACCGCGATATACTATGGGTTTTAGCCGCGACAGAGTAAGCCATGCGACTGCGACCCCGGGCGCAGTGGATGAAACACGAGGAATTGGACACCACTAGCATGGCAGCGACAGGAGTAAACCGGACGACTACAAACTACTATTTGGAAAATCGATAATATGATAAAAATAGCAACTAAACTAAATTAAACAAAAGAAATGAACTAACCTAATTAAAAAAGAACGAAATATGAAATTTTGTGGTTTACTAATAGCAAAACTAATTTTAGGGCTTTTGATTTCACCTAAGAGAAAATTAAAAGATTAAGACTAAGGATTGCAGATAAAATAATAAATATCAAATTAAATTAACAGTATAAGAAAATAATTATTTGAAAAAAAATATATTAAAGGTCAAAGATGAAAAGTACTACGAGGAAAATCGACGAAGAATTAAAGTGAAAAGTTAGTCTACGTATAAGGTATCATGAATGTAGGTTTAAACCAACCATACCACTCGTGATACCAAGGGAAAACATGCTTGCATACAACATCACATCATTGTATACGAGGAGAGTATCATGAATGCAAGTTCAATAACTACATCACTCATGACTCAAAACTGACACTCACACTCTAATGTCCACCGTAATTGTGTTTTCTATACAGTTTTGTATTAATTGTTGAACCTGTCTCTGATACCACTCTGTAACGCCCCAAATTCCAACCACAGGTAATTCGTAGTACAACAGGATCTTTTACTTCAACTTCGTACAAATTTACGAGGAATTTTAAAACTTTTCATTTACAACATCGTTCTTTACAATAGCACAACGGAAATAAATAAGTACAATACAACATATAATAACGGAAGCTCTTCAATCTTTTGTCAACCCATCACAGTGACTTCAAGTCCATGCCAAATCCAATCCTGCAACTAGGACACTGTGGGCAAGTCAGTTTAATACAACTGACGTAATGCTGTAATACACGATTCTTCTACTTTAGCGAGCACAAACTTGAATGCGAAACAAAAATGTGTGAAGTGACTATCCAAAACATGTCAGTGTATGATATGACCTAATGCCTAATGCAGACATTCACACTACGATGACACTAATGCATAGTTATTCGGATTCTATGCATACCATACTATATAGGTCCAAGGGCAAGCCCTTATCGTACTCCTTATTATAGGGTTCAATCCCACACCATGCAACCTACTACCATGACTACTACGAGATTTGGATACTCTGCAAGTATTTGTTCTGATCCCGAAAAACTGGAGATCAATCCCCCCACTCTGCAGAACATCCGGGGGCCTATTTCATCCCCCGTCTCGGAATACTGGGGATTGTCTCACTCCGTGAGTCATCTTGGAACCCTCATTGCACAAATGTCTCATGAGCATCGCTCTCGTCCTGGAGTACTGGAGATCAATCCCACTCCGCGGATAATTCTGGGGCCTATTTCAACCCTCTTCCAGGAATACTGGGGATTGTCTCACTTAGTGGATCATCCTGTAGTTCATAACTCACATTTACTCTTGTTTCATCATATCTCCAACTAGTGCATGTCCTTAAGTTTAAATTGTAGTTCTCAAGAACTAGAGCTAGCTTACCCACTGAGCTTAAACCAAAACACTAAGAATGTTAGCTCACACTGGCTACTTCACAAATTTCATAATCACAAATTTAGCGGTACTTTGGGTCTTGCTCAAACTCTAGAATTCACAAATTCCAAATATTCGCAATATTTCCAGGTTATCCATAACCTCTTTTATAATCAATTACAACTTTCATTCATTTATATACTCAATTAATCTCTTATTCATTCCATCCATTTAGTCATCCTCAAATATCTAGATAAAATCTTCCAAACTGTTACAATAGGATTTCAAAAGCCTCAATTTAATGAACATCATCTCTGTTCTAATATCTTAAATCTAATTATCAATTATGTACTAAAATTGTTAATTCGAATATGGAGTTTAATCCCAAACATTTGTACCTATTTCCATCAAATCTTAATTATCTGATATACTAATATCCTTTAAAGTCATCTCTATTCAAATCCTTCAAATCCAATCACCAAATATGTGTTCAATCCCTCAAACCCTTATCTAAGTGGGGAAATTAACCCAAAAAAGTTTTCATCAAAATATTTTTCCAGAAATCAATTTATATTTCAAATATACTCAAAAACAGTAAATGCTACAAAATTCGAGCTCACCAAGACTCAAACCTACAATCTCATAGATCCTAAGCCACATGCACTAACCAATAATCCAAGACTATTTCTTCATCAACTTTGATTCAAGTTAACAATATCTATATATAATCCACTATTTGAATGTTCAACTTGAGACATCAACCCAATAGTATAGTAAAAATCATATAAATTACAATACACCAAAATAGATTTCTTAGTTTCTGTAACTCCTATTTTCGATTTTCTCTTTTTATCGATTTTGCCTCATTTATTGTATCGAATAATATTAGTTCTAGTATTATTCATGAAACGTCATTTGATTTCAGGATGTTGTTCGAATCTTATTTCTTAATTTGAAACTTGAATCCCATGAATTTATCCTTCTCTTTTATTCCTATTATTGTTTGGGTTGATAATTATCGATTCATTTGGGTTGTGATTATTCCCTAGTCCATGTGTATAGTTATCCTTGTTTGCATCCATCTTTGGATCCATATCTAACCTATTGATCTAACCCAGTAGCCCTCTTATTTGAACCCAAAACCCTATTATCGTTCGTATTGGATCCTAAACCCACTACCCATTAACCCAACTTAACCCTGATTCTCTCTATATAAACACCCCCTTAAAACTAACCCTAACCCTACCCTAATCACCTCTAACCTCCTGCCGTCACCACCTAAAACCCCGATCTCTCTATCTGGTTCTCTTCTACCCCGTCGCCAGCCCATCGAAGCCCTCGCCATTGTCCCCCTCTTCACCCTCGGTCGAGCCCTCACCTGCACTCGACCGACCCTCCTACCCTGTCCCTCACCCCGAGCGCCCCTCACACCGCCACTGCCTTCTCCCCTTCACAGAAGAACCCATGTCGACTGTCCCCGACGACTGATCGCTGTCGTTGATCCTTGCTATTTGTTGTGCAGTCTTGCTGTTGCTTCCATTGTCGAGACCTCTTGCTGTATTCCTGCGTGTCTTTTTGCACGTAGAGTGCACGTGCCACCCCGAGATCCATATCCCGTTAATAAAATTATTTTGGATCTAACATCGTATAAAGGAGAGTCACCGTCTATTTCTTGAATCATTCATTGTGTCTGTGTTCAAGAATATTCTTTGAAATTCTCGCAAGTAGATCTCATCATATTCATCGGGAATGTAGAGGATTTACATGAGCTAATCCCCTCATTCTTGACTTCGTACCGGTATTAGACTCTAAAGATCGTGTCTTTCATGCATTTCGTGTAGATCTTTTGATATTAGGAACTATTCCCATTGATAAACTATTGTAGAGTTGTATCTTAGGTTGCTAGTGATTGAACTACTGATTTGATGTATTGTTTGGCATTAGATTGATGCATCGTTGTGTTTTCTTCCCTGTGATCTCATGATTACCATGTTAATTTAAGATAATTGACTAATTGAATTGATAACTATAACTCTATGTAACACCCCGAATTCCAAAACATACTGAATTCGAAGTTCCACAGGATCTTTACAATTCTCTTTGTACAATTTTACAAGGAAATAAAAATTTTTGTTACATCAGAGTTTACACTTACATTACATATTTACAGCGAAAGCAATTTACAACAATTTACATAAATTAAAATGTACAACACTTGAATCATTATTTAATCAGCATGCATTCTTTAGTCTTGTTAATCACTTTACCCTGCATAGAAACTGTGGGCGCGTCAGTTGCTTACAACCGAAAAAAAATTATACACGGCTATCCTTTCTATGCCGAAAAAGTATAACGATTCTCAAATACTTCAACAAACCACAAACTTGATCACAAACAGAACTACAAGGGACTATCATATAGATGTCATGTTGTGCGGTGCACTTAGTCCTTGATGCAGTTATGTATATCACATGACATTAATGCGCATTTGTTCAGATTCTATGCATCTCATACTACATAGGTCTGAGGGCAAGCCCTTAGCCGTTCTTCATCTTGTAGGGTTCAATACCTCGTCATGACTTAAACTACTACTGTAACTACGATAAGTATCCAAGATATTTTATGAATTACGAGCTCATGTCCAGACAGCCTGGAGGAGAATCTCACGTCATGTCACGACGTATCGTGAAGAACCTATGGATAATTCAGCCTCCGTCATGGGACATGATACCACCCGCAGACACCAAACACCCCACGAGCGTCGCCTACGGTACAGACCCCTGACGACATATCCACGTCATGTCACGACGCATCAGTAAGACAGCCTGTGTATATTCTCACACCGTAGCTCCGAGGCCCTCATACTCGTGTTTTTCTCTTATTTTCATCACATCTTCACTATGTATATAGTCCTTAGTTATTTGAATCATGAACAAAATCAATTCTCTAGAGTTAGCCCTTCCACTATACCGGTCTTAATCATTTATTCAACATGACCCTAACCTTCGTCTTTTCATTTCGAATTTCATTTCAACATATTTCTTTTCAATGCCCGTATGAGGCTTAACTACACTATAGTTCTCAATTTCAATAAGTTCTTTTTTCACAATTAACATGATTTCCATTCTTTTCTATGAATCAAAACTCACATATCAAGTTCACTTTCAATTCTTATATTTCATGCTCAAAAATTTCTTTTCAACAAGCACAATAGATTCTCATACTATAGTTTCTTTCCTTACTTAATTCCATAATCATAAAGTCGTATTTTTTACTCATACACAATATTCAAATCAGGCCATAAAATCCATAGATAACACACTTAAATTTTCTTTCATTCAAATTCCTCTTTTATAACTTAGTGTAATCTTCTCATGAAAATAATCACCTTTCATATTTACACAAATATCAACTTCATGCAATTTTGCTTCTAAACTATCTTTATTTTAGTCAAATCATGCCCCAAATATTTTTCATTAAGTCCACATAATTTTAGAATAATTATAGTATTTTTTTCCAAATTTTTATAAGCCACAAATCAATTTTTAAAACCCAAAGATCAAAAAGTTTAATTCCTGCTGAAGCCAGGAATCGAACTCACGACCACAAGGTAACCAACTGCCACCGAGAGCCAGAACAGCCAAGATGCCACATCGATATAGAATGGGGTTAATTTAAGATGAAGTGTGGGTCTTGGTTTTTCGGATTTTTAAAAAAAAAGTAAAACAAATGGATCATGCCAAGTTTTGAACCCACGACCACCAAGCCCAAACCCACTGCTACAGTAACCGAACCCTAAATGCACCGGCTAACCAATATGGCCAAGTGACTAATCTGATATGTTTTTGGACTACGGGGTTTATAATCCAGATCTATGTTCTTTTCGAATTTTTACAAAAACGAATGTTTTTGGGTTTTCTTCTTCTATAAATTTATTCAAAAACTCCAGATTTTATTTTTCATCCCAGTACAACATTTCAGTGGATCAAAATTTGATTTTTGATACAAAAAAAATAATTTGCTCTCTACTTCATTTTGTTCTTCAATTTTCGAATTTGGGGAAAAATAGGCATATCCTGCTTATAATTTACACTTAAATTTTTCCTAAGTCACAAATAATATTTTTGTTAACATTGTACAATTATCTCAGTAATAAATTTCATTTTTTATGCCATTTAACACCCAATAATCAAAATCACCTATATCCATAGTTCTTTCTTCAATTATTCAACATACAAGCATGTATTCTTAATTTAGCACATGACAAACAAAATAGAGCATGGTAGCATGGTAATCACCTACATTAACAAATCATAATTTGGCAATCAATTTAAAACTCTTTTAACATGCATTCAAACCAATAACAATTTATCTCATTTTCATAATACATGGCTTAATTAGTTAAAGTTTCTTCTTAATTTGTCAACCACATCCTAGCATGATGTCTAATTAGAAGTTTAAGAGTACCACCCACCTTAAATGGAGAGAAAAATCAAAAGAACTCCTAGAGAATCTCCTACAACGAATGAGCGAAGCCTTCTCCTCCTAGATCAAGCCATCAAGTTGTGCCTCTCCTTGTTGCAAGCTTGAACCCGAGCCTCCCCTAGTGCACTTCTGGCCTCCTCTCCTTGGGTTGAAGAACAGACACAACACTCACTCTTTTCAACTCACAAAACTCCTTAATCTTTTGCCTTACAACTTGTATTTTCTTCTCTCTTTCTTTCAACTTTTAGGTGTAATGAGAACTAGTGTAGGGGGGGGATATTTATACAAATTTTTGGGGTGAATGGAGGGCAAGGATTAGATCATATGGTTAGAAATTAAGGGCCAAGATTTACTAGGGAGTTATAGAAACTACCCATGATGAACAACCACCTCTCCACCACTTCCATCTCTCCCACTCTCTCCTATCCTATCCGACCTAGGGTGAAAAGGGTGTGCAATGCACACTCCATTGCATGCACATGCCACCTAGTGTCCCCCATTTACAAATTTGTTCATGTGACAAAAATTAACTGTCCATGAAAAGAGTTTACACTACAAGTCAGACCATTTAAAAGAGAATTAAGTTAAATGGGCTCACTAATGGGCCAATTTAACCATGGGCTTAAAATAATTAAATTAATTAATTAATGGAGTGGTCTTAAAAGAGACAATTAGGCTTAGATTTTAATTAGGCTTTCAAAGAGAATAATTTTTGTAAAATAAAGAGGACAAATACTATATAAGAAATATTTTATACTAGAAATTATACAAATGAAATTATACATGCAAAGCAAGTAAAATCACAAAATCTCATAAATGAAAATTAGGGTGTTACAACACTCCCTCCTTAGAACATTTTCGTCCCCGGAACTACACTTAAAGAGTGAGAAAACAGCAATACAACAAAGAGATAAGAAAAGAAAAGAAAGGAAGATACAAATTACTCAAAGTGCTCAGGATGATCTTTCATCATCATTTCCTCAGATTCCCAAGTAGCTTCTTCAACCCACTGGTTTCTCCAGACTACTTTGACCATCGGTATCGTCTTGTTCCTCAAGACTTTCTCCCGACGATCGATAATCTCAACTGGAAGCTCAATGTAACTCAGATCCAACTGCAAACCCTCCGGTACTTCGGGCAAATGATGACTCAGATCTGGAATGTACCCTCTCAGTATAGACACATGGAAGACATTGTGTACCTGAGACAACTCTTCCAGCAACTCTAACCGATAAGCAGTTTTCCCAATCTGCTTCAATATCTTGTATGGGCCTATGAACTTTGGGGCCAACTTCCCACCTTTGCCGAAGCGAATCACACCCTTACTAGGTAAAACCTTCAGAAAGACAAAGTCACCAACCCCAAACTCAAGGTCCCTTCTCCGGTTGTCTGCATAGCTCTTCTTCCTACTCTGAGCATCCACCAACCTCTTCCTGATCAGATCGATCTTTTCAGAGGTCTGCTGCACAATCTCACGCCCAAACATCTGCCGCTCCCCAACTTCGAACCAACAGGCAGGTGTTATGCACTTCCTGCCATATAGAGCTTTGTATGGCGCCATCCTTATACTAGTCTGAAAACTGTTGTTGTAGGCAAACTCCACCAAAGCCAAATGCCTTTCCCAACTGCCTTCAAAGTCTAGTACACAACACCGAAGCATATCCTCAAGAATATGGTTGACTCTCTCGGTCTGCCCATCGGTCTGCAGATGAAAAGTAGTGCTGAAATCTGTCTTGGTACCCAAAGCTTTCTGAAGACTCCTCCAGAAATGCGAAGTAAATAGCGCATCTCGATCAGATACAATGGTTAACGGAACACGTGGATTTATTTATTGAGTTTTGATTCTGTTTTCCTGACTGAGAATTTGATTTACTGATTTCCGGCTGAACTTAATTTCTGAATTCAAATCAGTTTTGAATTATGTTTTTGTGAAATACTATATGACTTAATTATACTCGCTGGATCCATGAAGCCTGACGATCTCACCAACATACAGCTCGGCCAACTTTTCCATAGACGAAGTGAGTTTCATTGCCAAGAAGTGAGCAGACTTGGTTAGTCGATCGACTATGACCCAAATCGCATCATTGCCCTTTGAACTCTTGGTCAAACCAATCCATACATATGTTATCCCACTTCCATTCCGGAATAGGTAACAGTTGCAATAGACTTCCGGATTTCTGATTCTCGGCTTTGACCTGCTGACAGATCTCACACCTCGCCACAAACTCGGCCACATCCCGCTTTAGACCTGACCACCATAAATGCTGCTTAATGTCCTTGTCCATCTTGGTACTCCCAGGATGTACAGACAAAATATTAGCATGTGACTCCTGAAAAATGCTCTCTTGCAATTCTGCTTGATTCGGAACACACAGCCTCTCTCCAAACCACAACACCTCATCCTTGATCTGAAACTCGGGCAACTTGTCAGCACCAATCTGTTCCTTCATCTTCTGAATCTCTGCATCTTTCTTCTGACTTGCGATAATCCTTTCATTCAACGTTGGTTGAAGCCTCAACTGATCTAAAGATGATCCCAAGCCTCGCAGAACAACTTCAATACCAGTCTGATCCAACTCCTCTACCAGCTGCTTCTGATTCGTTATCAGACTAGCCAAACTTCTCTTGAGTCTAATTGCATCAGCAACAATATTAGCCTTCCCAGGATGGTGCTTGATCTCAGGACGAATATCCTCAAGTACTTCCAGCCATCTCCGTTGCCTCAGATTCAGATCCTTTTGCTGATAGATGTAATTCAAGCTTTTGTGGTCCGTGTACATGTTCAGCTTCTCACCATACACGTAATGTCTCCATTGCTTCAAGGCGAAGATAATCGCAGCCAACTCTAGATCATGAGTCGGATAATTCTTCTCATGCGGTCGTAGTTGTCTAGACCCATAAGCGATCACTTTTCCTTCTTGCATTAGGACACAAAACCAAGCCCATGATGTGAAGCATAGCTGTAGACATCATACTCAACACCGGCTCTAGGCAACGCCAGAATGGGAGCAGTAGTCAGCCTCTTTTTGAACTCCTGAAAGCTTGCCTCGCACTGCTCAGTCCACTTGAAGTTCACATTCTTCTTGATCAGACCAGTGAGCAGCACAGCTATCTGAGCATAACCCTGGATAAACCTCCTGTAGTATCCAGTTAGCCCAAGAAAACTCCTGATTTCTTTTACTGTAGTAGGCCTTGCCTAATCCTTCACCGCCTCTATCTTCTGCGGATCAGTTGCCACTCCCTCCTTAGAAAGGATGTGACCGAGGAATGCCACTTCAGATTTCCCGAAATCGCACTTGGACAACTTGGCATATAACTCATGCTCCTGAAGCTTCTTCAAAACTGCTGCCAGATGCTCCGTGTGCTCCTCCTCCGACTTGGAGTACACAAGGGTATCGTCGACGAACAACGCGACGAAAGAATCAATGAACGGCCTCAGAACTCTGCTCATCATATCCATGAAGATTGCAGGTGCATTCGTCACTCCAAATGGCATAACTAAGAATTCGTAATGCCCGTGTCGAGTTCTAAATGTAGACTTATGCACATCTTCAGTCTTCACTCGAACTTGATGGTATCCTGATCGAAGATCTATTTTGGAGAAAACAGCCACTCCTTGTAGATGATCGAACAGGTCGTCAATTCAGGAAATCGGATACTTATTCTGAACAGTGACCTTATTCAGCTCCCGGTAATCGATGCACATCCTCATCGAACCATCATTCTTCTTTACCAACAGCATCGGTGCTCCCCAAGGCGACGCACTCGGTTGAATAAAGCCTTTCTCCAACAGTTCCTCAATCTGCCGGTTGATCTCATCCTATTCCACAGGCGCCATCCTATATGGTGCCTTGGAAATTGGTGCACTCCCTAGCTGAATTGTGATGCTGAACTCCATATCACGATGCGGGGGTAACCCAGGAAAATCTACTAAGAACACATTCGGGTAATCCCGAACCACAGGAATTTTTTGTG
The DNA here is from genome assembly GCA_017893485.1 of Hemerocallis citrina. Lineage (NCBI taxonomy): Eukaryota > Viridiplantae > Streptophyta > Magnoliopsida > Asparagales > Asphodelaceae > Hemerocallis > Hemerocallis citrina. Next base: position 201,099,990 of record CM030362.1, read on the forward strand.
CCTCTACAAGAACATCCCTCTTGCAGATAGCTACCACCAGACCAGAACATCTCTTCTTCCCTTGAAAAGTGACTTCAGGACCACCTGGAGCCTTCACTGCTACTTTCTTGGTCTTGCACTCGATGCTTACACTGTACACCGACATCCAATCAATGCCAATGATCACATCGACTCCCAAGACATTCAGCTCGATCAGATCAATCCCGAAAATTCTGTCCCCAATTTTGATCTCGCAGTCCGCATAGTACCGATCAGTGGTTAAAGTCTCCCCTGATGGAGTAGCTACTGCTAATACCTAGCCTGGAAAGACTTTCGGTTCGACTCCCAAAACTTTAGCAAACTTAGGAGATAAAAAAGTGTGAAAGGACCCAGTATCGAACAAAATAACAGATTTCTTTCTATTCAAAATAAGTTCTCCTGTTACATAACACACACTTGTTACATATCAGTTCACCATATAAAGCAATAAAAGAGAAAAAACAGAAAACACTCTAAACATCCCCCCTCGTACCAGTGATGACGTGATCCACCTCATCATCGTCAGTTTCAGTCAAGACAAATACTCGCCCTTACTGGTACGGCTTCTTCCCAACTTGCTGCGTTGGTTACGGGTGACATTCTGCGGCTTAGGGCATTGAGACTTGTATTGTCCTGTCTTACCACAGTTGAAGCAAGTCACCACAGGAGGTCGCACCTAATTGTTTCCGGGTCTCCCAGCTACGTTGACAGTATTTGCTCTCGTTGGTTTGAACCTCTGAGCCAGCGACTATCCCCTGAAATTGCCAGAAACTGCATGCCTCTTCCCAACGTTCCAGTTGGTCCTCCAATTCTGAACAGCATGGAACTGCTCCATATCTGCTTCAGTGGTTGCAGCTCATTTGACCAGCTTGTCAAACCTCCTGATGCCAAGGGGTATCATCCTGGATCTCAGACTTGGCCTCAACCCATGCTCGAACTTTCTAGCCTTCTTCGCCTCGTCCATCACCAGTTCGGGCACATACCTCGAGAGCTGAGTGAACCTTGTCTCATACTCCCTAACCGACATGCCGCCCTACTGCAGTGCCAGAAACTCCATGGCCTTCTTCTTCTGGACGCCTGAGGGGAAATAATGACAGCGAAATTCCTCCCAACCAAGAACAATATCTTACATCGGTCGCTTCATCGATGGCCACCACACAGCCGCATCCTTCTCGAACTGCAGTGCTGCCAACTTCACCTTGCTGCCCACCGGAGTCTCCAAGACTTCGAAGATAGTCTCTACCTGTCGGATCCAATTGTCAGCCATGTCAGAGTCTGACTTCCCCTCAAATACGGGTGGTTTCATTCGCTTGAATGATTCCACGAGTTTGATTACTTTGGGTACTGGATTTGCAGGCACCCTTCCTTGATTCTGATTCATGGCAACGACATTGAGTGTCTGATAGACCCTCGCTAATTCTGTTTCCAAGTCCAGACCTTCAACATTTCGAGCTTCTCTTCTAGCCATATTCTAATGCAAAAGATCCATTAAATTTGAAGTATAAACATGAATTTTAAATCTACTATTCATTTCATTGAATCCCAAACTTTATACATTCGAATTTAAAACATTTCTGACATCAGATGAAAGCAGTAAGAAGATACAATAGTCTAGTTTCTACAGTTCCTCTTAGCTTCTCAAAGTTCTTCCCGTAGTTCCGCCACTTTCTCCTTCAGTAAATCGTACATATTTTTCCTCTTCTCGAGTTTCCATACACGATGACTGAGAGTTGCAATGCTCTCCTTGCACTTCGCACACTGTGCCTGCAACAGCTCTGCTCTCTCCCACTGTGTTTCTACCTGCTCTGATGAGACACAATGAGACTACTCGAAACTGGTTCTTCCTTGTCGGAAGAATCATCAAATGAATACGGAGGTGGAGTGATCTCTCGGAACTCAGGCCATTCCTCTTAAAATTCTTCAGGATCCTCTTCGTCTGAATCAGCTTGCCCGGGGTAGTAATCTTCTTTAATTATGTGCCAGTCGTCGCCTCCAACTGGTTCGAAGTGGTCTGCCATCTTAGAGAAAGGAGAAGAAGAAGAAGCATAAATCATAGAGCAACACAAATATAAGTGACTTACATGTAAATTTCTAGACTCAACACACGCCCTAATTTCCACTTCTAGGGTGTCGTTCCGTATAAATTTGTACTACTTAGAAGTGTGGCTCTGATACGACTCTGTAACACCTCGAATTCCAAAACATACCGAATTCGAAGTTCCATAGGATCTTTACACTTCTCTTCATGCAATTTTACAAGGAAATAAAAACTTTTTGTTACATCAGAGTTTACACTTACATTACATATTTACAGCGGAAGCAATTTACAACAATTCATATAAATTGAAATGTACAACACTTGAATCATTCTTTAATCAGCATGCATTCTTTAGTCTTGTTAATCACTTTACCCTACATAGAAACTGTGGACTCGTCAGTTACTTACAACCGATGAAATATTATATACGGCTATTCTCTCTATGCCGAAACAGTATAATGATTCTCAAATATTTAAACAAACCACAAACTTAGTCCTTGATGCATTTATGTATATTACATGACACTAATGCGCACTTGTTCAGATTCTATGCATCCCATACTACATAAGTCTGAGGGCAAGCCATTAGCTGTTCTTCATCTTGTAGGTTTCAATCCCTCGTCATGACTTAAACTACTACTGTAACTACGATAAATATCCTAGATGTTCTATGAATTACGAGCTCATGTCCAGACAGCCTGGAGGGGAATCCCACATCATGTCACGACGCATCGTGAAGAACCTATGATAATTCAGCCTCCGTTATGGGACATGACACCACCCGCAGTCACCAAACACCCCACGAGCGTCGCCTGCGGTACGGACTCCTGGAACATATCCACGTCATGTCACGACGCATCGTGAAGACAGCCTGTGAATATTCTCACACTGTAGCTCCGAGTCCCTCATACTCGTGTTTTGCTCTTATTTTCATCACATCTTCACTATGTATCTTGTCCTTAGTTATTTGAATCATGAACAAATTCAATTCTCTTGAGTTAGCCCTTCCACTATACCGGTCTTAATCATTTATTCGACATGACCCAAATCTTGGTCTTTTTATTTTCAATTTCATTTCAACATATTTTTTTTCAATGCCGGTATGAGGCTTAATTACACTATAGTTCTCAATTTCAATTCATAATCACAAAATTGAGTCTTTATACTAATAAGTTCTTTTTCACAATTAACATGATTTCCCATTCTTTTCTATGAATCAAAAATCACATATCAAGTTCACTTTCAATTCTTATATTTCATGCTCAAAAATTTCGTTTCAACAAGCACAATAGATTCTCATACTATAGTTTCTTTCCTTACTTAATTTCATAATCATAAAGTCGTATTTTTCACTCATACACAATATTCAAATCAGGCCATAAAATCCATAGATAACACAGTTAAATTTTCTTTCATTCAAATTCCTCTTTTATAACTTAGTGTAATCTTCTCATGAAAAAAATCACCTTCATATTTATACAACTATCAACTTCATGCAATTTTGCTTCTAAACTATCTTTATTTTAGTTAAATCATGCCCCAAATATTTTTCATTAAGTCCACACAATTTTAGAATAATTACAGTATTTTTTTCCAAATTTTTATAAGCCACAAATCAATTTTTAAAACCCAAAAATCAAAAAGTTTAATTCCTGCCGAAGCCAGGAATCGAACTCACGACCACAGGGTAACCAACCGCCACCAAGAGCCATAACAGCCAAGGCGCCTCATCGATACGGAATGGGGTTAATTTAAGATGAAGTGTGGGTCTCGGTTTTCGGATTTTTAAAAAAAGGAAAACAAAAGGATCACGCCAGGTTTCGAACCCACGACCACCAAGCCCAAACCCGCTGCTACAGTAACCGAACCCCAAATGCACCGGATAACCAATATGGCCAAGTGACTAATCTGATATGTATTTAGACTACGGGGTTTATAATCAAGATCTCTGTTCTTTTCGAATTTTTACAAAAAAACGAATGTTTTTGAGTTCTTTCTTCTCTAAATTTATTCAAAAACTCCAGATTTTATTTTTCATCCCAGTACAACATTTCAGTAGATTAAAATTTGATTTTTGATACAAAAAAAACATAATTTGCTCTCTACTTTATTTTGTTCTTCAATTTTCGAATTTGGGGAAAAATAGGCATGCCCTTATTTTAATTTACACTTAAAATTTTCCTATGTCACAAATAATATTTTTGTTAACATTGTACAATTATCTCAGTAAAAAATTTGATTTTTCATGCCATTTAACACCCAATAATCAAAATCACCTATATCCATAGTTCTTTCTTCAATTATTCAACATACAAGCATGTATTCTTATTTTAGCACATCACAAACAAAATAGAGCATGGTAGCATGGTAATCATCTACATTAACAAATCATAATTTTGCAATCAATTTAACACTCTTTTAACATGCATTCAAACCAATAGCAATTTGTCTCATTTTCATAATACATGGCTAAATTAGTTAAAGTTTCTTCTTAATTTGTCAACCACATCCTAGCATGATGTCTAATTAGAATTTTAAGAGAACCACCCACCTTAAATGGAGAGAAAAATCAAAAGAACCCCTAGAGAATCTCCTACAATGGATGAGTGAAGCCTTCTCCTCCTAGATCAAGCAACCAAGTTGTGCCTCTCCTTGTTGCAAGCTTGAACCCGAGCCTCCCCTAGTGCACTTCCGGCCTCCTCTCCTTGGGTTGAAGAACACACGCAACACTCACTCTTTTCAACTCACAAAACTCCTCAATCTTTTGCCTTACAACATGTGTTTTTTTCTCTCTTTCTTTCTTTCAACTTTAGGTGTAATGAGAACTAGTGTAGGGAGAGGGGGGGGATATTTATACAAATTTTTTAGGTGAATGGAGGGCTAGAATTAGATCAAATGGTTAGAGATTAAAGGCCAAGATGTACTAGGGAGTTATAGAAACTTCCCATGATGAACAACCACCTCTCCACCACTTCCATCTCTCCCACTCTCTCCTATCCTATCCGGCCTAGGGTGAAAAGGGTGTGCAATGCACACTCCATTGCATGCACATGCCACTTAGTGTTCCCCATTTACAAATTTGTTCATGCGACAAAAATTAATTGTCCTGAAAAGAGTCTACACTACAAGTCAGAGCATTTAAAAGAGAATTAAGTTAAATTGGCTCACTAATGGGCCAATTTAACCATGAGTTAAAATAATTAAAATTAATGGGCCAATTTAAAAGAGAATTAAGTTAAAATAATTAAATTAATTAATTAATGGAGTGGGCTTAAAAGAGACAATTAGGTTTAGATTTTAATTAGGCTTTCAAAGAGAATAATTTTTGGAAAATAAAGAGGACAAATACTATATAAGAAATATTTTATACTAGAAATTATATAAATGAAATTATACGTGCAAAACACGTAAAATCACAAAATTTCATAAATGAAAATTAGGATGTTACACTCTAGTTCACTTTTATACCATGAAATATGCTAATCTAGAATTTTTACTGTGAGTCTAAAATTTGCATGATCTTTCCGACCCACCTGTTGACACTGAACCATGAAAGTTTGTAAATATGAAATGTAGTCCTATGTTTCTAGTTTCCAAAATAGTAAAAATTATTGAATTCCGACTTATATTGCATGAGTTATGACCATTTTACTACTGCTGTGTTTTATCCCCAGATTTTTCACATTCTTGACTACACCATGTTAAACTGATTAAAAGGATGAACTAATGATCAAATATTACCATGATAATTTTCAGATTGATAGTTAACATACTTAGGGTCATGATAATTATTTTTACTAATTTTTAAAGTTAATATTTACTGATTTTATAACTGTAACTAATTGACATCAATAACCAGACAGAATCAGTAATCTGTAAAAAAACCCTGTAATTAACCTAACTACTATCATCAGAACTTTGACTTTAAATATGCATTGGAATCGGGTAGGAGTCTATTTTTTGGAACTTCTGACGGATCCACATTTGCTATGTCTAGCAGCGGGGAATCCGAATTTGGTACAGTAACCTACTGTTGTCCAGAATTGAGTTTTCATGTTTGATAATATAATCGAATCTATATTGATGTATTTGATGTATTGAATTGTATGAATTGCATTGCATTATCTTAGTTTCGTAGTGTCATCATCCTAGTGTTCCCTATTATTCATCTCATCATTTCCCTATTGACATTATATCCCCTATTGTTCCCTATTGGTATCGTAATATTGCCAACCGTTATTGCATGTCAATTTAATAAAGCATTATTTAACAAGCTGGGGTTTAAGGGTGATTCAAGTAGTGGACAATGTAGTGATCGTAATCGGAGGAGGGGCTGTGTTTCCCTAAATAGTGTCATCAGTTAGTGTTCTATCCATTGTATATTGTATCGTTGCCAAATTATTGTATCGTGCATCAAAGAGTGAATCATGATTAGTGAATAATGATTATCGTTGCTGAGTACATGATCTACAGAGTAAACCACTTAGATCTTAACGACATTGGTTGTATGCATCGAACCTGTGGTATGGGATGCAGTAGTACATGCATTAGTTATGACTAAATGACTAATAGACTTAAGATTGCCATCACATCATCATTGCATGTTATCATCGTTATTAAATATTTTTATCATTATTGTTTTCCGCTATTGTTATCATTATTGTTATTTTCACTGACTATCCTTATTACCATTGTTCACTGCTTTCCTCTACTTGCTGTCCATAACTTGCTCCAAGGATATATTATTCTCTCTTTTTAGATAAACATCTTACAGATAATCAAGGAGAACTGCATGATAGATTGGGAGAACAACAATGGCGAAGGAATTGATAGCATCATTGCTTATTTATTATCATTTATGTTATAGAGACTTAAATCATTGAATATTGTTATTTTATTGTATTGTGGGCATTTGACACCATGATTGTTATTCTTTTCAGATTTGGTTATCTTATTGCTATTTCATATTGCAATTCGTTTTGTGATTCATGTGGTTATTCTTATATGCATACGTGGTTGTATCGCTTTCTTTTTTATATTATTGAGTTGAATCAGTAATAGCTTATGGATGGCGCTAATCATTCGCTGGGCCAATGTCACGCGCTTGTGTTTCGTATTTTTGGTAAGCGGGGCGTGACAGTTTCATAAGAAACATAAATGAGTCTACTAAAACTTTGTAGTTAAGATCATCTAAATTCATCCTCAATTACTTCATCTAAATTCATTCGCAAAATAGTAGGTTCAAAATTCGAAAACTGCAGCTCATGATATTTGTGAAAATCACAGGTAATTCTATACTTCATGGAACTTTGTGTTCTTAGCTATACGAGTCTACTATAACTTTGTAGTTATAAGTTTCTCCAAAATATTGTGTCTATAACTTTGAATTCTTCGAAATCCACAGTCGGGTCAAAATGTTATACAGACTACCACTGTTCAATCTTGTAAAATCTATATAATAAAACACAAAGAAAGCTATCAAGTGGCTTACCTTCAATCCCCCCAAAATCAAGGGCCAAGATCTATCCTCACAAAACACATTTTTCCTCTCAAAATTTCAAACCCCAAAACCAAAATCCCCCCCCCCCCCTCCCCTCAACCTAAAAAACTCATTACTTTTTTACTATCTCTCTCTTCTCTCTTCACTTTTTCATATTTCTCTCCTTCTCTTTCTCCCTGTCTCTCCCTCCCATTCTTTTTTTATTTACTTAGAAAATTTACATTTTAAGATTTCAGGTTTGTAAATTTTTAGAATTTTTTTGCTTTTTTATTGCACATGTTATATTGAAAATAGAAAATATCTCTTCAACAGTTAAATTTCATCATTTTCCACACTTAAAGTTCTAAGAAATTAGATTTTACACCCCCATTTATAAATATTTTTCAACATATACTAATGAAACATGGACTTTTATTTACAACTAATTAATGTCATACTGTTTAAACTTGAGCTACATAATTGTTGTTTTGCTGTTTATATGGCATTTCGTGTTTTGTATCGTTCCGAAGACGTGCCGTAGGCTCGTGCCCATGGGCAAATCTAGTTCATTATAAATTCTATTTTTCATGGAAAATTGATTTCTTAGAATCTAAAGAAAGGTTAACGAGTCTACTTCAACTTCTTGGTTTTAAAAGTTTCTCAAAATACTGCATCTAAGATGCCAAAATGATCAAAATCCAAAATGTAAACAAATTTTCAGCAACTAGCCAAGTGCCAACAAGTCCTAAGTTTGAATTTTATTAAAATAGTAAATGATATCCAAATATTATGAAATTTTTAGGAGATGTTCTTGACATATACGAGATGCTCCAATAAAAATTTTAGCTCTAGATTCCATTTAGTTTAATAGATATAATTTTCTTAAGTACAACTAAAACTTAAAACATGGACTTATGAAAATGCCCCGAAATCAATCATATTATAATTTCACACATTTAATCAAAACACATAATCTAAACATGAATATGCAATATATATAGGCTATCATGCATCTAACAATCCACACATATACATTCTACAATCGAGCATTCTACTAAAAAAATTATATTAAAAAGTTGGAAAAACACCTAACACAAAAGACCTCCTAGTAGTTGAACCCCTTAGAAAAAGCTCCAAGAGACTCCACAAGAACAAACCGTCAGCTTCTATGCACAAACCGCAAGCTTCTCTTGAGTCTCTCTATTGTTTGATTTATTTTTGTCTTCATTTGAGGTTAGGATAAGGGGTATTTATTTGGAAATTTGGTAGTATTTTTAGCAACTAACCACCCACACACCCACTCACACACCCACACACCCACTCACTCACACCACTCAAAAACACTCACCCTCATTCTCTCCTATAAGCAGCCATTTTTGAAAGAGTGCACATTGCACGTGTGCAAGCGTGCACGTGTTTTGTACACTTTTCATTCTTTTATTATTTTATTCCATTTTAAATTCTTATTTTTAATAAATACTCATATTAAATTTATTATAATTAGCTTAGTGAAATTTTTAGTGCACAACTTTGTAATAAAATAACAAATTTTGCACGTGCATAAAAAGAAACACGTGTAAAGCACGTGGTAATAAATATTCATATATAAGATAAATTTGAGGAAAAAAAGTCTATATCAATAGAAATACAAAATATATAAAATACGTTTCGTTAATTCTATATATGTATACAACGATATAATCAACGCGTGCATAGAAAACAAGTGTGTCGCACGTATTAAAATATATTTGAGTCAAAATAGGAGAAAAAAGAATTTCAATTTATGAAACGAATTTGAAAAAGTTATAAAATAAATAATTGAACACGTAGAAAATTTTGTAATATTACACGTAGCGGTATAATATATGTAATCGACACGTGTATTGATAACACGTGCAATGCACGTAAAACACAAAAATTAATATAAATATATAGGTTGACTCAGAATAGGATAAAATGAATTTTGAGAGGACGAAAATATATAAATAGTCGAAATACAGATATACATAGGATATTTATATTAAAATACGTTACATATATTACTCGTAATAGTACAAAATACATGTGTGTAATACCCATGACCAAAATTGTCATAACTCAATTTTGCAGGGTGTTACAAGTGCTTACCTGAATAGTTCACGATACGATAATAAAATACAAAGAACTACTTGCAGGAGTTCAAAGAAATGCTTGCGCGTACATGGATTATAAATGAAGTTCACGATACGATAATCAATGTGAAGAACTACTTGCGAGAGTTCAATGAGTACGTGAATTTATTCGAGAGTGAAGAAAACCACAGGGAGAAGACGGAGTGACTATGGCTTTGGCGGCGGCACACGACAGCAATGAAGATGGAGAGACAGCAACGACGGCAGCGACAATAGTGACAAGAACTTCAACAACAATAGAGGACAGCAACAAAGACCACAATAGCAGCGAGCAATAGCAGCGAGGAGGTGAGAACAAAAGTGATGCCTTGCTATCGGGTTTGGGTAGGAGAGCTTGATGGTGTATGGGTGTGGAGGCTGTATAAGACAGTTGAGATGACGGCTGTGGTGGTGTGGTTGGTCAGGTTGTGAAAAAGAGGCAGTAGGTGCGCGGGGGAGTTTGATGGTGTGTGGAGTTGGAGAAGAGGTTGGATGATGAAGTTGATGTGGAGTCAGGGCTGGCCCTGAGTTTACAGGGGCCCAAGGCTAACTCCCGAAATGGGGCCCCCATACAATTTTTTTTAATAAAAATGTTTGATAAAAAATGTTTTTTGGACTTTTTTTGCTACAATTCATAAAAACCGATATATATGAGGGAATATATGGAGATTTAGGGATTTGAAAAAAAATCTCCATACAAACCCATGCCCAACTAATAAGCCGACCCAAGTACTAATTTTAAAAACAAAAGGTCAAAAAATCAAATTTGGAGGTCCCAGAAAAATATTACGTGCAAAAGACATATATATAAATACAAGAAAAAAATATTTAGGGGCCCTAAAATTGAAAAAATTTTGAGGGCCCGAGGCGGCCGCCTCCCCTGCCTCCACTGGGGGGCGGCCCTGTGTGGAGTAATGGGTTGAGAGAAGATAAAGTGGAGAAGATGTAGACATGAGATCGGGATTTGAAGGAAGGAAACAATGAGGGGTGGTTGCTTGGGCTGTCAGGGTGGTGAGGCAACAAGCAATGGGGTGCTGGCTGTCGGGGAGAGACAATAACGTAGCAAGATGATGATGGAGGATTGGAGTTGGCTGCGAAGTGGTGAAGGTCGAATATGGGTTTGGAGATGGTGATGGTGGCTGAGGTGAAGGAAGAAGATGGCAGGGTGGTCGGGCTGTGGGGTGTTTGGGGGAGGCAAAAAGTGTTCGGGAAGGAGGTGATGGTGAGGTGGTTTTTGTGGTGAGGGAGAAGTTGAGTTTGACGAGATGGTGCCGCTGGGGCAGGCTTCAGGTTAGATAAGGAAAGGTTGACAGGGTTCGAGATGCAGTGAAGGAGGAAGAAGCAGATTAGTTAAGGAGATAAAGGATTAGTAGGGGTTATGGGGAGTGATTAGTTGGCTAGTTAAAGATTTAATGGGAATAGTTATGTTGTGAGTGGAGATTAGGGGGAGATGTGGGCTAGGCTAACGGGTTGGACTTGGGTTAGGATTTAATATGTGGGCTTGAGTTTAAATTAGGTTTTGGGTTTGATTCTAATTAATTGAAAAAACTACAAATAATAATTAGAATGAGCTCATATTAAATAAATAATCAGATAATAACAACATCGAATGGGTTAGGAGTCTAGGCTTTTAACATGAACTAATAAATAATTAAATAATGTAATACATCTTAATATGCCCAGAAGAAAAAGAGATTGTAAACAAGTTCAAAAATTTTTTTAAAAATATGGTAGGTAACTGAAACAAAAATATACTTAAGAAAATGCATATAGACGGATCAGGGAGTTACAATACTGCACCACATGCTTAATCTCAACCTCATCCAATGCTATCTGTCTATTGATAACAATGCCAAAATCTGTGTTGACTGCTGAGGTGAATGCATCTACAGTCCACTTAGGATCATCTGTGAAGTTTTCGATATATATGGATGCCAACCATGATGCTATTACTTGACTGTTTTCCATAGTCCCCTCATAAGTGTGTTCTTCACGTAGTGAGACAGTTTTGAATACTATTTCATTCTTATTTCATGAAGCACCATAGTAGTGTAACACCCCGCAAAATAAAATGTATTCTTTCGACTTATTTAATGAAGATAAATTGATATTTGACTATTTTGACTATTTTCTAAAATAATTGTTTTTGCACGTGCAAAACACGTGCAAAAGTCAAAAAAATTCTAATTCTCAAAATTTTGTAGTTAATAACTATTTTCCTACCATTAAGTTGCAATATTATTACTTTTCAGATTTATCTGATTATAGAAACTCATTTTTGGACTTTAAAGTTACTATATTTGATTTTTGGGTAAAAGAATTATTTTGGCTATGAAAAGAGCCCAAAATTGATTCAAAATATATTTTTAATTACTGTATGGGGCTGGATAAGGATGGGAGATTAGTAGATAAGTTTAGATCTTTTTCATGGATTATATATGGTATGTAACCAATTGGATTTGCTAAATAACTAACTATGCAAATATGGGAGTTGTAGGTGACTTTATTGCAAAAATCTTTCATGACCCCTTAAAAATTCATCTCGGTCATATAAAAGAGAGATAGGACAGTGGGTTTTCGACCGCATCTCTTTTTGTGCTATTTGTGGATTTTTTGAATGCTTGAGGGAGATCTTTTGCTTGGAAGAGAATGCTAGTTCTTTGGTGTTGATTTCTTCAATAAGGTGGACGTCTCTCTACCTCTCTTGTATGTTTATTTTTCTCACGAATGATGCATGCTAAGGATGATTTTTATTTAATCTATGGTTGTATGTTAGCGTGAATGTGATGCTTGTCATGAGATAATTGTAGAGGTGAATATTCGATAAAAAAATTGTTGGTAGCATGAGATAAGAATTAAATTTTTGAATGAATGATGATCTTATTTAACTTTTTCTTGAGTAATGAATAATATTATACCTGACAGATCAAGTTTTTATCTATGGAAACTAATTTAATGAACTTATATATGGTTGTAGATGTTTAGACCAAGTCGACAATCTTGAAACTATGATTTGAGTAATTAAAAGATGAGAGCTTTACTATTTATTCACTATTTGATTAGAGGAATTTTGTATAAAAAAAATGTTAGAAGATCTATGAATGAATTAATGGGTATATTGTTCATTGAATTATCCATGTGTATGTGAACTAGGGTTAGAGGTGTCCAACCGTAGGGTTAGGGTTGAACAGTGAAAAGGGGAAGCTTGGGGTTTAGGGTCAACACACTGCTGCCTGTAGTGTGCAACCCTCGGGTTTGCACAGTGCAGGGGCTTGGCTGCTCTTTTTGTGGGGCTCGGGTTGGCCTTGTGTGGGGGAGTTTTGATGTGCTAGGGTTCTAGAACCCTAGTGCATGTATCGATATATGTTTATATGTATAAATCTAGTAATTGTGTGATGTTTATTTGACTTTAAAGACAATTTTTGAAGGTGCAAAGTTTCAGATTTTGTGAAAAACTAATTTTTAGATTTTGGGGGGAAATAGAGTTTCAAAACTTGTATAATTGGATTGTAAATAATGGGATATGATCTACGTTCATAGATGGAATGCAAACTTAAAATTTTGAATTATATGTTTTAGTTTGGAAGAGTGGTTCTCAAGATTGAGAACATATAAATTTCAGATTCATGAGCAAATGAGTTTTAGTTTTTATATGTTTTGAGATGCAATTTTGAGGGTCGCAAATCTATATTTTTTATGAATATGATTCTAAGTTTTGAGGAATTAAAGGTACAATTTCAAACGATGAAAATTTCAGAATTTTTTAGAGCAATTTTTAGTTTTTAAGAGGCGAAAGTTTCAGATTTTGAAATTATGAAGTTTCAGATTTTGAGGGATAAATCCCGGAGTTTAAAGTGGATTAATGTTTAGTTTTGAATCGATTAAATTCCAAATATTTGATTGTGTTTTCAAATATGGAAAGGAGTATTTTAAATGGGAAATAAAGATGTTTGGAAAAATTATTTTGTTTCTATAAATGAAAGGGTCTTTATGGAAGTGAATTTTTTATTAAATGAGGAAGATGTATAGAGTGATTGTGGATAATGAATGTTTATATTTGATATGAGATGATCTTAAATGAGACGTTGAATTATGATTGAAAATTTGTGGAAAAATTGTATTTCCATAAATGAATAATTTTTTTTTGATAAATTGAACCAAGTGGTGGTTCATATTGAAACTTAGGATTATTGTGGGAACCCTAGAACGATGTGATTAAGGAATTTATGTGGTGAGCACTAGAGGCTGAGCATGATCCTGAATTATCGGTAGTGAATAATGGATTGTATGAATTAGCCAGGGGGCTAGTGCTCCTAGTTTTGCGGAGTTAAGTCTGGTATGGTGGAGCTAGCTCTAGGTGGCTCATGTTACTTCTATTTAAACATAAGAACATGCACTAGTTGGAGATATGATGAAAAAAGAGAAAATGTGAGTTGTGGGCTCCAGGATGATCCGCGGAGTGAGATAATCCACAGTATTCTAGAACGAGGGATGAGTGAGTCCCTAGGATGTTCAGCGGAGTGGGATTGATCTTCACTATTCTGGGACGAGAGCGACGCTCATGGGATATTTATGCAATGAGGATTCCAGGATAACCTGCGAGTGAGGTATTCTCTAAAAGGGTTCCCGGACGGAAGGAGTGGGCCTCTAGAATGTTCCATGGATAGAGTCTGACCTCCAGTATTCCGGGGTGAGAACCAATACGTGCAAAATGTCTAAATCTCGTAGTAGTCATGGTTGAAGGCTGGACAGAGTCGGATCGAACCCCAAAATGTGGTGAATGTTAAGGGGCTTGCCCTTGGACCTATGTTGTATGAGTGGCATTGAATCCGAACAAGCATGTATTATTAAGCATCTTATGCACTTGTGTTTTCCTTGAACCTTGTCTTGTGCATTTCAATGGTTTCCGATCGCATATTTTATTCTTGCGAATTTTAAAAATTATTATTGATTTGTGATTATTTTATTGTTGTTTTATCTTGTGCAAAAATATTAAGGTTGTGAGATATTGGAGAGTTGCTGCTTTAATCAGCGAAACGTTAGTTATATGTAACTGATATGCCCACTGTTTGTCAAATTGTTTTGCAGGACTTGCAAGTACGTGACTTAGAATGAGTTAAAGCATGGGTTATGTAACCCCTATTTTCGTCTATATGTATTTAATATGTATTTCTGTATTTCAATTCTTTATAAATTCTTTTTTTCACCTTTTATATATATTATTTTGTTTTAATTGAGCCAAATCTCCTAGCCCACTCTACAAATTAATTTCATATTTTATTGTGAGCCCACAACTTAAGCTCATGCCCTATTACCTACCGAAAACCCAAATAAAAACATAACAGCCAACATATCCTTCATCTCCATAACTTGTCCCCACTATCTCATTATTTCCCCCATGATTTAATCTTGTAACCCCACACCCACACTGTCTCAACTAAATCCCTAATTAATTACCCTATTATTTGTTATCAATTATTATAATCCTAACTAACCATGTCTCTCTCTCCCCCTGACTCTCTCTCTCTCTCTCTTTCTCTCTCTCTCTCTCCTCTCCTCTCGAGCGCACCTCGAACGCTCGCCTGAGCTCGACCACCACCACCGTCTCCCCACTCGCCCTCAACACCGAAGCTCCGATCGCCCTTCACTGTAACCCTTGTTTCCCATATATAGATGTATTTGTTTTTTGTGTGTGTTTTCTACATTTAAAATTTTTGTAAATTATTTTTCCGCTTTCACTTTCTTTTGTCAAATTGTACTATTGGATCTCTTATTAA
Source organism: Hemerocallis citrina (assembly GCA_017893485.1). Classification (NCBI taxonomy): domain Eukaryota; kingdom Viridiplantae; phylum Streptophyta; class Magnoliopsida; order Asparagales; family Asphodelaceae; genus Hemerocallis; species Hemerocallis citrina. The sequence continues at coordinate 201,115,452 of CM030362.1, forward strand.
AATCTGTTTTCTATCAATAAATTTAATTGTAACTATTTCTATGATTTTAATATTGTAACACAATTCTTATTTTTATTATTATTACTCTTATTATTATTATTATTATTGTTATTATTGTTTTTATTATTATTAATTTTGGGTGGTTATTGAAAATCAATTTCTATGTGCTAATTGTATTTGTATCTATTTTAAACAAATTCTATTTTTGTATTGCAAATTACATTTTTATCATAAACAATCTTTTTATTTGTTATTTTATTTCTTAATGAACTTTTAAAGCCCTAATGGATTCTTTAATCCAACTACCCTATATTCTATTTAATTATATTTAAACCCATTTATATCACTACCCAAACCCTGTTTTAATCCCATAAACCCATTACCCCAATAAACTCCAAACACTATAACCCGTTTTCCCAAATACCCAATAACCCATTTACACTTTAACATGATCTTTTAATTCCAAGTCCCATTTTCCTATATACCCAATACCCATATCACTACCCAACCCGTTAGCCTACCCATACAACCTGAAACCCCCTATACCCTGTAGCCGCAAAAGGGACACAGTCGACTGTCCAGACAAGTTTCACAGAGAACTTAAAAGCAAGTAAATGAAATGCAAGTTCAGAGAAATACAACCAGAGATTACACACGATGTATCCTGGTTCAGTCCTCCCGACCTACATCCAGTTCCCAAGCAACCCACTTGAGATTTTCCACTATTCTTGAAAAATGTACAAGAATACCCTACGGCGTTAGACAACAACCTTGTCCAACCTGTAGTCCTTTCTCACAAATAGAGAAAGCAACCACTCTTCCACCAAGAGTGAAAACCTGACTCTACACCCTAGAGCCCTACTCTCCAACCGAGAGGAACCACTCTCATAACCCGAGAGTGAAGAACAACAAAAAAATATTTACAATCAACCTATAGCCTTGTTGTGAATGTGATTTTGTGCGTGGCTATTAGGTCAACTTCCGAAATCAGTCTAAAACAAAATCACTGTTATACTAGACTGATTTCAGAGAACCAAAAGCTTAGAGAATTTGAAACCTTGTGAACTCTTGTTTTCTTTTTGAAAGTAAGTACTTGTTGCAATGTTGTAACCCTTTCCAAGTGATTTCTACACTCTATTTATAGAGTTAGAATCACTGGACGTAGAGAAGTAGTTATACCAACTGTCAACCAACGGAAATACAACTTTTGAATTCGAAAAATCAAGTTTTGAAACCAGTAAACTGTCGAAACGACTTGAACAGTCGACTAGATTGCCGTTATGAGTCGACTGATTAGAGTTTGAATAAGTTCAGATAGTTTCGTACTAGGACAGTTAACAGTGCCTAATGGCGGTCGACTGGTACTTAACAACTGAGCTTTTTCAATCTTGTTTCGATCTTTTTAAGTTTGAAAAAACACTCAATTATTTTAAAGATATGTGTGAGTGTGTGTGACAAGGCTATTACAGAATTTCTAAGACTCAAAGAAAATAAAAAAGTTACAATTGTTACAAGACACTTAATACAAGATAATGAAGCAAAGGTCTTGTCTTGATTCTTGAGTCTTGAGATGGAGCTTTAGCCTTCGTCTTTTTCTTTGAAGCTGGCAACCTTGTAGCTTTCTTGATCAATTAGCTATAAGAGCTTTGTTTGTAGCTTTGCATGATCAACTTGCTTTAAGAACCTTGTAAAGCTTGTTAGAATATTTTGCTTTTGTGTATATCCTATAATATCAAAGAAGTAGCACAACAACTTTGTATTGTGTTGTGATCATCAAAATCAAGAATCAACAGTTAATACATGTTGCTTATGACTCTATTCCTTATGATTTATTTATGTTGTTTTCTTTTAATGTCACTCACACCATTATGGCTGACTCCTGTAGTTTTAGGGGTTAGGGTTATCTCTAGCCTCATGTTTTACAGGTAGGTACCTTTAGCATTGGGATTGGATGCATGAGATAGATTGATGTTGTGGCTTATGTAAATTGTAAAAGAAAGATTGTAATTCAAGGTGTTTTGTATTCTGCTGTATTTTGTAAACAATTAATATAATAAAAGTTGAAATAAAATAAAAATTATTTGTGTTTTTGGCTATGTTTACTATTGCAATTGAAGTTGATGCTCGGAATTGTGCCACGTATTTCTGAGATATCATATTGAAAATTTGGGGTGCTACACCTGTCCCGGCCCATCTGTCAAGACGGCTCCCTACCCTCCTGCTTTCCCTCGGGGTGATGGTTTCTGCAACTTCTGCCAGATATTAAGGCATGTGTGCAGAGACTGCAGGAAAGCCAATCATCGTTGTTTTGGATGTGGCGCTGGCGACCATTCAGTGCGAGATTGCCCATAGAGGAGGATGGCTCTTTCAGCCAAGGGTCCAGTTCAGCAGGAAGCTCCAACTCGTGGTCCGGTCAGGCCACCGCTTTTCCCTCAGCGCCAGATCGTCGGTTAGAGGACCGCGGCTCCTAAGAGAGGTCAGGCTTACAACCTGACAGCTGCAGAGGCTAAGATGGCAGAAGGTGTCGTTGTAGGTATATTTGCATTTCATTGTTTTGTTATTTCCCTTGTTTCTTTCATTGCTTTACTCTATTCATTCATGTCATCTGTTCTGCATTGTTATTCATCATTCCTTAATCGTCATTTCTTTTCCCTTGCCTTTTTGATTCTATCTTAGTTTGAACTTTCCTTGCTTATGTTCTCTTTGATTCCGGGGCGACCCATTCCTTCATCTCTTCCCGCTTTGTGGATTGTCATCAGTTGGAGTGCTGCATCATGCCAGAGGCCTGGAGCATTGTCATAGGTGTAGATGTTGTCGACTGTTCTCGGGAATGCAAGCAAAGTCCCGTAATTATTGGTGGTGCAGATTTCAAGGCTAACATGATCATTATTGGGAATTTTGGATTCGAGGTCATTCTCGGTATGGGTTGGTTGGGTGAGTCCCATGTTGTCATTGATTACCGAGCCAAGAAAGTTGTATTCAGAATCCCAGGTTGTGCAGAGTTTGAGTTCCATACCGAGGAGATGCCCGTTGGCCGAGCTAAGACTGCAGTTAATCAGGAGACTTGTGCGATGGAGTTGCAAACAGGCTGTGAGGCCGCGCCTCCAGTAGTGCGGGAATTTTTGGATGTGTTTTTAGAGGAGTTTCCTGGGCTACCCCCTGTTAGGGATGTGGAATTTGGTATTGAAGTTCAGTCTGGTACGGTGCTGATATCGGTGAGTCCTTACAAGATGGCACCAGTTGAGCTAGCAAAGCTGAAGGTACAGATTCAGCGTTTGCTTGATTTGGGATTCATTAGGCCCAGCATTTTACCGTGGGGAGCTCCAGTTCTTTTTTCAGCAAGAAGGATGGTAGTCGTCGATTGTGCATCGGTTATCGGGAACTAAACAGTGTCACTGTGAAGAACCGGTACCGCTGCCCAGGATCGATGACTTGTTTGATAAGTTGGACGGAGCAACTGTCTTTGAAGTTGGATCTTCACTCAGGGTATCATCAGGTCAAGGTGAAAGCCGATGATGTGCAGAAGAACGCATTCAGTACCAGGTATGGACATTATGAGTTCCTTGTGATGCCTTTCGAAGTCATGAATGGGCTAATTGTGTTCATGAGTCTGATGAACTGGTTCTTTTCCCCGTTCTTGGACAGATTCATGGTGGTCTCTATAGATGATATTTTGTTATATTCTCGGAACCAGGAGGAGCATGCTGAGCATCTAAGGTTGGTTTTATATACTTTGAGGGAGAATCAGCTCTATAGGAAACTCAACAAGTGTGAGTTCTGGCTTGACCAAGTGACCCTCTTGGGGCACATTATCTCGGGCTAGGGAATCTCATTTGATCCATCCAAGGTTGGTGCAGTGAGAGGTTGGCCATTGTCCAAGTCAGTTTCAGAGGTGAGAAGTTTCCTGGGTCTAGCTGGATATTATCGAAAATTCGTCCAAGACATTTCGAAGATAGTTGGGCCATTGACTAAGCTAATAGGGAAGGATCAGAAGTTCAGTTGGGATGAGGCTTGCAGCGGAGCTTTTGCGGAGTTGAAGAGCAGGTTGATGTCAGCGCCAGTGTTGACTATTCCGGATGGTTGAAGCGGATTTTTGGTTCACTGTGACGCTTCTGGCAAGGGTCTTGGTGTAGTTTTTGTAACACCCCGCAAAATTTAAATGACAATTTTGCCCTCGGGTGTTACGCACGTGCATTTTGTACTGTTATTGATTATATCCATAACGCATTTTGATATGTATTTTGAATTCTGATTATCTATACAATCTCGTATTCTTAAAATCACATTTGAGACAACTCAAATGCTATATTTCAATCTTTAAGTTTTTACGTGCTTTCTACGTATTATCAATGCACGTGTCGATTTTCGGATATTCCACCGTTACGTGCAAAGTTTTCGATGAGTTTCAACTACTTATTTTTATAAATATGTTTAAATTCATTTTTTGTAAATAGAATTCGATTTTTGTCTATTTTAATTAAAATAAATTTCTACGTGCAATACACATGTTTTCTGTATGTTTGAGTATATTATCAAATATGTATGTTAAATATACTTTCTATTGCATTCTAATTGATTATAAACATTTTTCGGTTCATAAAGTCAATTTTTGTATTTTTGAGATTTTACGGACAACGCACGTGTTTTGGTGCACGTGTTTTAAGCGTATTATTCTTTCAAAATAATTTTCATGAAAATGTGAGTGTCTATTTTTATTGTTCATGAAAAGTATAAGTTAATTTTATATATTTATTACATATATAAATAATTATTTTAAAAGGATTAAATAAATGAATTTTTTGTACACAAAGCACGTGCACGTGCACACGTGCAATGTGCACATTTTTGGGGGGACCGGGCTGATTAGAGAGGAGGGAAAATTTCTGGAGTTTTGATTTTGAAGAGGGAGGGAAAACAAGTTTTAGAGGTGGAGTTAGTGGAGTTCATGTAGGAGGTGGTTGCTATAACTACCTACTACTTTCTTATAAAAACACCCCCTTAATCTCTCATTCTCTCATCTCTTTCTCTCTTCTCTACTGCCCATGCCGAAAGAAACCAACCAAATGGCAGCAAAGCCTTTCCCATTCTCCACCTAAATCACCTATTCCACTTGCCTATATACATATACGAATGTATATATATGTACATGCATAGTATGTGTATATGGAAGAAGATGGGAGATTGTTCTTGATGTTGCCGACATGGAGGTGGAGATGCTCTTGATGATGGATGCTTGCCGATGTGGAGCTTGGAGGCTTGCTTTGGTGCACGGATTTCGAGGAGTTGCAATTGGAGCTCCTAATTCTAGGAGTTCATTTTGGTATCAATTCTTCAACTTTAGGTGGGTGTTTCTTAAATGCTTTCTAATTTAGGAATACAATTTGCATGATAGATGATATGTGATTTACTTGTTTGAAATTGAATTGATTGCATGAAATTGATTATGGTAAATGCAAATTGCCATGCTTGTTACGATTGCTAGTTGAATTGCTAGAATTGAAGTGATTGTATGAAATTGATGCATATTGAGACATTATTGGAATAATGCAAAATGTGGCAAAAAGTATGATTTATAACCTCAAAATGTTATTTATACAAGTATAGAGATTTTTGTAAAGTAAATTTTGATAAAAGAAAGTAGTTTATTTGGAAAACATGTTTTTGATACGATTGAAAGGACTTCATTGAAAAATGAGAAACTTGGGAATTGATAATATATAGGAATATATTCTGGAAATAAATTATATTTTGTATATGGAAGTACAATCGATTCAAAAGTCGAAAAGTGTATGTAAAGATGCAAATTGTTGTTTTGACAGTCGACTGTTCACTTCTACAGTCGACTGGTAAGTGTTAAAAAATTGGGTTTTGTCAGCAGGACAGTCGACTGACTATTTTTCACAGTCGACTGATGCTGCCATAAATTTGATGTTGAGTTTTCAAGATATTTGCGGGACAGTCGACTGATACTGCCACCAGTCGACTGAACCGAACTGTTTCCTGGTTCTTGAGTTTGAAATTGGTTTTGATAAATGAAAGTTAATAAGTTTGAATACGAGATTATAAAGATTTGATTGAGTTTTATTGTGGAATGCACACAAGGTTATGAAAGATGAAATTTATAAAGAAGTTAAATTGAAATTGGAACACTGCGGAACAGCCGACTGCCGTGTGCAGCAGTCGACTCTCCCGAGTGGTTATGAATAACTGGATTTGACTGGATAAGTCGACTGGTAGAGTTCCCAGTCGACTGTCCAGAGTGCTTTTTGATATATCTGAAATCTTGTGAATTGTTTGTGGTAAAGATTGTGAATCTGGATATTGGTAAACTCTATTTGTTGCTGCATAAATTTATATGAAATGAATCATAGTTGAATTGAGAATTTACATGAAATGAATCATAGATGAGGATTGAGAATTAAATGAATATGAAAGGCTAAGATCATGATGAGAAAGTCTGTGAGACTCTAAACTGAATTATGAGCTGGAAATGCTCAATTGGAAATTGTGAATGGGAAATTGAAACCAAAGAGTAGCTAAGTCTCCCCCGGCAATGAAATGAAATGAAATGAGAATTTGAAAGACCAAGGTTGGTCAGGTATTGTAATGAATGAATAAGTCCGGTTGAGTGGAGAGGCTAACTCTAGAGCTTTGATTTTATTCATGATTCTAATAATTAAAACTTTGTAAGGCTGTGATGGAAGTAAGCGAAAAACATAAGTATGGGCGCCTCGGGTCTACGATGCGGATGTGATCCACAGAATGCATGATTGATGAGTCAAGACATGGCGTGGGCAATATACTCCAGAATGATCGGGATCTTGGCGACGCTTGTGGGATGTTTGGTGACGGCAAGAGGATCGTGTTCAGGGAGGATGCTGAACTATCGCAGAATGCATGCTTGATGAGTCAAGACATGGCGCGAGGTTCCCCTCCAGGGTCTTGGACACGTGCTTGTAATCATGAAACGTCTATGACACTTGCCGAAATTACAGATAGATACATAGTGTGGAGGTGATGAAGGTGAGAGAAAAATATGAGTATGAGAGCTAGGGTACGGTGCGGGTATGTGAGCCGCAGAATGCATGCTTGATGAGTCAAGACATGGCGCGGGCACAACTCAGTAATGATCGGACTTTAGTCACGCTTATGGGATGTTTTGGTGACTGCAAGAGGATTGTGTTCAGGGAGGAGGCTGAATTATCGCAGAATGCATGCTTGATGAGTCAAGACATGGCGCGAAATTCTACTCCAGGGGCCAGGATACATGCTTGTACTCATAGAATCATCTAGGATACTCACTGAAATTACAGTAGTAGATTAAGTCATGGCGAGGGATTGAACCCTACAAAAATGAAGAACGATTAAGAGGCTTGCCCTCGGACCTATGTAGTATGGGATGCATAGAATCCGAACAAGTGCGCATTAGTGTCATGTAATATAATAACTGCATTAAGGACTAAGTGCACCGCACAACACGACATCAACAGGATAGTCCCTTTGTAGCTTTGTTTGTGATCAAGTTTGTGTTTGCTAAAGCATTTGAGAATCGTTATACTGTTTCCGGCATAGAGAGGATGGCCGTGTATAATATTTCGTCAGTTGTAAGCAACTGACGCACCCACAGTTTATATGCAGGTTATGGAGTTACATGAAGATATAAAGAGAATTGATGCTGTTGATTACTTAAATGTTAAAGTTGTAACAATTGTACATTCATTATTGTTGTATTTTATTAATTCCGCTGCTCATTGATGTAAAAGACTCTGATGTAATTATTGTTGAAATAAAAGTTTTAAATTCCTTGTAAAATTGTACGAAAGAAGTGAAAAGATCCTGTAGAACTCTCGAATTCAGTTGTTTTGGGATTCGGGGCGTTATAGTTTTGATGCAGAAGGTCTGAGTTGTTGCTTATGCATCTAGACAGTTGAAGCCGCACTAAAGAGACTATCCGACTCATGATTTGGAGTTGACGGTAGTGATCTTTGCTGTGAAGCTATGGAGACACTATTTACTAGGAGACCGAGTGGAAATCTTTACTGAACACATAAGTCTCAAGTATGTCTTCACCCACAAGGAATTGAACATGAGGCAAAGGCATTGGTTGGAGCTAATGGTCGACTATGACATCAATCTGCAGTATCACCCTTGCAAGATCAATTTGGTGCCAGATTCGTTGAGCAAGCGACCAGCAGCCATGTTCTTGACTCGGTAGAGTGAGCTAATTGAGCAGATGCGGAGGTTGGAGTTGGATGTGGTTTTTCCGAATTCTGATCGGAGTTGCATGATGCTTCAGCTTCATTCATCTCTTGTTGCGCAGATTAAAGAGACTCAGTCTGGTGATGAGAAGTTGCAGGGATTCAGAGCAGAAGTTGAGGCTGGTTCCAGTATGGATATGGTCGATCATGAAGATGGATCACTTCATTTTGGGTCCAGGTTGTGTGTCTCGAAGGGTGAAGTTCGTCAGAGGTTGCTTGAAGAAGCCCACTAGTCATCCTACTCTATTTATCCCGGAGGTACCAAGATGTACATGGACTTGAAGCTTCACTTCTGGTGGCATGGTATGAAGAGGGCCATGGCTAGGTTTGTGTCTCAGTATTTGATCAGCCAGCAGGAGAAGGCAGAGCATCAGAGGACTGCTGGACTTCTTCAACCTCTTTCCATTCCAGTGTGGAAGTGGGAACACATCACAATGGACTTTGTGACCGCTTTGCCGAGGAGTCCCAAGGGTCACAATGCCATTTGGGTGATTGTAGACAGACAGACGAAGAGTGCTCACTTCATTCTCTTTAGAGTCGGACAGTGATATGGCTAAAAATGGGATTAAATCGGAACCGTCCAGATTGGGCACGAATCTTGAAGCTCGGGGGTAAAAAGGTAATTTCACCTACAAGCGGATCCAAAGCGGGTTCTGAATCTCCTTCTCACAGATCCAATAACCCACGAATGGGTCCGCTCCAATTGGGCACGGGTCCCGACCCGAAGCGAGCCTAGACCAGCAAGAGACAAATCAGGGCCACTGATTTGACTAAGTCAACGGGCCTGATTTGCTCTCACCGGGAATCAAGGGGTTAGTTTCCTAAACAGACTGTGAGGATTTTTCTCCTAGCAGTTACACAGGGAACCAGGCCTCTAATCACTTTCCTGGCGACTATAAATACCTCCCCTCTGCCACTGTGACCAGGTTAATCACTTTTTCACCACTTTAAGCTCTTTCTTAATCTCTTCTGATTACTGACAAGAACGTCGGAGGGTGCGTCGCCGGAATCAACCCCGGTGTTTCGCACTTCCTTGCAGGTTGTGGCAGGAGCAAGAGGGCTTGAGTCAACTGTTCAGGTTTTTCTCGGACTCACAAATTCTATCTGTTTACCCCCACACCGAAATCAGCGGTAACAGATTGGCGCCGTCTGCGGGAAAACAACCACACGAACAGCCTCAGCCCCTTCTCTGTCGTCCTCCCCAACCATGCCTCCAAAGAAGGTCAGATCCAGAGGGTCAAACCGTGGGGCTAATCCCGCCGACCCTACAGAGGAAGCACCTTTCAATCCTACTCCTCAGCCCGACCTTCCTCCGCCGGCCCAGCCTCCTCTTCCCAAGCCGCAACCCAACAATGGCCCTTCCGGCCATAACGGTCGGAAACAAAAGCAGCCCCTCAACCCGGACCATGTCTCGGTCCATAACGGGTCCTCGGACTCAATGGCTTCTCATCATCCCGACCTCCGCAACACACTCCTGAACCGCCAGAAAGAGGAGGACCTCCGCACTCACCTCGATGAGAGGCGGGCCCGAGAAGGAGCCTCCCGCCAGCATCGTGGTGAGCGGTCGCCTCACCGCCGAGAGGGCAGACGGTCTCCGGACCGAAGGGGCCGAGCGGCATCGCCCGACTGCCGAAGGAGGGGGCCACAGTCCCCCGCGGGTCGGCATCATCGCAGGAACAATGACGCACCCATCACCCACGCCGAGTTCCTACAATTCCAAGATACCGTACTGCAGGCTCTCAACCTTCGGCAGAACGTCCAAAATGCCCAGAGGGCTCCAACGCCCCCGAGGGATCCCAGTCCTCGCCGCCGAACCCGAAGTCCTTCCCCGGCTCCCAGCCGCCAGCAGCAGCAATACAGTCCTCGCCGATCCCATGGCTACCGGCGCCGCAGTCCGCGCTCCCCTTCCTATGAAGAAGAGTCCAGGGGGTCGTATGATTACCAGCGGAGGGACGACGCCCTCATCCGCCGCCTCCATGAGGTGGAAAGACGTATTGGCCGCATGGACAGAGAGGAGGAGTCCCGAGCAGGAACGGTCCGTCCCAGCAGACCCCCTTTCTCTCGGTCGATCATGGAAGCCCACATACCGAGGGGTTTCAAACCTCCGCAGTTTGAAACGTATTCAGGGGAATCCGACCCAGTTGATCACGTCGAAAGCTTCAAGACCCTGATGCTAATCCATCAAGCTTCCGACGCCGTGCTCTGCAGGACCTTCCCTGCCACCCTCAGGGGGTCGGCTCGGGAATGGTATTCCAGACTCGCTCCCTCCTCCATCTTCTCGTTCGAGCAGTTTGAAACACTGTTCATAACTCACTTCGTGAGTAGCAGGCGAGCCGAGAAGACAAGCCTCTCCCTACTGAACCTGCGGCAGGAAAGGGAAGAGAAGCTGCGGGACTATGTGAAGAGATTCACCGCAGAGCTTAGGTCTATCGCCTCCTTAGACCAGTCAGTGGCGACCGTGGCGTTCCAGTCGAACGTTCTCAACGCCAACCTCCGATCGTCCCTAGCCAAGAAGCCCCCGCATGACTTCGCCGACCTCCTCCTGAGGTGCGAGAAGTACATCTGAGCAGAGGAGGCTGAAGCCCTTCCGAGCTTCGGGGGGTCCTCCTCAGGGTCGAAGAGGAAGGCGACGGGGGAAGAGGGGTCCAAGAAAGCTCAGAAGGACAACGGCGGTCAGCGCTGCCCTCCCCCTAGGTTCGAGAAGTTCACTCCCCTCACCACTAACGTCTCCACCATCCTAATGGAAGTGGAGAAGGAGGGAGTCATCCCTCCAGCTCCGAGGATGCACACCCCGGCGAAGAGGAGGAACAAAGATAAATGGTGTCGTTACCATCGGAGGAACAAAGATATATGGACTGTCGGGTATTGAAAGATGAGATAGAAGCCCTCATCCGGAGGGGGCAGTTAGCCAAATTCGTGAAGGCTAACGATCGGGCGGATCACAACTCTCCTCCGCCTCGGGGGGCTAACAAGCGCTCCGAGCGACGCGAGGAGACACCCGAGTTCGAGGAAGAGCGGATTCTGCACCTGATCCACGGAGGGCCCATGGGAGGCTCCTCTAATTCCTCTCGGAAGGCCTTCGTCCGAGAGGTCAACTCGGTTCAGAGCGCCCCTCCTCCCAAAGGTCTCAGCATCCCTGTGTCTTTCTCCGAAGCAAACCTCGAAGGGGTCCGAACCCCACACTGTGACGCCCTCGTCATCGACCTCCGCATGGCCAACTTCAAGGTGCAGAGGATCTTAGTAGACAATGGGAGTTCGGTCAATATTCTCTTTCTCTCGGCCTTCCGAGGCCTGCAGCTGTCCCAGGACCGTCTCAAGCCGGCCGGTTACACACTCCACGGGTTCACGGGGGTCCCGGTAACTGTCGAGGGAGTGATAACCCTAGACGTAACCGCGGGAAGCGCCCCTACTACCCGAACCGAGCCGATGGACTTCATGGTCGTCGACGTCCCGGCAGCGTATAATGTCATTCTAGGCCGACCCGGCCTAGCCGCCTTGGAAGCTGTCCCCTCGGCGTACCATTTGAAAATGAAGTTCCCCACTCGGTCGGGAGTAGGGGAAGTCAGGGAAAGCCAAGAAACAGCCCGGAAGTGCTACATGACTTCCACCGGGGAACCAGTGCTCTCGCTCGAGACACTAGAAATCCCCGAGCCGAAAGCTCGGCCAACGTCCGAGCCGGCAGACGAGTTAGAAGAAGTGCTCTTCTCGGACAAGGATCCGAGCCGGAAGTTCCTCATCAGCAAATCCTTGCCGACCGCACTGTGCTCGGACCTGATTAAATGCATCCGGGATAACCGTGACTTGTTTGCATGGTCGGCCGCGGACATGCCCGGCATTTCCGAGGAGCTACTCGTCCATCGCCTAAGTGTCGAACCGGGGTGCAAACCGGTTCAGCAGAAGAGGCGAAAGTTCGCTCCCGAGCGACAGCAGGCCATCAAGGAGGAGGTGGATAAACTGCTGAAGGCCAAGTTCATACAGGAGGTAAATTACCCTGAGTGGCTCTCCAATGTTGTAATGGTCAAGAAGTCGAACGGCTCCTGGAGAATATGCATTGACTTCACCGACCTGAATAAGGCGTGTCCGAAGGACCCATTCCCTCTTCCAAACATCGACACCCTCATTGACGCCACCTCGGGCCATGAGCTCCTCAGCTTCATGGATGCCTTCTCAGGCTATAATCAAATCCAAATGTTCCCTCCGGACATTCCGAAGACCTCCTTCATCACCGACCAGGGCCTCTACTGCTATCGGGTCATGCCGTTCGGGTTGAAGAACGCGGGCGCCACCTATCAGCGCCTAGTCAATAAGGTTTTCCAGAACCAGATAGGTCGGAATATGGAGGTGTACGTTGACGACATGCTCGTCAAAAGCGTCCGAGGCACTGATCACGTGGCCGACCTCCAGGAGGCCGTCGGCGTGTTGAGAAGGCACAGCATGCGGCTGAACCCGAACAAGTGTGCGTTCGGGGTCTCCTCGGGAAAATTCCTCGGCTTCATGGTAAGCCAACGAGGAATCGAAGCTAATCCCGAGAAGATTAAGGCCATATTAGACATGGCCCCGCCTCGGAACATCAAGGAGGTGCAGAAGCTTACCGGTCGGCTCGCCGCTATCGGTCGGTTCCTCTCGAAGTCGGGGAAAAAGTGCCTCCCCTTCTTCAAAGCACTCAGGGGGCTAAGGGTTTTGAATGGGGCCAACCACAACAGAAGTCGTTCGACCAACTAAAGGCCTACCTGGTGAACCCCCCTCTGCTCAGCAAACCGGTCCCGGGCGAGACCCTCTTCGTCTACTTGGCTGCTTCCGAGCAGACCTTGAGCGCTGTCTTGGTAAGAGAGGAGGACTGGTCCCAAAGGCCCATCTACTATGTGAGCAAAGTGCTTCGGGAGGTCGAGCTCCGCTATCCGAAGATAGAGAAGATGGCCTACGCCCTAGTCACGACGGCGAGGAAGCTTCGGTCATACTTTCAGTCCCACTCGATCGTCGTCCTCACCGACCAACCCCTAAAGCAGATCCTCTACAATCCTGAGACCTCAGGCCGGCTGATGAAGTGGTCCATAGAGCTGAGCCAGCATGACATCTCTTACCAGCCTCGGATAGCAATTAAGGCGCAGGCACTCGCCGACTTCATCGTAGAGTCCACTATCCCTGAGGTCGGCCACGTCCCGAATGGACCCCCCATTTGGACAGTATTCGTGGATGGATCCTCTTGTAATGAAGGAAGCGGCGCCAGCATCATTCTAAACGGCCCTGAAGACTTCGTCCTCCAATACGCGATCCGCATGAACTTCAAGGCCTCGAACAATGAGGCAGAGTACGAAGCACTCATCGCTGGTCTTGGACTTGCACGAAGTGCTGGGACGCAGCGCCTCCGAATCCACAGCGATTCCCAGCTCGTCGTGAACCAAGTCTTGGGCGAGTACGAGGCCCGAGACGAGCGGATGGCGAAGTACCTTGCTAAGGTTCGGGCCCTCATGAGCCGGTTCGAGGAGGCGCTCATCCAGCGGGTTTCTCGTGAAGAGAACTCACAGGCCGATGCCCTCTCCAAATTGGCCTCGTCCTCACTGCAAGGTCTCGAACAGACCATATTGATCGAAGTCCTCTCTAAGCCGAGCATCGAAGACGAGACATCTGGCTCGGCGGAATCGTTGCCGGTCATGTTACAAGATAATTGGATGAAGCCCTTAGTGGAGTTCTTAAGGGACGGGCTCCTACCCGAAGACCCCAAAGAGGCTCGCCGAGTCAGAACCCGGGCCGAGCGGTATGTCTTGATCGAGGGCATCCTATACAAACGCTCTTTCTCTCAAATAGACGGCCGACCGTACCTAAGGTGCCTCTCTCCGGATCAGGCCGAATATGCCCTACAAGAGCTCCACGAAGGCATCGGAGGGGCACACTCAGGATTTAGGTCCTTGGCCCGAAAAGCTTTGAATTATGGGTACTTCTGGCCGACCCTCCTTCAAGACGCCGAGCGACACGTTCGGCAATGCAGCTCTTGTCAGAGACACTCCAGCATCCGACACCTCCCTCAGGCCAACCTCACCTCCCTATCAAGTCCCATCCCCTTTGCAATGTGGGGATGGATTTACTAGGGTCTTTCCCTCCGGCTCCGGGTCAGTTCACGTTCTTGGTCATAGCCATTGACTACTTCTCGAAGTGGGTCGAGGCCGAGCCCCTCGCCACTATAACCGAGAACAAGGTGGTACAGTTCTTCTGGAAGAGCATCATCTGTAGGTTCGGCGTCCCCCATGTCCTCGTGACGGACAACGGGACTCAGTTCACCGGCGCAGCATTCCGAGCTCTGTGCAACGACCTCGCCATCCAGCAGCGCTTCTCGTCCGTTTCCCACCCTCAGTCGAACGGACAGGCAGAAAATGCTAATCGGCAGATCCTCGCAGGCATCAAGAAAAGGCTGGACAAAAGTTCCAAGGGCTTATGGGTCGACCAACTCCACAACCTCCTATGGAACTACCGCACGTGCAAGCGGACCCCCACAGGCGAGTCCCCTTTCAACCTCACCTATGGGTCCGAGGCCGTGATACCGCTCGAGGTCGGAATACCTTCCCCTCGGCTCACAGCCTACGACGAAGCACAGAATGCCAGGGACCTCAGAGCAGACTTAGACCTGATAGATGAACTGAGGGAAAGGGCATCGATTCGGCAGCAGAGTTACCGAAGAAGGGTTGAACTAGCGTACAATAAAAAGGTCCGACCCGCCAACCTTAAGCAAGGAGATTTAGTCTTGAGAAAGTTGGCCATATCCTTCCCCAATCAGAAGAGCAAGCTGGCTCCGAACTGGGAAGGGCCGTACAGGGTCACGAGGGTAGTTCGGTCCGGAGCTTATCGTCTTGAAGATGTAGAGGGCAGAGAGCTTCCGAGGACCTGGAATGCCGACCACCTCCTAAAATACCAAGAGAGCGCTCCGGCGCCACTCTAAGTATCATAGGATATCGAGCCATTCCAGTCCTCTGACTTGTAACCTATTTTCATAAATTGTACTATGTAAAACGGTTCGCCGTCGATTATCAATAAAGAAAGCTCTTTCGTGTTTGTGAATTCGCATGCTTCTCTCCCCTCTTATCACCTGCTTTTTAAATTGTGATTTCAACCAATGGTTCGGAGTCCACGTTCGGCTCGACCTCACCTCCTCGGCTCGTCCCCGGACGAACCAGGGGTAGACCGTCGTTCGGAACTGCTCCCACAACCGTTGAACTAAACCGATGGTTCGGAGTCCAACACTCGGCTCGCCTCCGAGCGAGCCAGGGGTAGATCGCCGTTCGGAATTGCTCCCACAACCGTTGAACTAAACCGATGGTTCGGAGTCCAACACTCGGCTCGACTTTTGCCTCCTCGGCTCGCCTCCGAGCGAGCCAGGGGTAGATCGCCGTTCGGAATTGCTCCCACAACCGTTGAACTAAACCGATGGTTCGGAGTCCAACACTCGGCTCGACTTTGCCTCCTCGGCCAGCCTCCGAGCGAGCCAGGGGTAGATCGCCGTTCGGAATTGCTCCCACAACCGTTGAACTAAACCGATGGTTCGGAGTCCAACACTCGGCTCGACTTTACCTCCTCGGCCCGCCTCCGAGCGAACCAGGGGTAGATCGCCGTTCGGAATTGCTCCCATAACCGTCGAACTACAACGATGGTCCCGGAGTCCAACACTTAGCTCCCATTTCCCCCAAGCTTGCTTCGCGGCAAACGGGGAGTGGTCCACCCCTCTGCTCCGTCAGTGGAGGGACACCGAAGCTATGTTCGGCCACATAATCCGAGCAATCTTGCCTAGCAGCCGAAGCCCGAAGCCCTACGCCTTCGGTCGGCTACCGAGCAAGTGCCTTCCCGAGCTCGCAAACGGAGAAAACACACTTTCTCCTCAACTTTCGTGCATGATCTCGATCAGACGGCCCAGATCTTGCCACCGACGCTAGGCGACAAGATAGTGTTTTCTTGGGAAATGTGCCCGTCTCGAGGTGCGTGCCATCATCCGACGGCTCAGATTACGCCACATTGCGAAATCTGGCCGAGACCCCACGTCTCCGGTCGGATGCCGAGCAAGTGCCTTCCCGAGCTCGCAAACGGAGAAAACACACTTTCTCCTCAACTTTCACGCATGATCTCGATCAGACGGCCCAGATCTCGCCACCAGCGCTAAACGACAAGATAGCGTTTTCTTGGGAACTGAGCTGCCTCGAGATTCGTGCCTGCATCTAATGGCTCAGATCTTGCCACCTACGCTAAACGACAAGATAGCGTTTTCTTGGGGACTGAGCCGCCTAGGGATTCGTGCCGTACCTTATCAGAGTCGCTAAGCGACAAAATACTGTACTCATAGGTACCCGTTTGGTCCAACACTCTCGCCGACGGAACTAACACGCTCGGTTCGAGGATCTCGGCGCGACCTCACACAGTTATAAGCAAGACAAATGTGCAGAGCAATGAAAGATATTTTATTAAACAACACAACGCACATCTTTTCCATGGTTACAAAGTGTTTGCAAACAAAATACACGATGCCGA
The DNA here is from genome assembly GCA_017893485.1 of Hemerocallis citrina. Taxonomy (NCBI): domain Eukaryota; kingdom Viridiplantae; phylum Streptophyta; class Magnoliopsida; order Asparagales; family Asphodelaceae; genus Hemerocallis; species Hemerocallis citrina. The sequence goes on from CM030362.1 coordinate 201,132,218, forward strand.
CCCACTATACTTGGCCCTCATATGGAAATATCTTCACTAGACTGTTCGGTCGACTGTTCGTCCTCCTCGGCTGATGGCTCCCCTCCATCTCTCCGAAGCTTCGCTACCACAGTCTGCAAGTGTCGAATCTCCGAGAGCAAATCGTCCCGCTCGGCTATGATCTTCGACTGGTTGTGCCGAATACACTTGATCCGAAGAGCGTTGCTGAAAGCGGTTTGCGAATCTTCGTCCCCTCCTGCAGGGCTCAACTCGGCGATCCTATTCTCCAGGCGTTGGATCTCCGCTTCCCGAAGGTCGAGGACGGACGAAAGGTGGGCCCGCTCACTCTCAGCTCGGCGTATCTCCAGCTCGACGCTCCTGGGACTCAGAGCCGCCGCCCCAGAAGTGGCCTCGGATTCATAGTCATCATCCGAGCCGTGGAAATCAGCATATGGGTCGGCCGTCTCGAGCTGAAAAGAAAGGAGAATGAATTGCAAGTTTTCAATACGCTTCCGAGGCACAAGACTTGAAGAATTATCCAATCAAACTTACAAACTCATACATAGTGTCTTCACATACATCAAGACCGACCCTACTACAAAGTTTTACAACAAATCAGAAGAAACATAAAACGACATGATCAGGGCCTCTTCGGAAGGGGAACGCTTCGGTTTAAGGAAACGCGAGGACGACGAGGCCTGCCCTCCGAACTCGACCCTAAACCAACGAAGCGTGAACCCCCTTCGCTACCGACCCTAATTGTGGCGCCGGCCGAGGCACCGCTCGACGAGACGGCTGCGCTACTCTGAGCGTCGGCAGGGCTCCGCCTAGCCACAGGTGAACGTGTCGCGAGTTCGTAAAAAGAAATCCCTCTCTCGCTCTCTTCGCGAGTGCACGACGTACTGCGAACGTTAGCCCTCTCCGGCACGGGCTTGAGCGACGCGATCTCTTCCTCCAGTTCGATGATTCTGTCTCTCAGAGCGTCATCCTTCGCCAACTTCTTCGGACGAGAAGGCCTTGACGAGCCAGAGGCGTTGGCACCATCGGTCGCGAGCCGTCGGAAGTGGGTGACCTCGATCCCCCTATCTATCGTGATCCTTCTAAGCCTGTCGACTTCGGCCAATAACCTCTTGCGCTCGGCCGACGCCTTCTCCAGCTCGGAAGTCAGCTTCTCTTCCTCCGTCGAGCATTCTTTCTCCGCTAATTCCAAGTGTTGGATCTCAGCCAAAAGGTCGTCATTCTTCTGCTCGGCGGCAGTGAGCTCTCTACGGAGCCGCTCGACTTCGCCTTCGGAACAAGGAGCTTGGGGGTACTTTCGCAGTTGCCACAGCTCGCGACAATACCTCCGCACAGCTGCCTTCGTCTCCTCCAGCTTTCCGAGCAGAAGAAACCGATTCTGCCGGCTGTGCAAGAGCTCACCCTTCGTTTTCGCCAGCTCCTTCCGAAGGTATACAACCTCCGTGATCGGACCGAACTTCACCTGAAAAGCGGAGATAAATCCGATGGGACAATACATGGAAACATCTACAACTAGTCACACGCAAATCCGAGGCTCAACACTTGGACAAATTTTAGCCAAACAAAATGTTTTCATTCAAAACCGAGGAGAAAGTTTTACAAAAAGCGGTGGCCAGTCCGCAGTTAGGCTTACAAAAAAAAAGAAGACTAAAAAAGAGAGACAACCGAGTCAGGGGTCGACCTTTTTGCCGCTCGGGTCCGTCGACCCCCCGGTCTTGTCCTCGCCATCGCCCTCGCCTCCGCCTTCGCTCCCACTCTCCTCCTCGGAGTCGTCCTCCTCCTCGCGCTCGGCTTCGGTCTCCCCTGGGCCTTCGACACCTTCCGCCTCTCCCTCGGGGTCGAGCAACCCTTCGGGAACACCCTCCTCCCCTTCCACGGGGTCGTAAAAGTGGTAGGATGACGTGTCGAAGCCCGGATTCTTGGCGGCTACGTGGAGCAGGGCTCGACTGTAGGCATCCTCCATGTTCTGGAGCATGTGTTGCGCGGCCTCCTCCTGCACGGCCTTCCTCACCTTCTTCTGGTGTTTGGCCATGATCTTTTCGGCCCTCTTCCGAGCCTTCTCCGCTTCCGACCGAGCGTTGGCCAGCGCCTCCTTCAGCTCGGCAGCCTCCTTCTCCGAGGCCTCAAGTTTGGCTGCCGCGTCCTTCGACAGCTGAATTGCGTCGGCCAGCTGCTGCTCCAGCCCCTTCACTTCAGCACCCCTCTTCGCCGAAAGGAGCTGCTCGGCATCAAGCAGCTGCGTGGCCTTGACGCGCTCCACCCTCTCCCGTTCGTTCTCCTGCTCCTTGTTCGCAAACTCCTCGAGCAAGAAATTGAAGTGGCAGAGGGTCTGAAAAAGGACAGCACATTAAAATCCGAACCCAAGGACTTGGAAAAATTCTAAGAAAGAAATTTTCATAAGGGAGAGCTCGGCCTACTTACCGACATAGTATTCCGAGCAATCTGTATCACGGCATCCCCTGCTAGCCCGGCCTTCAGGGTCGCTCGATCCTTTGGGGTCGGCAGGTGCCTCACCGCCTCCATGCAGATATTGCCGTCGCCCAAGAAGCCGTCGACGTTCATCACCTGCCAGTCAGGGACGAAGATCTGCTTATGGCGCTCGGACAAGATCTTCTCTGCCTTGGCAGTGAGGGGCGGAACTTGGAGGGACAACACCTCCTTCACGCCGAACGCACCGCTCGACGAACCGGGAGCGTCCCCCTTCGGGGTCGGTGTCGGCGCACCCGAGGCAGGAGGGTCGAGGACCATGACCTCCCCCTGCTCGAGGACCATGACCTTCGGCTGGTCGGCAGCCTTCACGACCGAAGGCTTCTTCGAGGCTCGGCTGTCCTGAGGCCCCGCCGCAGGCCTCTTCTTCTTCGCCTCCTGCTCCGACCGGCCCTTCGCCACCAGAGCTTTGTAATCCAGCTTCATCGTCTCTACACAAGCCGAATGAAAAAACTTAGAAAAATTTTCATGAACCTTAAGCAAAAAGTATAAATACCAGAAGCATACTAGGGTCGATCGGACTGAGACCCCCTCGGAACAGATCCTCCTCGGTAATTTCTTTCCAGCTTAGCGCTGGCAGGGCGAGGAGCTTCTTCTGGACCTCCGCCTCCTCATCACTCAGCGCCGCCTCCTTCTTGGTCCGCTTGGGCAGACAATCCTTTGCCCAGACCGTCGGTATCACCCACGGCGCCGGAGCTCGGATGAGGAAGTACTTCTCCTTCCAATGTTTGATCGAGTCTGGATCTCGATCAACTTCACGCCCGTCCGGGGCGAAAGATAGAACCTCTGTTTGTCTCGCCTTGGCTGACAGGGTCGGTAGAGACTCCGAAAGAGGAACATACTCGGCTTGGCGCCGACCTCTTGGCATCGGAGGACGAATGCCATGACGTGCCTCCATGTGTTCGGCATCAGCTGGGCGGGGCTCAAACCGTACCATGTCAGGACATCAACCACGAACGGGGGGAGGGGTAAGCGGAGTCCGGCAATAAGGGAGTCGACCGGAAAGACGCACACGTCCGACAAGGACTTTGTGCTGGCTCGGAAACCCGGCCCGGGGAGGAGCAGTCCATAGTCGGAAGGGATCCGGAAGCCCTCTCGGATCAGGTGAAGGTCACCCTCGGTGAGAGACGAGATGGTATGGTCCACCTCGGACAGCTCCCTCGGCTCGTTCTCTTCCACCAACTTAGCCGTGCCTTGGGTCACTCTCTCCAAGGTGTCCTCGGCGTAGTCCCGTACGCCTCCCACGCTCGACAGAGAAATGGGCTGCCAACCGAACGCTCCCGCCGTCTTCGGCGTTTCCACGATCGTGACCACGGCCTTGCCCTCCCGGGACACCGCCGCAACCTCCTTAGGCAGCTCGGCCACTTCGCCCTCTCTATCCGGACGTACGACGGTCTGATCACTCGGCTCCACTACCTCCTTCCCTTTATCCCCTCGGCCAACGGCTTGCTCCGAGGCGGGGGTCTCATCCGTGATCTTAACCATTTTTTTTAAAAGAGAAGGGAAACAGACTGACCTTGAAGTGATAGGTACGGTCGGAAAGTTCACCGGAGACAAGGAACGCTACCGCGACAGCTAGCACCGCCACCAGAGAGCTGAAAACTTCGAAGGCAAAGTGAGAACTGAAGAGAGAGAGTAAAAGTAAAAAATGAGACTTGGTCTAAGGGGGGGTGAAGATTTATAGTAAAATGGAACGTCCTTTGGACTTCCAAACGAAAGAGCGCGACTTTTGGGCTGCTCTCGAAACGTCGCGAAGGCCCAACACAACTGCCTTCCTCACCAAGTCAACTAGCTCGGCGCAATGGGATCTGAATCCGAGCTACACGCAATCCGAGCCAGATTGCACAGACTCCGGTCGGTCTCCGAACAAGGGCCTTTCCGAGCCTGCAAACGGAGAAAACGCACTTTCTCCTCAACTTTCGTGCATGATCTCGATCAGACGGCCCAGATCTCGCCGAGGACACTAAACGACAAGATAGTGTTTTCTTGATAAATGTGCCCGTCTCGAGATGCGAGCCGCCATCCAACGGTTCAGATTGCGTCAGGTTGCTCGGATGCCCTACACTTCCTCCATACCCCACCTCTGTCTGAAGAAACCAGAAAAAATTTTAATTCAAAGTTTTAAGGCACCGCCTTCGGCGTGCCCCCCAGGCCCCATGTCTCGGTCGGCTTCCCGCCGACCCACGGGGCCCGGTCGAAAGCAGATCAACACTCAGAGATCGGGAGAAGCTCGCCATCCAGAGCTAGTTGATTGTAACTGTGAAGGTTCAGCCTGGTAGAGGACTCTGGCAACAGAACCTTCACAGTTGCAAACAACAAGCTCGGAACGCCCTTTATTTCTTCCCCCTCAATCTCACCAATGGTCCGAAAGTCCGAGCCATAATCTCCCCTGACGCTGATACCCACGTCGGGGCAGTCAGAGTCCGGAGAAGGTCATGGTGGAAGAACGACCGCTCGTCCTTCCGAAGCAACTTGGCCCGGTCCGAATTTGGATCGTCACCTCTTCCACCATGATCTCCTCCGACCCCGCCACCCACCTCGGGACAGCCGGAGTCGGCAGAAGACCTTGGTGGAAGAACGACCACCCATCATCCCGGAGCGACTCATACCTCGGGTTCGGATCACAGTCGTCACTAGTCCTGCCTCGTTCTTCCCTGACCCCGACACCCACAATGGGGGCCGTCAGGAACGGGAGAAGAAGAAGGCAGTAGAGTGACCTCCCCTCCGAACCTATCAAGGTTAAGACTTCACAAGACTGGCGTCCGCCAGAGGTAGACACCACTGAGGTCTAAAACTCAACATTGCTGCGACTGAAATAACAAGGGGAATAGAGTACTTATAGCCTACCCTCCAAGAACCAGCCATTATGACCCTCGGAAGTTGGAACGCCACGCATTAATTGAAGGAGTTATCCTTAATGACCTGGGGAAGGTGCAACGCCGCACAAAACCCCGAGGCACCATTAATGTCCTTGGGAACAGAATCATCTCGAGACAGTTCGCGCCACGTCGCCCGACTTGCAGAGACCCCCTGTCTTCGGTCGGCTACTGAGCAAGTGCCTTCCCGAGCTCGCAAACGGAGAAAACACACTTTCTCCTCAACTTTCGCGCATGATCTCGATCAGACGGCTCAGATCTTGCCACCGACGCTAAACGACAAGATAGCATTTTTTTGGGAACTGAGCCGCCTCGAGATTCGTGCCTACAATCAACGGCTCAGATCTTGCCACCTGCGCCAAACGACAAGATAGTGTTTTCTTGAGAAATGTGCCCGTCTCGAGATGCGCGTCGCCATCCGACGGCTCAGATTGCGCCACGTCGATCGGCCTGCCGAGACCCCCTGTCTTCGGTCGGCGGCCGAGCAAGTGCCTTTCCGAGCTCGCAAACGGAGAGAAAAGACACCGAGCTCCTACAACCGCTGGATCTCCCAAAAATTCATGCTCTTGATGATGAACGGTCCAGATCGTGCTGCGTGCACTAAAAGACAAGATAGCGTTTTCTTGGGATTCACACCATCATCCGACGGCTCAGATTGCGCCACGTCGCTCGGCCTGCCGAGACCCCTGTCTACGGTCGGCGGCCGAGCAAGTGCCTTTCCGAGCTCGCAAACGGAGAAAAAAGCTTCCGAGCGATAACAGCCAATGGATCTCTCAGAAATTCGAGCTCGACCATGATCAACGGCTCAGATCGAGCCGCGTCATAAATCGGTATTAAAAGTCATTTTTTATCTATTTTAATCGATTTATTTATTTAAAAATTGCGAAAAATTGCTAAAAATTCGGGAAATTTAACTAAAAATTCTAGAAAATAATTGAAAATTCGGGGGTATATTTTTGGGCCCCTGAACAAACAATTATTGCCCAGAATGCACTGTTAAGGCCCCCCGAACGATTAGTAAACAAATCGCAAAATTAAGTAAATAATCTGAAAAAAATAGATAAAAGACGTCAAATACTCGATATGGCTAAGAAACAGCACATGGCATCAAAAAGTTATCTCATTACCCCCTTCGAGATTCTAAGTCCTCCATATGGACTCCGATACAACTCCGCTAGCTACCAAAACAGTCAAATTACTCCTCAAAGGCTGATCACGCTCAGTCTTTAGGAGTGGGGGGCTCGTGATATGACTAAAAATGGGGTTAAATCGGAACCGTCCAGATTGGGCACGAATCTTGAAGCTCGGGGGTAAAAAGTTAATTTCACATACAAGCGGATCCAAAGCGGGTTCTGAATCTCCTTCTCACAGATCCAATAACCCACGAATGGGTCCGCTCCAATTGGGTACGGGTTCCGACCCGAAGCGAGCCCACCAGCAAGAGACAAATCAGGGCCACTGATTTGACCAAGTCAACGGGCCTGATTTGCTCTCACCGGGAATCAAGGGGTTAGTTTCCTAAACAGACTGTGAGGATTTTTCTCCTAGCAGTTACACAGGGAACCAGGCCTCTAATCACTTCCCTGGCGACTATAAATACCTCCCCTCTGCCACTGTGACCAGGTTAATCACTTTTTCACCACTTTAAGCTCTTTCTTAATCTCTTCTGATTACTGACAAGAGCGTCGGAGGGTGCGTCGCCGGAATCAATCCCGGTGTTTTGCACTTCCTTGCAGGTTGCGGCAGGAGCAAGAAGGCTTGAGTCAACTGTTCAGGTTTTTCTCGGACTCACAAATTCTATCTGTTTACCCCCACACCGAAATCAGCGGTAACAGACATTCTACTGAGAGCCTAGCTGAGAAGTACGTGCAAGAGATCATCAGGCTTCATAGGGTTCCGGTCAGCATTGTATCCGACAGGGATACGAGATTCAGGTCTCAGTTTTGGGAGAGTCTTCAGAGTAGTCTGGGGAGTAAACTGAAGTACAGTATAGCTTTTCAACCCCAGACAGATGGACAACCAGAGAGGACCATCCAGACTCTAAAGTACATATTGAGGTCCTGTGTGTAGGAGTTTGGTGGATCTTGGGAAGACCATTTGCATCTTGTAGAGTTCTCGTACAATAACAGCTTTCAGGTCAGTCTTAAAGCTGCACCGTTCGAGGCACTATCTGTTCGGAAGTGCAGATCACCAGTGTGCTGGGATGACATTGGTGAGAGAAAGCTGTTAAGTCCGGAGTTGATCACCAGGACTGTTGATGCGGTGACTCAGATTAGAAAGCATCTTCAGGCAGCACAAGACATGCAGCGGAGATGGGCAGATGTCCTTGGAGAGCCTCGGAGTTTGAGGTTAGTGACAATGTTTTCCTTAAAGTATCACCGTGGAGAGGTGTCATTCGGTTTGGTGGTGTGGGCAAGCTAAGACCTTGGTTCATCAGGCCATTTGATATCGTAGAGCGAGTAGGCAAGGTGGCCTATCGTCTAGCATTACCACCAGCTTTATCTGGAGTGCATGATGTTTTCCATATCTCACACCTCAGGAGATATATCCGTAATGAGAGCCACATGATCGACTACTCAGAGTTATCCGTGCAGCCGGATCTGACTTGTGAGATTCCGCCAGTTGCTATCTTGGATCGGCAGGAGAAAGTGCTAAGAACAAGGTCATTAGGTTGGTTCGGGTTTCTTGGAATCCTTACTCACCGGGTGAGTCGACTTAGGAGCTGGAGGAGGATATCCAGTGGAGGTATCCTCATTTGTTTGTGTAGCTTTGTTTTTGTTGTTGTTGTTCTTTCTTTTCGGAGTTACCCTATGGGCCTCTTGTTTGAATTTCGATGACGAAATTCTTCTTGTTAGGTGGGTAGGATTTGTAACTCCTGTTTTCCATATCTTGTATTTTTGTACTATATTTTCTGCCAAGTGTATTCTACCTGATTGTATTCTTTCATTTTTTTTTTCTGGACCGCGTATTTGTTCTTCATTCTCAATATAAATTCATCTATTGTTTTGTCGCCTGTGATTTGGTCTTCCTGATTCGCTTCTGTCTGCCAATCATTTCATCTCCAAATGATTTATTGTTTCTAATCTATTTCATTTCATGGCCTAATGCTCATTCATTTGTTTCTGGCCTAATGGATCTGGTTTTTACCCAGTCTACCCTATTTTAACCTTTCTATCTGTCCTACTGGATCCTAACCCGCTACCCATTACCCTCTTCTTTTACCCAGTCTGTAACCCTTGTTTTCTATTTTCTTGTATTTTGGATATATTTATCTTTTTCTGAGTATTTGTTCTAATTGTATTCTTCTTTTCCTTCTGGACCATGTATTTGTTCTTCATTCTCAATAAATCTATTTGTCTTGCCTTTGTTTTAGTTTTGTGGCCTTGAGTATTTTCTTGATTTAATATTTCTGTCAAATTATCGACTCCGTGTGAATTTGCTAAGTTCTATCATTTGTTTCATGGCCTATTTAATTGTCATTTAAATTATAATCCCAAAAAAAACCCTATAACTCTATACCCTATAACTCTTAGTAGGTTCCATACCCAAATACTCAATAACTATTAATACCCAACAACCCTTTTCTATTTCTTATTGGGTTGAGACCCAATACCCTAACCTGTTACCCCCCTAAACCCTAATTCATCCTATATATTAACCCCACTGTTTAAACCTTACATCAAAACCCTAATCACCTTTTTACTACAACTGCCTATACCCCCCTCTCCTGTTCCTTCATCGTCATCTACCTTCTTCCCCTACCTTCGGCTTCACCTCAAACCCATCCTCCCTCCACTATAGACGCTTATACTGCCTTCTCTCCTCTTCATCGTGCTGCCACTGCACCCGATCCCACTTCACCCCGTCACTGTGCTACTCCCGTCTGCCGACCACCCTTGCGACCTCCCTGTGCTGCCCTCCTCTTGAGCGCCGCACGCCAACAGCAATCCCCTCCGTCTCCCCTCCTTCTTCTAAAGCCACAACAATGACAGCAACATCCCACAGCAGCCGCGACCTCCCTCTCAGCTGTTCGTCCCCACCGCGCTGTCGCTGTCCCGTTGTGTCGTCGCTGTCCGCCGTCGTTTTCTTTGCAGCACATACACCCGACCTCGACTGCCTCTTCTTGTGTGCTTGCTGTTTGATCGAGTTTTGACCAAGTGAGATCTCGATCGTTGGATCTGCTTGATCATCATCATCATCTCGATCACCATCTTGATCATCAAGATCCATGCCGATCGTGCTCGTCGCCCGGGATCCATTCTCGTTATTCTTTCGTCAGATTCGTCTTCTACCCTAAAAGCAAGTAACTTGTATTATTTTTGTTGTATATACAAGTACTAAATACCGCCTGTAGTGTGGCTTTTGTTTCTAGATTCGTTTTCATGAAAAGCCCTTGTTAGATCTTGCCTCTATTTGTTGATCCATCCGTAGTCGTCCTTTGTACACACACGACATAAAATTAATTTAGCTCTAATTAGATTCTTGATGCATGAATGTATGTTGTTCCGTGATCCATGACATGTTGTATAAATCTTGCATGCTTGATGCGTTAGTTGTAGTATCTTGTGGTAGAATTGTTAGGCATCCATACCATATTGTTTTGGACATCTATTATACTATGTTTTGTATTTCGTTCTAAATTGGATTTGTTGCATATGAACTATTTGATTTAATGCATCAGAAAGATTTCTGTTTTTGCTGCTGCTCTATTTTGTTTCAGTATTTTAGACCCTGTTGAGGTCAGTAATCAAACTAATTTGTGGATATAAATCGTAGAACCCGCTGTCTATTTTCCCATCATTTTCAACAATCTCAGTTTCGATTTGTGAGGTACAAGTTATTGCTGTTTTGCTACAGATGTGTTAAAAATTCCAGATTCTATTTTATGTGATTTCTATATAGTTATTCATTTTAATACTGATGTTAAAGGTAAGATTTGGATCTAATATTTTTCTGGGTATAACTAGACATGACTGGGATTAACCCCAAATTTTTGTGGGTTTAATTAATGACATTTACAAACTATTCTATGTTTGTGAACAAACTACTATATTTCCATATTTGCATGATGTTCAGTAAAGAACCATAATTTCAACCTGATTTCAGTTGCTATTGGTTAAAACTTTGCAAATATAAAATGTAGCCTGCTTGTCACGCCCCGCTTCCCAATAAGAAATACGGAATACGGATACGTGACTAAGCCCAGCGAATGATTTTCATCATCCATAAGCTGTCAGGATCTTTACAACATTTCACAAGAATAATCAGAGTAGGAAGCAAGAGAAGTCAACTACGCATGCATATATGAATCAATATACCAATAGGAATTTACTTGAAATAAAATTTAATAATCTCAAATAAACCAGATCTGAACAAGTCAATATTCCTGGGTCACATTGTCCAAATACAAATAATCCAAGTACAAGATACAATTATTCGAGAATAGCAGGAAAATAAATAACGCAAGAACTCCAGCATCTAGAATCTCATATCACCTACTCCATATGGTAGCTGATTTCCAAAATCTGCAATTTAATAAATTACAGGAAGAGGAAAAGAAAACAAAATGCCCGTCAATACAAGTTACAGATTGCTTGTAGTACAGGCACAAGTACAGGAAAGGAAAAACAAGTATAGAATAACAGCGAAAACAAACATACCATGGAGTAGACATGGTAATAAAATTGAACTAGCATGAATCATGAACATGATCAAGTAATATAATGTGGAAACAGGGTACGGGTAACATGTAACATGTGTCAAGTATCATGCACGCAGTTAAACAGGCAAACATGTAACAGGTATCAGGAATAGGTATCAACTAGCATGTACAGGTAATCATGTATCTGGTATCGTGTAACAGGTAAGCATGTAACAAGTATCATGTTATGTCAAGTCTTGTATTATTACTATATAGGTAGTACTTCATGCGTCCCAAACTTTTGCCACATGGTTGCTACATACATGTAAATTTCGTTTAGGCCTAGTGGTGGGTTTCTATAGGGCAGTGTATTCAGGCGTCAGGTAACAGGTAGCAGGAACAGGTTCATGAATCAAACAGGTACACAAATCAACCGATTCCTTCATCAACAGGTTCATGAATCAACAGGCAAAAGGTACACAAACCAACAGGTTCATGCATCAACAGGTAACAGGTACACAAACCAACAGGTCCATGCATCAACTGGTGATAGGTACACGAACCAACAGCTCCATGCATCAACAGGTTCATATATCAACATGAATCAAACATTAAATGGAAAATACAGGCCCCTTTCTAAGTACACATAACTATATTGTCCACTACTATGGTCTTTCTCTTAACACCGGCTTGATTACTTGTTATTATTATTAAATAGGCATATATGTACATAAAACAGGGCAAGGATAACATGGCATGAACAGGTAACAGTTTCAGATCGGAACATAAACATGTACAGGAGATAGGCAACACATCAAATGATAGAACAACGAAAATTCTATTTCAGGACAGCAAGACAGTACTTCACAAAATTTGAAATTCTCGTTGCTACAAAAATGAAAATCTGGATCCGTCAGAGAATCTGGAAAATAGACTCTCGGTCGAATCCAGCAAATATATATAAGTCATATGGTATTTTACAAAAATAAGTCTCAAAACAGATTTGAATCCAGAAAACGTGTTCAGCCAGAAATCGGAAGTTTGTATTCACAAGCAGGAAAACAGCATAAAAACTCACTGATTAAATCCAAGAAAAATTTGGGTATTCCCTAGTATGTTTAGTATCAGAAAAAAAAAGTATCATAATTTTCTAACATAGATAGAATAGTCAAGTAAAATCAGAAAGCAGCAAGATACAGTAGTTTTGTAAATCTGTAATCATAAACACAGCAGTACTAAAACAGCAATATCTCACAAAATATAAATCAAAACCCAGATTCATCAAAAGGGTGATAAAATAGATACAGTAGGCTACATTTCATATTCACAAAGTTTTTATAAACAACAAATAGAGTCAGGTCGAAATTATGTTTCTTTACAGAACAGTATGAAAATTCTGCATGTAAAGTAGTTGTTTGCAGGTATAGAATAGTCTGTAAAAGTTATCAATTAAATCCACAAAAATTAGGGGTTAGTCCCAATAAAGTCTATTTGTAACCAGAAAAATATTGGATCAAAATATTATCTTTAACATCGGTAGAAAAATAAATTACCATACAGAATTCATATAAAACTGGATCTGGAATTTTAAACACATCTGTAGTAAAATAGTCATAACTTGCAATTCACAAATCGAAACTGAGATCTGTCAGAAAATATCGAAAGTAGACAGAATTCTCTATAATTCATATTCACAAATAATTTTCATATACTGACCTTAATAGGGTCTAAAATTCTGAACATAATCGGGGAATCGACAAAACAGAAAACATCCTTTAATGCACAAAATCAACTAATTCATATAAAACTCTTCCAAAACATAACCAAACATGAAATATAGTGTACTAGGTGTTCAAGCAACATGGCATAGGGTATTTAGCAAGTCTACAACAAGTTATACTACTAATCAACACATCAAGCATACGAGATCATAAAACAAGTCATGAACAATGTGCATGTATACAACAAGAAATGGTCATCCCTAAGTTATTTCATGTCATGGGTGTCATATGGCATCTATGGGCGGGTCAACACAATAGAGACAATATACAATAGGGGTTTCACACAAGAATTGTCTCTAGAACACAATTGCACTACAAGCAGTATTTAGTACTTGTATTAAACAAAGAAAAGAATACAAGTTACTTGCCTTATAGACGACGACGGGAACGGCAAAAAAACAAGAATAACGGGAACGGATTCCCGGGCACGAACTCAACGAACGAACGAACCCACGAACGGATCGAACACAAACCACGAACACAAATGCACGAACCAACACGCAACCCACGAACACAAAAGCAAGCACACGAACACAACGAATCCGAACACACACACAAAGAGAGAGCGAGACGGGGGACAGTGGGCGGTGCTGGCTGTAACAAGAGACAGCACAGGGACGCCGGGACAGCAGCGAAAGGAGCGGCAAATAGGGGGAGACGGGGCATTGCTGTCGCTGCTCTGGCTGGGCAATAGGGGCAGAGGAGGGAACCAGGGCGTCGGCTTGCTGGCGTTGTTGCAGACTCCAGAAAAAGGCAGGTAGGGGAGATGGTGCAGCGCTACAATGCATTGATGGAGGGGAAGCACAGGGCGAAGAAGAATGATGGAGAGGGTGCAGGAAGAGGAATGAGAGGGATGAAGGGGGTGGGTTCAGGCGACGGGAGGAGCACAGGCGTAGAGGAAAAGGATGTTACTGCTGCAGATCGCCGACGGGAGGGAGACAGCACAGGGGAAGTCACTGCAGTTGCTATGCTGGCGTCGAAGGGGCTGTGCTTCCATTGAGGTGCATCGGGAGGATGAACGCACCGGGGAGCACAGAGAGGGCACGACGGCACTGCAGTAGAAGGGCACGGGGGCGGTCGTGGTGGAGTGGCTATTGGTGAAGGTGACACGACACAGGGTGAGGCAGTGCTGCTGTTGATTGCTAGCTGGCGGTGCAGGGGGCGGCACAGGGAGGCGCGACAGGGAGAGGGGCACCGGAGGGGGTTTGGAAGGAGGGACTGCTGAGGGAGGAACAGTCGGAGGGGCACAAGGCTGGGACGAGGAGCGGGAGAGATGGAGGACGGGAGGTGGAATAAGGCGGTTGTAGGTTTAGGGGATATCCAGGTAGATCGGGGGAGATATAAATAGGGTTAGGGATATAGGGAGATGATATATATATATAGGGATGTATATATAGGGTATTAGGTAGGGTACAAGGTGAAACAATAGGCAGGGTTAGGCGGCTGAGAGGGCAAATAGGTAGGGTTAGACATTGGGTAACGGGTTTGGGGGGGGTTTAATGGGTATTGGGGGGTGAAAACAGGGTATTGGTTGAAGGGAAGTGGATTTTGATCCAATAGGGAAAATAGAGTAACCAATAAAAAAATATATACAATTTATAATAAAATGTATTTTGCATTACAATTGAATTTATTTGAAATAACTTCAAATAAAATTAGTACATAGAAATGGATTTTCAATAACCAGTCAAAATTAATAACAATAATAAAAATAATAATAATAACATTAATACTAATAACAATAATAATAAGAAGAAAAATGATAAAAATAATAATAGTAATAATAATAACAGTAATAGTAATAATAACAAAAATCAAAGTAATAATAACAATAATAAGATTTGTATTACAATATAAAATTATAGAAAATAGTTACAAATAAAATTATTGATCAAAAATAGATTTTAATAGAAGATCCAACAATACATTTTAACAAAAGAATTTGAAAGCAAAAAAGAATAATTAAAAAAAATTAAATACAGAAAATACGTATTTAGGGAAACAGGGGTTACGCTGCTGTATCTATTTTACTATCCTTTTGACGGATTTGGATTTCGAGTTATACTTTGTAACCTATCGCTGTTTTAGTACTGCTGTGTCTAAGGTTTCAGATTCACAAACTTGCTGTATCTTGCTGTTTTTCGATTTTATTTGACTATGCTATCTGAGTTGGAATATTATGAAACTTTTTTTTTGGTACTAGATATACTAGGGAATACCCCCATCTTTCTCTTGGGTTTCATCGGTAAGTTTTTATACCATTTTCATGCTTATGAACACAACCTTGTGATTTCTAGCTGAACATGATTTACGTATATAATACTGTTTTGAGCCCTGTTTCTGTAATTATTATATGACTTATATATATATGTGTTGGATTCGGCCAGGAGTCTATTTTCTAGATTTTCTGACGGATCCAGATTTCCGTTCTTATGGCAACGGGAATCTTGATTTTGGTGCAGTACTGTCTTGCTATCCAGAATTGAAAGTTTCATTGTCCTAATCTATTATGAGTTGTCTATCACCCGTGTATGTCTTCTACCCAACCTGAGTTGTTCCTTGCTTCTTGCCATGTTTTTCTCATCCTGTTTGTGCACTTGTATGCCTGCTTTAATAATAATGACACATAATCAAGCAGGGATTAAGGGAAAGATCTAGTAGTGGAAAATATAGGAATGTATACTTGGAAGGGGGCCGTGTTCCCACCTATTACGTGTTTCATGATTACATGATACCTGATCCTGTTTACCTGAATACCTGGCTACACACTTTCCTATAGGAAGGTGTACTCAGAAGGGGACTCGTAGGTCCTACCTG
This sequence comes from Hemerocallis citrina, assembly GCA_017893485.1. Lineage (NCBI taxonomy): Eukaryota > Viridiplantae > Streptophyta > Magnoliopsida > Asparagales > Asphodelaceae > Hemerocallis > Hemerocallis citrina. Next base: position 201,147,817 of record CM030362.1, read on the forward strand.
TACCTATACCTGTATCTGTTTAACTGATACCTGAGTACACGGCCCTATATAGTCCACTATGGAATCTAAAACACAACTTGTTTGAATGTAGCAACCTTGTGGTAAACTTTGGGATGCATGAAGTGCTACCTAGATAGGATTTAATACCAGACTTGAGAATACCTGATCATTTGCACATTCCTGTCACCTGTACATACTATCTGACACCTGTTACTTGTATACCTGCTTGCATGGTACTTGACACCTGTCACATGTTACCTGCACCTCGTTACCTCTTCAAACAAGTGAGGAAACTTCTGCTGAATTTCCTCCTCCAACTCCCATGTCGACTCACCAGGCGAGTGAGGATTCCAAGCGACACGAACCAGCTTGATGACCTTGTTCTTAAGCACCTTCTCCCGCCGATCCACAATAGCAATTAGCAGAATCTCACAAGTCAAATTCGGCCTAATGGTCAACTCTGAATAGTCGATCACGTGGCTCTCATCTCGGATATACCTCCTGAGTTGTGAGACATGAAAAATATCGTGCACTCCTGATAAAGCTAGCGGCAATGCGAGATGATAGGCCACCTTGCCTACTCGCTCCAAAATCTCAAACGGCCCAATAAACCTCGGGCTAAGTTTGCCCCCGCCACCGAACCGAATGACACCGCGCCACGGCGATACCTTGAGGAAAAACATGGTCACCAACGGTAAATTCCAATGCCCTGCGATGAACATCAGCCCACCGCCTCTGCCTGTCCTGAGCTGCCTGCAAGTGCTTCCTGATCTGAACCACTGCATCTACTGTCTTGGTGATCATCTCTGGACCTAACAACTTCCTCTCACCAATGTCATCCTAGCATACTGGTAACCTACACTTCCGCCCATATAGTGCCTCGAATGGAGCAGCTCTAATACTGGCTTGAAAGCTGTTATTGTAAGAGAATTCCACCAGATGCAAATGATCCTCCCAAGACCTACCCCTGAAGCATGCAGGACCTCAACATGTCCTCGAGAATCTGAATAGTCCGCTCTGACTGTCCATCAGTCTGGAGATGAAAAAGCTGTACTGTACTTTAATTTGCTCCCCAAACTGCTCTGAAGACTCTCCCAAAACTGAGACCTGAAACTAGTATCCCTGTCGGATACAATACTAACTGGAACCCCATGAAGTCTGACAATGTCTTGCATATACCTCTCAGCAAGGCTCTCAGTAGACTGACCGACACGAAAAGGAATGAAGTGGGCACTCTTCGTCAAACGGTCAACAATCACCCAAATAGCATTATGACCCTTAGGACTCCTCGGCAAAGCAGTCACAAAATCCATGGTGATATGTTCCCACTTCCACTCTGAAATAGGAAGCAGTTGAATAAGTCCAGCGATTCTCTGATGTTCTGCTTGAACCTGCTGGCAAATCAAACACTGCGAAACAAACCGCGTAACAGCCCTTTTCATACCAAGCCACCATAAATGAAGCTTCAAATTCCGATACATCTTAGTACCGTCGGGATGGATAAAATACGAAGACTGAGGAGCTTCTTCAAGTAACCTCTGACGAACTTCACCTTTAGGAACACATAACCGGAAACCAAAACAAAGAGAACCATCTGAATGAATAACCATGTCCGTCCTGGACCCAGACTCAAATCTCAGCTCAAAATTTCTGCAACTGCGCATCACCAGCCTGCGCCTCTTTAATTTGCTCAACAAAAGACGACTGCAGCTGGAGCGCCAAACAACTCCGACCAGAACTCGGCAACACAACATCAAGCTCCAACCTCCTCATCTGCTCCATATGATCTCTCTACTGAGTAAGAAATGAAACTGCTGGTCTCCTGCTCAAAGCATCAGGCACCAAGTTTATTTTACCAGGATGGTATTGCAAACTGATGTCATAATCGGCCATAAGTTCCAACCAACGCCTTTCCTCATGTTCAACTCCTTCTGGGTGAAGACGTACTTGAGACTTTTGTGATCTGTAAAGATCTCCACTGGGTCTCCAAGCAAATAATAGCTCCACAACTTCAAAGCAAAGATCACTGCCGCTAACTCCAAGTCATGAGTAGGATAGTTCTTCTTATGCGGCCTTAACTGCCTCGATGCATACGCAACAACATGACCCTTCTGCATAAGAACTGCTCCAAGACCCTTACCAGAAGCATCACAGTGAACCACAAATCTGCCTGAACCATCTGGAATAGTCAACACAGGCGCTGACGTCAATCTGTTCTTCAACTCAACGAAAGCCACATTGCACTCATCAGACCAATAAAATCTCTGATCCTTCCCAGTCAATTTAGTCAAAGGTCCTGCTATCTTCAAAAAATCATGGAAGAACTTCCGATAATAGCCAGCCAAACCCAGAAAACTCCTGAATTCTGAAACAGACTTGGGAATAGGCCAATCCTTCACAGCCTCAACCTTGGCAGGATCCACAGAAATACCATCGCCAGAAACAATATGCCCCAAGAAAGAAATCCTGTCGAGCCAAAACTCGCACTTGCTCAGTTTCCCATAGAGCTGATGCTCTCTCATAGTCTGCAGAACCATTCTAAGATATTCAGCATGATCTTTCCGGTTCCGAGAGTACACCAAAATATCATCGATAAAGACCACCACGAACTTATCCAAGAACTGAGAGAACACCCGGTTCATAAGACTCGTGAATACAGCTGGCGCGTTCGTGACCCCGAACGGAATCACAAGATACTCATAGTGTCCGTATCTAGTCTTGAAAGTAGTCTTCGGTATATCTGCAGCCTTCACCTTAACTTGGTGATATCCAGAACGAAGATCCAACTTCGACAAAATAGTAGCCCCACTCAGCTGATCAAACAAATCATCAATCCTGGGCAATGGATACCGATTCTTCACAGTAACTCTGTTTAGCTCTCGGTAATCCATGCACATCCGACGACTTCCATCCTTCTTATCAACAAAAAGGACCGGAGCACCCCAAGGCAAAACACTACGTCTGATGAAACCCAAATCAAGAAACTGCTGAATCTGCACCTTAAGCTCTGCCAACTCAACCGGTGCCATCCTGTAGGGACTCTTCGATATCGGTTCTGTTCCAGGCTGAACATTAATACTGAACTCCACTTCTCTATCAGGGGTAAGCCAGACAACTCATCTGGAAAAACATCCATGAAATCCCGAACCACAAGAGTATCACTCAGCTGCTCAGCTGTGCCTCAAGTAGTTGAGATGGAGTCTTCTAGCTCCAAAAACAAATAGCATCCAGAATCTGAGTTGGTATTATGTTTCACTCATACATGCATGGTTGGTGAAGTGTTGTGCAGATCCCAGTTCGAGCCAAGCTTGTCTAACATATTAGACAACTAATATATTAGCCAAACCTGATGCTCTGATACCACTAAAAATCCGGTCACGCCCCGCTTCCCAAAAATACGGAATACGATCACGTAACAAAAGCCCAGCGAATGATTATAATTATCCTTAAGCAGTTTCAAGAAATTTTTGCAACACATCACAGGAAATATATCAGAGTCGGAAGCAAAATGCACAACCATTCATGAATAATTGAAATAAATTACCAACAGAAATTTACTTGTAATCAAATACAATATTTCCAAATAAAATTCAGAGTCTGGATAAAAACAATATTCTGGGTCACATCGCCGAAATACAGATAATGTCCAAATAAACCAAATACAAATTGTTCATTGTTCAAGCAACAACTAATAAAAAGCAGAAACAGAAATTTCCAACTTAATAATTCCTTTTGCTATTACTATCAAGCAGCTGTCCAACCCGATCTGCAATAAGTAAATTTGCAGGAAAAGAGAAAAGGAAAAAACAAGTACCTGTTAATTGCAAGTCCAGGTCACAAATAGAGTAGGATACAAGCACATGGGAAAACTAAACAGATCGAACTAATATCAGAAACAAACCTAATATGGTATGGCATAATCAACTAACATGGTATCCTAGCATATGTCTCAAGTGTTAAGTGTCAAGTGTCAGATAACAGATATATCAGGTAATCAGATAACAGATTTCAGATAACAGGTATTTAGATTCAGATTCAGATTTTCATATAACAGATTCAGATTCAGACTTCAGAAACATATTCAGATCTCAGATTTCAGATTAATGTAAGTCTTGTGTGAATACTATCTAGGTAGCACTTCATGCGCCATACTTTTATCACATGGTTGCTACATTCAAAACAATTTCGTTTGTAGATTTCGTAAGGGATCATATAGGGCCGTGTACGGTCAGACAGATATCAGAATAGACAAATAGAACCTAGTGGTTCTCTTCTACTCTACACTTTCTTACATAAGAAGCAATGTAGACAGGGTCAGAATACAGATAATTATATGGGAAACACGGGCCCCCTTCTAAGTACACATTTCTATGCTTTTCCCACTACTAGATCTATCCCAATAAATCCCGGCTTGATTACTTTTATTATGGTTATTAAACAGACATGAATGTGCACTGAATGGTGTCAAACTAACATGATACAATCAGGTTTAGGTTCAGGAAATCACATCAGCAATGTATAGGTAATATAGAGTCACACAACCAAGCAAATTAGCCTATATTTATAATCAGGTCAGCAAGACCAATCAGTAATAAAACAGAGATTCTGAGAGCTACAGACATGCAAATCATGATCCGTCAAAGGATCTGAAAACTAGATATCCACACGATTCTAACGAGTATAATAAAGTCATATACTAGTTCACAACATCTCAGCTTAATACTGATTTGAATACAAATTTTATGTTCAGCTAGAAAACAGGGGAACAACTTCAAATGCATGAAAACAGCATGAAAACATATCAAATAATTCTACAAAAAATCTGGGGTAATCCCCTATAGATATAGACTCAAAATAATAAGTTTCATAATATTCCAGTATCGCTAAGTCATCAAAAATGAAAAGCAACACAAAACATGGTTTTGTCGAATCTGGAATTTCTCAACCGTGCTGTACGGAAACAAACATATTTCGCAAACAGCGTATCGAAATCCAATTCTGCCAAAACAACGTGAAAATAGATAAAATTCTCCAACTTCCATAACTCACAATAAATTTTCATAAACCATACAGAAATAGGGTGAAAACTGGGTTTAACATAGAACAGCACGCATTTTACAACAAGAGTAGATTATAGAAAAGGATATGAAACATCACTCAAAACTTATCTTTAAAATACCACAAAAATCTGGAAAGTCCCTAACATCATAATGAACCACTGGGCAAAATATTATGGCATGATATTATGTATAACCTAGATCTTGAAATTAATTTGTTAACAAAAATCTACCCCAAACTAAATCTGGAACTACCGACACACATGCACCAAAATTATCATATCTCCTTCATACGACCTCCAAACGTAGTGAAACCAGTGGGATTAGAAAATAGATTCAGTCCTCTACAGTTTACTGTGAAATGTTCACATTGAGATTCAGACCCTAACATAGGTGAAAATAGTAAACAACACAGCACAGCCCGCAAATTCCAGATTTCACACTTCATCTTAAAAACGTCGTAACTTTCATAATATTGCACCAAACTCAACCAAATTTGAAATGCAGCCTACCAATCATCTAAATATCATATTTACGGATTTCTAACATGTTCAAACCTAACAATTGTCACATGGACAATCAGTCAAACACATAGCATGCAATATGTCTCATACACGATCAAAATCAAGTTTGGGTGAAACCTAGGGCATAAACCTATCAATTCTCATGTTCTAAGGCATCTATGACCTGATTTACACAATAGAGACAAAACCCACAAATAAAATTACTATCTTTGGCCGTCTCTAGTCTCAACTACCCTATATGTGAACTTTTTGACTTGTATCAACCTAATGAAATTATGTACAAGTTACTTGCCTCTTAATGGAGTGAAATACGATGCAACGAATCCAAGAAAGTGAACCCACGAGAAAAATAGCCTTCCCACGCATTTCCGAGCGAACCCACGAACCGAAAACGCTATACGATCAATCCCCTTGATGCACGAACCAAAGTGGACGATAACCCACTTCACAAATCAGCAAAGGAGAGAGTTGGGGGCTGTTTTGGGATGGTGTGGTGCTGTTTTGGATGGGGCCGACCACAAGAGAGGGGGTTAGGGTTTGTATGGTTGTAGTATGAAGTATATATGGAGATGGAGAGGGAGGGAGATGGTCGGATTAGAGGCTAGAGGGGTGAGAGAGCTCGGTTTTGGGAAGGGGAAGTGCAGGCCGGGAGCTATGGAGAGAGGGGAGGCCGGGATATTCTTGGGGAAGAAGTAAATAGGATTAGGGTTAGGATTAATGGATTATGGGGTGTTTAAATATGGGTTAAATATGGGTTAATGGGTAGTGGGTATGAATATGAATTAATAGATATACAAATGGGTAATGGGTATAGGGCCAAATTCAAATGGGGATATAATATATGATGAATTCTATTGCTCCTAAAAATCTCGTTAAGGATCAAAAATCACAATTTGGTTAAATCACCCCCAAAAATCCACCACATCAGAAAAATAAATAATAATAATGAACGAGGCTAAGAAAATGAGAAAAAGAACTCAAAATGGCGAAAAACGAACAAACGACGCACAATCAGCACAAGGATGTCAAAAATGAAAGAAAAAGATTATATATTGAAAATAATTCAATATATGGTTCCGAAAAATACAAGAGATATAAAATACACCAAAAATGAAAAATACACTCCAAAATACCAAAAATGAAAAACAGGGGTTGCAAAGTTAACGGCCTTATGTATATCTTTTGCCCACCGTTCGGGTGAGCAAAAGTGATCAAAACAGTGGAAAGGGCAGCCAACAGCAACAGCCCAAAATGGCAATTAAACCGTCAAATTGAACTTGTTTTTGCACCCAAAACTCTATCTGAGTGACCCTACATTAGTAAAATACTATAAGGCTATGGTCTACAAGATTTTCATTCAAAAAGATGCTTAAAAGCCTCAAAACTGTGATTTACATTTTTCGAACAGCAAGCACAACAAGGCAACATCCGCCGTTATAGGGTTCTTTCCGGACCCATTTCACGGGTGAAACATGCCCGGATGAACCCCAAACATTCACGCAACATTGACAATACTATAAGATACAAAATAGGTGTATTTCCATCCCCAAAACAATAATCATGGCCTCATACAACAATCTCTTAAACTACATTCCTAAACAGTGAGCAAATAGTAACTAGTTGTACCAATGAGCTTGGTAATCAACTCAACCACATTCAATTTAATATCTACTGTGGCACATGCTCATTTACAATTCACGTCATGATTTAGAAGTCATTGAACATGCATTTCTATGTCAATTTAAAGGTCCTAAGTTCATGGCAACTTGTATACATCAAAACAGTAAGCTGGGATTTTAACATGCAGTTTCTGTCATTAGTAAAAAATTATTATAAATCACATAGTACTTGGAATTTCAAGTTCTAAACTTTTACAGAAGAATCAGTGAGTCTAATACAAGTTCCTAGTTGGAATCTTGTCACGCCCCGCTTTCCAAAAATAATACGAAATACGGATACGAGACAAAAGCCCAGCGAATAATTTTCATCATCCATAAGCTGTTCAAGAATCTTTACAACATCTCACGAAATAATCAGAGTCGGAAGCAAAAGTATCAACCACATGCACATATAAACCAAAATACCAATAAGAATACTTGAAATAAAATATATTAATCTCAAATAGACATGATCTGAATAAGTCAAAATCCTGGGTCACATTGCCCAAATACAAGAATAAATCCAACTAATCAAATACAATATTGTTCAAGCAAGCTACAAGAAATAAAAATAATAAAATTCAGCACTAATACTTCATGTCACCAATACCGTCTGGAACCTGTTCTCCAAAATCTGCAATTCAACAATTGCAGGGAAAAGGAAAAGAGTAAACAAAGTACCCGTCAATTGCAAGTTACAGACTGCTTGTAATGTAGGATACAAGTACATAGGGAAAAATAACTAATAGCATGGGATAAGCATGATGTCAAAATAAACAACTAACATGGCAAAGTGAATAAGTGTAAATGGCATGAATCAAGTGTCAAGTAATCAAGTATCATGTAAACATGCATCAAGTGTCAAGTATCATGTAATCATGTATCAAGTATCATGTATCAAGTCTCATGTGAACAAGTCTCATGTATCATGTAGTCAAGTGTCAAGCAAGCATGTATCATGTTCAAAATCATGTTCAATTATCATGTATCAAGTCTTGTAATTATTACTATTTAGATAGCACTTCATGCAGCCCACCTTATATGGTTGCTACAACATACAATTTCGTTTTCTATTTTACAGTGGACCACAAAGGGCAGTGTACTCGGGACAAGTCAAGTAATCGAGCTCCAAGCTCCATGTATCATGTATCATGTATCATGTAATCACGTGTAAAGTTGTGCAAGTGACAAGTATCGGGTCTTGCGTGCAAGTGTCAAGCAATCACGTGTCAAGTATCATATCACAAGTAATCACGTAGGATCAGTGGATCCCCTTCCGAATACACGTTTCTAAATTATCCACTATTAGATCTTTTCTTTAAACCCCAGCTTGGTTATTTATTATTAATGTTAAACAAGTATGTAGGTGTGCAAAACATATCAAGTATATCATGGCATGGTCATGTAACAAGTTCAAGTTACTAGATAAACATGTACAACTGCAAGATATCTCATAAAAGAATAAAATAAACAAATCTCAAGTTCAGGACAGTAAGACCATGCTGTAGTAAAACAGTAATTCCCAGTGTTACAAACATACAAATCTGAATCCGTCGAAATTTCTAGAAAGTAGACTTCCAACCGAATCCAGCGAGTATAAATAATTCATATAGTATTTCACAACAACATAACTCAAAACTGATTTGAATTCAGAATTTAGGTTCAGCCGGAAATTAGGAAAACGAATTCAAGAGCAGGAAAACAGTATGAAAACTCATTAAATAAGTCCACTAAAAATCTAGGGTATTTCCCTATATGTCTAGTATCAGAATATAAAGTTTCATAATTTTCCAGTAAAATTAGATCAGTCTTCAAAAATCAGGAAACATCAATACCAATAGTTTGGCAAATCTGGAATTTCCAACATTGCTGTACGAAAACTATAATAACTTGCAATCAGTGAAACAAAACCGAAACCCGCCAAAGGGAGATGAAAATAGATAGAATAAGCTAACTTTTATATTATACAAATATTCTCCATACTGTAAATGGAATCAGGGTGAAAATACGATTTATTACAGAACAGCGAGCAAAATACAGCAAGTACAGTCTTTATAAACAAGCATGAAATGACATATAAAACTCATAAATAAAATCCACCAAAATTCGGGGTAATCCCTAGAAATGTATAGAAAAACTGACTAAAGTTCTAGATCAAAATAATATGTGTAGCACAAGTATCAAAATAATTTAGTCATCATAATCATCAAGTAATGAAATCTGGAAACGATCTACACCTCTGTAGTAAAACAGTCATATCTTACTCATACGAAAACGAAATCGAGTAAGGTCAGAGGGGTTAGAAAGAAGACGAATTTCTCTAAAACGCATGTTTTACACTGAAATTAAGATTATGAACTTAACATGGTCTAAATTACTGATCAAGACAGAATATCGGCAAAATACAGAATTTCCTCAAAAACCAAATTCGACATAGATCCAACGAAACTTAATCCAAACACAACCAAACATGAAATCGAGTCTACCAAGTGTCCAAGCATCATGAATTAGGGTAATTAACATATCTAAAAGAAGTCTATCACATGGATCTTAACAAATACCCAAATTCTCACAAAAATCTCACATACATGATCAAATCAAGAACGGGCAAAACCTAAATTGTTTCATGTCAATTTTTGTGTCGTGAGTCAACTATGGTCAAAGCACTATAGAGACAATATCAACAAGGGATTTCACACACAATTGTCTCTAGAACCCAACTACAGTACAAGCGGTATTTTTTAACTTGTATCATACAAAGAAATTTGAGTACAAGTTACTTGCCTTAACCGAACACGAAAACGAAGAACACCAAGAATAACGGGAACAGATTCCGGTAACAAAAAAAACCCACGAACGAAAATCCATGATCCAAAGCAAATCTCGAATCACACACGCACAAACCACTTGCACGCGCGAAGCAACACGAGAGCAAGAGAGATCAATCGGGAGAGAGAGAGAACCGAGGAAAAAAAAACAGGTGACGGCTAAGTGGATTATATTGTTACATAGGGGGGGGGGGGGGGGGGGGGGGGGGGAGGTAGTATACATATATGTAGGAGATTTAGGGTTTGGTTGCATGGGGGAAACGGCACAGCACATACAAACCGGGTGTGGGTATGCAGCTACGGGTTGAGATGGGGTGCTTTTTGGGTTTCGGTAGGTTTAATTAAGTCAAGAAATAGGAGTTTAGCATTTACAGGTGGGGTTCATATAAGGAATAGGATTAAGGTAATCGTATACATGCATATATGGTATAAATCTGGGTAATCATGGCTCAAATGGATATGGGGAAATAAGTTAAATCATGGTTGATAATTAGGATCAGAAGTGGGTGGAATTTTAATAGGTGGGTTTAGGTTAGGTAATTAATAGGATTAAGTGTGAGATTTAAAAGTAATTAAGGATATAGGAAAATGGGTATTAGGGAATGATTAAATATATGGTAATAAAAAAAAATTTGAGACGGGCACAAAATGGGGAAATAAAAATAGGGCCCAATAATTAAAATAAAGCGGATCACAAGTAATGGCTCGATCAAATGGAGACGAACAAAAGAGACAACAGGATCAAGAATTCAAAATATAAAAATGACAAAAATAAAAAAATGAATTTATTGAAAATAAAACTAATATACGGTCAAAAGAATTACAAGGGGGATACAAAGAGAGAAAAAATACACCAGAACAAAAAAAATATACTTAAAATACACAAAATGAAAAACAGGAGTTACAATCCTACCCACCTGACATGAAGAATTTCGTCCTCGAAATTCAAAATGAAGATACATAGGGTAACCCCAAAACAACAAAAGAACAAAACAAAAAGTACCCAAACAAATGAGAAAACTTCTGCTGAATCTCCTCCTCCAGCTCCCAAGTCGACTCACCGGGCGAGTGAGGATTCCAAGCAACACGAACCAACTTGATGACCTTGTTCTTAAGCACTTCCTCCCGCCGATCCACAATAGCAACTGGCGGAATCTCACAAGTAAAATCCGGCCGAATGGTCATCTAAGAATAGTCGATCACGTGGCTCTCATCTCGGATATATCTCCTCAGTTGTGATACATGGAAAACATCGTGCACTCCTGATAAAGGTAGCGGCAATGCAAGACCGTAGGCCACCTTGCCTACTCGCTCCAAAATCTCAAACGGTCCAATAAACCTCGGGCTAAGCTTGCCCCCACCACCGAACCGAATGACACCGCGCCACGGCGATACCTTTAGGAAAACATGGCCACCAATACCAAACTCGAAAGCTCTCTGATGGACATTGGCCCATCACTTCTACCTATCCTGAGCTGCCTGCAAGTGCTTCCTGATCTGAACCACAACATCCACTGTTTTGGTGATCAATTCTGGACCCAACAACTTTCTCTCACCAATGTCATCCCAGCACACTATCGATCCGCACTTCTGCCCATTGAGTGCCTTGAATGGAGCAGCTTTAATACTAGCTTGAAAGCTGTTATTGTACGAGAACTCTATGAGATGCAAATGGTCCTCCCAAGATCCACCAAACTGAAGCAAACAGGACCTCAACCTGTCCTCAAGAATCTGAACAGTCCGCTCTGACTGTCCATCAGTCTGGAAATGAAAAGTTGTAATGTACTTTAATTTGCTCCCCAAACTGTTCTGATGACTTCCAAAACTGAGATCTGAATTTCGTATCCTTGTCAGATATAATACTGACTGGAACCCCATGAAGTCTAATAATCTCTTGCATATACCTCTCAGCTAGGCTCTCAGTAGACTGCCAAACACGAAAAGGAATGAAGTAAGTACTCTTCATCAAACGGTCGACAATCACCCAATTGGCATTATGACCCTTAGGACTCCTCGGCAAAGCGGTCACAAAATCCATAGTGATATTTTCCCACTTCCACTCTGGAATAGGAAGCGGTTGAAGAAGTCCAGCGGTTCTCTGATGCTCTACCTTAACCTGTTGGTAGATCAATCACTGAACAACAAACTGAGCCACAGTCTTTTTTCATACCCTGCCACCAGAAATGAAGCTTCAAATCCCGATAAATCTTAGTACCGCTAGGATGGATAGAATACGAGGACTGATGGGCTTCCTCAAGCAACCTCTGATGAACTTCACCTTCCGGGACACATAATCTGGACCCAAAACGAAGCGATCCATCCGAATGAGTAACCATGTCCGTCCTGGACCCAGACTCAACCTCAGCTAGAAATCTCTGCAACTATGCATCACTAGCCTGCGCCTCTTTAATCTGATCAATAAGAGACGACTGCAGCTGAAGCACCAAACAACTCTGATCAAAACTCGGCAACAAAACCTCCAACTCCCACCTCCTCATCTGTTCAATCAAATCCCTTTGCTGAGTCAAGAACATAACTGTCGGTCTCCTTCTCAAAGCATCTGGCACCAAGTTTACTTTACCAGGATGGTATTGCAAACTGGTGTCATAATCGGCCATAAGCTCTAACCAACGCCTTTGCCTCATGTTTAACTCCTTCTAGGTGAAGACGTACTTGAGACTTTTGTGGTCTATAAAGATCTCCACTCGATCCCTAAGTAAATAATATCTCCACAGCTTCAAAGCATAAATCACTACTGCTAACTCCAAATCATGAGTCGGATAGTTCTTCTCATGCGACTTCAACTGCCTCGATGCATACACAATGACTCGGCCCTTCTACATCAAAACTGCTCCAAGACCCTTAGCAGAAGCATCACAGTGAATTACAAACCTGCCTGAACCATCGGGAATAGTCAGCACAGGTGCTGACGTCAATCTGTTATTCAACTCAACAAAAGCCACACCACACTCATCAGACCAACAGAACTTCTGATCCTACCCAGTCAACTTAGTCAACGGTCCTGCTATCTTTGAAAAATCTTGGACGAATTTCCAGATAATAGCCAGCTAAACTAAGAAAACTCCTGACTTCAGAAACTAACTTGGGAATAGGCCAATCATTCACAGCCTCAATCTTGGCAGGATCCACAGAAATACCATCGCCGGAGATAATGTGCCTCAAGAATAAAACCCTGTCGAGCCAAAACTCGCACATGCTAAGTTTTCCATAGAGCTGATTCTCCTTCAAAGTCTGCAGAACCACTCTAAGATGCTCAGCATGATCTTCCCAATTCCGAGAATACACCAAAATATCATCAATAAAGACCACCACAAATCTATCCAAGAACTGAGAGAAGACCTGGTTCATAAGACTCATAAATACAGTCGGCGCGTTCGTAACCCCGAACGGCATCACAAGATACTTACAGTGCCCGTATCTAGTCTTGAAAGCAGTCTTCTGTATATCCACAGCCTTCACCTTGACTTGGTGATACCCAGAACGAAGATCCAACTTTGAGAAAATAGTAGCCCCACTCAACTGATCAAACAAATTATCGATCCTGGGCAACGGATACCGATTCTTCACAGTAACTCTATTCAGTTCCCGATAATCCATGCATAGTCGATGACCACCATCCTTCTTGTCGACAAAAAGGACCGGAGCACCCCAAGGCAAAAAAGTAGGTCTAATGAAACCCAAATCAAGCAATTGCTAAATCTGCACTTTAAGCTCTGCTGCTCAATCAGTGCCATCCTGTAGGGATTCTTCGATATCGGCACTGTTCCAGACTGAACATCAATACCGAATTCTACTTTCCTATCAGGGGGTAAGCCAGGCAACTCATCTGGAAAAACATCCAAGAAATCCCAAACTACTAGAAGCGCAGCCTCACATCCTGAATGCAACTCCATCGCACAAATCTTCTGATCAACTGCAGCTCGGCCAAGGGAAGACTCCCTGGCATGGAACTCAAACTCTGCGCGATCTGGAATCCGGAACACAACTTTCTTGACACGGCAATCAATAATGGCATGGGTTTCACCTAACCAATCCATACCCAGAATAACATCGAATCCTGAATTCCCAATTACAATCAGATTGGCTTTGAACTCTGCGCTGCCAATAATTATGGGACACTTCCTGCACTCTCGGGAATAAATGACAACTCACATGTTGTTACACTCCAACTGATGGTGAGTGACAAATTGAGAGGAAACAAAAAATGGGTTGCCCCAGAATCAAACAGAACATGAGCAAGAAATGAGCAAACAAGGACAACACCTAAGACAGAAAGCAAAAAAGACAAGGAAAAGAATGGTTGAACGGGGTGAGGAAAAACAAAATGCAGAAGACAACAGAAATAAATAAAGTAAAGGAAATGAAGAAAAACAAAGAGAAACAACAAACAATAAAATAATAAAACAAAAGATACCTGCAACCACACCCTCAGTTGACTCAGCATCTGCAGCAGTCGGGTTGAAAGCCTGACCTCTCCTGGGAGCAGCGGTCCTCTGACCGACAATCTGGCACTGCGGAGGAAGCGGTGATCTAACTAGACCACGAGCTGCGGCAACTGGCTGAACATGACCCCTGGCTGGAGGAGCCAACTACGGGCAGTCCCGCACCGAATGGTCAGCAGAACCACATCCAAAATAGCAACAATTAGCACGTCGGCAATCCTTGTGCTCATGCCCTGAAAGACGGCAAAAGTCGCAGAAACCAACTCTCGGAGGATCCGCAGAAGAGTAAGGAGCTGCCCTGACCGGAGGGGCTGGAACAGGTCTCCGAATAGGCCCACCAGAAGACCTAGCAACTAAGTTCGGAACTGTCTGCTGAGAATGAGCCAGTCCACCACGAGCCTGCTCCTGGGCCCTAGCTGGCTCAAGAGCCTCAGCATAGGTACACAAGCGAAGAGAGACAAGCTGCACCTTGATGTCTCGCTCAAGCCCCAAAATGAACCTACGAGCCCTATCCTCTTCGTTCGCCACAAGAACGGCTGTGAAGCGACTAAGTCTCGTAAACTCAGCTACATACTTGTCCACAGACCTGGAGCCATGTTTCAAGAAAGTCTTATGTTACAACATTGCATGAACAATATGTAACAAAATTCTATTAGTAGAAATAATGACCAACCTATTTCAGGGCTAAGAATTTTTGATCCATCTCAACACTGATGCTGTTAGGAAAGGACTTCTCCAAGAAGCTCCTTGTGAAAGTGGCCCAAGTGATCGGTCTTTCGAGCCTTTCGGACTCAAACCTCCACCAGATATGAGCCAAGTCCACCAACTGGATGGTAACCACATCCACACGATCTGCATCTGCAACTCTAGCTGCCAAAAGCAGTTGCTCTGTCCGAATCAACCACTGTTCAGCCTCCAAAGGAGTCTCAGTACCTGAAAACCTATCAGGATGCACCTCATAAAGTCTGTGACCATTCCTGAATGTGTAGGAAGAACATCCTGCCTAGGCGCAATAGGCGAAAGAACTCGAGCGGCTTCCAAAGCAGCCATCACCAAATCACTATGTTCCTGCTGCTGATTAATCAAGCGCTCAAGCACAGCAGTGATAGCCTCAAGCTCAGGCTAATCACCCGAAACACGAGAAGGATCTCTACGAGCCATAGTCTGCACAAAACCAAAAATAGTTAGCATCCAGATCAATGTTGATAATAATAATTCATTCATGCATGCATGGTTGGTGAAATATTGAGCAGATCTCAGTTCGAACCAAGCTTGTCTAATATATTAGGCAACTAATACATTATCCAAACCTGGGCTCTGATACCACAAAAACCTCGTCACGCCTCGCTTCCCAAAAAGAATATGGAATATGAATACGAGACAAAAGCCCAGCGAATGATTTTCATTATCCATAAGCTGTTCAAGAATCTTTACAACATCTCACGAAATAATCCGAGTCGGAAGCAAAAGTATCAACCACATGCATATATGAACCAAAATACCAACAAGAATACTTGAAATAAAATATATTAATCTCAAATAAATATGATCTGAATAAGTCAAAATTCTGGGTCACATTGCCCAAATACAAGAATAAATCTAACTAATCAAATACAATATTATTCAAGCAAGCTATAAGAAATAATAATAATAAAATCTAGCACTAATACTTCATGTCACCAATATCGTCTATAACCTGTTCTCCAAAATCTGCAATTCAATAATTGCAGGGAAGAGAAAAAGAGAAAATAAGTACCTGTTAATTGCAAGTTACGGGCCGCTTGTAATGCAGGATACAAGTACATGGGGAAAACTAACTAATAGCATGGGATAAGCATGATGTCAAAATAAACAACTAATATGGCAAAGTAAACAAGTGTAAATGACATGAATCAAGTGTCAAGTAATCAAGTATCATGTAAACATGCATCAAGTGTCAAGTATCTAGCAATCATGTATCAAGTGTCATGTATCAATTGTCATGTAAACAAGTCTCATGTATCATGTAGTCAAGTGTCAAGCAAGCATGTATCATGTTCAAGTATCATGTTCAATTATCACATATCAAGTCTTGTAATTATTACTATTTAGGTAGCACTTCATGCAGCCCACCTTGCAAGGTTGCTAAAACAAACAGTTTCGCTTTAGATTTCATAGTGGACCATGAAGGGCAGTGTACTCAGGAACAAGTCCAGTAATCGAGCTCCAAGCTCCAAGTATCATATATCATGTATTATGTAATCACGTGTCAAGTTGTGCAAGTGGCAAGTATCGTGTCTTGCGTGCAAGTGGCAAGTAATCACGTGTCAAGTATCATGTCTCAAGTAATCACGTAGGATCAGTGGATCCCTTTCCGAGTACACGTTTCTGAATTATCCACTATTAGATCTTTCCCTTAAACCCCAGTTTGGTTATTTATTATTGATGTCAAACTAGCATGTAGGTGTGCAAAACATATCAAGTATATCATGGCATGGTCATGTAACAAGTTCAAGTTGCAAGATAAATATGTACAAGTGCAAGATATCTCATAAAAGAATAAAATAAACAAATCTCAAGTTCAGGACAGTAAGACCATGCTGTAGTAAAACAGTAATTCCCAGTATTACAAACATGCAAATCTGAATCCGTCGAAACGTCTAGAAAGTAAACTTCCAACCGAATCCAGCGAGTATAAATAATTCATATAGTATTTCACAATAACATAACTCAAAACTGATTTGAATTCAGAATTTAGGTTCAGCCAGAAATCAGGAAAACGAATTCAAGAGTAGGAAAACAGCATGAAAACTCATTATATAAGTCCACTAAAAATCTGGGGTATTCCCCTATATGTCTAGTATCAGAATATAAAGTTTCATAATTTTCCAGTAAAGTTAGATCAGTCATCAAAAATCAGGAAACATCAATAACCGATAGTTTTGCAAATCTGGAATTCCCAACACTGCTGTACGAAAACTATAATATTTCGCAACCAGTGAAACGAAATCAAAATCCGCCAAAGGAAGATGAAAATAGATAGAATAAGATAACTCTTATATTTCACAAATATTCTCCATAAAGTAAAAGGAATCAGGGTGAAAATACGATTCATTATAGAACAACAAGCAAAATACAGCAAGTACAGTCTTTATAAACAAGCATGAAACGACATATAAAACTCATCAATAAAATCCTCCAAAATTCTGGGTAATCCCTAAATAAGTATAGAAAAACTGACCAAAGTTCTAGATGAAAATAATATGTGTAGCACAAGTATCAAAATAATTTAGTCATCAAAATCATCAAGAAATGAAATTCGGAAACGATCTACACCTTTGTAGTAAAACAGTCATATCTCACACATACAAAAACGAAATCGAGTAAGGTCAGAGGGGTTAGAAAGAAGACGAATTTCTCTAAAACTCATGTTTTATACTGAAATTAAGATTCTGACCTTAACATGGTCTAAATTACTGATCAAGACAGAATATCGGCAAAATACAGAATTTTCTCAAAAACCAAAATCGACATAGATCCAACGAATTTTAATCCAAACACAACCAAACATGAAATCGAGTCTACCAATTGTCCAAGCATTATGAATTAGGGTAATTAACATATCTAAAAGAAGTCTATCACATGGATCTCAACAAATACCCAAATTCTCACAAAAATCCCACATACATGATCAAATCAAGAACATGCAAAACCTAAATTGTTTCATGTCAATTTTTGTGTCATGAGTCAACTATGGTCAAAGCACTATAGAGACAATATCAACAAGGGGTCTCACACACAATTGTCTCTAGAACCCAACTACACTACAAGCGGTATTTTTTGACTTGTATCATATAAAGAAATTTACAAGTTACTTGCCTTAACCGAAAACGAAAACGAAGAACACCAAGAATAACGGGAACGGATCTCGGCAATGAACAAAACCCACGAACGAAAAATTCACAATCCAAGGCAAATCACGAATCACACACGCACAAGCCCACGTGCACGCGCGAAGCAACAAGATAGCGAGAGAGATCAATCGGGATAGAGAGAGAACCGAGGAAAAAAACAGGTGACGGTTAAGTGGATTATATGGCTGCATGGGGGGGGGGGGGGGGGGGGGGGAAGGTATAATATATGTGTGTAGGAGATTTAGGATTTTGGTTGCATGGGGGAAACGACACAGCACATACAAACCGGGTGTGGGTATGCAGCTGCGGGTTGAGATGGGGTGCTTTTTGGGTTTCGGTAGGTTTAATTAAGGCAAGAATTAGGAGTATAGCATTTACAGGTGGGGTTCATATAAGGAATAGAATTAAGGTAATGGTATACATGCATATATGGTATAAATCTGGGTAATCATGGCTAAATGGATCTGGGAAAATAAATTAGATCATGGTTAATAATTAGGATCAGAAGTGGGTGGAATTTTAATAGGTGGGTTTAGGGTAGGTAATTAATAGGATTAAGTGTGAGATTTAAAAGTAATTAAGGATATAGGAAAATGGGTATTAGGGAATGATTAAATATATGGTGACCAAAAAAAAAATTGAGACGGGCACAAAATGGGGAAATAAAAATAGGGCCCAATAATTAAAATAAAGCGGATCACATGTAATGGCTCGATCAAATGGAGATGAACAAAAGAGACAACAGGATCAAGAATTCAAAATATAAAGATGACAAAAATAACAAAATGAATTTATTGAAAATAAAATCAATATACAGTCAAAAGAATTACAAGGGGGATACAAAGAGAGAAAAAATACACCAGAACAAAAAAAAAATACACTCAAAATACACAAAATGAAAAACATGGGTTACAAATCTCCTTCAAATTATTTCGTTTAAGAGACCAAAATTATCAAGATTCAACATGCATGAAATTTCTAGAAACAGAACACAACTATCAACTAGTTGCAAGTTAGATTTAATTTGAAATTAGCAAATGATGTCTAAATTTTACAAAATTTGGTGAGCAAGTACTGGACACATAGCAACAGCACATAAAAAAGTTTCAGCTAAATCTACCATGTATTAAGAGAGATATGATTTTCTTGAAGTAGGTTTATAAACAGAACGGATCACAGCTTATGCTCTGTTTTTCTTTACCAACAATGATTTTTTATTTTATTGAAATAGCAAATATTATCCAAATTTGTGAAATTTGGTAGCGTTATTTTAGACATAGAGTTGCATCACGTAATATAATTTCAGCTAAATATTCTATGTAATCAGAGAGATATTATAAGTCTAAATGTAACGTCCCGAATCCCAAATACACTGAATTCGAGATGTTCTACAGGATCTTTACACTTCCTTTAGTACAATTTTACAAGGAAATTTAAACTTTTCTCTTTACATCAGAGTTTACATCAATATTATACTTTACATTTGCACAGCGGAAGTAAAATTTACAACAATGAAATAAATATACAACAATCATGAAGTAATCTTTAAGCATTGATTCCTCTTTAATCTTTATCAAGCCATTTACCTGCATATAAGACTGTGGGTACGTCAGTTTATTCAACCGACGATCATTATACACGGCCATCCTCTCTATGCCGGAAATAGTATAACTTAATTTTCCATATTTATCAAACACAAACTTGTTACATTTCAAACTAAAGGGACTACCCTATTGATGTCGTGTTGTGATTGTGCACTTAGTCCTTAATGCAGTTATTTAAGTTACATGACACTAATGCGCACTTGTTCGGATTCTATGCATCCCATACTACATAGGTTCGAGGGCAAGGCCTTAATCGTTCTTCATCTTTGTAGGGTTCAATCCCTCGTTATGACTTAATCTACTACTGTAATTACGGTGAGTATCCTAGATGATCTATGAGTACAAGCTCGTGTACAGAAAATTCTGGAGGGGAATTCCACGCCATGTCTTGACTCATCAAGCATGCATTCTGTGGCAATTCAGCCTCACTTCATGGCACACGATCCTCTTGCAGTCACCAAACATCCCACAAGCGTGGCTAGAGTCCGATCATTCTGAGTTGTGCCCACGCCATGTCTTGACTCATCAAGCATGCATTCTGTGGCTCACACACCCGCACCGTAAACCCTAGTTCTCATACCCGTGTTTTTCTCTCACTTTCATCACATCTCTACTATGTACTAATCCTTAGTTTCTTTTATCAAAATCATGAACAAAAATCGAAGCTCTAGAGTTAGCCTCTCCACTAAACCGGACTTATTCATTCATTTCAACATGACTAACCTTGGTCTTTCTTTTCAAATTTCATTTCATTTCATTTTCCAATGCCGGGGGAGACTTAGCTACTATTTTATTTCAATTTTCAAATCACAATTTCCAAAATGAGCATTTCCAACTCATAAATTCTCATGTTGAGTTATCATACTCACATGTATTTTCTCTTTTCAATTATGATTTCTAATTTGATCAAATAGTCCATGACTATACATGAATTCCACATGCTTTATCAATTATCACTTCATATCAAAATTTCACATCACTAACAAATATACACACTTCATATTGTTCCACATTATTCTCAAATGAGAATAAATTGCCTTATGTCATACAACAAGTTTCTTTTTGCCAAATCATCTTCTAATCCTTCATTTCAACTTATTCTTGTAAGTTATAATTTCACATCAATAATCATATAGAACCATAGTTCTATTTATGCATTTTATCTCCAAATCATAGTTAATTCCATTCAAATAATCCCCAAATCATTTTTATAAAGACCCTTATATTTTTAGGAGAATAACCATATTTTTTTCACAATTTTTGGACACTTAAAAACCCAAAAAAAACATTTTTTTCATTCTTGCCGATAGCAAGAATCGAACCCGGGTACCCTGAGTCACAGCCGACAGCACAAACCAACAGACCAGTTCGCGCCAGCGATATGAAGCGTGGCGGAGAGCACTATATGCTCTCGGTCGCTATTAACTTGTTTTAAAAAAAACAAACTAACAAAACAATGCTTCCCACGGGATTCGAACCAGTCACCACAGAGAAGCCAACCATGCTCTCTGACCACTTGAGCTACACGCTCAGTTGTCACTAGTATCATTTCTTATGCATTTAATCTGTGCTCTCAGTTATTTAGAACATTTCGATGTTCAACTAGTCTCAATTTCAGTAGATCTTCATAAAAAATACTGTATAACTCCAGATTAATAAATTCTTGTCCAATTTACATACCAGTATGAAAAAATAATTTTTCAACAATTAAAACATATTTTCATACCATTAATTTAAATTCTAGATTATAACACTACATTACTCCTCTTTTTCGACATTTCTTCGCATTTAGCAATCTAGTCTTTTTATCAATAAAATTCACATTAATGTTCTGACTTTAATCATTTATATATCATACGTCTCATATTTTAATTCATTCATGCCCATAGCAACACAAGAAATCTATTTAACACATGAAAAAGGTATAAACAAGCTACTAACTTTGTGTGTAATTCTTGATGATAAAAGAATGTATTTTCTATCACTCAATTCATGATTCTAATCAATCCACATATAACTCAAATAATAGAACCACATGTAAAATTGCATATCCACATTCAATCATTCAATAGATTTTTAAAGTGTACTCTTCTTAATTTCTTTCATGCTTCATTCATTCATAAATAAACTATCTTGCATTCCTACTTTAGAAATAGGAAAAATTTTACCCACCTTGTATGGAGAGAAACAAACACAATAGCAACAAAGTCCTTTGCAAATGAATGCACCTCCTCCTAGACGCGCGCACACAAGATCCACAAAGCACCAACCCGAGCTCCTCCTTGAATAGCCGGCCCTTCTCCTCATTGGTAGAATGCAAGCACAATCCCACTCACAACTCAATCTTTTTAACTCACAAACTACTACTAGATAATGCTATTAGACTATAGATTTGGAAGGAAATATTAAGCACAAAATAACTAGCCATGGGAGGGGGTATTTATACTAAAAATCACATAGAATGGAGGGCTAGGATTAGTTGGTTGGTTGTAGGATGGAGGGCTAGGATGAGAGTAGGAGTTGCAATAACTACCCACATCTAAGTAACCACCACCATGATCACCATTACAATTTTTGAATTCCCTCCAAAAGTACACAACCGGCCACTTGAAGAAGCATGCATATTGCATGTGTACGTGTAGTGCACATGCATGCAACTAGGCCAAAAATTGTACATTTAATTTTGTATAAAAATAAAATATTCTTTTAGATTGTATTCTACATAACAAGTTGTGTAAAAATATAGTCTATGGGCTTTAGTTTATGGGCCAAAATAGTTATTTTAAAATAAAATAAATAAATTACATTTTGGGCTTTAAGAAAACGGGCTTTTTTTTATCTAATTAAAATAAGGCTTTTGTACAAAATAGTTAAAAGCGTATATTAAAATATCTTTACTCATCTTGATAAAAATATTAACCAAAAATGTTGCACGTGCACACTACGTGCAAAATAAATAATTTTTCATTAATTGAAAAATCAGGGTATTACACTAAATAACAGGACAGAACATGCATTCACTCAATTTTCTTTTACAACCAGTAATAAGTTCGTATTTTATTAAAATATAAATAAAATTCAAAAATTATGAAGTTTGGTGGAGATGTGCTTGACATACATAAGTTCCTGTCAAAAAAATTTCATGCCTAGGTTCCTTTTATTTACAGAGTTATAGTTTCCAGACTAAAGTGATATTTCAGGACAACATCTAGAGACATATTTCTAAGTTATACTAGCTCAAACTCATCCAAAAACTAAACATACATCAACATGCACAATTCCAATCTCATGTTGTTCATACTTCATACCATGAAAAGAAACACACTACAAACATTTTAACAAAGCATAAGGCATGGGAACACCCACCTTAGTATTTGTAAACAAGAATTGCAACTCTAAGCTCCTCCTAGCTTTGCTCTTACCCTTCTTGCTCCTAGTTCTTTGCACTTCTTCTCCTTGGTTCCTCCACCTTGGCTCCTCCTTCTCAAATTAGTAGCTTAGGGTAGAAATGAAGTGGTTTGAAGTAGGTTGAGGTGTAGAAAATTGTTTAAGTGTAGGAGAATGAGGAAAGTGAGCTAGTGCAAAAGAGGGGGGATTTATAGAAGAGGCTTCTTGTTTGGCCAGCCATCTCATGGGAGAGGGGAGAGTTGATTGTCGTAGTGTACAAGAACTCCTAGGGTTCTCCAAATACTCAATTGTTTTTGAGTTCCAACAAAAAAATCCTAGATTCCTTCATGTTCAAAATCCAAAATTCCCTCATTTTCCCTCCAAGGAAAACCATCCAACCAACCCTATCCCATAGATTTAATTGTATGTATTTGTTTTTTGTACATAGTGTACTATACAATAGTATCTGCATAAAAAGTTGGGCTGATAAGATCAAGTTGGTCATGGTTAGAGCTCATTTGTCTAACCCAAGTTGAGTTGGCTGAACTCACACACTCAAATTAACTTGGTGCACAATCAATGACAAAACAAGTTGCATACACAAATTGCAGCACAAACAAAATCAATTTAGGATAAAATTTACTAAAACGCGCAATAATAGTCATATATAAAATATTATTATTTAAATAACTATTAATTGTTTATACATTTCATCTTAATTATGATTGAGACAAGTATATCCAAACTCCGAATCTACCAATGCACCTTTGTTGAGTTACAAAACATATCGAACAATAATATGTTCCAATACTTACTCATTCAATATTGATAAAAATCCATTTATGCGTGCGACTCTCAAACGTGTACGGATTAATATAAAAAATAGTTATGTCCTATTTTGCAAGGTATTAAATCGAACTTGCTGTTTGGGAGATAGCTAGTTGCAAGAGAAGTTCGAGTGACGAGTCGAGCTCCAAACTTGCTTTTTACCGAGTTACGATAGCAGCTTGAAGCCAGGTTGTGGACTTAGTGAGTTGGGGAGCAGCTCTAGAGAATAGTTGAACTCCGAACTTTCTCTTTTTGAGGTAATGAGTTGTTGATGTAGCTTAGGAGAGGAGAGAAGCTCCGAACTCACAATGAGTTATTGGAGTAACTCGAGCGGTGAGCAAAGCATCAAACTCATTATATAGTATCAATAAGTTATTAGTGTAGCTCAAAAGTGGAGCTGAGCACCTAACTCATTGCTTGTAGTTGGTAAGTTGTTGGTGTAGCTCGGAAGATGAACTGAGCACAAACTCATTTCCTGGAGTTGATGAATTGTTTGTGTAGCTCGTAAAAGAAGCGGAGAACCTAACTCAATGCTTTGAGTTGATAAGTTGTTGGTGTAGCTTGGAAGAGGAGCTGAGCATCAGACTCATTGCTTGGAGTTGATAAGTTGATGGTGTAGCTCGGAAGAGGAGTTAAGCACCTAAGTCATTGCTAGGAGTTAATGAGTTGATGGTGTAGCTCGGAAGAGGAGTTAAGCACCTAAGTCATTACTTATAGTTGATGAGTTGTTGGTGTAGCTCAGAAGGGGAGCTGAGCATTAAACTCACTGCTTGGACTTGATGAGTTGTTGATGTAGCTCGGAAGAGGAGCTGCTCATGGAACTCATTGTTTTATATCCGGAGAGTAGTAGAAGAATTTTATGAAAGAAAATGCAAAGTTCCAATTGAAAAGAAGTCTAAGTGGCTGCTTTGGAGGCTAGCCCTTATTACATGTAGTGACTGTTATAAATGTCGGTCCTATTATAAATCTATTAGAGGGAATTAAGCACCCTCATTAAAATTTCTCAAATGCTATCTTGATACATACTTGTCCCCAAGGTCTTCAAGTCAGCAAGCTCCTGGACAGATGACTTTGGAATCCCTGTATCAAGTTATTCTCGAATTTAGTAGGGGAGAACTTGGCTAACTCAGAAATAATTGAACAGGACTTCATGGGAGAACGGGACTTCCTCTAATTCATTAATAGACTCGAACATGACTTAATACTTCTCTTGAGGGAGCTCTAAAGATTCGAGTAGGAGGACCGATCCCCCAATTATAGTAGTGTAACACCTCTAACCTACATCTTGGCTTCCCTTAACTTCTCTTATCTCAGCTGCGGTGGGGAACTTCATCTTCATATGGAAGGTTGAAGCTACGACGAGAATAGTTGCTAGGCCAGGGTGGTTGAGGATAGTGTTATAGGCGGCCTTCACTTCGATGATCATGAAGTCTGTGGCCTTGGTCCAGGTAGTTGGGGCTTTTCCTGCAGTCACATTGAGGGTGACTTGTAACGCCCTGAATTCCAAAATACGGTAATTCGTAGCATAAACAAGATATTTTCTTCATTCATATAATTTTACAAGGAATATTGAAACTTTATTACATCAAGTTCTTTTACAACAACGCAGCAGAAAATTAAATGAATTACAACATGATATAAATGCACAAGTAAACATCAGCAACTTAAAACATAAAGTAATCTTTAGCATCAATCATCTTTATATATCCTTGCGAATCTAATGCCTGCATTGAATACTGTGGGCACGTCAGTTACATACAACTGACACAATACTATACACGGCCATCCTCGCTATGCCATATAGCGACTCACTTATTTTAGCATACACAAACTTAAATGCAAAACAAAGTGTGAAAAGTGACTATCCTACACATGTCGGATTCTCTGCATCCCACACTACATAGGCCAGAGGGCAAGCACCTACGTACTCCACATAAAATAGTTTAATCCCTTGCCATGAAAACTACCCAGCATAAAACAAGTTCTAGACGTCCCACGAGTATGGATTCCAGCCCTGGAGTCCACCGTCAAGCTTATACGGAAATCCTCGTCGTGCGAACCTCCGGCAAGTGTTCCTCTAGCCTCGGTATATGCATATGCACTGGAGCACGACCTCCCATCTGTCCGACTATTCATGATCCGGGAGTCCACCGTATTTATTGATTAAGGCTCACCTCCATTGCAAGCAACCACAGTCTCGGAGTCCACGTCAAACTGGGTAGAGGCAACCCACTTACGTTTGCCCAAGTTTACTACATCTTTCACTTAGTTCCTAATCCTTATACTTAAAACATGAATAAATTATACTACCTAAGGTTAGCTTCCCTTCTTACCTGACTTAAACAAAAATACTAAGATAGCCCATATAACCAAATCTCAAATCAATTAATTCATTTCATCACTTGCGGTACTTGGGTCTCACTAAACCTTTAGAATCACATTTTTTTCATATTCCATAATCGTGGGTACTCAAACCCTTCAATATTCCTGTTTTCAATTTGCTTTATTCACATCTTATTCAATTCTTTCATCTTATATTTATCAACATGGAGAACAATCTCAAATTATTCATTTCCACAAAACACTTTTCAAGTTTATTTTTCCCAATACATAGTTTCTAAGAATTAATCACCAACTCTTTGAGACTCTTCATTAGAACTTCATTATCTAAATTTCATTACTTTCCTTTTTATCACTATTCAACTTTTATAATTCATACTTCTTCTTAAATACCAATCTCATTTATCACTAGAAATAACTCTTAAATCTCTAAAATCTATTTACAACAGTGAGAAAATATTTTATTCTTGTTCCCCAATATTTTTAAATATTAATGTGATTTCTATAATTCAAAAAAATATAGAAGCACCAAAAAGAGAAATGAAAAGAGCCAGGCTCGAACTCGAGACATCCGACTCCCCTCGTGCGACATGTGGCGAACTTTTTTTAAATTTCTTAAGTATTAAAACCCCTTCTATCTGATATATTATAGGTTAAATTTCTTAACTATAAAAACCCCTTCTATCTGAACTTTTTTTTAAAAAAATGTTTTTAATACAATGGCAGACCCATGAGATGGCGACCGAACGCCTACCCACCAAGCTCAGATCTTACAACATATATGGGTCTAAAATCATTAAGTAGTTACTCTTCGACAATTCTCATTTTCCACATTTTCAACTATTTCGACTTTCCATCTTCTTCTCAAATTTTTTTTTTTGATAACGCAGATGGAATCGAAAGATTCCAGCCTAATATATAAATGAAAAGGTGGTTACAAACAGATACAATTTTACCAAGAGTAAAACTATACAAGAATAACAACACAAAAAAGACCCATATACAAACACAATAGAGTACATTGCCAATGCAAACCACCAAGCCAGAGCAACGCAAACAAGCGAAAGCAACATCGGCGAAAGTAGGGCCGTGGGCGAGGAAACAGTCAAAGACAGCCGACCAAAAGATACACCTGGAGAAAAAACAGTAGCGCACCACGAAGGGGCACCTCGGTAGAAAGGGGGCACAGTGAACACAAGACGGAAACAAACATTACGAAGCCCCAAGGATTGAAAGAGATGAAAACCTCCCCACGACATGAGAAGAAATGTCCAGCAAACAGACGACAACAACCAAACAAGACCGGCGAGACAGTGGGGAGGGAACAGCCAAGAACAGCAGTGAAACCTCTGGATGGAGGATCACAGCTAAATAATCCTCCACAGAGTGCTACACACTGTTCCGCTCTAAAGGGATGGGAAGAAAACCATTCGGTTAAAAAAGCGACGAAACGCGCAAGGAGAAACGATAGCACGAAGAAACAGGCAACCAGCCACAAACACAGGGTGGGACAAAAACCAACTAAAAAATAGCTTCCAACGAAACACAGCCAGGACAGCAAACACCATCAAAAGGCCGACTAAATGCTACGAACCTCTAGCTCAGATCACAACAAATCAAACCCAGAAACAACAGAGCAAAGCTAAAGGCATCACAGCAAAAATAAGCCCAAGCCTGGAGCAAGTACTGCTACCACAAACAAAAGAACAGACCAGACAACAAAAATAAACACAATAGCCTCAAAAAGAAAATAAATGAGCAGCATCAGTCATCAAGAAGGTGCCAAACAAACCATCGAACCATAAAGGAAAACATTACAACCAGAACGAGTAAACAAAAGTAAGAACAAAACAAACTAAACTAGCACAAAAGAGAAGCGAGGAGGAAGTCCGAGCCCGTCGACTTCAATCCAAAGTAGACCAAAAAAACCTCTAGAGGAAAAGGCAAGGGAGCACCACTTCCACCTCAGTTCTGCAAAGAAACAGAAAGTAAAGAAAAAGGATTAGATTGGAACAGAGCTAAATGGAGACAATAATTGTAGACCGAAAAATACCGATCACCTCATCCAGGCGACCTAAATGAAATGCTTCCACTTTATCATGCGATAGAGTGGAAGACCAAATTTTAGTTAAGAATCAAAATCATCAATAATGTTATCGATCGTGGCAGAGGTATGTGCAAAAATATGTTTGTTCCGTTCCGACCAAACCACCCAAATAATGGCCATAATGGAAAGGACCCATGAATTACGAAACTCTGTCCAGAGATATAGAGGCGACCAACAGGACGAAAAATTGTTGGGGATAGAAGGAGCTTGGCAAGCCAGAGCTGTAATCATCCACAATGGTTGAATAAAGTTGCACTGGAGAAAAAGATGATCTGCGTTCTCGTGAGCTAAAGAGCACAAAGAGCATAATTGACCTAAAGCCAGGTTTTTTTTATTAAGAACCTCAACGATGAGAAGCTTGTTGTTAAGTGCAAGCCAGGTGAGGATTTTAGATTTCAGAGGAGCACAACTACTCCATAAGAACTTAGCACGCCTGGATAAGATACCCCCGAAATTAAAGAAATTGTAGAAGGATTTTACGGTATAGGAACCAGAATTGGTCCAACGCCATTTAAAATCGTTAGAGGGATGCCAGGAGTAAAGGTTGAGACAGAGAAAGAGCTCATGAAGCTCAATCACTAGAGGTGACGGGAGAGTGCAACTGAAGGGAATGGACCAGAACTTTTGGTTATTTATGATAGTAACATAGTCTGCCACCGAGCCCGAGGGGTTAGAAGCCATTTGGAAGAGCGAAGGGAAGGCCACCACAAACTTAATGTTACCGCACCATAAATCATCCCAAAATTTGGTCTTAGTACCATCTGTGCATACGTGGGTACCACAACGAAAGGGGCTGGCAGCTTTCCAGACCCCCCTCCAAAAGGGAGAAGCCTTACGAGAAAGAAAAGGGTGGAACTCCCAAATCCGATGCCGAGTGAAACATTTGAGAGTGGTAAGGCGAGCCCAAGGCAATTGATCATTTTTAAGAATTCTCCATAACCATTTGCCCAAGAGGACCAAATTTTGGTGTCTGAAGTTGAGGACCCAAGTCCGCCAGCTGCCTTAGCAGTGCAGATCAACTTCCAGTTACAGAGGTGAGTGCCTGGTTTATAAACATCGGCACCCAACCAGAAGAAATTCCATCTGCTCGGGTCAATTATCTTAATAACCGAAGAAAAACATAAAAGAAAGACATCATATATAAAGGAATAGAGGAGAGGACTGAGTTAACGAGAATGAGTCTGCCTCCGCGCGATAAGTGCATACTAGACCAAAAGTTCAGCCTAGATTCAACTTTTTCAATTATCGACATCCAATCCAATTTATGAAGCTTCCCCCATTGCAATGGAATACCAAGATATTGGATAGGAAAAGAGCTGAAGCACAGTTGAAGAACTGGGCGATTTCCACTTGTTAGTTTTGAGACCCTCCAAGCCAAGGAACTGACAATTTTTGAAAATTAATAGGTAAACCCGAGGCACTTTCAAAAATATAATGAAATAACTTCAGGTTTCGTAAGGTGCACCCATTGGGTTTGGCAAAAATGATAGTATCATCAGCGTATTGGAGGTTCAGCACACCACGGTAGCTTTGAGAGCCCCCAAGACCTTCGATGACATCAGCCTCCCAAGCATTGCGGAGCAACTTACTGAACACATCAACCACAAGAGAAAATAAGAGGGAAGAAATAGGGTCACCCTGGCGAAGACCACGCTTACACCTGAACTTATGGCCTTCCGATCCATTAATAATAACGGACGAGGTATCTGCGAAGAGACTAGATTTAATCCAGGCGATCCATTTCGGACCAAAACCACGATGAAAGAGGATCTCGAATAGGAAATCCCAACTAACATTATCATATGCTTTTTGAAAATCTAATTTCAGCAGGATTCCCTCAGAATTGGATCTATGGCACTGGGAAATGATTTCTTGGGCCGACGCCACACTGTCATGGATAAAACAATATTTAATAAAGCCTAATTGAGCAAGGTCAACCATAAGAGAGATAATAGCACCCAAATGAGTGGAAAGAACTTTCATAATGATCTTGAAGGTCGCGTTAAGCAAGCTAATCGGTCGAAAGTTGGAGACCGAGTTGGCTCCCATGATTTTGGGGATAAGAACGAAGTGCGCGTAGTTGATCCTTTCAAAGGAGAAGGTTCCTTGGTGTAAATCATCGAACATCTTGAAAAGGTCGTCTTTAAGACAATCCCAAAAATGTTGGAAAAAGAAAGCTGGAAACCCATTTGGGCCAGGAGCGGAATCACTTTTAAGTGAAAACACCGCAGATTTAATCTCTTCTAAGGAAAAGGGTTCTTCCAAACTAGAAAGATCATGCGTCTGCTGACCATACAATTGGGTCCAGTCCAGATGAATGGAGTGTTGTTTCTGAGATCCTAAAAGATCTTTAAAGAAACGAAGGAAAGTAGCATGAATTTTAGAATCAGTATTAATTTCATCGCCATTGTCAAGGATAGAGAAAATACGATTGCATCATTGACGATGTGAAGCGAAGTTGTGGAAGAAAGCGATTTTTCCATCACCCTCCATCAACCAACGAAACTTAGCCCGCTGGACCCATTTAATGTGGTCGTTGTGGAGGATGGACGCATATTCTCTTTTACATGACGCACGTTCGGAACGAAGGGATTCCGAAATAGGACCAAGTTCCTCAAATTTATCAATGGAATTAATAGAAGACAGGAAAATGTTTTTTAGGAAATTTGCATTGGCAAATCTCTCTTTCTGCCAGATTTTACAACCATATTTGATGGCGTGCAACTTGATCAGGATGCGGCCAAGCCCAGAGGAGCCCGTGATCGAGGAGAGGCACTCCAAGATCAGATTGACGAAGATTTGGTCTTGCAACCAAAATCTTTCGAAACGGAATTTGAACGGTCTAGAGAAATTATAGTTGGAGAACAAAGAGATATGAACATGGTCTGACGACGGATTATGCAATGTCGAAGAAAAAGTGTTGTGGAAAAAGTTGATCCAATCAAGGGACACCAGAAAACGATCAATTTTAGCCAAGGACGGGGAAGAACGCATGTTGGACCACGTGAAGGCTCTGCCGTTGAGAGGCAGATCATTCAAATGTAGGGAGCGAATGCAATCGTTAAAACGGGAAGAATCTAGAGATTGCAAGGAATTACCCGATCTTTCATAGGAGAATCTCGTGACATTAAAGTCACCACAAAAAATGTAGAAACCATGAACATTGTTTTGGAAAGAGTTAAATTCGTTCCAAAACACATTACGGCGATCCACAGAGGACGGGCCATAAACTGACACCACTGTGAGATCACAATTGAAATCAACCCAGTGGAGTTAAACAATGAGGAAAAAAGTTAATCTACGAATCGAAATAAGGGAGATATGAGAATCTTTAAAACCAAAGAGAATCCTTCCTCTTGATCCAACAGCATCAAGGGAAATCCAATTGGTGATTAATGATCCACCGATCGAACGGAAGATGGTGGAGGACGGGGATTCAAGTTTCGATTCTTGAATGGAGATCAGATCACAATGAGAGAAAGAAATCAGTTGACACACTGCTTGTTGCTTGTTAGCACACTGCAGACCCTGAATATTCCAAGAGATGCTATGCATTAAAAACCTTGGTCTCAAACGCTCTAGAGATTTCACGGCAATGAATCAAATCAAAATCAACAAAGTTATCCGAGGTAACCAGAAACCCCATCTCCTTAGACAGGCGGAGCATATCAAGGTGACAGGCAGAGCATATCAAGGTTAGAGAGAGAATCGAAATGCACTTGGTAAATGGAACCAAGTTGTTCTTGTCCGACCAACGAAAGCGTAGGAGGGGAGATATCCATCTTACGGATCTGAGCCGCAAGGGATAGCTGAGTGGGGAATGATGCAAGTTTTTTTTTTGCCCGAATGCGGGCACTAGAGCGAATGACAGAGATGGGTTTAAAGTGAGAACTAGCAGGTTGTTGTTTTACATAGAGAGCGATAACAACTGAAGGTGATGACGCTTCAAAAATAGGGTCAGAAGAGGTGGGGATTAACATCCTACGATCAGCAGGACCTGAGGGGGGGAACCGGGGGGAGGAGAAATAGGGGTATGAGGGGAATTAGGGTAGAGAGAGAGGGGAGTCTCTCTGCATTGATGAGGTGGATGGAGACCCACCTGTGTCGCTGCAGAGTCCCAAAGAAATGAAGTAGAGAGACAGTAAGTCTCTAAACTATATACAATAGAGTATCCAGCCGAAAAGGAAGAATAGAGGCCGACACGAAAATTGTAGCCGCCATTGGAAGCACAACAAAAAGCAAAACGATGCTTAATAAAAACAGAGTGAAAAGAAAAGATTACCTGCAGAGGTGGAAGGGATTGGTTCAGGTCTGCAACCTCTTCGTCCAAGAGGTTATCTTGATCGATCCAAGCATCAGATTTCAGAGTGGATAAAGAGGTAGATTTGAGAGGCGGTTGAATTGATTTAGTCCCAGTGGAGGGGCAGCGCTGCACCGCACTAGTGTACTTGTCACAATCGGAGGAAAAATGTGGATTAACCACCCAAATAGGCCACTTCCCATCAGAATCAACCAAAGTGGCCTCAGAATGAATAGAAACAATGGCTGCAGAAGCAACATTAACCAGCGAAGATAGAGGGTTTAGCGAGGGGTGCATTGGAGGCTTAGGTGGTTGCTCAATTGAAACAGATTGAGAGGAGGGATTAAGTTTAACCGCAGCCAAATCCGGGTTAATCCATACCAGGTTGGGGGCTTTAGAAGGCAAAATTTTAGACTTGGCCGGGTCGAAGAAACTTTTTCACTGAGGAAAATGCTTTTTAGAAGGAGCTTTGTGCGAGGCCTTCCCCTTAGAAGATGGAGCAGTCGACTGAGAAGAGGTTTCAGGAGAGAAAGTATTGGGCAAGGTAGGTGAGGCTGCTGAGAATTTAGCGGCTCCCAGAGGCAAAGGATTGGGAGTTGGACCCCCTTTAGATTGGTCTTGATAGATGACAGAGATGGCGAAGCTCGACTTATTGTCCCTTAACGAGTATGCATCAATTTTGTCGGGCAATATAACTCCTCATCCACTTGGAGGCACCCAGATGCCAACATAGAAGAGGACAGAATGCGTTGTAGCTCTCCAACACATTTAGTCATCTCAGTGATAAGTCGATGTGAGTCACAGAACGGCGGGAGACCAACACGAGTGGTTTTAACCGGAGAGTGGATAAGGGATGGGGGAGGATGACCCTGGAGCACCCATTTGCGAATAGTAAGCTTGATGTCTCTGATCGAAAGGGGGTTGATGGCGATAAGGTCATCCAGATTCTTGGTTGAAGGACAGTTAATGATCACTTCCCCATTGGAGCAAGTGTTAATAGCCCAGGCCCAGTCTTGCACATTACAATAACTGCAAAGAAAAGAGTCTAAAGTCATGTTGGATACCGTACCTTCACTGAAGGAGACGGCACCATAGTACTCAAACAAGTACATTTTTTCAGAGAGTTCAGCAGTGGGAATGAACACAAAAGTGACCTGCGGCTTAGTCGATTGAGACGAGGGATGAGAAAGCGCTTGGGAAGATGGAAGCTCTGCCGCTAAGAGGCACTGCGAAACAGGTGGCATAGGGAGGAGAGGGGAGGAAGACGACGACAACTTAGCCCTCTTAGGCTTCTGAGATTGAACGTCTGCGAGCTTAGATTTAAGGGACCCAAAATTTGCTTAGAAAATCAAGCACTGCAATCACTTGCTCAGCAATTGGAACCCCCAAGGAGAGACCCAAAATTTGCTGTAAAGAGAAGCAACGATTACGGGAGTGGCCAGCTTTCAAACAGAACAAACACTTCATGTTGTCGGTGCGGAAGGCTTTAATGTGCCCAACCTGAAGGCAGTGGTGGCAAACAAGAGCGCGGGGAGAATTGGAAGATGAAAAAAGGTTAGAATGTGAATTAATGGGATAGCTCAAAGAGCGGTAAGGGGATGAAGCTGAACGCCCTAGAAGTTTCTGCGATGTGGGCCGGACGAGAGTAGGGTTAACCGAAACTGGGCTCATTCAGGAACCATAGAATTAGAGAGGAAGATGATTTTTTTTTAATTTTTTTATTTTTTATAACAATCTCCACCCATGACAAGCCCATAACGGCCCAAACCCACAACAGAAAGAGAGGGGAAAATGGCAAGGTTGACAAAAGTCAACAACTGGAAAAAATTAAATTGATACTGTAGAGATTAGACGATTCCAGAAATGCACTGGAAATGGCGATCAAGAGATCAACACAACGATGCCGAAATAGGAAGGCGATAAAAACGAAATCACCAGCCAGGGAGGTCGAAAGACAACCTCCACACCAAACACCAACAATAAACGAAAAGAAACAACCACCAAAATGCACATGCAGATCTCAGAGATAGAGAACAACAAGAAATGAAGATAGAGAGAACAAAAGGAAATAAAGGGGACAAGATCTAGAGAGATCTCGCCAGAAAAACAAGCCTGAACGAGCTTAGAAAATGAGCTCAGAAGACAAGCGAAGGAAGAGAAAACAAAATAAATAGAAAAACAAAATCACAACAACTTATAGAAATAGGCTATTGATGCTCCGATGCTAAGATCCAAAGAGGGAGGAAGAAATCTGCTGTGGGGGTCAGTTGAGAAGCAGCACAAACCCAAGGACCAGATCCGAACAGAGAGGATGATGGCAGCTGGGGGAAGATAGGTGAGGAGCAACACCAACCCAAGGACCAGAAACGAGCCAGGGAAGTAACCAAAGCTGCTTAAAAAGGCGAAAATAGTACTAAACTGGAGCATATGAGCGAGAAGACACCACCGGTGGAGGGAGTAGGTGAAATGCGCTGAGCCCAGAAAGGCGGAGAACACCGAAACCAAGGAGGGAGGTGCACTAAAGCTGACAGCCAGGTCACCCGAAAGAGGAAGGGGAAGAGAGATAGGGGGGGCAAGGATTAGCGAGGGGAAAACGGAGATGAAGAGATGGGTCTGGAGGAAATCACCGAATGAGAGAGATGAGGGACGGGGGGGAGAGAAACAGGTTGAAGACCGACGGGATCTAGGGGGAGAAGATCTGGAAAGAAAAGAAGATTTTGAAAAGTTGAAGGGAGGCTAACAATTCGAAATCCTATTGACAAGATCAAACAAAATTTATTTTATAAAAATATAGTTCTAGGTTCCAGAATTTATTCTTTACTGATTTTAATTGTTATTTAGGAGATTTATACTCATTTTATATACATAAACAATTTTTTGAACTTGTAAACATACATCTTGATTTCCTTTGCAAAAGTAACTCCTTTCTCCAAAATACTATTATTTTACTTCAATAGAATTCAAAAATTGTTATCATACTACTTTCATTCATAAGAATGAAAATTTGCTTCATTTTTCCCAAATTAATCTTCTCTTTCTTATATGAATCATACGGCAAGGTTCAACTAGAAAAATTTTCTACTAACTTTAATTCAACTTTTCCTTCGTTCTACCATGATTACTTTTTTCCCAAAATTGTTTCTAATTTTTCTTTTGTTTTTATCTACATTCCACACACAAATTGTAACCTATTTGTTAGAGACAAAATGCATGCAACAATCAATTTGAGCCTAACAAATCTACACATGCTTCTAATTAAATTTTCTTCTTTCTAACTTATCAGTCATTCCATAAGCACCACATTAACATACAATGAATTTCGTGATTTTCTACAACTAGAAATTTGTCACCACAGCATGCATCAAAATTCTACTAGAAAAAGCCAGTAAACTAACACAAAATTCAACCATATCATCTAGGCATGATTTCTATATTAATTAGAAAATAAAAAGAGACACCCACATTTTTGATGAAAACTTGCAAATAAACTCCTAGAACGAAAACTCCTAGCTCCAACAAAAAGCTCATCTTCTTCTCCAACTAGCCTCCAAGCACACACACCAAGAAAATCCGGTCACTCTTATACATTCTTTCTTTTTCTCTCTTGATTTTGATTAATAATATGTGCAAATGTGAATGAAGTGTTGTAGGTATTTATAGGACATTTGTGTGGTGGAAAATGATCCCAGTAATTAAATAACCACCCCACTAATTCACACACTCCTCCACTCTCTCCATTTTCCTCCAAGGCCGGCCTAGCTCTTCTACAAGCACACAACACGTGCACGTGTTTCACACATGCACACTTCTCATTTATTTAATTAATTGTTTTTAGTTATGCCCTAGGTGTTTGTTACAAGACAAGTGTAGGAAAATAAATGTAGAATTTTATTTGGTGGGTCTTGTTACATGAGAAATCATAATATTCAATACTCAATATTACTCTTATCCAAAGTTTTTGTACAATACACTTCAGCCATAAATCTAAAACTCTTACATACCCGTAATCACATCTTCAAAGTTGTTAGCATCCTCCTATGTTATTGTGAATACTTGCCCCTGCCTTTGATGCTAGCTCCCACCTTGACCACCCTGCTTCAGTTGCGGGCAGTTTGGCCTGATGTGCCCCTCTCTACCGCATTAGAAACAAGTATGGGTCCTTATTGGCTTAGGACATAACAACTTATAGTGGGCAGTCTCTCCACAGTTGTAACACCATATCTCTTGAGCTGGCGCTACACCCGTGTCCGACCCACTGAACCTGCCCCTCTTCTCTGAAAACTTACCTCTGCTGTGAGTCGCCGTTGTTGGCTTCTTGTTCTTATTCCATGTTTCCTTTTTCAATTGGAACTATTCCATATATGCTTCATTGTACCCTTCTGACAAGCTTGTCAAACCTTCTGATCACCAACGGTATCATCCGGGACCTCATGATCTGTCTTAGGTCTTGCTCGAATTTTCTTGCCTTCTTAGCTTCATTTGCAATGAGCTCGGGAGCGTACCTCGACAAATGAGCGAATTTTGTTCTCTCACTGACAAGTTGCTCTACTGTAGGCTCATAAACTCCATTGTCTTCTTGTCTTGCATGTCCAAGGGGAAATAGTGGTCCATAAACTCTTTTAGGAATGCATCTCAAGTGATCAGCTCCTTACCAAAAGTTTTCCTTACGAACTGCCACCAAACATCAGTGTCCTTCTCCAACTGCATCGTAGCTAGCTTCACCTTGCTAGCCGCGAGGGTCTCCAACACTTCAAAGACAATCTCCATCTGTCTAATCCAATTGTCAGGCTCATTGGGATCAAATTGACCCTCAAAGACTGGCAGCTTCATCCTCTACTGGTATTGACTAGCTGACATCGAAATGCTGCCATCTTATGCTGATCTCTGCACATGGTTAAAGAAAAATAATGGAATCATTTAAAAGATTGCCTCGAGATTCACCTTTTCAAGATCATCCTTAAGATTTTCCTCAAATTCTCCCTCAAAATCCATAAAAGTTCGTCTTTCTGTAAGTCTTCCATAGGATTTTGGCCATCCACTATCACACGGAAAGAGAAAAATGAAATATTACAAATACTGATTCAAACCAATTATAGTACTCGTGATACAAAAACAAAACATGATCGCTTACAATATCACATCAATGTATACGAAAATAAAATCATGAATGCATGTTCAGACAACTACACATTCATGACTCCAAGACTGATACACACACTCTAATGTCCACCTAGGCACTCACACTCTAATGTCCAACTAGGTTTATTCCCTATACCATGTTTAGTGTTACTTATGAAGTAAGCTCTGATACCACTTCTGTAGTGCCCCGAATTTTATAATAGGAAATACGAGATACAAATCCCAAATCTTTACTTCAATGTAAAACAAACAAAGCACAAAATACAGGGAAAATTAAAACTTTCTTTACATCAGTACTCTTTACAATGCACAACGGAAAAATTACAACAATAATACATCTTAAATGAATAACTAAAATTCAATCTTCTCATAGCTCCAACTACAACCCCTACTAAGCTACTCACTTGCAAATCCTGCAAAATAAACTGAAAAGTGGCAATACCTCGCAACCACAAGCATTTTGCACAACATAAAATAAACAAATCATAGAAAGATTTATAAATCAACACTTGTTTTGAAACGAAAAGGATAAGCGTGTGTTAAGAAAACAAAGAAAAATGCATTAAAAAATGTTCAAGAAAACACAATGCACACGATGTACACTAATGCATACTTGTTCGGATTCTATGCATCCCATACGACATACGTTCGAGGGCAAGCCCATAGCGTCCTCCATATTATAGGGTTTAATCTCTCGTTATGCAACCTACTACCATTACTACTACGAGATTTAAATATTTTTCAAGTATTAGCTCTCGCCCCGGAATACTGGAGATCAATCCAACTTCATAGATAATTCTGGGGCCTCTTTCATCCCTCGTCCCGGAATACTGTGGATCATCTCACTCCGCTGATCATCTTGGAGCCCTCATTGCACAAATATCCCATGAGCTGACACTCTCATCCCGAAATACTGGAGATCAATCCCACTCTGCAGATCATTCTGGGGCCTCTTTCAACCCTCGTCCCAGAATACTGGGAATTATCTCACTCTGCAGATCATCCTGGAGCCCTCATACTCACGTTTGCTTAAGTTTCATTATATCTCCAACTAGTGTCTATCCTTATAAAATAAAAGTAACCTGAGACATCTAGAGCTAGCTCCACCCCACCGGACTTAACACTACAAAACTTGGAATACTAGCCCCACAGGCTAAAACCCAACCATAAACTTATTCACTGCGGGTAATCCTGGGTCTTACTCAGCCCCTATTGCCCACAACACATGTAACACCCCATAAGTTCAAATATATATATATATATATATATATATATATATATATATATATATATATATATATATATATATAGAGAGAGAGAGAGAGAGAGAGAGAGAGAGAGAGAGAGAGAGAGAGAGAATGGTGTGCTTGCCCTACATGAATTCCTATAGGGGGTTGTATAAATGTTTCCGGTGGTGGGACCCAGGAGAGAGAAAAAGCAGTGAAGTACTGCTGTCGCTGTCGCTGTAGATGATGTGGCTAGCTCATGGGGCCTAGGCACAAGCAGCAGGCGTTGCCTGTGTGCTGACGTTGGTGTGGGGCCCGCCAGGGGGGGTTCCAGGTGATGTCAGTGCAAGTAAACAGCGGAGATGTGATTAAAATTGTCCCATATCGGGAGTATTGCAAAAATAATTAAATATAAATATAATTGCCGGGAATTAGAGGTCACCAATCAGTTATAGCACCTTATAGGAAACAGCATGTGGTGGCCAGTTGTACTGATAAATTAATAAATTGTCCTAGTATTGGGGCGGGGCGTTACAAATGGTATCAAAGCCAACTTTCGACGCTGAGTGTGGGTAAGAGTGTGTGAGATGTATGCCTGATATGGAATTAAAAGATGTATGCCTGAGATGGAGTTAGAGGAGATATGCTTGAGATGGAGTTAGTGGATGTGCAAGTCCAGGTAGGGCTTACAGCTAGCAGAATCAGGATACTCCACTCGACATCGGCTATAAAGGAAATCATGCACTAGGTTGTGTATGCCTCGTTGTAATACCCCGACTTTTTCCTAAATATTTAAAGATTATTTCTCTTTTATAGTATGCTTGTGTAGCATGTGGCTGATGATGAATAAATTATATTTTTCCCTATAAAATACTTGCTTTAAAGCCCAATGTTAATTTGTTTATTTTCTTTATTTTGGCCCAAATTGAATTTTAAACCCTCTTATTATCTTCTATAACTTGTAATGTAACATTCTTCTTTCTCCATTAAATTCCGGGTATATTTGTTGTGTGACTTGTGCTTACACGTGCACTCAATGTACACGTGTATTAGGCACAAATCCTTGGCCGGTTTTGGGAAGAGAAGTGGCTAGGATCATGGATAGTTATCCTGAGTTGTGGGTAGTTTTTACAACCCCCAAATCAATCTCAGCCCTTAATCCTCCAACTCCCTAATAGATCTCAACCCTTCATCCTACTTATCTTCTAATATAAATACCCCCTCCTATTCCCTATCTCTTTTACACTAAAATTTCCTGAGATTATAGAGAGTATCTGTGAGTTGTGTGGGAGTTTCCTGTGGAGGCAAGCAGCATTGCTGAGGAGTCGGAGTGGAACAAAGGAATAAGAAGTGCTGCGCTATATTGAAGGACTTGCGGGATTTCGTTATTTTTCTTCATAAAAGGTGGGTGTTTCTCAGAACTTCTAACGTAGGAATAATACTATAATTGTCATGATTGATACCATGTTACAAAAGTGAATTGAATGCGGTAGAAATTGCTTGAACATGCTATTAAATTTGAGGTGAAGCTGTCGGTACAGTCGACTGCCATGTGAGCCAGCCGACTGATACGAGACATTACTTTTCATAATGTGCTGATAAAATGTGTATGAATAGCCATGATGGCGTGATTATTAAATGTATGTTTTTTCCTATGACACATATGATGGAGGGAAGGTAAACCAATAAAAAGAACTAAAGGTGATAAATATCTGAAGTTGTCGGCACAGTCGACTGACTTGGTGTTAAGTCGACTGGTGC
Organism: Hemerocallis citrina; assembly: GCA_017893485.1. Lineage (NCBI taxonomy): Eukaryota > Viridiplantae > Streptophyta > Magnoliopsida > Asparagales > Asphodelaceae > Hemerocallis > Hemerocallis citrina. The sequence continues at coordinate 201,188,932 of CM030362.1, forward strand.
TTCGTTCTGAATGTGACTGTTTGATAGTTCCCTGAATAAAGATATTCTAATTATGTAGACCCATGATGATAACTTGAGATTTATATCTCCATTGTCGTAAGTAAGTATGAGCAATGTGAATGCATGTTTAGAGTAGTTTTCTCTAAAAGAGCATGTTAATAACTGGGAAAATTGTGCTATGAATGCTACTGAACAAGAGGAACTCTGTTTATGAAACATGAATTGATATATACTGTTAATTGATATCATGATGCAAGTACACGTAAGAACTGTAATTAATTTCTTTAAATTGAAATGGATCTGTCCAGTCGACCAATGTGTGTAGCAAGTCGACTGATCTGGACTTAGAAATTATGCTGTTTGAAATCTCCAGGACAGACGACTGATTACTGAACAGTCGACTGTTATGTGGATAATATTGTGAATATGAACGGTTGCGGGACAGGCGACTGGTTGAGTGCAACAGTCGACTATCCCGAGCTTTTATGAGGAATTTGTATGTGACTGTATAAGTCGACTGGTACTTTTCCAAGTCGACTGTACAGAGCGGACTTTTGATAATTTGATTCATGTTATTTACTGTTGGTAATGATGAACTTTATGCTTTTATTGATGGATTCTGGTTATGGCTGTATGAATTATGTGAAAGGAATCATAAATGAGAATTGAGAACTAAATGAATAATTATGAAAGGCTAAACATGATGAGAAAGTCTGTGAGACTCTAAAATGAATTATGAGCTGATGATGCTCCATTGGATATTGTGAATTTGAAATTGAACAAAGAGTAGCTAAGTCTCCCCGGCAGTGAATGAAATGATATTGAGAATTAGACCAGGTTGGTCAAGTGAAATGAAATGATAAGTCTGGTTGATGGAGAGGCTAACTCTAGAGCTTGATTTTTATTCATGATTCTAATGTAACTTAAATACATAGTGTGGAGGTGATGAAGGTGAGAGAAAAATATGAGTATGAGAGCTAGGGTACGGTGTGGGTGTGTGAGCCGCAGAATGCATGCTTGATGCGTCAAGACATGGCGCGGGCACAACTCAGTAATGATCGGACTCTAGTCACGCTTGTGGGATGTTTTGGTGACTGCAAGAGGAGTGTGTTCAGGGAGGAGGCTGAATTGTCGCAGAATGCATGCTTGACGAGTCAAGACATGGCGCGAAATTCTATTCCAGGGGCCAGGATACATGCTTGTACTCATAGATTCATCTAGGATACTCATTGGAATTACAGAAGTAGAATAAGTCATGGCGGGGGATTGAACCCTACAAAAATGAAGATCGATTAAGAGGTTTGCCCTCAAACCTATGTAGTATGGGATGCATAGAATTCGAACAAGTGCGCATTAGTGTCATGTTAATTAAATAAATTGCATTAAGGATTTAAGTGCACAATCACGACACGACATCATTAAAAGTTCCCTCTGATTTGCATGCTTATGTTGAACAAGTTTGTGATTTGTAAGAAATGAGATTCATTATACTGTTTCTGGCATAGAGAGGATGGCCATGTATAATTATCGTCGGTTGAATAAACTGACGTACCCACAGTTTTTATGCAGGATATAATTACATGTAAGAGGAATGGATGCATAAAGAGTTCATTATGTTGTTGTTCATTTATGTAAATATTGTATATTTTGCTTCCGCTGTGTAAATTCAAATGTAATGTGTTGTAAACTCTGATGTAAAAGAAAAGTTTTAAAATTCCTTGTAAAAGTGTATGTGAAGGAAGCGAAAAGATCCTGAAGAACATCTCGAATTCAATGATTTGGGATTCGGGGCGTTACAGAGTGGTATCAGAGCCACGCTTTCTATGCTTTCACACTTGTACAAATTTATAAGGAACGACACCCTAGATGTGGACATTAGAGTGTGTGTTTGGATTTAGAGATTTAAATGTAAGTGACTTACATTTGTGTTGCTCTATGATTTATGCTCCTTCCTCTCTATTTCTAAGATGGCTGATCACTTCGACCCTGCTGGAGGCGACGACTGGCATATTATCGAGGAAGAGTACCATCCTGGACAGGCTGATTCTGAGGACGAGTATCACCCCGGGCAAGCTGATTCTGATGATGAGGAGTACCCTGAATCTCGAAACCCCACCGCCGAACTCACCTGATGATTCTTCTTCTTCCGATGAAGAAAAGGGACCAGCTCTGGGTAGCGCTGTGGCTTCTCTGCAGAGGCAAGTGGATACCTTGAAGTACAGAGTTGGAGTTTTGGAGGCTCAGATGGAGAAGCGGAATGCTGACTATTCTGTTCTTAGCCATCGGATTTGGGAACTTGAGAAGAAAAAAAACCTGACTGATGTGCTGAAGGATGAGGTGGATGAACTGCGGGATGAACTTCGAGCAGCGAAGAGGACCCATAGAGATTAGATCGTCCTAGTTTCTTTTTTCTTCTGTTCTGATGTTAAAATGTTTTTTTAAATTCGAATGTATAAACTTTGAAATTCAATGAAATGAAAGTTGGTTTAAATTCTTGCTTTATACTTCGAATTTAATGGATCTTTTGCATCAGAATATGGCGAGAAGAGGAGCAAGGAATGGTGAAGGTTTGGACCTTGAGGCCGAGTTTGCAAGGATTTACCAGACGCTGAATGCAGTGGCTGCAAACCAAGGAAGGGGGCAGGTGAATCCAGTACCCGAGGCAATCAAGCTAGTGGAATCGTTCAAGAGAATGAAACCACCAGTGTTCGAGGGAAAGTCAGACCCGGATGCGGCCGATAACTGGATTCGGCAAGTGGAGACAATCTTCGAGGTGTTGGAAACACCGGAGGGCAGCAAGGTCAAGTTGGCGACTTTGCAGTTGGAGAAGGATGCGGCTGTTTGGTGGCAGTCGATGAAGAGGACTATGGGCGGCTTGTTGCTTGGCTGGGAGGAATTTCTGGAAGAATTCTGCAGCCATTATTTCCCCTCCGACGTCCAGGAGAAAAAGGCCATGGAGTTTCTGTCACTTCAGCAAGGCAGCATGTCAGTAAGGGAGTATGAGACTAAGTTTACTCAGCTCTCCAGGTATGCTCCAGAACTGGTGATGGATGAGGCGAAGAAGGCTCGCAAGTTCGAGCATGGTCTGAGGCCGAGCTTGAGATCTCGCATGATACCTCTTGGTATCAGGAGATTCGATAAGCTGGTGAAGAGGGCGGCAGCAACGGAGGCGGATATGGAGCAGTTCCATGTTGCTCAGCACCAGAAGAGCAACTGGCAGTCTGGGAAGAGGCCCGCGCCATCGGGAAGTTTCAAGGGGGCAACCATCTGCACAGAGGTTCAAACCGACAGGGGCGAACGCCGTCAGTGTAGCTGGAAGACCTGGAAACGATGCAGAGAGACCTTCTGCAGTCACTTGCTTTAACTGTGGTGAAGTGGGACATTACCAATCTCGATGTCTCAAACCACGGGCTGGCAATCACAATGTGCCAATACAGCAGACTGGGAAGAGGCCGTACCAGTCAGGGCGAGTATTTGCTTTGACAGAAGCTGATGCTGAGGAGGCGGATCAGGTCACCTCTGGTACGAGGGCTGATGTTTAGTGTGATTTCTTTTCTCATTTCTTCTTCCCGTTCATAGTGTAAAACTGTTATGTAATGATGTATGTTATGTAACAGGAGAACTCTATATTAATGGAAAGGAAGCTGTGGTGTTGTTTGATACTGGATCCTCTCATACTTTTGTGTCTCCAAGGTTTGCTAAAGTGTTGGGAGTTGAACCGAAGATTTTTCCAGACAAGATCTTAGCAGTAGCTACGCCATCAGGGGAAACTTTGACCACTGATCGGTACTATGCTGATTGCGAGATAGTGATTGGGGATCGAATCTTTGGCATTGATCTGATCGAGCTGACTATCTTGGGAGTCGATGTTATCATTGGCATTGATTGGATGTCGGTGTACAGTGCAAGCATCGAGTGCAAGACCAAGACGGTGACAGTGAAGGCTCCAGGTGGACCTGAAGTCACTTTCCAAGGGAAGTTGAAGTGTTCTAAGCTGGTGGCAACTATCCGCAAGGAAGAGACTCCTGTGGAATTGCAAGGGATTCCTGTGGTTCGGGACTATCCGACTGTGTTCTTGGAAGACTTTCCTGGGTTACCTCCGCATCGTGATGTAGAGTTCAGCATCACTGTTCAACCGGGAAGTGCACCCATTTCTAAGGCACCGTATAGGATGGCTCCAGTGGAACAGGATGAAGTGAAACGGCAGATTGAGGAACTGTTGGGAAAAGGCTTTATTCAACCTAGTGCGTCACCTTGGGGAGCACCAGTGCTTTTGGTAAAGAAGAAGGATGGATCGATGAGGATGTGTATCGATTACCAGGAGCTGAATAAGGTCACTGTTCAGAATAAGTATCCGATTCCTCGAATTGATGACTTGTTCGACCGTCTACAAGGAGCAGCTGTATTCTCCAAAATAGATCTTCGATCAGGATATCACCAAGTGCGAGTGAAAACTGAAGATGTGCATAAGACTGCATTTAGAACTCGGCATGGGCATTACGAATTCTTAGTTATGCCATTCGGAGTGACGAATGCACCCGCAATCTTCATGGACTTGATGAACAGAGTTCTGAGGCCGTTTATTGATTCTTTCATCGTGGTGTTTATCGACGATATTCTCGTGTACTCCAAGTCTGAGGCGGAGCACACCGAGCATCTGGCGGCAGTTTTGCAGAAGTTGGAAGAGCAGAGGTTGTATGCCAAGTTATCCAAGTGTAATTTCTGGAAATCTGAAGTGGCATTCCTAGGTCACATCCTTTCTAAGGAGGGAGTGGCAACTGACCCTCAGAAGATAGAGGCAGTGAGAGATTGGGCTAGGCCTACTACAGTGAAGGAAGTCAGAAGTTTCCTTGGGATGACTGGATATTATCGGCGATTCATTCAAGGTTATGCTCAGATAGTTGTACCACTTACCGAGTTGACCAAGAAGAATGTGAGCTTCAAGTGGACCGAGCAATGTGAGGCGAGTTTTCAGGAGTTGAAGGATAGACTGACTACTGCACCTATTTTGGCTTTGCCTAGAGCAGGAGTTGAGTATGACGTCTATAGCGATGCTTCACATCGGGGGCTTGGTTGTGTCTTAATGCAAGAGGGTAAAGTAATCGCTTATGGGTCTAGGCAACTACGACCGCATGAGAAGAATTATCCGACTCATGATCTAGAGCTGTCTGCGATTATCTTTGCTTTGAAGCAATGGAGGCACTACGTGTATGGTGAGAAGTTGAACATGTACACGGATCATAAGAGCTTGAAGTATATCTACCAGCAGAGGGATCTCAATCTAAGACAGCGGAGATGGCTGGAAGTGCTCGAGGATATGCGACCTGAGATCAAGTATCATCCTGGAAAGGCTAATGTTGTTGCTGATGCACTTAGTCGCAAGAGCAGTTTGGCCAGCTTGATTACGACTCAGAGGCATCTGATTGAGGAGTTGGATCGAGCAGGTATTGAAGTTGTCTTGCAAGGATTGGGAGCATCTTTATCTCAGTTGAAGCTTCAGCCTACTTTGAATGCAAGGATCATTGCAAGTCAGGAAGTTGATGCTGATATTTTGGAGATGAAGGAGCAGGTTAGTGCTGGCAGGTTGTTCGGATTTCAGACCAGGGATGGAGTGCTGTGGTTCGGAGATAGGCTGTGTGTTCCAGATCAGGCAGACCTGAAAGAAAGTATTCTTCAGGAGGCGCATGCTACTCTTTTGTCAGTACATCCTGGGAGTACTAAGATGTACAAAGACATCAAACAGCATTTCTGGTGGTCAGGTTTGAAGCGGGATGTGGCCGAATTTGTCGCGAGGTGTGAGGTTTGTCAGCAAGTCAAAGCCGAAAATCAGAGACCCGAAGGTCTATTACAGCCGTTACCTATTCCGGAATGGAAGTGGGATAACATCAGTATGGATTTCATCACGGGATTGCCTAAGAGTTCTAAAGGCAATGATGCTATTTGGGTTATAGTCGATCGACTTACCAAGTCCGCTCACTTTTTGGCGATGAAACTCACGGCTTCGATGGACAAGTTGGCTGAGTTGTATGTTGGTGAGATTGTCCGACTTCATGGCATTCCTTCGACTATTGTGTCTGATCGAGATGCGCGGTTTACTTCGCATTTCTGGAGGAGTCTTCAGGCAACTTTGGGTACCAAGACAGATTTCAGCACTGCTTTTCATCCACAGACCGATGGGCAGACCGAGAGAGTCAACCGTATTCTTGAGAATATGCTTCGGTGTTGTATACTAGACTTCGGAGGCAGTTGGGAAAGGCATTTACCTTTGGTAGAGTTTGCCTATAACAACAGTTTTCAGGCTAGCATCGGGATGGCGCCGTATGAAGCTTTGTATGGCAGGAAGTGCAGGACTCCTGTGTGTTGGTATGAGGTTGGGGAGCGTCAGTTGTTTGGTCCTGAGCTTGTGCAGCTGACTTCTGAGAAGATTGATCTGATCAGGAAGAGGTTGATGGAAGCTCAGAGCAGGCAGAAAAGCTATGCAGACAACCGGAGAAGGGACCTTGAGTTTGAGGTTGGTGACTTCGTCTTTCTGAAGGTATCACCCAGTAAAGGTGTGGTTCGGTTTGGCAAAGGCGGGAAGTTAGCCCCGAGATTTATAGGCCCATATAAGATATTGAAAAGGATCAGGAAAACTGCTTACCGGCTTGAATTACCGGAAGAGTTGTCTCAGGTGCACAATGTCTTCCATGTGTCTATGTTGAGAGGTTATATTCCAGACCCGAGTCATCATTTGCCTGAAGTGCCGGAAGGTTTGCAGTTAGACCTGAATTACATCGAGACTCCTGTTGAGATTGTTGACCGTAGGGAGAAGGTCTTGAGGAATAAGACGATACCGATGGTCAAGGTAGTCTGGAGAAACCACTTGGTTGAAGAGGCTACTTGGGAATCTGAGGAGAAGATGTTGAAGGACTATCCTGAGCTTTTTGCTTGATTGTCTTGTTGATTGTATTTTGTATTTTGTATCTTTATATTTTTGTATCTCTTGTTGTTGTGTTTTCTTCGTCTCGTTCTTGGCTGTAGTTCCGGGAACGGAACTATTCTAAGGAGGGAGTGATGTAATACCCCGACTTTTTCCTAAATATTTAAAGATTATTTCTCTTTTATAGTATGCTTGTGTAGCATGTGGCTGATGATGAATAAATTATATTTTTCCCTATAAAATACTTGCTTTAAAGCCCAATGTTAATTTGTTTACTTTCTTTATTTTGGCCCAAATTGAATTTTAAACCCTCTTATTATCTTCTATAACTTGTAATGTAACATTCTTCTTTCTCCATTAAATTCTGGGTATATTTGTTGTGTGACTTGTGCTTACACGTGCACTCAATGTACACGTGTATTAGGCACAAATCCTTGGCCGGTTTTGGGAAGAGAAGTGGCTAGGATCATGGGTAGTTATCCTGAGTTGTGGGTAGTTTTTACAACCCCCAAATCAATCTCAGCCCTTAATCCTCCAACTCCCTAATAGATCTCAACCCTTCATCCTACTTATCTTCTAATATAAATACCCCCTCCTATTCCCTATCTCTTTTACACTAAAATTTCTTGAGATTATAGAGAGTATCTGTGAGTTGTGTGGGAGTTTCCTGTGGAGGCAAGCAGCATTGCTGAGGAGTCGGAGTGGAACAAAGGAACAAGAAGTGCTGCGCTATATTGAAGGACTTGCGGGATTTCGTTATTTTTCTTCATAAAAGGTGGGTGTTTCTCAGGACTTCTAACGTAGGAATAATACTATAATTGTCATGATTGATACCATGTTACAAAAGTGAATTGAATGTGGTAGAAATTGCTTGAACATGCTATTAAATTTGAGGTGAAGCTGTCGGTACAGTCGACTGCCATATGAGCCAGCCGACTGATACGAGACATTACTTTTCATAATGTGCTGATAAAATGTGTATGAATAGCCATGATGGCGTGATTATTAAATGTATGTTTTTCCCTATGACACATATGATGGAGGGAAGGTAAACCAATAAAAAGAACTAAAGGTGATAAATATCTGAAGTTGTCGGCACAGTCGACTGACTTGGTGTTAAGTCGACTGGTGCTTCGTTCTGAATGTGACTGTTTGATAGTTCCCTGAATAAAGATATTCTAATTATGTAGACCCATGATGATAACTTGAGATTTATATCTCCATTGTCGTAAGTAAGTATGAGCAATGTGAATGCATGTTTAGAGTAGTTTTCTCTAAAAGTGCATGTTAATAACTGGAAAAATTGTGCTATGAATGCTACTGAACAAGAGGAACTCTGTTTATGAAACATGAATTGATATATACTGTTAATTGATATCATGATGCAAGTACACGTAAGAACTGTAATTAATCTCTTTAAATTGAAATGGATCTGTCCAGTCGACCAATGTGTGTAGCAAGTCGACTGATCTGGACTTAGAAATTATGCTGTTTGAAATCTCCAGGACAGACGACTGATTACTGAACAGTCGATTGTTATGTGGATAATATTGTGAATATGAACGGTTGCGGGACAGGCGACTGGTTGAGTGCAACAGTCGACTATCCCGAGCTTTTATGAGGAATTTGTATGTGACTGTATAAGTCGACTGGTACTTTTCCAAGTCGACTGTACAGAGCGGACTTTTGATAATTTGATTCATGTTATTTACTGTTGGTAATGATGAACTTTATGCTTTTATTGATGGATTCTGGTTATGGCTGTATGAATTATGTGAAAGGAATCATAAATGAGAATTGAGAACTAAATGAATAATTATGAAAGGCTAAACATGATGAGAAAGTCTGTGAGACTCTAAAATGAATTATGAGCTGATGATGCTCCATTGGATATTGTGAATTTGAAATTGAACAAAGAGTAGCTAAGTCTCCCCGGCAGTGAATGAAATGATATTGAGAATTAGACCAGGTTGGTCAAGTGGAATGAAATGATAAGTTTGGTTGATGGAGAGGCTAACTCTAGAGCTTGATTTTTATTCATGATTCTAATGTAACTTAAATACATAGTGTGGAGGTGATGAAGGTGAGAGAAAAACATGAGTATGAGAGCTAGGGTACGGTGCGGGTGTGTGAGCCGCAGAATGCATGCTTGATGCGTCAAGACAGGGCGCGGGCACAACTCAGTAATGATCGGACTCTAGTCACGCTTGTGGGATGTTTTGGTGACTGCAAGAGGAGTGTGTTCAGGGAGGAGGCTGAATTGTCGCAGAATGCATGCTTGACGAGTCAAGACATGGCGCGAAATTCTACTTCAGGTGCCAGGATACATGCTTGTACTCATAGATTCATCTAGGATACTCATTGGAATTACAGAAGTAGAATAAGTCATGGCGGGGGATTGAACCCTACAAAAATGAAGATCGATTAAGAGGCTTGCCCTCGAACCTATGTAGTATGGGATGCATAGAATTCAAACAAGTGCGCTTAGTGTCATGTTAATTAAATAAATTGCATTAAGGATTTAAGTGCACAATCACGACACGACATCATTAAAAGTTCCCTCTGATTTGCATGCTTATGTTGAACAAGTTTGTGATTTGTAAGAAATGAGATTCATTATACTGTTTCTGGCATAGAGCGGATGGCCATGTATAATTATCGTCGGTTGAATAAACTGACGTACCCACAGTTTTTATGCAGGATATAATTACATGTAAGAGGAATGGATGCATAAAGAGTTCATTATGTTGTTGTTCATTTATGTAAATATTGTATATTTTGCTTCCGCTGTGTAAATTCAAATGTAATGTGTTGTAAACTCTGATGTAAAAGAAAAGTTTTAAAATTCCTTGTAAAAGTGTATGTGAAGGAAGCGAAAAGATCCTGAAGAACATCTCGAATTCAATGATTTGGGATTCGGGGCGTTACAGAGTACTCAGCGAGAACCCTTATTTCTAAAGGTGGTGTATGTAACTGTCACGCCCCGCTTCCAAAAAAGGAATACGGAATACGGATACGCAACAGTCCAACAAATGACTTTCACCATTCATGAGTTGTAAGGATCTTTTCAACAGTCCACAAGAAATAAACAAGTTGTAAACGGGAAATAATCAACCACGCATGCATGAAACAAATTAATATAACCAACAGAATTACTTGAAAACAAAATATACAATTCTCAAGTAATCAGATCTGGAAACAACAAGTCACATGTTCTGGGACAAAGTGCCCAATACAAGATTCAAGTAATAATAAATACAACTCTAGCCAAGCCTAGAACACTAGGTCTCTTACTCCTTCAGGTAGCTGGTCACCGAAATTTGCAAATTTAACAACTTGCAGGAAAAAAAAAACAAGAAATAGTATGCCCGTTAGTGCAAGTTATGAGCCGCATGTAGTGCAGACAACAAGTACAGTACAGAGTAGCAACAAGAAGCAAGTACTGAAGTAAGCATGAAAGGAATGTGACAGCAAAATAGAGAAACTAACTCTTAATCAAGAGATAGAACCACGTAACATTATAAGATAACATGGTGCAAGTAGCATGTATCCAGTATCAGGTAGCATGCAAGCAAGTAACAAGTAACGGGTGTCGAGTAGCATATACAAGTACGGAAATGTGCAAGTGATCATGTTATTTTCAAGTCTTTTACATAATCCTATCTAGGTAGCACTTCATGCGTCCCAAATTTTACCACATGGTTTCTACATTCAGACAAGTTGCGTTTAGATTTTCGTAGTGGATTATATAGGGCCATGTACACAGGTATCAAGTATCAAGTAGTCACGTGTAAAGTAGTCAAGTATCAAGTAGTCAAGTAGTCAAGTATCAAGCAGTCAAGTAGTCAAGTATCAAGTAGTCAAGTAGTCACGTGTCAAGTAGTCAAGTAGTCAAGTAGTCACGTGTCAAGTAATCAAGTATCAAGTAGGATCTGCAGATCTCCTCTGAGTACACCTCTTCTATAGGAAAGTATGTAGTTGGGTAAGCAAGTGGGAAACACGGTCCTCCTTCTAAGTATACATTTTGTATTTTCCAATACTAGATATTTCCCTTTAACTCTGGCTTGATTACTTGTTATTATTATTAAAGCAAGCATGAACGTGCATGAAAAAAACAAGAAAACATGGCAAGAAATAAGGAACAAGTTCAAGTTGGATAGAAGACATCAATGGCTGATAGAACAACCTATGATAGTTGGAAACAACGAGACTTTCAATTCTGGACAACAAGATGTTCTTGCACTAAAACTGAGATTCCCGTTGCCACATGACCTGGATCCGTCAGAAGTTCTAGAAACTAGACTTTCTGCCGAATTTAGTGCATATACACAAGTTGTATAACAACTACATTAACAAGGTTCAAAACAGCATTTTACACAGAATTCATGTTCAGCCAGAAATTGCAAAGTTTTATTAATTAGCATGAAAAAGGTATAAAACACCATAATTAAATCTAGAAAAACTCTGGAGGGTTTCCTAGCATGTCTAGCCTCAGCATATAAAATTTCATAAAATTCCATTACAGATAGTATAGTCAAATTAATTTGGAAAACAGATTGATGCTGCAAATTTATAAATCTGAAGTTTTAGACACAACAGTACTAAAATAGTGATAAATCACAAAATTCAACTCGGAATTCAAATCCATCAAAAGGGTTGTAAAAGAGACATACTAGGCTACATTTCATATTCACAAATTTTTAATCAACAGTGACTGGAATCAGGTTGAAAGTAGAGTTTTTCACTAAACAACATGCAGTTTGGAAATATATTGGTTTGTTTCACAAGCATGAAATAAGTTAGAAGAGTCATTGAACAATTCTACAATAATTAGGGATTGATCCCAGTCATGTGTAGACGTACTCAGAAATATATTAAATCCAAATTTTACTTTTAACATCAGTTTTAAAATAATAAGACTTGCAACGATCTCATAAATCAGAATCTTGAAATTACAACATAGCTGCAGTAAAACAGTGATAACTCACACATCAAAAATCGAAATTTAGATTCGTTAAAAGTTCTAAAAAATAGACATCGAGGCCTACGAATTATACTCACAAAATAATTCATTTTAATAAGGTCTAAATTGTTGTACCAATATAGGGCAGCAGCAAAATGAAATTTCTTTCATGCATTTAATTAAACAACTCATTTACAATAGATCCAAATTAGAGTATGATGTAAAACATGATATATTAGATATTCAAATCAACATGGCATGGGTATTAACAAGTCTACTACGGGATAACACATCTAGCACATCAATCATGTAACAAAATCCACATACTCTATCAAGAGTCTATCTAGATCTAAATTTATTTTCATGTAGTGTGTGTGTGACAACTTATTATGATGGATCATGACAACAAATTTATGGAGACGGATCAAGCAATGAGACCAAGATTTTCAAGAGATCATCATGAGAATGAACACAAAATGAGGGCAAGACTACATGCGGTATTTGTACTTATATACAAACAAATAATATACAAGTTACTTTCCTTGGTGAAGATGATGAATCCGACAAGAATTGAATAACGGGAATGGATCCCAGCGACGAACACAAACACAAAGACTCACGAACAAGCGGCGGCTTGTGGGATCGGAGAGTCGATGGCACACGACAGTGGGAAATCGGGATGGCTGCGGCGATGGGGAGGCTTGGTGGAAGTCAACGGGGTGAAGGGTGGATGAAGGCCGAGGAGGATGAGATGTAGGGGTGCTCGGGTGGAGGCTCGGGATGAGTAGGATGTGGAGATGGCGGGGGTTCGGGTGTGGCGTCGATGGAGGTCCGACGGGTAGTGCGACGACGGGAAGGCGGTCGGCGGTGGGTGCGAGATGCACAGGGAGAGGGTGGGGGGGAGGGAGAGAGAGAGAGAGAGAGAGAGAGAGAGAGAGTTGGTTGCGATTTAATGAGAATTCTGTAAGTTCGGATTTTAGGAATCAAGGGGGAGATAATGGGTGAAAAGATCTGCTTGTTAGATAGTTAGAGGTGAATGTGAGGAGAGATTTGAGGGAGACTGGGTAAAGAGTAAATCGGTAGCGGGTTTAGGATCCAATAGGGCAGATTATAGGGTTTAAATAGGGTAGATTGAGTTAGAAACTGGATCCAACATGGTAGGAATCAAATAATAAATAATTAGGCCATGAATTAAATAAATTTAGAGTTAAACAATTCATCTAAAGATTAATAATTGGCAGAAGAATTTGAGTCTAGAAAATTGAAAATCACAAAACTGAATCGACAACAAAATAGATGGATTTTATTAACAACGAAGAAACAATTACACGGTTTAGAATGAACAAAAGAATACAATCAGGATAAAAACTCAGGAAAAATAAATACAATACAAAAATACAAGAAGGAATACAGGGGTTACAAATCCTACCCACCTAACAAGCATAATTTCGTCCTCGAAATTCAAACAAGAAGTACATAGGGTAACCTCGAAAAAGAAAAGAAAGAACAATCAATAAAACAAAAGCTACACAAACAAATGACGGAGCTTTTGCTGTTTTTCCTCCTTCAATTACTAAGTTCTCACCCAGCGAGTGAGGATTCCAAGAAACCCAAACCAACCTGATGACCTTGTTATTCAGCACTTTCTCCCGCTGGTCCAAGATAGCAACTGGCGGATTCTTACAAGACAAATCCGGCTGCACGGACAACTCTGAGTAGTCGTTACATGGCTCTCATCACGGATGAACCTCCTGAGTTGTGAGACATGGAAGACGTCGTACACCCCAGATAAAGCCGATGGCAATGCAAGATGATAGACCACCTTGCCTACTCATTCTACGATATCAAACGGTCCGATGTACCTGGGGCTTAGCTTGCCCCCACCACCAAACCGAATGACACCTCTCCATGGCAATACCTTAAGAAAAATATGGTCACCCACATCAAACTCTAAGGCTCTCCTATAGACATCTGCACATGTCCTCTGCCTGTCTTGTGCTGCCTGAAGATGCTTCCTGATCTGAGTCACCGCATCAAAACTTCTGGCGATCAACTCTGCACCCAAAAACTTCCTCTCACCAATGTCATCCCAGCACACTGGTGATTTGCACTTCCGACCATATATTGCCTCATACGGTGTAGCTTTAAGACTGGCCTGATAGCTGTTATTGTACGAGAACTCTACAAGATGCAAGTGGTCCTCCCAAGATCCCCCGAACTGTAGTACACAGGACCTCAACATGTCCTCCAGAGTTTGGATGTCCTCTCTAAATACCCATCGGTCTGACTGCTCTAAAGACTGCTCTGAAGACTCTCCCAAACTGATATCTGAACCTCGTATCCATGTCGGATACAATACTAACTGGAACCCCATGAAGTCTGACAATATCTTGCATGTACTTCTCTGCTAGGCTCTCAGTAGACTGTCCAACTCTGAAGAGAATGAAGTGAGCACTCTTCGTCAGTCTGTCCATAATCACCCAAATGGCGTTGTGACCCTTGGGACTCCTCGGCAAGGCGGTCACAAAATCCATCGTGATGTGTTCCCACTTCCACTCTGGAATGGGAAGAGGTTGAAGAAGTCCGGCGGTTCTCTGATGCTCTGCCTCCACCTGCTGGCAGATCAAGTACTGAGACACAAATCTTGCTACGACCCTCTTCATGCCATGCCACCAGAAGTGAAGCTTCAGGTCCCAGTACATCTTAGTATCACCGGGATGAATAGAGTACGACGACTGGTGGGCTTCCTCAAGTAGCCTCTGACGGGCTTCGCCCTTCGGAACACACAACCTGGACCCAAAACGAAGCGATCCATCTTCATGAACAACCATATCGGTTCTGCAACCTACCTCAATCTCTGCTCTGAATCTCTGTAACTGCTCATCACCAGCATGAGCCTCTTTATTCTGCTCTACGAGAGACGACTGAAGCTGAAGCATCACGCAACTCTGATCAGAACTCGGCAAGATTGCATTCAATTCCAACATCATCATCTGCTCAACCCTCTGCTGAGTCAGGAACATGGCGACGGTCTTCTTCTCAAAGCATCCGGCACCAAGTTGATCTTACCATGGTGGTACTGCAGGTTAATATCATAGTCGGCCATTAACTCCAACCAACGCCTCTGCCTCATGTGCAATTTCTTCTGGGTGAAAACATACTTGAGACTTTTGTGGTCTGTAAAGATTTCCATTCGGTCTCCAAGTAAATAGTGTCTCCACAGCTTCAACGCAAAGATCACCACTGCCAGTTCCAAATCATGAGTAGGGTAGCTCTTCTCATGCGGCCTCAACTGCCTAGACGCATAAGCTACAACTCGGCCTTTCTGCATCAAGACTGTACAAAGACCCTTGCCAGAAGCGTCACAGTGAACTAAAAATCCAGCTGAACCATCCGGAATAATCAACACTGGCGCTGATGTCAACCTGCTCTTCAACTCTGCAAAAGCTTCGCTGCAATCTCCATCCCAGACGAACTTTTGATCCTTCCCTGTCATCTTAGTCAGGGGCCCAACTATCTTCGAAAATTCTTGGATGAATTTCCAATAATACCCGGCTAGTCAAAGCAAACTTCTCACATCGGAAACTAAATTAGGCACTAGCCAGTCTTTCACTGTAGCAACCTTGGACGGGTCAAATGAGATTCCTTTGCCCGAGATGATATGCCCCAAAAGGTAACCTTGTCAAGCCTAAACTCATACTTGCTGAGTTTCCCATAGAGCTGATTATCCCTCAGAGTCTGTAGAACCAATCTTAGATGCTCCGCATGTTCCTCTTTGTTCCGAGAATACACCAGAATATCATCTATGAAGACCACCATGAATCTGTCCATAAATGGGGAAAAGACCCTGTTCATCAGACTCATAAACACAGCTGGCGCATTCGTGACTCCGAAAGACATCACTAGGAACTCGTAATGCCCGTACCTTGTTCTGAAGGTTGTCTTCTGCACTTTAGCCGCTTTCACCTTGACCTGATGATACCCTGAGCAAAGATCCAACTTCGAAAAGACTGCTACACTGCCCAACTGATCAAACAAATCATCGATCCTGGGCAGCGGATACCGATACTTCACAGTAACATTGTTAAGTTCTCGATAATCAATGCACAGTCGGCGGCTTCCGTCCTTCTTGCTGATAAATAGGACTGGAGCTCCCCACGGTGAAATACTGGGTCTAATGAATCCGAAATCTAGCAATCCTTGGATCTGCACCTTCAACTCTGCTAGCTCAATAGGTGCCATCTTGTAGGGACTCTTTGATATCAGTGCAGTACCTGGCTGAACCTCAATACTGAATTCCACATCCCTATCTGGGGTTGTCCAGGAAACTCCTTAGGAAACACATCCAAAATTTCCCGCACTACTAGAGGCACAACCTCACAGCCTGTGTGCAAATCCATAGTACAAGTCTTCAGATCAACTGCAGTCTTAGCCCGGCCAAGGGGTGTCTCCCCAGCATGGAACTCAAACTCTGCACGACCTGGGATTCTGAATACAACTTTCTTTGCTCGGAAATTTATGACAGCATGGGACTCACCCAACCAATCCATACCGAGAATGACGTCGAATCCAGAACTCCTAATTACGATCATGTCAGGCTTGAAATCTACGCCACCAATAACCACGGGACTCTGCTTACACTCCCGGTAACAGATGAAAACACCACCACCTGTAGCAATGTTCCATGACACTACACTCCAGCTGATGCTGATCCATGAAGTGGGAAGAGACGAAGGAATGGGTCGCCCCGAAATCAAAGAGAACATGAGCAGGAAAAAAACGAACTAGGATAACACCTAAGATAGATTCAAAAGGCAAGGGAAAAAGAATGACGATTAAAGAGTAAGGAATAACAATGCAGAAAAGATAATATAAAAGAACAGAGCAAGACAATGGAAGAACCAAGGGAAATAACAATACAACAAAATGCAAAAAAAATAAAAAAAATAAAAAAAATACCTGCAACAACTCCTTCTGTCATCTTAGCTTCTTCTGCAGTCAGGTTGTAGGCCTAACCTCTCCTGGGAGCCACCGACGATCTGATGCTGAGGAGGGAGCGGCGGCCTGACCGGACCACGAGCTGGTGCTCTCGACTGAGTTGGTCCCCTGAATGGAAGAGCCATCCTCTGTTGTGGGCAATCCCGCACTGAGTGGTCAGCAGTGCCACAGCCAAAACAACGGAGATTTGCTTTCCTGTAGTCCTTGTGCTCATGCCCAACTAGTCGGCAAAAGTCGCAGAACCCAACTCTCTAAGGAGCAGCAAACGGGTAGGGAGCTACCCTCACCGGATGGGTCGGGACTGGCCTCTGAATTGGCCCACCAGAAGGCCTCATAGCAGCAGCAATGGGGTGCTGAACAGTCCACTAGGAAGGAGTCAACCTGTTGCGAGCCTGCTCCTGAGCTCGGGTTGCCTCAAGAGCCTCAGCGTAAGTAAGAAGGCGAAGGGCAACGAGATGCATCTGAATGTCTCGATCAAGTCCCAATAGGAATCTTTGGGCTCTATCTTCTTCATTCGCCACCAAGGTGGTTGCGAAGCGGCTAAGCCTGGTGAATTCTGCCACATACTCGTCCATCGATCTGGCACCTTGCTTCAAGAGAGTCTCATGTTACAATATCACATGAACAATATGTAACAATGTTCCAAAACACACAACAAACCGACCAACCTGCTTCAGGGCAAGGAACTGCTGCCCCATCTCAACCTGAGTGATGCTGGAAAGAACTTCTCTAAGAAGCTCCTGGTGAACGTGGTCCAAGCAACGGGCCGCTCGAGCCTTTCGGACTCAGCCCTCCACCATATGTGGGCAAGGTCCACCAACTGGATGCTCACCAAATCCCCACGTTCAGCATCAGCAACTCTCGCTGCCAACAGCAGCTGCACTGTCCTGATCAACCACTGTTCGGCCTCAAGCGGCATCTCAGTGCCGGAGAATTTGTCAGGGTGCAGCCTCAAGAAGTCTACAACTGTACCCGAACGAGGAGGAAGAGCTACCTGAGTGGGAACAGTGGGGGTCAGGTTTCGGGCAGCTTCTAATGCAGCCATCACAAGATCACTGTGATTCTGTTGCATGAGGACCAGCCGCTTCCGCACATGCGTAATAGCCTCTAGCCCAGGCTGTTCCTCTTGAGGATGGGAAGTGGAGGGACCTCTGCGAGCCATGGTCTACACAATCCAAAAACAATTAGTATCCAAATCAAGTTGATTATCATTAGTTCATGTTACTACATAGTTTGTTTATTGTTGAGCCAATCCCTGATCGAGCCAAACTTGTCTAACATATTAGTCAAACTAATACATTAGCCAAACCTAGGCTCTGATACCACTAAAAACCTGTCACGCCTAGCTTCCCAAAAAGGAATACGGAATACGAATGCGTGACAAAGTCCAGCAAATGGCTTTCACCATTCATGGTCTACAAGAAATAAATAAGAAGTAAACAGGAAATAATCATCCATGCATGCACGAAACAAATTAATATAACCAATAGAATTACTTGAAAACAAAATACATAATTCTCAAGTAATCAGATCTGGAAACAATAAGTCACATGTTCTGGGACAAAGACCTCAATACAAGATTCAAGTAGCAATAAATACAACTTAATCAAAACAGGAAACAAACTCAAGTAGGAACTCTAGCCAAGCCTAGAACACTTGGTCACTTACCCCTTCGGACAGCTGGTCACCGAAATTTGCAAATTTGACAATTTGCAGGAAAAATGAAAACATGAAACAATACTCCCGTTAGTGCAAGTTACGGGCCGCTACTAGTGCAGGAAACAAGTACAGAAAACAGATAAACAAAATACAGAGTAGCAACAAGAAGCAAGTACTGAAGTAAGCGTGGAAGGAATGTGACAGCAAAATAGAGCAACTAACTCTTAATCAAGAGATAGAATCAAGTAACATGATATGATAACAGGGTGCAAGTAGCATGTATCAAGTATCAAGTAGCATGCAAGCAAGTAACAAGTAACGGGGGTCAAGTAGCATGTACAAGTACGGGAACGTGCAAGTGATCATGTTATTTTCTAGTCTTGTATCTAATCCTATCTAGGCAGCACTTCATGCGTTCCAAATTTTACCACATGGTTGCTATATTCAGACAAGTTGCGTTTAGATTTTGTAGTGGTTTATATAGGCCTGTGTACTCAGGTATCAAGTATCAAGTAGTCACGTGTCAACTAGTGAAGTATCAAGTAGTCAGGTAGTCACGTGTCAATTAGTCAAGTATCAAGTAGTCAAGTATCAAGTAGTAAAGTGTAATGCCCCGATTTTTCATTTAATGAAAAATTATTTTATTTTGCACGTAGTGTGCACGTGCAATATTGTTTGGTGATTATTTTCATCATGATGAGTATAGATATTTAAATATGTGCTTTTAATTATTTTTATAAAGCCTTCTTTCAATTAGACAAAAAGCCTTTCTTCCTAAAGCCCAAATTTAATTTAATTTATTTTTTTATAATTATTATTTTGGCCCAAAACTAAAGCCCATGAGCTAATTTATTTTTAAATACAACTTGTAATGTAGAATACAATTTAAAGTTTATTTTATATAAAATATAATGTACAAATTTTTTTGGAGACCAAGTTGCATGCACGTGCATTGCACGTACACGTGCACAAGCACACTTGCATGGCCGGATTGGATCTTTGGAGGGGAAAATCAAATTTGAGTGGAGTCATGGTGGAGGTGGTTACTTGATTATGGGTAGTTAGTGTAACTCCTCCTTAAATCTAAACCATTTGTTCCTAACTCCTACTTCAATCTTAGCCATCCATTCTCTTATTTTTTTAGTATAAATACCCCCCCCCCCCCTTTGGCTAGTATTCTTGTGATAATTAATTCTTCCGAACCTATAGTTAAAATACATTATTTAGTAGTATTCATGTGAGTTAAAAGATTGAGTTTGTGTGGGAGTTTGTGCTTGCATCAAGAAGGAGGGGAGGCCGGTTTCATCAAGAAGGGGAGCTCTCGGTTTTTGGTGTGCTTGGAGGCTCGAGTGCGCGCTTCTAGGAGGAGGAGCATTCGTTTGCAAGGACATTCGTTTAGGAGGTTGCTAATTGTACTTTTCTTCAATAAGGTGGGTAAATTTTCTATATTTCTAAATAGGAATACATGCTAGATTGGAATGAAAAAATGATGCATGAAAAAGATTAATAAGAGTACACATTTAATTGGAAAATTGATCTATAAATTGATTGGAATGTGGGTGTGCAATTGTATGTGATTTGATTAGTAAAAGTCTAAATTTGGTGTGAATTAATTATGGCCATGGATTGTTGAAGAAAGTTTCATTATCTACTTCACGAATTATATACAAAAAGTTAGTAGATTGACAATGCTACTTTGTGTGTTTAAATGAATCTTTGTGTTATATTGAAATGAATGAATTAAAATATAGATTTGTATGTTTGGTAAGAGATTAAAAATAGAGAATTAATGTGAAGTTTGCCAATAAAGAGATTAGTGGTGTTAATTGTTGAGAAATGTCGAAAAAAAAAGAAGAAATGTGGTAGCATTAGTTTACAATTCGAATTAATTGTATGAAAAATATGTTTTAATTATTGAAAAAATTATTTTTATTATACTGGAGTATAATTTATGTTGAGAATAGCCAATCTGGAAATTTACAGTAAAATTTTATAAAGGCAAAGTGAAATGAGGACTAGTTGAACATCGAAATATTTTAATAACAGAGAGAATTGATTTAAATAAATTTTGAGTTGCACTATTGACAATCTGAGCGCGTAGCTCAAGTGGTCGGGATGGCTTTAATCGCTACAGTGGGTTTTCGGGTCTAAGGTTACTTGTTCGAATCCCCTGGTTACCATACTTTTATTTCATTTTAAAAAAAATATATAAGAACAGCGGCCGAGAATATTTAATGCTCTCAGCGCCTTCCTTAACACAAATAGCGTTCGGCCTAGTGGTTGTGCCTTCGGCAAGTTTGAAAAACATATTTTTTTGAGTGTTTTGGTGATCAAAAAATTATGGAAAAAATATGATTATTCTTCTAAAAATATATGGGACTTATGAAAAATAATTTAGGAATTATTTACATGAGATAAAATATGATTTGAGAATAAGTGTGTAAATAGAACTATAGTTCTACATTTATACTTTTGTGAAAATTATATCTTGCAAAAAGAACTTGAAATGAAGAATTGGAAAATTAATATAGCAAAGAAAGAAATTATATTATGTGATGTGATGTAACTTATTCTCATTTGAGAATAGTGTGGAAACTATGAAGTGTGAATATTCATTTAGTGAAGTGATTTCGATATGAAATTGATAATTGATGAAGTATATAATTAATTCTATGTATGATTATGGACTATTGAACAATTTAGAGATCATGCTATTGAAAAAGAAAATCTATTATGATTATGAAAATGAACTTATGAGTTGGAAATACTCAACTTTGAAAATTGTGAATTGAAATTGAAACAAAAGAGTAGCTAAGTCTCCCCCGGCAATTGAAAAGAAATGAAATAAAATTTGAAATGAAAGACCAAGGTTGGTCATGTTTGAATGAATGAATAAGCCCGGTTTAGTGGAGAGGCAAACTCTAGAGCTTTGATTTTGTTCATGATTCTAATAAAAACTAAGGATTAGTACATAGTGGAGACATGATGAAAGTGAGAGAAAACACAAGTATAAGTGTTAGAGTTTACGGTGCGGGTGTGTGAGCCACAGAATGCATGCTTGACGATTCAAGATATGGCGTGGGCACAACTCAGTAATGATCAGACTTTAGCCATGGCGTGGAATTCTCCTCCAGGTTTTCTGTACACGTGCTTGTACTCATAGATCATCTAGGATACTCACCGTAGTTACAGTAGTAGATTAAGTCATGGCGAGGGATTGAACCCTACAAAGATGAAGAACGATTAAGAGGCTTGCCCTCGGACCTATGTTGTATGGGATGCATAGAATCCGAACAAGTGTACATTAGTGTCATATAATATAAATAACTGCATTAAGGACTAAGTGCACAATCACAACACGACATCAATAGGGTAGTCCCTTTAGTTTGATATGTGACAAGTTTGTGTTTGTTAAATATGGAAAATGAGTTATACTATTTCCGGCATAGAGAGGATGGCCGTGTATAATGTTCGTCGGTTGAATAAACTGACGTACCCACAGTCTTATATGCAGGTAAGTGACATGATAAAGATTAAAGAGGAACAGATGCTTAAAGATTATTCAATGTTGTTTTACATTTATTTAAATGTTGTAATTTTTACTTCCGCTGTGCAGTGTAAATTGTAATGTTTTACTTGTAACTCTGATGTAAAATGAAAAGTTCAAATTTCCTTATAAAATTGTACTAAATGAAGTGGAAAGATCCTGTAGGACTCTCGAATTCAGTTGTATTTGGGATTCGGGGCATTACATAAAGTATCAAGTAGTCAAGTAGTCACGTGTCAAGTTGTCAAGTATCAAGTAGGATCTACGGATCTCCTCCGAGTACACCTCTCCTACAGGAATGTATGTAGTCGGGTAAGCAAGTGGGAAACACGGTCCTCCTTCTAAGTACACATTTCTGTATTTTCCACTACTAGATATTTTCCTTTAACCCCGGTTTGATTACTTGTTATTATTATTAAAGCAAGCATGAATGTGCACGAACAAGGCAAGAAAACATGGCAAGAAATAGAGAACAAGTTCAAGTTGGATAGAAGACATCAATGGCTGACAGAACAACCTATGATAGTTGGGAACAACGAGACTTTCAATTCTGGACCGCAAGACGTTCTTGCACTAAAACTGAGATTCCCGTTGCCACATGAATGTAAACTTGGATCCGTTAGAAATTCTAGAAACTAGACTCTCTGCCGAATTCAGTGCACATACACAAGTCGTATAACAACTACATCAACAAGGTTCAAAACAGAATTTTACACATAATTCATATTTAGCCAGAAATTACAAAGTTTTATTTATCAGCATGAAAAAGGTATAAAATACCATAATTAAATCTAGAAAAAATCTGGTGGGTTCCCTAGCATGTCTAGTCTTAGAATATAAAATTTCATAAAATTCCATTACAGATAGCATAGTCAAATTAATTTGGAAAGCAGATTGATGCTGCAAAATTTATGAATCTGAAGTTTTAGACACAGCAGTACTGAAATAGTGATAAATCACAAAATACAACTCGAAAATCAAATCCGTCAAAAGGATTGTAAAAGAGACATACCAGGCTACATTTCATATTCACAAATTTTTAATCAACAGTGACTGGAATCAGGTTGAAAATAGAGTTCTTCACTAAACAACATGCAGTTTGGAAATATATTGGTTTGTTTCACATGCATGAAATAAGTTAGAAGAGTCATTAAACAATTCTACAATAATTAGGGATTGATCCCAGTCATGTCTAGATGTACTCAGAAATATATTAAATCCAAATTTTACTTTTAACATCAGTTTTAAAATAATAAGACATGCAGCGATCTCATAAATCAGAATCTGGAAAATTACAACACAGCTGCAGTAAAACAGTGATAACTCACACATCAAAAATTGAAATTGAGATCCATCGAAAGTTCTGAAAAATAGACATCGAGTCCTACGAATCATATACACAAAATAATTCATTTTACTGACCTTAACATGGTCTAAATTGTTGTACCAGATCAGGGCAGCAGCAAAATAAATTTTTTTTCATGCATTTAATCAAACAACTCATCTACAATAGATCCAAATTAGAGTATGATATTAAACATTATATATTAGATATTCAAATCAACATGGCATGGGTATTAACAAGTCTACTACGGGATAACATATCTAGCACATCAATCATGTAACAAAATCCACAACATACAATAGATCACGAAAGAGTATATATATATATATATATATATATATATATATATATATATCAAGAGTCTATCTAGATCTAAATTTATTTTAATATAGTGTGTGTGTGACAACTTATTATGATGGATCATGACTACGAAATTATGCAGACGGATCAAGCAAT
This sequence comes from Hemerocallis citrina, assembly GCA_017893485.1. Lineage (NCBI taxonomy): Eukaryota > Viridiplantae > Streptophyta > Magnoliopsida > Asparagales > Asphodelaceae > Hemerocallis > Hemerocallis citrina. The sequence goes on from CM030362.1 coordinate 201,212,819, forward strand.
GAGACCAAGATTTTCAAGAGATCATCATGAGAACAAACACAAAACGAGAGCAAGACTACATGCCGTATTTGTACTTGTATATGAACAAATAATATACAAGTTACTTGCCTTGGTGAAGACGACGAATCCGACGAGAATAGAATAACGGGAACGGATCCTAGCAATGAACACAAACACAAAGACTCACAACAAGCAGGGGCTTGCGGGATTAGAGAGTTGACGGGACACGGCAGTAGGCGAATGAGACGATGGCGGCGATGGGGAGGCTCAGTGGAAGTCAACAGGGTGAGGGGTGGATGAAGGCCGAGGAGGATGAAATGTAGGGGTGCTCAGGTGGAGGCTTGGGATGAGGAGGAATTGGAGATGGCGGGGGTGCGTGTGTGGCGTCGTTGGAGGCGCGACGGGCAGTGCAACAACTAGAAGGCGGCCGGCGGCGGGTGCAGGATGTAGAGGGATAGGGTGAGGGATAATTAGAGTTGGAGATGAGAGAGTGTAACCCCTATTGCTCATATTTTGTATTTTTAATTATTATTAATAAAATTCATGAACTATTTATTTTCTGGTTGTATTTATTTATTTTTTCTTTTATTGTATGGTGTCGTTTTCTTTCTCTTGTGATCCATTTTATTTGATTCAGCTTTTTGTTCTCATTTTATTTTGGCCTGTAATTTGTTCTTGAACTTGTATATTGTTTAAACCTTTTTCTTGGCCGAATTGTCTCTTATTGGGTTTTTCTTGTCCTATTGGATACTACCCAGTTCAGCCAAGCCCATATTGTTCCTATTTATACTCCCTAATTGAACCCTAACCCTAATTATCTAAACCCTAATACAATCTCTCTCTCTCTCTCTAGCCGTCTCTCTCTCCCATCCCCGATCACCAGCTGACCCCCTATCCCGACCTTCCCGTCGCAGTCGTCATCTTCTTCGGTGACCACACCGACCACCAACCCTCCTACTTCCCCTCTCCGACGTCGCAACACCCCAAGGCCGAGACCCCCCCTCTTTGCTACCGTCGTCTTGTTCAAGCACAGTACAATGTGATGCCCAGCACCGTCGCTGTTTCCTATCGCCGCCCTCTAGTGCTGCCGCCACCGTCGTTCAGTGGGTGTCACTACTTTTGCTGGTGTTGCTCCTGCCGGACTTGCTGTTGTTTAACTACTATCTCTTTGTGTGTGTGCTTTTGTGTGCACGTGCTTCGGGTGTTGGAGTTCTCATTCTCGTTTGTGTTCGTTGTGTTCGTTGTCCGGGAATTCGTTCCCGTTATTCTCTTTGCATCACCATTTTCGTCGTCAACTATAAGGCAAGTAACATGTATTCTTTTTGTTGTATAGTACAAGTACTAAATACCGCCTGTAGTGTAGTTGCTTCAAGATCTATCCTCATGAATCCCTTGTTTGATCTTGTCTCTAGTTGTTGATCCATCCGTAGTTGTCACATTACACACACCACATGAAATAACCTAGAGAAAATCACTTCTTGATGTGTGCATGCATGTTGTTCATATGATCACAAATGCTTGATTGTGTTAGTCATAATATAACTTGTTGTAGACTTGTTAAACACCCTATACTATGTTGCTAGGACATCTAGTATACCATATTTCGCTTTTTGTTATGAGTTGGATGAGTTCCATATGAGCTAGTTGATTTTAGGCTTGAAGGAGATTTATGTTTTTGCCGTTACCCCGTTTTTCTTCAGTATTTTAGACCCTATTAGGGTCAGTATATGAAAATTATTTGTAAATATGAATTATAAATAATTCTGTCTACTTTCCATATTTTCCGACAGATCTCAATTTCGATTTGTGAGTTGCAAGTTATGGCGATTTTACTACAGATGTGTAGAAAATTCCAAATCCAGTTTTATATGAATTCTATAGAATAATTCATTTTTATACTGATGTTAAAGATAATATTTTGATCCAATATTTTTCTGATTACAACTAGACTTAATTGGGAATAGCCCCTAAATTTTGTGGATTTAATTGATGAATTTTATAAACTATTCTATACTTGCAAACAACTATTATACTTGCAGAATTTTCACGTTGTTCAGTAAAAAAACCTTAATTTCAACCTGATTCTATTTGATGTTTATAAAAACTTTATGAATATGAATTGTAGCCTACTGTATCTATTTTATCACCCTTTTGACGGATCTGAATTTCGATTTATATTTTGTAATCTATTGGTGTTTTAGTACTGCTGTGTTTATGATTTCAGATTTACAAAAATTAGTGTATCTTGTTGTTTCCTTACTTTACTTGACTATTCTATCTATGTTGGAAAATTATGAAACTTTGTGAAATACCTGTAGCGCCCCGAATTCCTAACATAGGAATTCGTGACACACTCCTGGATTTTTCTTTAAATGAGTCACAACACGACGACAATCACAGGAAATTAAAACTTTTATTACATCAAATTGTTATTACAATGTTCAATGATTACAACATTTACAATTAATTGGTACAACATGAATGTACAATAAAATTTGGACAATAACTTTTACTTGGATGCTATCTCCGGCTAGAGTTTTCCCGCGCTCCCAAGCCGGCAATCTTGAACACATAACTGTAGGCACGTCAGTTGAATTCAACTGACGAAATGCTACATTCCGCTATCCTCTCTATGCCATAATATAACGATTCCAACCTCAACAACCACAAATATTTGCTGCGAAGAAAAAGGTGATGTCAAATAAGTGTCGGTGTATGACATGGTCTAATCTAATGCACATACTATGCACACATGCTCCTAAAGCTAATGCACGCTTGGTTGAAAGATATGCATCACATACTACACATTCCCCATCAAACGACGTTCTTCAGTTGATGGATCTCGATCTCCCGCTATGCATCCTACTCTGGTGCTCTCTCCTGTGACTGATTCCAGTGATCATGAGGCTACAGTCGTCTGGCTTACTCCAGCCGTTGCTGTCAATAGTGGTGTCCATTACCTCGTGTTTTACGAATTATGCTCGGGATCTCAGCCGCAGGCTTACTCCGTCACGGCTGGGGTTCCAGTCGCAGGCTTACTCCGTCCCGACTGGACCCATGGTATGTTGCTGTATCTACGTCTCCTCAGACCTCACCAAAAGTCGATATACGGACATCAGAGCTCATTGCCGAAGGACATAGAGCCTTTCCCATGGAATCTTGCTCATCGGGCCATTCTCTAAGCCTCCTACCCGCATGGATGAACAAAGGACCTGACAGATATAGGGTTTCCCCAACTCTACTACCCTGGTCCTTACACTAGAACAGAACTTGCAATCGAGACGACGTCAACACTCCAAACCTCCTCAAAGGTTGTTATGGACTTCAAGGCATCCATGCTGAAGACAGCGGAGCCCCCACAGAGTTTCACTCCCAAGGGCAGCTCGGGGTCCCTGTCTGCGTTAAACGAACCTAGGATTTGACCAGGCGTGATGACGTCATGCGTCACCCTGACAGGCGAACACCCTCACTAGTGCCTATCCTTACATTCATCCAAGACTGGATCTAGTCCTACCCAAGTATCAATGCTATCCCACTCCAAGATTAAGGATAAGAATAATTACATTGTTACTAGCATTTCTTTTATCACCCGATTTCTAAAATCCATGACTCTAGCTAATCTCTATTCCTCCTTCATTTTTCTTATTAGATGTATGAACCTCTAGGCGAGCCTAGAACTATCTCATATTACCCATTTCCCTAGTTTGATGATCTATCTACCATTTCCAATTCCTAACTTGGTAATCAACTTAGTTTGCTATGAACAACTATTTAAGTTCTACTTGTAAACTCTTTCTAGTTAGTTACCTGTTATTATTAGTTGATCTTAACCCATCCCATACTAGGACTTAACTAGCCCTCAAGTCCGGCCCAAGGGTTGACCCGCCTCGGCCCACACTTGGCACGAACCAACGACAACCCGACTCCATCGATCCATGCAACTGCTATCTACTCTTGAAGTTCGATCGCAACCTCAGCCCGACCAACACATGGTTCCTGCTAACCTTCATGCTCCACGGTCCTCGACAAGTGGTAGCTCCAAACACAACCATGGAATCCATCCATGCACGGCGAGTGGGTCGCGCACGAGTCATCTCCTCCAATGCGTTTGATGCGATACGGGTCCTATTCTACCCGTCTAGGTTTGTCAACAAGACTTAATCCTAGAGTCTCAATACTCAACCGATGTATCCCAACAAGGTACACTACACTAGGAGTAAGTCCTAACCCATGAACCCACAAAAGGGGTGCTAGAAGCCCTAAAAATGACAATTTATAATTCCAAACAGCAAGCATATGTTTGGCATTTATGCCAAAACGGTATCATTCCCGGTCCCGTTTTCTTGAAGAATCGCGATCCGGCGCTCCTATGCTTCTACCGAAGGTAGATAGAAAGTATAAGCACACTTTGGACATTGATTTCATCCCAAAGTGGTCAACAACAACACCCCAATATCCAATACAATTTTCACATCAAAACAGTGAACAACATTGTCTATATTGGGGTCTACAAATAATTAAGAGCTACTCTTAGCAAGGAACTTAAGATAATTTAAGTCCTGACTCATATCCACATCTTTAACATGATTTGTAACCTCAAACAGCAACTCTAAGCTATTAAAGTACAAGTTCAAACTCATTTTCATAAACATGGTGCAAAACAGTGAGCTCTAAGATTCACTGTGTTTTTGTCGTAACTTGCAAAAATTATATAAAATCGAACACTTATCCAAATCATGATTTCTTGGTCATTCCAGAAAGGTCTGTGTCTACTAAAACTTCCTAGTTTTAAGTTTCCTCATATAAGGTCGTTCACATGCTCTTATGGTTCCATCTTTTACAAGAATACAGATTTCCAGAACAGCACATCATATTAACACAGTCATGGGAAAAAAACCAATTAAAAATATTATATGGTGTCAGAACTTTATGAAATTTTAGATTCTAGATCCTGACACATGATGTTACAACACCTCCAAAAATCAGGTGATTCTACAAAGTAGAATTTTAATTATGTCTCTTTGAATGTCATAAAAATCAGAGCAATAACAGTAGCAGTTCTGTTTATTAAAATAACTAGCTGAGTTTGCATGATTTTATTAACATAGCTACAGTGGTCCAGAACTCATGAAATTAGAAACATACGTCTTAGATACATTCAACATTGACATAGTAAAATTTCATATCATTCCCATAAGCATGCAGCAAGATACAAGTCACTTTTCTCACAACAGTTACAACAAAAGCTTTTTCTTTTTCTTCTGACCAGCATACAAGTTTGCATTTTATTTTAATAGCAGAAAAAATAATAAAAATCTAGAAACATTACTGAAGGTGCAAGACTCATGAATGAACACAACAAAATTTCAGCCTTTTAACAGGATTTTCTGTTTTGAATTTCTTAACACAAAAATGAGTTATTAAGGTTCATTCTAGAGCATGCATGTCATTTTTCAGTCACTACAATCACCATTTAACAAGCAAAAACAAACAAAGTGGTTAGAAGCACCCACCTTGATGAGTTGATCAAAATGAGGTCCTACAAGCTCCTTGCTTCAAGCTTGACCTTCTTGCTCTTAGCACCTTGTCGTCTTGGCTCCTTGGCTCCTCCTCCTTGCTTGGCTCCTTGTTCTACTTCTCCTTGGCTCCAATTTCAGTATAGGGTTTGTTTGGGGGTGAGAATGGGAGTAGGAGAGTGTAGGTTTTAAAGTGGAAGAAGATAGGACTGTGAAATGGCAATTATTGCAATGTGGGAGGTTAAAATGCTAAAAGTGGGAGGGCGTTCAGATCTGTCCGGATTTGGCATGGGTAAGAGAAGGGGAATCTTTCATTTGATTGGGGTGGAAAGGAGGTAGAGTGTAAGAGTAGAGATAGTCTCATCATGAAGCAATTTGAATTCAAAAAAAGCCATAACCCTAATTCTTTTCCCTCCCTTTCCCTCCAAGCTTGGCCGGCCTCATCTTGGGCCCTTTTCATTTTTTTTTTTGTACAAGTCATGTCACACTACAAGTGTGTGTTCATGGCTCATAGGTCAAAAGAACATGATTTGAGTCCATGTCTAGCTTATGGTGAGTCTAGTTGAAGCTTATGAATTAATTATATACTAATAGTTTCAAAAAGAAATAAATAAATTAATATAGTATTTTACTGCTTAACAAATCATACATATATTCATATGAAAATCCGGGTTGTTACATCACTCCCTCCTTAGAATAGTTCTGTCCTCAGAACTACGCTTAGTGAGGAGGAAAACATGAGTTAATTCAAATGACTCGAGAAATACATTTGCTCATACAGGGTTCACAATCCCCGGCTGCTCAAGCCATCATCACGACAACTACAATGAGTTGATTTTCCTTCAAGTATCGTCTCTCTTCCTGAGGTTATCGAAGGTCATTCTCACTTCGTGGATCGTTCTGGGGCCTATTTCATTTCTCGTCTTGAAGATCATGAAGATCAATATCCATTTATGGATGTCACTCTCGTCCCGAAATACTGGAGGTCAATCCCACTCCACAGTTCATTCTGAGGCCTATTTCATCTATCATCTAGAATACTGGGAATACCCCACTTCGTGGATCATTCTGGAGCCCCCACTCATCCTTGAATTTTCTTTGTGGGCATTATTCTCATCCTCGAAATACTGGAGATCAATCCCACTCCACAGGTCATTCTGGGGCCTATTTCATCTCTTGTCTGGAATACTGGAGAATATCTCACTCTTTGGATGATTCTGGAGTCAATGTCCCACTAACCTGGTTGTGAATGCTGCTCTCGTCCCTAGAATACTGAAGACCAATCCCGCTCCACAGAACATTCTGGGGCCTCTTTTCATCCCACGTTCTGGAATACTAGGGAATGTCTCGCTCCATGGATCATTCTGGAGCCAACGTCACACAATCTTTCCTCTTGAGCTCGCTCTCATTCTGGAATACTTGAGACCAATTCCTACTCCACAGACCATTCTGGGGCTTATTTCATCCCTCCTCTGGACTACTGAGGAATGACTCACTCCATGGATCATTCTGGAGCCGATCTCTCACTCCTAATGCAAGATCTCCACGTGCCTCCCAGCCTTCGGTTGCTGCACATGAGGGTCGGTGACCACTTCCTCCTTAGAAAAAGGATACGACCAAGATATGCCGCTCCAGCCTTCTCGAATGAGGGCCGCTTCGCTGCAATCCACCACGACTTCGGTCGCAGGGTTGCCCCCTGTGACACCTTGCCAGTATTCCAAAAAGAATTTAACCCCCAGGAATAGCACAACACACCATTACAAAACACAACATCATAATTAACTTAGCATCCCAAAAATCCAGGTATATAAAGGAGATTACAACATTCTGTTACCTAATCAAAAGACAAAATGATCCACTATGGATCCTCTATGCTAGTGATAGTATCGCAGTTTCCTGCATCTCCTTAGTCAATGTGAGATTCATCCATGGCGGAAGTGTTTCTTTCCCTTATCGACCGCTTTCTGAGTCTGGCCATCGGTGTTCCCTTGTAGTTGTGGACAATCCGAATTCTTGTGCCCGTCCCTTTTCGCATTTATAACAAGTACTTGCCTGAGCCTTCTTGGGGCACTGACTTTTAAAATGTTCTGGCTCTCTACAGAAGTAACAGGCTATTGTCTTGGTGTTTCCCTCTGTGGTGTTAGATTTCTTAATTTTTTAAGTTGTGGTTTGTCCTTCGAAACTTGCTGCAGTTGCGGGTCTCTTTCCCTGGCTCCTTGTTTCAGTCTTCCCAAGTGATCGGTGCTTCCAAGTGATCAGTCCTTCACCCAGTCCGCGCTTGACGGACTGCCACCACACACCAGCGCCCTTTTCCAAGAGGAACGTCGCAAATTTCACCTTGCTCCCATTAGGGATTTCCAGCACTTCAAAGACGGTTTCAACCTGGCGGATCTAGTTGTCTGCAACAGTGGGGTCTACTTTTCCTTCGAAAATAGGTGACTTCATCCTTTTAAAGGACTCCACCATCTTCACTAAATCAGGGATAGCATTTCCCACGTTGCCTGCAGGGGCTACGGGTGGTTGCACGAAATTACGTTGCGTGTCCATGAAGGTGGCCATCGCCTGATACATGCATGCGAACTCGGTCTCGACATTGAGACCTCATCGTTGGCCGCAACCCCTTCATTTCTAGCTCTGTTTCTGCCACGGGCGTTCCTCGACATCTAGATAATAAAAATTAATACAAGGTTTCTAAGGTGATAAATATTATGATAGCAACATAAACCGCAATCAAAATCCATATAAATCAAAATATCATGCCTCATTTACTCATTAATAGTACCCTTAGTAGTTTCATTAACCAGTACATCCCCAAAACATCACAGCATAATAATGGTACTAAGAGTTTGCAAAAGAAAACAAAATATCCAAGATAACACATATCACTCAGAGATCACTCCCCCCAGCTCTCGGCTGGTCACTTGCTGACGAGCCTTCAGCCACGGTCATTTGGTCGAGCAGGTCTTGCATATCAGCGACCTGGAACCGCAATTGCTGATATCTGAGCTGCAGATCTCCTATCCTTTCCAGGTACTGGTGCCTCTGCAGCAACAATCTCAGCTTCCACTTCTGCCTTGACCTCTCCAGTTTGGCCACCCTCCTCTCAGTGGCACTCAGGGCATATGCACAATTCTCGAGGCGATCTTCGAGTTTCCCGTGGCTCCACTTGTATGCAGTAAGCTTACGGGACAGCAGGGCTACTGCCCTCTCGATAGCAGTGGGTGGTGGGGGTGGAGGAGTCTGAGTAGCAGCGGCTGGTACTACAATACCGTTACCGTTGGCCCATCCACTCGAGCCTGCAGCATCAAAGCTCGGCATTTGCAAAAGAAAATATGAGAATCGGCTCAGATATAGAAAATTATAAAGCATATTGTAAAACTGAAGCTGGAAGAGTAACAATATGAATTATAATCATCTACTATCAGAGTAAACCCAACTCTCACATCGCATCCAAGTCTAATCTCCTGTGGTGTTAGACTACAATTTGAAGTAAGCTTTGATACCAACTTTGTAGTGCCTCGAATTCCTAACATAGGAACTCGTGACACACTCCAGGATCTTTCTTCAAATGAGTCACAACACAATGAAAATCACAGGAAATTATAACTTTTATTACATCAAATTGTTATTACAATGTCCAATGATTACAACAATTACAATTAATTGGTACAAGATGAACGTACAATAAAATTTCGACAGTAACTTTCATTTGGATGCTTCCCCCCGCTAGAGTTTTTCCGCGCTCCCAAGCCGGCAATCCTACACTGATAACTGTGGGCACGTTAGTTGAATTCAACTGACGAAATGCTATATTCGGCTATCCTCTTTATGCCATAATATAACGATTCCAACCTCAACAACCACAAATATTTGCTGCGAAGAAAAAGGTGATGTCAAATAAGTGTCGGTGTATGCCATGGTCTAATCTAATGCACACACTATTCACACATGCTCCTAAAGCTAATGCATGCTTGGTTGAAAGGTATGCATCCCATACTACACATCCCCCAATTAAACGACATTCTTCAGTTGATGGGTCTCGATACCCCTCTATGCATCCTACTCTTGTGCTCTCTCCTATCTCTGATTCCAGTGATGGTGAGGCTATAGTCGTCCGTCTTACTCCAGTCACTGCTGTCAATAGTGGTGTCCATTACCTCGTGTTTTACCCACTAAGCTCGGGATTTCAGCCGCAGGCTTACTCCGTCGTGGCTGGGATTACAATCGCAGGCTTACTCCGTCATGACTGGGCCTATGGTATGTTGCTATATCTACGTCTCCACGAACCTCACCAAAAGCAGATATACGGACAGCAGTGCTCATTGCCGAAAGACATAGAGTCTTTCCCATAAAGTCTCGCTCACCGGGCCTTTTTCTAAACTTCCTGCCCGCATTGATCAACAACCGACCTGACGGATATATGGTTTCCCCAACTCCGCTACCCTCGTCCTTACACTAGAACAGAATTTGCAGTCGAGACGACATCAACACTCCAAATCTCCTCAAAGATTGTTACGGACATAAAGGCATCCATGTCGAAGACAGCGGAGCCCCCACAGAGTTTCACTCCCCAGGGCAGCTCGGGGTCCCTGTACGCATTAATCGAACCTAGGATTTGGCCAGGCGTGATGATGCCATGCGTCCCCCTGACAGGCGAACACCCTTGTCTGTGCCTGTCCTTACATTCATCCAAGACTCGATTTATTCCTACCAAAGTATCAATGCTACCCCACTCCAAGATTAAGGATAAGATTAATTACATTGTTACTAGCATTCTTTTATCACCCGATTTCTAAAATCCATGACTCTAGCCAATCTCTAATCCTGCTTCATTTTTCTTATTAGATATATGAACCTCTAGGCGAGCCTAGAACTATCTCATATTACCCATTTCCTTAGTTAGGCGATCTATCTACCATTTTCAATCCCTAATTCGGTAATCAACTTAGCTTGCTATGAACAACTAGTTAAGTTCTACTTGTAGACTCTTTCTATTTAGTTACCTTTATCATTAGTGGATCTTAACCCATCCCACACTGGGACTAAACTAGCCCTCAAGTCTGGCCCAAGGGTTGACCCGTCTCGGCCCACACTTGGCACGAATCAACGACAACCCGACTCCGTCGATCGCCGCAATCGCCATCGACGCTTGGAGTTCGATCGCAACCTCAGCCCGACAAACACATGGCTCCTGCTAACCTTCACGCTCCATGGTCCTCGATAAGTGGTAGCTCCAAACATAACCATGGAATCCATCCATGCACAGCGAGTGGGTCAGCCCACGAGTCATCTCCTCCAACCGGTTCGATGCGACACGGGTCCTATTCTACCTGTCTAGGTTTGTCAACAAGGCTTAATCCTAGAGTCTCAATATTCAACCGATGTATCCCAACAAGGTACAGTACACTAGGAGGAAGTCCTAACCTATGAATCAACAAAAAAGGGTGCTAGAAGCCCTAAAAAAGACAATTTATAATTTCAAACAACAAGCATACATTTGGCATTTATGCTAAACCGGAGTCTTAATTATGTCTCTTTGAATGTCATAAAAAACAGAGCAATAACAGCAGCAATTCTATTTATTAAAATAACTAGCTGAGTTTGCATGATTTTATTAACATAGCTACAGTTGTCCAAAACACATGAAATTTGAAACATAAGTCTTAGATACATTCAACATTGACATACTAAAATTTCAGATCATTCCTAGAAGCATGCAGCAAGATACAAGTCACTTTTCTCACAAAGTAACAACAAAATCTATTTCTTTTTCTTCTGACCAGCATGGAAGTTAGAATTTTATTTTAATAGAACAAAAAATGATAAAACTCTAGAAAAATTACTGAAGGTGCACGACTCATGAATGAACATCGTATAAAAATTTCAAGTTAATCCAACCTGTAGTGTTCATGTTATGAGCTACGGACTGACAACAGAATTTCAGCCTTTTAACAGGATTTTCTGTTTTGAATTTCTTAACACAAAAACGAGTTGTTAAGGTTCATTCTAGAGCATGCTTGTCATTTTTCAGTCACTAAAATCACCATTTAATAAGAGAAAACATACAAAGAGGTTAGAAACACCCACCTTGATGAGTTGATGAAAATGAGGTCCTACAAGCTCCTAGCTTCAAGCTTGACCTTCTTGCTGCTAGCACCTTTTCTTCTTGGCTCCTTGGCTCCTCCTCCTTGCTTGGCTCCTTGTTCTCCTTCTCCTTGGCTCCAATTTCAGTATAAGGTTTGTTTGGGGGTGAGAATGGGAGTAGGAGAGTGTAGGTTTTAAAGTGGAAGAAGATATAAGTGTGAATTTGTAATTATTGCATTGGGGGTTCAGATCTGACCGGATTTGGCATGGGGAAGAGAAGGGGAATCTTGAATTTGATTGGGGTGTAAAGGAGGTAGAGTGTAAGAGTAGAGATAGTCTCATCATGAAGCAGTTTGAGTTCAAAAAAAGCCCTAACCCTAATTCTATTCCCTCCCTTTCCCTCCAAGCTTGGCCGGCCTCATCTTGGGCCCTTTTTATTTTTTTTATTTTTTTTTTGTACAAGTCATGTCACACTACAAGTGTGTGTTCATGGCTCATAGGTCAAAAGAACATGGTTTGAGTCCATGTCTAGCTCATGGTGAGTCTAGTTGAAGCTTATGAATTAATTCCATACTAATAGTTTCAAAAAGAGAAAAATAAATAAATATAGTATTTTAGTGCTTAACAAATCATAAATATATTCATATGAAAATCCAGGTTGTTACAATACCATATGACTTATATAGATTTTCTGAATTCGGCCGGGAGTCTATTTTTCAGATTCTCTGACAGATCCAGGTTTGTATGTTTGTGGCAACGGGAATCCCAGATTTAGTGCAGTACTGTCTTGCTGTCCTGAACTATAATTTTCGTTGTCCTACTCTTTTATGTGTTGTCTTTCACCCGTGCATGTTTATCTTCCAACATGAACCTGTTACTTGATCATACCATGTATTTCTTGCTCTGTTTATACACATATATGCCTGTTTGATAATAATAACAAATAACCCAGCCGGGGTTAATGGAAAGACCTTTGTAGTGGACAATATAGGTATGTGTACTCAGAATGGGGTCGTGTTCCCGTTACTATATGCTGCCATATTTTATGATTACATGATTCATGCTTGTTATTACTATATGCTGTCATGTTTCATAACAACTTGATTCATGCTTGTTATTACTATATGCTGCTATGTTTCATGACTACATGATTCATGCTTGTTATTACTATATGCTGCCTACATGATTCATGTTTGTTATTACTATATGCTTCCATATTTCATGACTACATGATTCATGCTTGTTATTACTATATGATGTCACGAGTTCATGATTACGTGATTCGTGCTTGTACTTGTTACTTGACTTGACGCCTAAGTACACGGCCCTATAAAAACCCACCACTAGGCCTAAACGAAATTTGCATGCAAGTAGCAATCATATGGTAAAAACATGGGACGCATGAAGTGTTACCTAGATAGGACTAGATACAAGACTTGAAACAACATGATCATTTGGCACTTGCTACTTGTTACTTGTTACTTGTACATGATACTTGACATTTGACACTTGTTACATGCCACTTAAACTCGTTCATCTTGACATGCTAGTTGTTTTATTTTGGGGTCATGTCTATTCCATGCTATGTTTGTTTCCGCTGTTACTCTATATTTGTTCATTCTTTTCCTGTACTTGTTGTCTGCACTACAAGTGGCCCGTAACTTGCATTGACGGGCATTTTTTCTCTTTCCTTTTTCCTGCAATTTGTTAAATTACAGATTTTGGTGATCAGCTTTCTGATGGAGTAGGTGATCTAGGATTCTAGTTGCTGGAATTTCCTGCTATTCTTGAATAAATGAAATTTTCTACTTTGATTATTTTGTATTGGGCAGTATGACCCAAAATTACTGACTTGTTCAGATCTAGTTTATTTGAGATTATTAAATTTTGTTTCAAATAAATTCTTGTTGGTATATTGATTCATATATGCATGCATAGTTGATTTCTCCTTGTCATCTCTTGATTATTCTTGTACTTGTTATAAAGATCCTGACAGCTTATGAAATGGTGAAAGCCATTCGCTGGACTTAGTCACGTATCCATATTCCGTATTCTCTTTTTGGAAAGCGGGGCGTGACAAAGTTTTTAGTGCTATCAGAGCACAGTTTTGGCTAATGTATTAGTTTGACTGATATATTAGACATGCTTGGCTCGATTTGGGATTGGCTCAACAGTACACAGACCATGCATACATGAATGAATTATAATCAACTTTGATCTGGATGATAATTATTTTTGAGCTTGTGCAGACAATGGCTCGAAAAGGTTCTACTTCTTATCCTTAGGAAGATCAACTCCGGCTTGAGGCCGTTACCAATGTGTTAGAACGGTTGATCAATATACAGCAAAACCATAGCAACCTTGTGATGGCTGCTTTGGAAGCTGCCCGGGTTCTGCCTCCCACTGTGCCTATGCAGGAAGCTCTCCCTCCTCGTCCAAGTACAATCACGAATTTTATGAGGATGCATCCTGACAGATTCTCCGGCACTGAGATTCCTTTGGAGGCCGAACAGTGGTTGATCCGGACTGAGGAGTTGCTTTTGGCAGCCCGAGTTGCTGATGCTGATAGAGTGGATGTGGTGACCATCCAGCTAGTGGATCTGGCCCACACTTGGTGGAGGTCCGAGTCCAAAAGGCTCGAACGGCCTATTGCTTAGGCCACGTTCACTAGGAGCTTCTTAGAGAAGTTCTTCCCTAGTTGCACTCGAGTTGAAATGGAGCAGCAGTTCCTGGCCCTGAAACAGGTTGGTCGTTATTTCTATTTTGGAATTTTGTTACATATTATTCATGCAATGTTGTAACAAGAGACTTTCTTGAATCAGGGCTCCAGGTCTGTGGATGAGTATACAGCAAAATTTACCTGACTTAGCCGCTTCACAGCCATTCTTGTGGCGAACGAGGAGGATAGGGCTCGTAGATTCACGTTGCGACTTGAGCGAGATATTCGGGTGTAGCTCGTCTCCCTTCGCTTGCGTACTTATGCTGACGCTCTTGAGGCAGCTCGAGCTCAGGAGCAGGTTCGTGGCAGGTTGAATCCTCCCCGACGGACTGTTCCGCACTCCTTTGTTATTGCCAGGCCTTCTAGTGGGCCAATTCGGAGGCCTGTCCCAGCCCATCCGGTCAGGGCAGCTCCTTACCCTTCTACCGCTTCTCGGAGAGAAGAATTCTGCGATTTCTGCCAGATGACCTAGCATGTGCGCAGAGACTACAGACGTGCCAGTCAGCGCTATTTTGGTTGTGGTGCTACTGACCATTCATTGTGGGATTGTCTGCAGCAGCAGCGGATGGCTCTTCCAGCCGGGGGTCTAGTTCAGCAGGTAGCCCCAACTCATGGTCCAGTTAAGGCTGTAAATCAGGCCAGACGAGATCGAACAACCATATGTTCAAGCTCAGACCGAAATTCTACTCGGACGGGCGGCTCAGTCTAGGTCGGAAAAAGTTTTTATAGTTCGAACTCAGTTCGATAAAGCATCGGACAACAATAATACTCGGACGAACTTATGTCCGGCTCGAGCACGGTAAAGAATCGGACCTAATAATTTGTCCGAGTTCGGTTCGTATAACAGTTCGGATGGTCCACGGTCGGACCATTTATTGAGTCAGACTCAGATGAACGACGGACCGTCCTGTTCATTTTACACCCCTAGGTCGAGTTAGGCCATCGCTTCCTCTGCAGCGCCAGATTGTCAATCAGAGAACCGCTGTCCCCAGGAAAGGTCAGGCTTTCAACCTGACTGCTGCAGATGTTGATACAGCAGAGGGTGTTGTTGCAAGCATATTTTGCATTTTGTTGTTTTTTTGTTTCTATTTTGCTTCTTTCATTCCTCTTGCATTATTCTTTCATATTGTCTTTCTGCACTGTGTTTTTCTCACCCTTGATCATCAATTCTTTTCCTCTTGCTTTTGATTCTATCTTAGGTGTTGTCCTTGTTTGTTCTTTTTCTGTTCATGTTCTCTTTGATTCCAGGGCAACCCATTCCTTTGTCTCTTCCCGCTTTGCGGCTCGCCATTAGTTGCAGTGCAGCATCATGTCAGAGGCTTAGAACATTGTTGCAGGTGACGGTATTGTCGTTTGTTTCTGGGAGTGCAGGCAGAGTCCTGTGGTTATTGGCAGGTGCATATTTCAAGGCTGACCTGATTGTAATTGGGAATTCAGAATCGACGTCATTCTCGGTATGGATTGGTTGGGTGAATCCCACGCCATTATTGATTGTCATGCCAAGAAAGTTGTATTCCGAATCCTAGGTTGTGTAGAGTTTGAGTTCCATGCCAGGGAGATGTCCCTTGGCCGAGCTGAGACTGCAGTTGATCAGGATGTTTGTGCGATGGAATTGCACTCAGGCTGTGAGACTGCACCACTAGTAGTGCAGAATTTCCTGGATGTTTTTCTAGGGGAGTTGCCTGGCTTACCCCCTGATAGGGATGTAGAGTTCAGTATTGAAGCTTAGCCTGGTACGGTGCCTATAACGAAGAGTCCCTACAGGATGGCACTGATTGAGTTAGTAGAGCTTAAGGTGCAGAATCAGGATTTGCTTGATTTGTGGTTCATCAGACCCAGTGTTTCATCGTGGAGTGCTCCAGTCCTTTTTGTCAATAAGAATGATGGTAGTCGTCGACTGTGTATTGATTATCGAGAACTGAACAGTGTTACTATGAAGAACCAGTATCCGCTGCCCTGGATCGATGACTTATTTGATCAGTTGAGCAGAGCAGCTAATTTCTCGAAGTTAGATCTTCGTTCTGGGTTTCATCAGGTCAAAGTGAAGGCGACTTATGAACAAAAGACTGCATTCGGGACCAAATATGGGTACTATGAGTATCTTGTGATGTCGTTCGGGGTCACGAATGCGCCGGCTGTATTCATGAGTCTTATGAACAGGGACTTTTCCTAGTTCTTGGGTAGATTTGTGGTGGTCTTCATTGATGACATTCTGGTGTATTCTCGAAACCGGGAGGATCATGCTGAACATCTTAGGTTGGTTCGGCAGACTTTGAGAAAGAATCAGCTCTATGGAAAACTCAGCAAGTGTGAGTTTTGGCTCGACAGGGTTACCTTCTTGGGGCACATTATCTCGGGCGATGGTATCTTAGTGGATCCGTCCAAAATTAAAGTTGTGAAGGATTGGCCAGTTCCCAAGTCAGTTTCAGAGGTGAGTTGTTTCCTTGGTGTAATTCGTCCAGGATTTTTTGAAGATAACAAGACCAATGACTAAGCTGACTGGGAAGGATCAGAAGTTTTGTTGGTCTGCGGCTTGCAATGAAGCTTTTGCTGAGTTGAAGAACAGGCTGATGTCTGTGCCAGTGTTGGCTATTCCAGATGGTTCAGGCAGATTTGTAGTTCACTGTAATGCTTCGAGCAAGGGTCTTGGAGCAGTTTTGATGCAAAAGGGTCGAGTCGCTGCTTATGCATCGAGGCAGTTGAGGCTGCATAAGAAGAACTTTCCGAATCATGATTTGGAGTTAGCGACAGTGATCTTTGCTTTGAAGCTGTGGAGACATTATTTACTTAGGGACTGAGTGGAGATCTTTACAGACCATAAAAGTCTTAGGTACGTCTTCACCCAGAAGGAGTTGAACATGAGGCAAATGCGTTGGTTGGAACTTATAGCCAATTATGACATCAGTTTACAATATCATCCTGGTAGAGTGAACTTGGTGCCAGATACTTTGAGCAAGAGATCGGCAGCTATGTTCCTGACTCAACAGAGAGATTTGGTTGAGTAGATGCGGAGGTTGGAGTTGGATGTGTTGTTCCCGAGTTCTTATTAGAGTTGTTTGGTGCTCCAGCTTCAGTCATCCTTGTTGATCAGATCAAAGCAGTTGCAGGGTTTCAGAGCAGAAGTTGAGGCTGGTTCCCGAACAGATATGGTTATTCATGCTGATGGATCACTTCATTTCGGGTCCAGGTTGTATCCCGAAGGGTGAATTTCATCAGAGGTTGCTTGAGGAAGCCCACTAGTCATCGTATTCTATTCATCCTGGAGGTACTAAGATGTACCGGGACTTGAAGCTTCATTTCTGGTGGCATGGTTTGAAGAGGGCTGTGGCTCCATTTGTGTCTCAGTGTTCGAACTGCCAGCAGGTGAAGGCAGAGCATCAGAGGACCGTCGGACTTCTTCAACCGCTTCCCATTCCGGAGTGGAAATGGGAACACATCACGATGATTTTGTGACCGCTTTGCCGAGGAGTCCTAAGGGTCACAATGCCATTTGGGTAATTGTCGACTGACTGATGAAGAGTGCTCACTTTATTCCCTTCCCAGTCGGACAGTCTACTAAGAGCCTAGCTGAGAAGTACATGCAAGAGATAGTCAGACTTCATGGGGTTCCAGTTAGTATTGTATCCGACAAGGATATGAGATTCAGGTCTCAATTTTGGGAGAGTCTTCAGAGTAGTTTGGGGAGTAAATTGAAGTATAGTACAGCTTTTCATCCCCAGACTGATGGACAGTCAGAGAGGACCATCCAGATTCTAAAGGCCAGTCTTAAAGTTGCACCGCTCGAGGCACTTTATGAGCGGAAGTGCAGATCACCAGTATACTGGGATAACATTGGTGAGAGAAAGTTGTTGGGTCCAGATTTGATCACCAGGATAGTTAATGCGGTGACTCAGATCAGAAAGAACTTGCAAGCAGCTCAGGATAGGCAGAGGCGATGGACTGATGTCCATCGGAGAGCTTTGGAGTTTGAGGTTGGTGACCATGTTTTCCAAAAGGTATCGCCTTGGCGATGTGTCATTCGGTTTGGTGGTGGGGGCAAGCTCAACCCTAGGTTTATTGGACCATTTGACATTGTGGAACGAGTAGGCAATGTGGCCTATCATCTTGCATTGCCACTAGCTTTATCAGGAGTGCACGATGTTTTCCATGTCTCACAACTTAGGAGATAAATCCGAGATGAGAGCCACGTGATCGACTATTCTTAGTTGACCGTTCAATCGGATTTGACTTGTGAGATTCTACCAGTTTCTATTTTGGATCGGTGGGAGAAAATGCTTAAGAACAAGGTCATCAAGCTAGTTCGTGTTTCTTAGAATCCTCATTCACCGGGTGAGTCGACTTGGGAGTTGGAGGAGATTCAGCAGAAGTTTCCTCATCTGTTTGTGTAGCTTTTTGTTTTGTTCTTTCTTTTCCTTTCGGGGTTACCCTATGTATCTTCTGGTTGAATTTCGAAGACGAAATTCTTCTTGTTAGGTGAGTAGGACTTGTAACACCTATTGCTCCTATTTTGTATTTTAAATTATTATTAATAAAATTCTTGAATTATTTTTTTCTAGTTGTATTTTAAAAAAAAATTCTTTTATTGTGTGGTGTCGTTTTCTTTCTCTTGTGATCCATTTTATTTGATTCAGCTTTTTGTTCTCATTTTATTTTGGCCTATAATTTTTTCTTGAGCTTGTCTATTGTTTAAACCTATTTCTTGGCCCAATTGTCTCTTATTGGATTCTTCTTGCCCATTTGGATACTATCCAGTTCACCCAAGCCCATATTGTTCCTATTTATACTCCCTAATTGAACCCTAACCCTAATTATCTAAACCCTAATACAATCTGTCTCTCTCTCCTATCCCCGATCACCAGCCGATCCCTATCCCAACCTTCCCATCGCTGTCGTTGACTTCTCCGGCGACCGCACCGACCACCAACCCTCCTCCTTCCCCGCTCCAATGTCACAGCACCCCCAGGCCGAGACCCCCCCTCTTTTCTATCATCGTCTTGTTCGAGCGCAGCGCAGCGCGATGCCCAGCACCGCCGCTGTCGCCTGTCGCTGCCACCATCGTCGTTCAGTGGGTGTCGCACTTTCGCTGGTGTTGCTGCTGCCGGACTTGCTATTGTTTGGTTGCTGTCTCTTTGTGTGTGTGCTTTTGTGTGCTCATGCTTTGGGTATTGGAGTTCTCATTCTCGATCGTGTTCGTTGTGTTCGTTGTTCGAGAATCCGTTCCCGTTATTCTCTTTGCATCATCATTTTCGTCGTCAACTATAAGGCAAGTAACTTGTATTCTTTTTGTTGTATAATACAAGTACTAAATACCGCCTGTAGTGTAGTTGCTTCAAGATCTATCCCCATGAATCCCTTGTTTGATCTTGTCTCTAGTTGTTGATCCATCTGTAGTTGTTACATTACACATATGACATGAAATAACCTAGAGATAATCACTTCTAGATGTGTGCATGCATGTTGTTCGTATGATCACGTATGCTTGATTGTGTTAGTCATAGTATAACTTGTTGTAGACTTGAACACCCTATACCATGTTTCTAGGACATCTAATATACCATATTTCGCTTTTTGTTATGAGTTGGATGAGTTCCATAAGAACTAGTTGATTTTAGGCTTGAAGGAGATTTCTGTTTTTGCCGTTACCCCTTTTTTGTTCAGTATTTTAGACCATACCAGGGTGAATATATGAAAATTATTTGTGAATATGAATTATAGAGAATTCTGTCTACTTTCCATATTTTCTAACAGATATCTGTTTCGATTTGTGAGTTGCAAGTTATGGCGATTTTACTACACATGTGTAAATATTCTAGATTCAGTTTTATATAAATTCTGGAGAATAATTTTTTTTATACTGATGTTAAAGAAAATATTTTGATCCAATATTTTGCTGATTACAACTAGACTTAATTGGGAATAACCCCTAATATTTTGTGAATTTAATTGATGAATTTTATAAACTATTCTATACTTGCACACAACTATTGTACTTGTAGAATTTTCACGCACCTTAATTTCAACCTGATCCTATATGCTGTTTATGAAAACTTTGTAAATATGAATTGTAGCCTACTGTATCTATTTTAACAGCCTTTTGACAGATCTGGATTTCGATTTATATTTAGTAATCTATTACTGTTTTAGTACTGCTGTGTTTATGATTTCAGATTTACAAAATTACTGTATCTTACTGTTTCCTGATTTTATTTGACTATTCTATATATGTTGAAAAATTATGAAACTTTATTTTCTGCTACTAAACATACTAGGCAATACCCCATATTTTTTTTGGATTTAATCAGAAAGTTTTTATTCTTATTTCCTGTTTACGAATACAAACTTCTTATTTCTGTTTTCTGATTTCTGATTTCTGATTTCTGATTTCTGATTGAACATGTTTTCTGGATACAAATCTGTTTTGAGACTTGTTTTTGTGAAATACTATATGAATTATATATATTTTCTGAATTCGGCTGAATGTCTATTTTCCAGATTCTCTTATGGATCCAGGTTTGCATGTTTGTGGCAACGAGAATCCCAGATTTGGTACAGTACTGTCTTGTTGTCCTGAACTAGAATTTTCGTTGCCTTACTCTTTTATGTGTTGTCTTTCACATATGCATGTTTGTTTATCTTCCAACCTAAACCTGTTACTTAATCATACCATGTATTTCTTTCTCTGTTTGTATACATATATGCCGGTTTGATAATAATAATAAATAACCAAGCCGGGATTAATGTAAAGACCTTAGTAGTGGAGAATATAGGTATGTGTACTCAGAAGGGGACCGTGTTCCCGTTACTATATGCTGCCATGTTGCATGATTACATGATTCATGCTCTTTATTACTATATGCTGTCATGTTTCATGACAACATGATTCATGCTTGTTATTACTATATGCTGCTTTGTTTCATGATTACATAATTCATACTTGTTATTATTATATGCTGCCATGTTTCATGACTATATGATTCATGCTTGTTATTACTATATGCTGCCATGTTTCATGACTACATGATTCATGCTTGTTGTTACTATATGATGCCACGAGTTCATGATTACGTGATTCGTGCTTGTTATTACTATATGATGCCACGAGTTCATGATTACGTGATTCATGCTTGTACTTGTTACTTGACTTGACGCCTGAGTACACGGCCCTATAAAAACCCACCACTAGGCCTAAATAAAATTTGCATGTAATTGGCAACCATGTGGTAAAAACATGGGATGCATGAAGTACTACCTAGATAGGACTAGATACAAGACTTGAAACAACATGATCATTTGACACTTGCTACTTGTTACTTATACATGATACTTGACACTTGACACTTGTTACATGCCACTTGCACTCGTTCATCTTGCCATGCTAGTTGTTGTATTTTGTTTTCATGTCTATTCCATGCTATGTTTGTGTAATGCCCTGAATTTTTATTGAATGTGAAATTGTGATTTTACATGTGCACGTACAAAATTTTGTATAAATATTTTCTTATGAAATGATTTTCTATAACATGAACAAATAATTATTTTCTTTCCTTCTCTTTATTCTTTTTAAGCCCATTTTTTAGAAGTCTAAACATGTTTTTTTCTAAATTAAGTCCAACCTAATAAATTAAATATTTTATTCTAAAAGCCCACTTTTTTGTCGCCCATGAATTAATTACTCTTTTAATTAACTTGTCATGTAGACACATTTTGTAGACAATTTATTAATTTATATTGTACAACTTTAATTAGGGGACACTAGTTGGGACACGTGCTTACACGTGTGTGTGCATTGCACACCTTCTCCATTGGCCGGAAATGCATAGGAGGGAAGTGAGAGAGTGAGAGGTGTTTTTTTGGTCATGGGTGGTTGCTACAACTTTCCATTGTATCCTAGCCATTTATCTACAACCATCTAATGCAATCCTAGCCCTCCATTTCACCCTAAAACTAGTATAAATACACCTCCCTTGTATGCATACAACACTAAGAATTTGTGTAAAGAAAGAAAAATATATAGGGGAGTAAAAAGATTGAGAGAGAGTAAAAAGATTGAGAGCTTTAGATTGTGTGTTCCAACATAGAAGGAGGTCGGCTACTTCACCAAATGGAGGCTCGGGTTACATCAAGCTCAAGGAGGAGAAGGCAATTTGCAATACAACCTAGGAGGAGAAGGCTACTTTCTTGCATTCTAGGAGCTTTCATTTCGTTTTCTCCAATAGGTGGGTGTTTCTCATGCTTCTAAAATCTATATACCATGCTAGGAATGATTTGATGAAATTGTTAAAGAACAACTAATTGGAATTAGACTAATGTTTGCTTAATTAGCGATGAGATGGTAATTTAGAAAAATATTTGTTAAAATGGCTGCTAGTTGATTATTTTGAATTGAAGTGTTAGAAACTGTCATGATTGCCATGATAGATGTCTATGAATTATGCTATGTGAAGAAATTTATAATTATGAGATAAGGGATGAATTGAATGCTTCATGTGGAATTGTTGTTTAAATTAGAGTAAACATTGTTGTAGGAAAGAGGAGAATTTTGTATTCTAAATTGATGAAGATGGTTAAATAATGAGAGAAAGAAGAAATAAAGTATTTTTTTGTAGAAAATTATATTGTAAATTTTGTGAAAATGAAATTGTTCTAAATGTCGAAATTATGGACATAGAACACCAAATGAGATAAAAAAATGCATGTGTTATTGGTAAATATTGAATTTAAAAATACTAGTTTACCGTAATTGTATATACATTAAAATCTGGAGATTTTTAACTCAAAAAGAGAGAAGAAAAAGAACTAAAAACATTTTGGGAATTTGAAAAACCTAGCAGCACAGTCGACCAACTATATTGAAATAGTCGACTGCCCTGACTATTTGTTTTCAAGTTCAAATCTTTGTGGAACAGTCGACCGACTACACTGTAACAGTCGACTACCCTGACTATTGGTTTTCGAGTTGTAAATCCTCACAGAACAGCCGACTGTCCATGTTTTAACAGTCGACTGCCGTGAAATTTCAAATAATATCTGGATTTTCGGGCGATAATTTTCTATAACTTGTGACCTAGTATAAATAAGAATTTGAGGCTACTTTTGGCAAAAAAAAGAACTTATTATTTTATTAGTTTAAATTGTCTTTGAATAAAGAAAAATACATGCCTTGTTTAAAAGAGTTTTGAAATGAGTTTTAGCAATGAAAGTGTGAATTTTTGATAAAATGACATACAGTAATTTCATGGGAAGAATGAATTATGAATGTGACAAGTTAGAAAAAAAAACGAATTCTTTTGTTTATGCATGAGTTTGTACTTGAAAGTGAAATTGAATGTTATGACGAATTATGAAAGATTTTATGAGCATGAATACACAAATGCTATAAACATGAAAGGAAAATTATTGTTAATCATGAAAAAGACTTTATGACTGTGAAAACTCGATTTTGTGAATGTGAATTGAAATTGAGAACTAGAGTGTAGTTAAGCCTCATACCGACATTAAAAAGAGATATGTTGAAATGAAATTTGAGATGAAAGACCAAGATTGGGTCATGTTGAATAGATGATTAAAACCGGTATAGTGGAAAGGCTAACTCTAGAGAATTGATTTTGTTCATGATTCAAATAACTTAGGATTAGGTACATAGTGAAAAGGTGATGAAAATAAGAGAAAAACACGAGTATGTGGGCCTCGGAGCTACGGTGTGAGAGTATTCACAGGTTGTCTTCACGATGCGTCGTGATATGACGTGGATATGTCTCCAGGAGTCCGTACCGCAGGCGACACTCGTGGGGTGTTTGGTGACTGCGGGTGGTGTCATGTGCCATGACGGAGGCTGAATTGTCCATAGGTTCTTCACGATGCATCGTGACATGATGTGGGATTCCCCTCCAGGCTGTCTGGACATGAGCTCGTAACTCATAGAACATCTAGGATACTTATCGTAGTTACAGAAGTAGTTTAAGACATGACGAGGGATTGAACACTACAAGATAAAGAACGGTTAAGGGCTTGCCCTCAGACCTATGTAGTATGGGATGCATAGAATCTGAACAAGTGCACATTAGTGTCATCTAATATAAATAACTGCATTAAGGACTAAGTGTACCGCACAACACGACATCAATAGGATAGTCCCTTGTAGTTCTGTTTGTGATCAAGCTTGTGGTTTGTTTAAGCATTTGAGAATCGTTATACTGTTTCGACATAGAGATGATAGCCGTGTATAATATTTCGTCGGTTGTAAGCAACTGACGCGCTCACAGTTTTTATGCAGGGTAAAGTGATTTGGAAGACTAAAGAATGCATGTTGAATAAAGAATGATCCAAGTGTTGTACATTTCAGTTCATGTAATTTGTTGTAAATTGCTTCCGCTGTAAATATGTAATGAAAGTGTAAACTCTGATGTAACAAAAGGTTTTATTTCCTTGTAAAATTGTACGAAAGAAGTGTAAAGATCCTGTGGAACTTCGAATTCAGTTGTATTTGGAATTCGGGGTGTTACAATTTGCTTTCGTTGTTACTCTATATTTGTTCATTCTTTTCCTGTACTTGTTGCCTACACTACAAGCGGCCCGTAACTTGCATTGAAGGGGGTTTTGTTTCTCTTTTCTTTTTCCTGCAATTTGTTAAATTGCAGATTTTGGTGATCAGTTGCCCGATGGAGTAGGTGAACTAGGATTCTAGTTGCTGGAATTCTTGCTATAATTTATTTTCCTACTATTCTTGAATAAATGTAAGTTGCTACTTGGATTATTTTGTATTGGGCAGTATGATCTGGAATTATTAACTTGTTCAGATCTGGTTTATTTGAGATTATTAAAAAAATTTCGAAGTAAATTCATGTTGGTATATTGATTCATATATGCATGTGTGGTTGATTTCTCCTTATTATCTCTTGATTATTCTTGTACTTTTTGTAAAGATCTTGACAGATTATGAATGGTGAAAGTCATTCGCTAGACTTAGTCACGTATCCGTATTCTCTTTTTGGAAAGTGGGACATGACAGAGAGAGAGAGAGATTGTTTAAGAGATAATGACTGTAGGGAAAAGAGAACCAATTTGGTTGTGATTTAATGAGAATTTGGTAAGTTAGGATTTTAGGAATCAAGGGGGAGATATTAGGGAAAAGAACTGCTAGTTAGATAGATAGAGGTGAACGTGAGGAGAGATTTGAGTGAGACTGGGTAAAAGAGGGAATTCGGTTAGAAACCGGATCCAACAGGGTAGGAATCAAATAATAATTAATTAGGCCATGAATTGAATAAATTTAGAATTAAACAATTTATCTAGAGATTAATAATTGGCAGAATAATTTTAATCAAGAAGATTGAAAATCACAGAACTGAATCGACGAAAAAATAGATGGATTTTATTTAGAACAAAGAAACAGTTACACAGTTCCGAACGAACAAAAGAATACAATCAGGATAAATACTCAGGAAAAATAAATAAACTACAAAAATACAAGAAGGAACATAGGGGTTACAGTAACACCCCGTAATTTCATATATATATATATATATATATATATATATATATATATATATATAGAGAGAGAGAATGGTGTGCTTGCCCCATAGGAATTCCTATGGGGGGTTGTATGGATGTTTCTGTCGGTGGGGCCCAGGAGAGAAAAAAAGCAGTAGAGTGCTGTTGTCACTGTCGCTATCGTTGTAGGTGTCGTGGCCAGCTCGTGGGGCCCAGGCGCAAGCAGCAGGTGCTGCATGTGTGTTGACGTTGGCATGGGGCCCGCCCGAAGGGGGTTGCTAGGTGTCGTCATTGCAAGGAAACAACGGAGATGTGATTAAAATTGTCCCATATTGGGAGTATTGCAAAAATAATTAAATATAAATATAATTGTCAGGGATTAGAGGTCACCAATCAGCTATAGCACCTTTTATGAGGCAACCTGTAGTGTGCAGTTGTACTAATAAATTAATAAATTGTCTAAGTTTTGGGGTGGGGCGTTACACACAATTCTCAACAATCTTTGTATGGTTCCCACAATAACCCCAACTTTCAATGTGAATCACCACTTGGTTCAAATCAAATAAAATACTCTTTCTCTTATCCATCTCTAGAATGTCACTTTTCCACAACTCATCTCGATTAAGATTATCTCATTCCAATATAAACATTCATTTATCCATCAATAATTATATCATATCTCATCGATGATTAAGTAAACATTTCACTTCCCTAAAGTTCCCTTTATTTATAGAAACAAAATAATTGAATTATACTTCTTCAAATTTAAGCCCCAATGCTCTTTTCCATATTTGAAAACAAATTTGAATTTTTGGAAGATTTATCAACTTTAAAGATTTATCCCAAAAATATGAAATTTCACAATTTCAAAAATCAGAAATTTATACCTCTTTAAAATTGAGATAACTCTTTAAAAAAATTGAAATACTTGTTCTTCAAAACTGAAGGAGATAACTCTCTCAAAACTGAGAATCTCTTCCAAAAAGTTATAGTTCTATATATTCGAAATCACACTCAAACTTGTCAAAAACTGAATAATCATTTCTCTTTAAATCTAAAATCTATGTCTTCTTATCCTTAAGCACAGTGCATTAAAAAATGGATATTTAATTCTGAAAAATTATGTTTTTATTTACTCCATAACAATAGATTACATCGCCAAATTTATAGTCCATTTACACAAAATAGAAGCCCTAAATCATCAATAAACTTAAACTAGATTTTTATCAAAATGTGAAACTTGAAACTTTAGTTTGTGATCAACTAATCACTCAAAATTCACATATTGCCAAATATAAGTATATACATACACACACGTCCACCCTAAGGTTTGCAATATCAATTAGTACAAAAAAAAGATAGAAATTTTTTTATTCGAACTCCAAGAATTTACTCGTAACCATATATATATATATATATATATATATATATATATATATATATATATATATATATATATATATATATATATAAATTAGATATTTAATCCTTTAAATACTTCCCAACAAAAGAAACCAAGCCACGGGATTCGAACGCAAGACACGCACAAACACAGCACCAGCAAGCACTCGCTAGCCAGTGAGTTCATGTCGCCAGCTGTCATCTAGATTATTACACTCGAAACCGAGACCAGTGCACAATCCTAACCTTAATGGCCGAAACCCTCATCTTCCAAATCTGAATCTTTTGGATTTAGTTACACAATACTTCATGCTCTAATCAATGTAAATTAATCTATAAAAAATTCACTCAATAAAAATAGTGAATTGAACATAAAGATCTCATCTTTCAATGATCAACATGAATATTTAGAACATATGATAGACTCTTACCATTCACAATATTATACGGGTTCATGTAATCAATTTCCACTAATAAAATATGATCTTTCATGCACAAGAATATTCATTACTCAATAACAAATCAAATAGGAATTTTTTGCCCCCAAGATTTGATTTTTATCTTATATTGACATCCAATCTTTATCTAACAAACAATTTTCACAATCATCTCACAACAAATCATCATATTCATGCTAATATAATCATATTTCACAAAGGTTTAAATCCTAGCATGATTCTACTTTGCCCATGAGTAATAAAAACACAACAAGAGACATAGAGTCGATGCCCACCTTTTTGTCGATTCAACACAAGATCGAAGATGCCCTTCTCCTCCTTAAGAAATTGATCTCCACTCTTGAAACCACAAAAAATCACAAAGAAAAGCAAACGAAAGTGCTAGCCCAAATTCCTGTTGTCCATATATATATGGTCGGCCCAAATTTAGGGTTTCTTGAGGAAGTTTTTTCAAATAAGTCACTCTACAAACCCAAATTTGCACTATTCAATTATTCACCCAATCTTTTCAATTATAATTCAATCAAATATGGGTAGTATCTATACAAGAAAATATCTCCAGAACCCCCCCACAAAATGTGGGCAACCAATCTTAGAGTTTAAATTTTGCTCCAAATGTCTTTTTACATAAAAGCCCCCTTCTTTTAAAATATTTACAAAAATAGTTTCTCTTCTTCAAAAAAGTCCCAAAAAATAAAATAATCCAATTATAATTAGGGTAATTTATTCAGTAACTCAAATTTAAAATTTGCATCTCAAAAATATTTGCATGTGTTTTGCACGTGAAAAAATACAATTTCGCAAAAATTCAAAATAATCAAATAAATTAATTTCAAATTAGTTTATTAATTCAAAATAGTGTATTTAAATTTCTGAGTCATTACATTGTCGTTTGGGCCACATAAATGAGAACCGCATATCCAAACTCTATAAAGATGGATTCTTGGACTCATTTGATTTTGAATCATATGAGGTATGTGAACCTTATTTGTTAGACAAGATGACAAAAGCTCCATTCACTGAAAAATTTGAAAGGGATAGTGATCTTTTAGGTCTCATACATAGTTATGTTTGCGGACCTTTCAACACATTGGCTAGAGGAGATTTTCCTTCATTACATTTACTGATGATTTCAATAGATATGGGTTTGTGTATCTGATGAAACACAAATCAGAGTCATTTGGAAAGTTCAAAGAATTCAAGAACGAGGTACAAAACCAACTTGGTAAAAGTATTCACGTCCTTCGATCAGATCGAGGTGGTGAGTACTTAAGCCAAGATTTTGATGATCATCTAAAATTGTGAGGGATAATAACTTAACTTACTCCTCCTGGACCACCGCAATGGAATGGTATTTATGTGAGAAAGAATTAGACCTTGTTAGACATGGTCTGATCCATGAAGAGTCATGCAGATCTTCCAAGCTTCTTCTGGGGACATGCTCTATTAAAAGTTTCTTTCACACTTAACCGTGTTCCATCTAAAACGGTTCAAGAGACATAATATGAGATATGGACTGGGTGGCATCCTAGTGTGGTTTTTATTAATATTTAGGGTTGTGAAACCTATGTAAGGAGCCAAGTATCTGATAAACTTGGTCCCAAATTTGATAAGTGCTTCTTTGTATGATATCCCAAGGAAACCAATAGATACTATTTCTATAATCCCACTAAAGACAAAGTGTTTGTCGCATGAACTTCTGTGTTCCTAGATATAGAATTCATCTTCAAGAGAACCAGTGGAAGAACGATAGAACTTGAAGAAATTCAAACTTCAAAAAGTAGTAGTGAATCAATGGTGGAAATGGAGCAGGCTCTATAAATCATTCTGGAACAACAACCTGCTCAAATAGCACAAGACCTACGTAAGCCTAGTCAGATACATCATCAACCCAAGAGAGATGGATTTCTCGTGGCTCAACATGGTGATGTATTGCTCATGGATCAAGATGAGCCTACGACTTATGAGGAAGTTGTAAAAGGCCCCAGACTCTGAGAAATGGCTTGAAGCCATGAGATCTGAGATGGAATCCATGTATGCCAACCAAGTATGGACCTTGAAAGACTCACCTTAAGAAGTAAAATCTATTGGGTGCAAACAGGTTTTCAAAAAGAAAACTGACATGGATGGTAACATGCAATCGTTTAAGAGGCGGTTGGTGGCTAAAAGTTTCAAGCAAGTTCATGGTGTAGACTATGATGAGAATTTTTCTCTAGTTGTCATGCTTAAATCTATTCGGATCTTGCTTACTGATATGGCTAAAAATAAGGGTTAAATCTGAACTGTCCAAATCAGGTGCGAATCTCAAAGCTCAGGGGTAAAATGGTAATTTCACCTACAAACGGGTTCGAAATGGGAACTGGGCCTTTTTTAAAAGGCCCATTAACCAACTAACGGATCCGTCTTAACTGGGTGCAGGTTCCAGCCCGCAAGAAATCCAGCCCGGCTGGATAGAATTAGGGTTTATGATTTTACTTAATCAATGGCCCTGATTCCTTCTATCCATTCACTGGGAAGTAGGGATTTGATCTTATCCCAAAACTGGTCCCTAAGGCGACTATAAATACCCCACATCCCCCACTGTTAACAGGTAATCAATCTTTTGCCAATCAAAGCTCTTTTATAATCTTTCTGATTACTGACTTGAGCATCGGATGGTGCGTCGCCGGGATCAATCCCAGTGTTTTGCACTTTTTGCAGCTCAACGGCGGGAGATAAACTCCGGCAGAAAGGTGCTTCAGGTTTGACTATTCAACATCCCAAGAATCCACAAATCTATCTGTTTGCCCCCACACCGATTTCAGCGGCAACTGATTGGCGCCGTCTGTGGGAAACACGAATAGCAATCCACCCTCTTCCATCGGTTAAGATCACCTCCACTCATGCCTCCAAGAAAACTAAGATCTAGAGGGTCCAACTGTGGACCCACTCCTCCTCAACCGCAACAGGAGGATCCCCTCCAAACCGTCCAGCAGCAGGGACAACTCCCTCCTCAGCCTAATCAACCCCTGCAGTAGGAACTGCCTCCTCTTCAAAATCTTCAACACCAATAGGCTCCACCTGGGCCTCAGAACGCTGGTATAGTGACCTTTCGTCCTCACCCTCAGAAGCAACCCCTTCACCGTGACCATACATAACCCTTCAACCGACTCAATGGCATCTCATAACCCTCGGCCTTCCAATGACCTCCGCAACAGCCTCATCAACTGGCAGAAAGAAGAGGACCTTCGTCGCCGTTTGGATGAAAGGTGGGCCCGTGAGGAAGCCACCCGCTCAGAACGTCCAAATGAGCGATCTCCTCGTCACCGCGACCACAGGAGGTCCCCTCTTCATAGGAGGCAGAGGGAGTCCCCTGAATACCATCGAAGAAGACATCATTCTCCCATTGGTCGGCAACCCCAGTGGGAAGAGAACAGACCCATCACCCAAGCTGAATTCCAAGAGTTCCAAGCTACAATCTTGCAGGCCCTCAAT
Source organism: Hemerocallis citrina (assembly GCA_017893485.1). NCBI lineage: Eukaryota > Viridiplantae > Streptophyta > Magnoliopsida > Asparagales > Asphodelaceae > Hemerocallis > Hemerocallis citrina. Next base: position 201,243,961 of record CM030362.1, read on the forward strand.
CTCCGACCAAACAACAACAACAATGTTCAGAGGGCCCCCACTCCTCCTCCGGTCCAAAGTCCTCGTCATCGGTCCCTAACTCCTCCTCAAGCTCCGAGTCACCGCCATCACATCGCCAGTCCTCACCATTCTCCTAGCTACCATCGCCGAACTCCATGCTCCCCTTCGTACGAAGATGAATCCAGAGGCTCGCCAGGGTACCGTCGAAGGGATGATGTTGTCTACCGTCGTCTCCATGAGATGGAGAGACGCCTCGGCCAACTTGACAGGGAAGAGGAGCATAGAGGAAGGACCCTCCGCCCAAGCAGACCTCCGTTCTCATGAACCATCATGGATGCTCCCGTTCCAGCAAACTTCAAGCCACCACAATTCGAGACAAATACGGGGGAGTCAGACCCCGTGGATCACATCGAGAGTTTCAAAACTCTCATGATGATCCACCAGGCTTTTGATGCTCTACTGTGCAAGACCTTCCCAGCTACTCTCAACGGTCCGGCTAGGGAATGGTACTCCCGCCTCGCCCCATCCTCCATCTTCTCTTTTGAACAATTTGAGACCCTCTTTGTCACCCACTTCATGAGCAGCCGCCGAACCGAGAAGACTAGTATTTCACTACTCTTCCTCAATCAGAAAAAGGGTGAGAAACTAAGAGATTATGTCAAGCGGTTTACCATGGAAGCTAGGTCCATTGCCTCCCTCGACCAATCGGTCACTGCAGCCACCTTCCGAACCTGCCAGTTTGGAATGAATATCTTCTTGTGCTCCTCGGTCAGGAACACCTCGGCCTCCGCCATCAGTGGGGGCACCTCCATCCCGAGAGCAGTGGCTATCGGGAATTTGCCAGCCTCGGTCGATGCCGAGGTCGCTGCTAGTGCCCTCCTCAGGGTCACAGTCGCCGAAGCCTCCACCTCCGGAACAGCGCTGACGACCATCTGGGGCTTCAGAGCGGCCACCTTTGTGGCAACCCTCTTGCACTTCTTAAGTGCCTTGCTTCCGAGGGTCGCCATCATGCCTCTGAACTCGGCCTTGTCCGGAGCACCCTCACCTCCAGCTCGATCTCGGCTGCCTGGTAGTGGAGCGTGAACCCGTTGATGACCCTCCACGCATTCGACATTAGTTGGATGGGGCAGACCCCGAAACACCTAAGAACATGAACTGCGAACGGATGGAGAGGAAGCCGCGCCCCGGCGATGAAGGCATCGACCGGCCAGAAACACATGTTTACTGGCATCGGCGAGTTGGCCCTCACCCCGAGACCCGGCAACATCAACTCGTACTCCTCCAGAATATGAAAACATTCCCGGATCGCGGCCAAGCCTGTCTCGTTGAGAATGGAGACTGTGTCGTCTGCTTCTGAGGTCTCTCTCGCTGCATTCTCCTCGAAGCTCCGCCCCCTCCCATGTACTATACGCATGACGTGCTTCTCCGAAAGTTTCCGAACCCTATGGAGCCCCATCAGCACCCCTGGCAGTCTGCCGAACTCCCCCATACGCTTCGGATCTTCCACTATGGTGTTTCGACCATCAACTCTCTTGCCCTTGTAGGTGCGAGGTCTCTGACTCGGAGACGACGCTTCCCAGCAGAGGGGGAGGGCTCCGAAATAGGGGAAAGGGACATTTTTCTACTTGAAATAAACTAAGTATAAGTTACCTTGAAGTAACAGTCGTGGTCGGAATATTCACCGAAAAACGGTCAACGATCGCCGGAAGCTCTCGATAGTAAAAATCACCACCTGAGTAAAAATTTGAGAAGTGAAGAAATGAGGGGGGGTTGAGTCTTATAGAAGCTGGCACACTAAACGAGATTGTTCGACCTCAAAAGACCAACAGTCAGGCCCATTTACGCAAAACGACAAAAGTTGTACCGTCGCATTAATAACTAATGGTCAAAGTCATAAGAAGATCAACGGTCAAAAGGCTAGTTATCATCTCCAAGCTGTCATCCTCACTTTGGGACCTTGGCATGCCTTGCCGAGTGCTCTTGGCACCGATGCTCAAACATGGAAAAAATCCTCGACTTTGGACTTCGGCACGCCTTGCCGAGTGCTCTTGGCACCAACGCCCAAACGTGGAAAAAATCCTCACTTTGGGACCTCGGCACGCCTTGCCGAACGCTCTTGGCACCGATGCCCAAACATGAAAAAAATCCTCGCCTTTGGACTTCGACATGCCTTGCCGAGCGCTCTTGGCACCGACGCCCAAACGTGGAAAAAAATCCTCACATTGGGACCTCGGCACGCCTTGTTGAGCGCTCTTGGCACCGACGCCCAAACATGGAAAAATCCTCGCCTTTGGGACCTCGGCACGCCTTGCCGAGTGCTCTTGGCACCGACGCCCAAACGTTGAAAAAATACTCACTTTGGGACCTCGGCACGCCTTGCCGAGTGCTCTTGGCACCGACGCCCAAACATAGAAAAAATCCTCACTTTGGGACCTCGGCACGCCTTGCCGAGCGCTCTTGGCACTGACGCCCAAACATGGAAAAAATCCTCGCCTTTGGACTTCGGCATGCCTTGCCGAGTGCTCTTGGCACCGACACCCAAACGTGGAAAAAATCCTCACTTTAGGACCTCGGCACACCTTGCTGAGCGCTCTTAGCACCGACGTCCAAACATGGAAAAAATCCTCGCCTTTCGTACCTCGGCACGCCTTGCCGAGCGCTCTTGGCACCGACACCCAAACGTGGAAAAAATACTCACGTTGGGACCTCGGCACGCCTTGCTGAGCGCTCTTGGCACCGACGCCCAAACATGGAAAAAATCCTCACTTTGGGACCTCGGCACGCCTTGCCGAGCGCTCTTGGCACCGATGCCCAAACAAGGAAAAAATCCTCGCCTTTGGACTTCGGAACGCCTTACTGAGCGCTCTTGGTGCCGACTCCCAAACATGGAAAAAATCCTCACTTAGGGACCTCGGCACGCCTTGCCAAATGCTCTTTGCACCGATGCCCAAACATGGAAAAAATCCTCGCCTTTGGGACCTCGGCACGCCTTGCCGAGCGCTCTTGGCACCGACGCCCAAACATGAAAAAAATCCTCACTTTGGAACCTCGGCATGCCTTGCCGAGCGCTCTTGACACCGATGCCCAAACATGGAAAAAATCCACACTTTGGGACTTCGACACGCCTCGCTGAGCGCTCTTGGCACCGATGCTCAAACGTGAGAAAAAACTCACCTTTGAACTTCGGCACACCTTGCCGAGCGCTCTTGGCACCGATGCTCAAACGTGAGAAAAAACTCACCTTCGGACCTCCGCACGTCTTACCAAGTGCTCTTGGCACCGACGCCAAACATGGAAAAATTCCTCACTTTGGGACCTCGGCACGCCTTACCGAGCGCTCTTGGCACCGACACCCAAACATGGAAAAAATCTTCACTTTGGGACTTCGGCATGCCTCGCCGAGCGCTCTTGGCACCGACACTCAAACATGGAAAAAAACCCTCTCCGGACTTCGGCAAAGACTCGTCGAACCCCTTGTTTACACGTGTCGCCGCGCCGAGGTATCTTTGCACCTCGGTACGAGATACCGAACCCCCCTAGACTTCGACGTCCTTCCTAACACGTATTTGGAGGGGGTCGGCAACGTCGCCGAAGCAAATTGCCACCGAATGAAGAGAAATACACCTTTGAGCAACCACGGGCACAAGATCTCCCAAAATTTGTGCCCCATGCTGATGGAGAGCCCAGATCATGCCACATCATAAATAGAATTAAAAAATCTATTTCTATTTATTTAATTCGAATTAGTTGTTTAAAAATTGCGGAAAAAAGGTTTAAAATTCAGGAAAATTGATTTAAAATTCTAAATAATAATTATAAATTCGGGAAAATATTTTTTAACCTCTGGGTACATAATTATTGCTTAGAATAATTAATTAGTGCTCCCGAGAAATAGAATACCACTCCGCAAAATTAAACAAATGGTCCGAAAAATCACTAAAAGTCCAGGAGAGCTCAAGAACAATCTTGAGCGCGCAAATAACTCTGAAAATCACCATAATACCTCATATAATGATTCGACACCCCTCATTTGGACTCCGATACAACTCCGCAAACCATTAAAACAGCAAAACTACTCCTCAAAGGCTGATCAAACTCAGTCTTCAGGAGTGGGGGGCTCGTGATATGGCTAAAAATAAGGGTTAAATCGGAACCATCCAAATCAGGTGCGAATCTCAAAGCTCAGGGGTAAAATGGTAATTTCACCTACAAACTGGTTCGAAATGGGAACTGGGCCTTTTTCGAAAGACCCAATAACCCACGAACGGATCCGTCTTAACTGGGTACGGGTTCCAACCTACAAGAAACCTAGTTTGACTGGATAGAATTAGGGTTTATGATTTTACTTAATCAACGGCCCTGATTCCTTCTATCCATTCACTGGGAAGTAGGGATTTGATCTTATCCCGAAACTGGTCCCTAAGACGGCTAAAAATACTCCCCATCCCCCACTGTTAACAGGTAATCAATTTTTTCCAATCAAAGCTCTTTCATCATCTTTCTGATTTCAGCGGTAACACTTACTATTGTAGCATATAACAATTATGAAATCTGGCAGATGGATGTAAAAACTGCTTTTCTCAATGAAAATCTTCTCGATGATTTGTACATGACACAGCATGAGGATTTTGTCACTCCAAAGGATGCTGAAAAAGTGTGTAAGCTACAATAATCCATTTATGTGTTAATGCAAGCTTCTCGAAGTTGAAATCTTCGCTTTGATGATGCAATCAAAGAGATTAGTTTCATCAAGAATGAAGATGAACCTTGTGTCTACAAGAAGGTTAGTTGGAGCACAGTTGTCTCTCTAGTATTGTATGTAGATGACACACTACTTATCGGGAATGACATTCGTACCTTACAATCTGTAAAGACTTGGCTAGAAAAATGTTTTTCCGTGAAGGACATGGGTGAAGCTACCTCTGAATTAGGCATCAATATCTATCTAGACAGATCAAGAAGATTGCTTGGCCTGAGTTAGAGTACATACATAGACAAAGTATTGAAACATTTTAATATGCAAGAGTCCAAAAAAAGGATTTGTGCCTATGTCGCATGGTGTAAGTCTGTTTAAGGCTCAATGTCCTATAACTCAAGATGAGAGGGATTGCATGACTAAGATTTTATATGCATATGCAATTGGATCTATCATGTATGCCATGTTATGTACTGGTTTAGACGACTCATATACCTTGAGCATGATGAGCAGGTACCAGTCAGATCCTGGTGAGAGTCACTGAACTGCTGTCAAGAACATCCTTAAGTACTTAAGATGGAATATGGATTCGTTCTTGGTACATGGAGCCAAGGAAGAGCTTGTTATAAAGGGTTACACTAATGCTAGCTTCCAGTCCAATAAGGATGACTCCAAATCGCAATCGGGTTTTGTGTTTTGCCTATATGGTGGAGTTGTGATCTAGAAGAGTTCGAAGCAAGTGACAGTAGCCAATTTTACCACAGAGGCTGAGTATATTGCTGCCTCCAATGCAGCAAAAGAGGCCATTTTGATAAGAAAGTTCATCAATGAACTTGGCACATTTCCTAGCATTGTGGACCTGGTGGACCTCTATTGTGATAACAATAGGGCCATTGCACAAGCTAAGGAGATTAGATCTCACCAGCGATCTATACATATACTTAGGAGCTTTCATCTCATTCGAGAGATCATCGATAGAGAACATGTGAAGATATGCAGAGTACCGATAGATGATAACATTGCTGAACCATTGAAAAAGCCCCTTACACAGCGAAAGCATGAGGGTCACACTAGATCTATAGGCATTAAATGTATGTATAATTGGCTCTAGTGCAAGTGGGAGATTATTGGTATATGCCCTAGAGGCCAGTTGTGTATTGACATTACTAGTTTACATTATATAGGCTAAATATAAAAAAAGTACAAAATTTTGGGCCAGTTTAAAAAAAGTACACTAAGATTTTTTTGTTTAAAAAAAGGATACAATGTTTAAAAAAACTCCATTGGGTTAGTTAGGATTAGGGTAGGGTTTAAAAAAACCACTTTCATCTTTCATTTGTGTTTAAAAAAATCACATTTATCTTTTATTTGTGTTTAAAAAAACATCACTTAACTAATCAGATGTTTAAATAACCCACCCCCCCCCCCCCCCCCCCCCCGCGCGCGCGAACTAACCCAGTAGAGTTTCTTTAAACATTGTGTCCTTTTTTTAAACAAAAAAACCTTAGTGTACCTTTTTTAAACTGGCCCTAAACTTTGTGTACTTTTTTTATATTTAGCCCATTATATAATGACATTTATTTCATATTTAGGCATTTTATTTATTGTGTTATTTATTGTGAATTAAATGAACTTAATGAAGTCCTTAGAATAGTAAGTTCAATGTCATGGGATATCAGGTGCATGACTAGATTGTGAGATCCTATTGGCTGAAATCAAAACAATGTTCTTAAATGTCCCTAGTCAAGTATTATTGTGAGTTAGAACAATGATAATACATAGAGACTAGTGTGCATAAACTGATGATCATTCTCACAGGTCATGGATATGAGATATCAAGTCTTCACATGGGTACACATTAGAGTAAAAATGTACTGGACTGACCCACCATGAGAACGCTGCATAATGTACTTGATATGAATTCAACGGTTGCTGATGTGGCCGATGGACCTGCAAAACGTCGGAACCACCAAGGTTGACCCCGACGACAGACCCACCGATACTCAAGTCAAAACCAGAGAGAGAAATAGAATTTCAAAGATAAATTTTTGATTACCGTTTGACTGAGGGAGAGGGAGGGTATTTATATGCCTGAGAAACATTTAGGAGATTCATATAAATTTGTTGTTTTCTGTAGATTCCTCCCCTTAAGAGATAAAATCGGTTACACTCTTGGTGGGAATAAGAAATTTGACTTACAACCCTTATGGGATTAGTGTCTCTTTGGTTGGGCCCACTCACTTTTAATGGTCTTAAAAGCAGCCAATGTCTTATTAATGAGCCCGAAGAATGCCTATTACTGTTAACTTGCCTATAAAAGCTTTAAGATATGTGATGGAATCGTACGGCCCTAATTTGCTTTGATTTTTACCATTATCTTATAATTTATTACTATTATGATGAAGTTCATGAATTAATTAAATGTGTTTAAGGCCATGATGAAATCATGCCAGTGAGACCTAAACATAATATAATTAATCTGAAAAGTTTCTAGCCATAGGATTACTGAGACTGCGGTGATTCCAGTAAGACTAGTATACTCATTATATGCTCTAAAGTAGAGGATAATTTATCTCACAATTATTTATGTAGAGAGTTTAATATAAGAGTGTATGTGCTTAACAGTTTAGCTCACTGAACTGACTCACTAAAAAGAAGATCAAATGGAAATTCTAAATGAATGTCAATAGATAAATTCTTAGGTGATAGATTATAGAGGTACAAGTATTCCTAAGACCTGGGAATGTCATAGCTTTTTGTATCTGTCAATTATACTTTGGTTTATTTCTTAGCATGACTTTCTAATACATATGTGAGGTATTCTGACCATGGTGAGGCTTTCATGGAAATGGGTGAGCAATCAATAATTAATAAATCACTTCTATTAGAAGAAGAGAATAACCATTGTGATTTATAAAGGGTTGACTTAGGAAGTCTATGACCATAACAAAATGAATTTTATAAAGGAGTTTCTAAGTATTTATTAGAGTCAGTCACTAACGTATAGACACATGATTAAGTTGTTAGGGTTTGACGTTAATCATTACCTAAGCTTTTTTGAAATATTGTTTGAACAGATGATTTAATTGTACGAAACTAATCACTAAATAGTACAATTAATTTTAGTAATCAAACTCACGTTATCTGAGTAGTCATGAAACTTTGCTAGACGTCATTCATGACTTATGAAAAAATAAAGAAGTTTAATTTCTTCATTGTTGGCTTAATGTGAGGCCCAATAGGTCACACGCAATACATGCACTTTTCTTGGAAAGTTCAATTTAGAATCTTATTTGATAAGATTCTGAGTCAAATAATAGGATATATGAAGATATATTAAATATGACAAATAGTACTGCTAGCATGGAATGCCATAAGGCTGTCAATTTATTTAGATAAATAAATTTTGTTCATCATGATTAAATGATGAATACTATATTTCTGGAATATTTCAATAGTTGAAATATTTGAATTTATAACTAACAAAAATTTGAGATGATATAATATCTTAACTAAGATATATGAAGATATCTCATTATGGTTAATAATTATATGGAAAATATTTTGTGAATATCTTTTAATATGAAAAAGGATTACAAACCATATAAAGATATGGCCTTCAATCCTATAAACAGGAAAGAATAGTTCTTCCTCTACAAAAAAAAAAAGAGAAGATTGAGACTCATTCTCATACTAATCAAAAGAGAATTAAAGAAAAAGGACGATAGTATTTGAGGAAAGGTTTGGCGTGGATCACCATTAGAGGACAAACACTTGGGCGTCTCATTACTGAAACCACTACAAATGAGTTCTTGGTATTGGTGAAAGGTAATCCAAAAACCTTTTATTTTGATCTAATTCGTTTTGAATTATAGTGATTCTAGCTATTGGAAAAGGAAATTTGTATTGCAATGTTTTTTGTGCAATCAGATCGTTTCCGCGGCGTGCGTTAGACATTTTAATAAACACTATTTTTTTTTTCCTTCAAAAGATTCCTTGAGTGATAAAGAGATTGAATCCGTGAGGAAACTACTATTGATGGAAAAGAAAAAAATTCAAAGGAACAAATGCCCGTAAGGACAAAATAATGTCTATGGCTCATATTACAAGTGTAAGAAGAGGGGGGCATATTTGTGCAAACTGCGTATTAAATCAAGAGAATCGTCAATCCCCAAAAGTCTACCTAAAAAAGAATGGTTTGAAAGCCACATGGATAGGCTCAAGTTCAAGCTAACGCGAAATTAAAGATGGCTACGTGAAGACCAACTAACATAAGGATATGCCTAATGGGCACATGGAAGCGATGAGGACTAATTATTCAGAGAGCAAAAATAATTTGATCTCAGGCTAAAACAGTGTACAATGCAGCAAGACAACAAACTACTCAGTCTTAATGTTTCACGAATTGCTCATTCTCATAAGCATACCCTACAAATTAACACATGGATCTTTCAACACTATTTTCAGATTTTTTTTTCTTTCAAAATTTGCCACTTTTTAAAAGTATTTGCAACTCTAGAATATTTGTCAAACTTATTGCAGGCATGAACAAAACTCAGTAAGGTTCGTAGTTCTCAACTATGAGTTTGTTCTTTTGATCCTGCAAGGGTTTGTGACCGGGCCAACTTTTATCCGCATCTGCAATAAGTTTGACAAATATTTTATATTTACAAATAATTTTAAAAAGTTGTATATTTTGAAACCCACCCAATAAATAGTTCTAACTATTGTGTTATGATTTTTCATGTCTTACTATTGTCGGTTGACATATAATAAAATTTTTATTTTGGATAAAAAGCCTAACAAAGTAGGACCTAAAAAGAATTGGGTACCAAAAGTCACTGCTACAAATGTCGATGTAGGTATGGCATCTTTCAAAGCCTAAAGAAGAAATGGTATGTACCGGTTTCTCAAGTCATATATTTGAAAAAAATTTATAACCCTATACAGACAGTTTTTTCTTAAAAAATGTGGAGTACGGCCACCATATTTTATTAATTTAATAAGTAGTTAACAAAACAATCTCGTATTGTAACATCCCGAACTTCAATTACATGTAATTCATAGTACAATATGATCTTTTACTTTAAATTCGTACAATTTTACAAGAAAATTGTTGACTCTGAGTTTGGTGTGCATAAAACATGTTCACTCATACTAATAAGTTTGAATTTAGTGTGTCAGATTTTCAGAATCAAATAACACAATAGAGATTCACAAATATACAAACATGGAAAGTAATAAAGGAATATTGCATATACAAGAAAAGGAGAAAGATATTCAAAAGAGTTCTCAATTAATTGGCCTTCAAGCAATCTATCAAGACTGAATTTTTAATAATATTTTCGTGAGACATTTATTGTAAATGATTGATTAAAGATTGATTAGTTTATGGTAAATTCAGCTGCGTACTCATCTACAAACCTAGAGCCATGTTTCAAGAAAGTCTGATGTTACAAGATTGCATGGACAGTATGTAACGAAATTCCATTACTAGAAATAACGACCAACCTATTTCAGGGCCAAGAATTGTTGCTCCATCTCCACTCTAGTGCTGCTAGAGACGAACTTCTCCAAAAAGCCCCTAGTGAAAGTGGACCAAGTGATCAGTCGTTCGAGCCTTTCGGACTCGGACCTCCACCAAATATGAGCCAAGTCCACCAACTGGATGGCTACCATATCCACACGATCTGCATCCGCGACTCTAGCTGCCAAAAGTAGTTGTTCTGTCCGAATCAACCACTATTTAGCCTTCAAAGGCATCTCAGTGCCAGAAAACCTGTCGGGATGCAGCCTCATAAAGTACGTGACTATACCTGGATGGGGAGGAAGAGCTGCCAGCATGGGCACAGCGGGCGGCGAAACTCGAGCGACTTCTAAAGTAGCCATTACCAAATAACTATGGTTTTGCTGCATATTGATCAAGCGCTCAAGTACAGTGGTGACAGCTTCAAGCCCGAACTGATCATCCGAAGAACGAGCAGTAGAACCTCTACGAGCCATAGTCTGCATAAAACCAAAAACAATTAGCATCCAGATCAAAGTTGATAATAATAATTCATTTATGAATGCATGGTTGGTGAAATATTTAGCCGATCCCAGTTCGAGCTAAGCTTGTCTAATATATTAGGCAACTAATACATTAGCCAAACTTGGGCACTAATACCACTAAAAACCTTGTCACGCCCTGCTTTCCAAAAATAAAATTCGAAATACGGATACGTGACAAAGCCCAGCGAATGATTTTCATCATCCATAAGCTTTTCAGAATCTTTACAACATCTCACAGAAATAATCAGAGTCGAAAGCAAGAGAATCAACCAAGTATGCATAATCGAAACAAATATACCAACAAAAATTTACTTGAAAACAAAATATAATATAATCTCAAATAAATCAGATCTGAATAAGTCAATATCCTCATTTACATTGCCTAAATACAAATAAATTCAAGTATCAAATACAATATTCAAATAAGCAACAAAAATAATAATACAAACTCCAGCACTAATATCTCATGTCGCCAACTCCATCTGGCAACTGGTCATCCTGATCTGTAATTAATAAATTACAGGAAAAAGTAAAAGAGAAAAACAAACTCACGTCAATGCAAGTTACGTGCCGCTTGTAGTGCAGTATACAAGTACATGGGACAAATAACAAATATAAAGCAACAACAGAACAAATATAACATGGTATAGGTATGTCAACAGAAATATAATATCTAACAAGAATTAGGAAAACAAATCAGATAACATGGTATACTAACAGATACAGATAACATGTGTCAAGTGTCAAGTGTCAGATGGCATGCAGACAGATTTACAGATGATAGTGTTAGATGATAGTCAGACAGATAACAGATAATCAAATAACAGATGTTAGATAACAGATACAGATAAATAGATAACAGATGTTATATTCTTATAAGTCTTGTGTGATTACTATCTAGGTAGCACTTCGTGCGCCACAACTTTTTATCACATAGTTGCTACATTCAAACAAGTTATGTTTGCATGTAACTAGTGTTCCTGCTTTTTTTCATTTTTTTTCCATTTTGTAATATTTTATATGTAATTGAATAAAATACTCTATTTTTACTTCTTCATTGTTTTAATTTAATCTTGTTCATGAAATTCTCCGTTCTTCTTGTTGAGCTGTTCTTATTGACTCTATTTTCTTCTATTTAATTGTGGGTATTTTTATTTGAACCTATTGATTTGGATATATCTCTTATTGAAACCTAAAATCCAATTTCTTTGTTCTTAACCCAAATCCGCTATTATTGGACCCTAATTTACCAACCTAGTACCCTATAAATACAACTCTACTGCAAACCCTAAAAATTGCACACCATCAAAACCCTAGCCGCTTATTCTCTTCTCTCTCACTCTCTCGCTCTCCTCGCCGTTCTCTCTCTCTTGCTGTTTTCCCGCCCAAATCGCGAAAACCCATTCCCTGGCCATCTTTCCCGGTCATCTTCTCCGGCGCCCCTTCGGCGACCATACCCCGTCGCCACCCTACTCCCGTCGAGGCCCAACACAGCCGCCACCACATCCAAACAAAACCCCCTCCTCCTCTTCCTCTCTCGACGTCCAGTAACCATCAACGTATGCCCAAATCGCCAACCCACCTCGTCGACGTCGCCCCGACACCATCCGCCCTCGCCATTGCAGCATCGACGTCGGCCAGTGATGTCGCCGCCGCCCTTTACCCCTCTTGCTGTCGTTGCTGGTCTCTGTTCATGCGGTTGTGGCTTTATTTCTCTTTTAAACATGGTTCGCACGTGTTATATTGTGTGTTCATAGGATCCTGTTGTTGCGAATTTGTGTTCGTTGCTCCGGGATCCTTATCCCATTATTCTTGGTATTCGTTTTCACTGTTTATAAGACAAGTCACTGTCCTCTTGAATTGTACATCGTATCAAATTCAAGTTTTATTAAAACCTTACAAGTAGATCCTATTCGTTATCATATCGCAGTATTGATTATCTTGATTGGGTCTATTGAGGATTTATACGAGCTAACCCCAATATTCTTGACATCGTGCCAATTTTGACTCTAAGGATTGGATCTTTCATGCATTCATATAGAATTTATAATACTGTTAACCTTATGATCATGACACAATTAATTATTGTAGAACAACTACTAGGTTATATGTTTGGTTGATTGTTTGTGATTTGATCGATGATGATTTAGTGTATGCATATGATTTGATTCTCATTCATCATGTTATTGCAACTATCATGTTGATTACACAATTTATTGACTAAAGAATCGATACCCATGATGCTTAAATTAATTTATTTCAAGAAAACTATACAATTCCTCTATATTGCTTGCTGACCTGTATATTGACTGTTGTTTCTGAACCAGTAAACGATCTTAAAATGAATTACTTTCTAAATGATAATTGTAGCCTTATCTTTCTAGTTTCCATAGCATCTTAAAGTTCTTAATTCCAAGTTTTGTAGCAAAAGTTATGCCCGTTTGACTACAGCTGTGTTTTTAATTCCAAATTTTCAGATTCTTGTATCTTAAAAAGGCTGATCAAATATTAAAATTATGCTCTGATAAATTTCAGATTATAGTAATCATGTTTAAGAGTCTAGAAAATATTTTTTATGAATTTATTGTTGATTTTTTACTGTTTCTATAATTATAACATGATGTCGAATTTCTGCCTGAACATGAAATCTGTAAAGAACAATGTGATTGACCTAGTTGACCTAGTTACTGATGTCGGATTTTGAACTTTAAATATGCATTGGAACCGTGTAGAAGTCTAGTTTCTGTAACTTTTGAAGGATTCACATTTCGATATTTGAAACAGCTGGAAACTATATTTTTGTACAGACTGCTCTTGCTGTCCAGAATTTCACTTTTCAATTTCTAAAAGATTAATTATTCATATATCGTAATATTGCATGAATTAATGAATATATGTTGTATTGCATGATCCCAATGAGTTATTGTTATCATTCTAATTGTCCTATCCCAAGTTATCAACCTATTATTTCCTTATTAATACTATCGTTCACCGAAATGTTCATTGATTGCATAATGTATTGTTGCATTGATAAATAATTAATAAGCCGGGGTTTAAAGGGTGTTTTAAGTAGTAACAAAGTAGAGACTGTACTTGGAGGAGGGGCCCGTGTTTCCCTAATTACCGTTCCGGCTACCGTTTTATCGTGTGATTGTGGATTATGACCGTAATCCCAATTTACCATGTACCGTATTGTTACCGATGACCGTATCGTACACCGAAAGATGAATAGTGTTTACTGTTGCCAAGTACATGATCTACCGAGTGCACCACTTGAGTCTAAACGAAATTGATTGTATGCATCGAACCTGTAGAATGGGATGCAGTAGTACATGCATTTGTTAGGATTAAAATGATTAATAGACTTAAGAATTGACACGACATCGACATTGCATATTGTTCCTCATTGTTTCTAGTAATATAGAATATTGGCTAAGTGTTATCGTTATTGATCAATGATTACCGTTACCGAATATTGCATCATTGTTTAGAGCCATTGTACCGATTATCATTATATTATTATTGTTATTATTCCGTGTTATTGATTTCTATTGATCCATTGACTCATTGTTATACCGTTATTCCATTGTTCACTGCTTTCCCTACTTGCTATCCATGACTTGCTCTAAGGACAATTTTTCTTCTCTTTTTAGATGAAGTGTACACAGGTTATGAAGGAGAATTGCCTGTTGGAATTGGAGAGCAAACTTTTTAAAGGACTACTGATTTATAATTGAATTCTACTTTTTTAATGAACTTATTGTATTGAGACTTGTTACTATTGTATTGAGATTTATTATTGTATTGGGCTTATGTCCCGAATTTTATTATTGTTCCAGATGTTGGACTATTATTGTATTTGAATATTTTTATTGCTTTATTCGAAGTATTATTGTTCATGAGATTATTATTATTGCCTGCGCAATTATTCTGTATTGATTATATTGTTGAGTTGATCGGATAACAGCTTATAAGTGACATTAGTCATTCGCTGGGCCAATGTCATGTACTCGTATTCCGTATTTTTGGGAAGTAGGGCGTGACAAGATTTTTACTGGTATCAGAGACCAGGTTTGGATAATATACCAGTCAAACGTGACTAACGAAAGGAAGTTGGCTTTAATTGATATATTAATCAGATTTGAATTTTATCGGTTTGACTCAATAGTATGTGCAATACAGTGATCGCATGCACAATTGATATCCAACTTATGATCTGGAAACTAGTCTTATTCGATTACTCTTCGATCCCTTCCATTCATTGATTCCTTATTGGGTACAATTTCATTCTCTTCGTACCCATATTCTTTTGATTCTAGTGTCATCCGTTCTTCTTCTTCCTGCTTGGTTCGTCGATCGGCATCGCCTGATCTACAATGACATGTCTATAGCTCGGAGCTTCACCATCAGAGTAGCAAGCGGAAGAGTGGTGGGCCCATAACCCACAAGTCCCAGGATTCTCATTTTGCTTCTCCTTCCTTGCATTGTTTGCTTTCTTCTTCCTTACTGTCTTGTTATTCTATTCTGTTGCTTATTCATGTTAGCCTTCCATTCATGTTTGTTTCTTGCATTCTGTTTCTGCCTTTTGTGTTCTCACTTTAACATCTTGCTAGGCATTATCCTTGTCCATTCCTTCTCTGCTCATGTTCTTTTTGACTCTGGTGCTACCCATTCATTTGTTTCCTCCCGCTTCATTGATCTGCATCTCTTGGCTAGCACCGCTATGCCAGCAGCTTGGAACATTTCTACAGGTGGAGGTGTTGTCGTGTGTTCTCAGATTTGTGAGCAGAGTCCCTTGGTTATTGGTGGTGTTGAACTTGTTGCCGATCTGATTGTCATCAGTAATTTTGGATTTGATGTTATTCTGGGGATGGATTGGCTTGGTGGCACTCATGCTGTAATTGACTACCGCAAGAAGAAGGAGGTGTTTCATATGCCAGAACGTCAGGAGTATGAATTCTGTGCCGGTGAAATGCCGCTTGCTTGTGTTGAGAAGTTGGCTAGTCAGGAAGTTGGAGTTATAGAGGAAGTGTGAGCTGATGATGCTGTCGCACCGTTGGTTGTGCGGAATTTTCTAGATGTTTTTTTATGAGGAATTGCCGGGATTACCGCTAGATCGTGAAGTGGTGTTCAGTATTGATATTCAGCCAGGAACAACTCCCATCTCTGAGAGTCCATACAAAATGGCTCCTGTTGAGTTGGCTGTGTTGAAGGAACAGATTCAGGATTTGTTGGATAGGGGTTTTATCAGGCCCAGTGTTTTGCCTTGGGGAGCTCCAATTCTGTTCGTCAATAAGAAGGATAGTAGTCGAAGGTTGTGCATTGAATACCGTGAGCTCAATGTCACAGTGAAGAACAAGTATCCGTTGCCAAGGATTGATGACCTATTTGATCAATTGGGAGGCACTTCTGTATTTTTGAAGCTGGATCTTCGTTCTGGTTATCATCAAGTTAAAGTAAAAGCCGAAGATGTGCAGATGACTGCTTTTCGAACGAGATATGGGCACTATGAATTCTTGGTGATGCCTTTTGGAGTTACTAATGCTCCAGCTGTGTTTATGAGTTTGATGAATCGGGTTTTCTCTCCCATCCTGGACAAGTTTGTTGTGGTGTTCATTGATGATATTCTTGTCTATTCTCGGAATCGGGATGAGCATGCTGAGCACTTCAAGGTTGTTTTGCAAACTTTGAGGAATCATCAGTTGTATGGGAAGCTTAGCAAGTGTGAGTTTTTGCTGGATCGTGTGGCTTTCCTGGGTCATATCATTTCTTTTAATGGTGTTTCTGTCGATCCGTCCAAGATTTTTGCGGTTAAGGATTGGCCGACGCCGAAGTCTGTATCGAAAGTTCGGAGTTTTCTTGGTCTAGCGGGTTATTACAGGAAGTTTGTTCGAGATTTCTCGAAGATTGCAGGTCCGTTGACCAAGTTGACTGGGAAGGATCAGGAGTTTGTGTGGGATGAGTTATGTGAAGAAGCCTTCTTTGAATTGAATAATCGGTTGACATCAGCACTTGTGTTGACTATACTGGATGGATCTAGAGGTTTCGTAATTCACTGTGATGCTTCAGGTAGAGGTTTGGGTGCTGTTTTGATGCAACGAGGCAAGGTTGTTGCATATGTATCTAGGCAATTGAGGCCGCATGAGAAGAATTATCCTACACATGATTTGGAGCTTGCTGCTGTGATCTTTGGCTTGAAGCTTTGGAGGCATTATTTACTTGGAGACCAAGTGGAGATCTTCACTGACCACAAAAGTCTCAAGTATGTGTTTACTCAGAAGGAGCTGAATATGAGGCAAAGGTGATGGTTGGACTTGATGGCAGATTATGATATCAGTTTGCAGTATCACTCTGACAAGATTAATTTGGTACATGATGCTTTGAGCAGAAAACCTATTGCTATGTTCTTACTGAGCAGAAGGAGCGTGTGGATGCTATGTGGAGGTTGAATTAGATGTGGTATTGCCTGGTTTTGAGCAAAGTTGCAATTTCGAGCTAAGGTTGAAGCTGGTTCTAGATCTGATTTGGTGATTCATGAGGATTGATCTCTTACTTTGGGACTCGTCTTTGTATTCCGAAGGGAGAAGTCAGGCAGAAGTTACTTGGAGAAGCCCACCATCCACAGTATTCTATTCATCCCGGTGGTACGAAGATGTATCGGGATTCGAAGTAGCATTTCTAATGGCAAGGCATGAAGAGGGATGTTGCAAGATTTGTTTCGCAGTGTCTGATCTGTCAGCAAGTTAAAGCAGAACATCAGAGGACTACTGGTCTTCTTCAACCACTTCCTATTCTGGAGTAGAAGTGGGAGAATATCACTATGGATTTCGTGACTGCTTTGCCTAGAAGTCCCAAGGGTCAAAATGCCATCTGGGTGATTGTGGATCGCTTGACGAAGAGTGCTCATTTCATTCCTTTCAGAGTTGGTCAGTCTACAGGGAGCCTGGTAGAAAGGTATATGCATGAGATTGTGAGATTAAATGGTGTTCCTGTTAGTATTATATCAGACAGAGATACTAGATTCAGATCTCAATTTTGGGAGAGTTTTCAGAATAGTTTTGGGAGTAAGCTGAAGTTTAGTATTGCATTCCACCCGCAGATAGATGGTCAATTAGAGAGGACTATTTAGACCTTGGAGGATATGTTAGGGTACTGTGTGCTTCAGTTTGGAGGATCTTGGAAAGATCATCTACACTTGGTGGAGTTTTCATACAATAATAGCTACCAAGCTAGTCTTCACGTAGCTCTGTATGAAGTCTTGTATTGTCGGAAGTGTAGATCACCAGTGTGATGGGATTGGAGAACAGATATTCTAAAGACTTAATGCTTTTTAATTGCCTATCACTTTAATGAATTTATTGTATTGAGACTTGTTGCTATGTATTGGGCTTATGTCCCGAATTTTTTTATTATTCCAGATGTTGGATTATTATTGTATTTGGATATTTTTATTGCTTCATTCCAAGTATTATTGTTCATGATATTATTATTATTGCCTGTAAATTTTTCTGTATTGATTATATTATTGAGTTAATCGGATAAACAGCTTATGGGTGACACTAGTCATTCGCTGGGCCAATGTCATGTACTCATATTCCGTATTTTTGGGAAGTGGGGCGTGACAGTACATCTCAAGATGTTCTATCAAAAGCAGGCTAGGCATGAGAGATTTGAATTCTCAAAGGCATTGTTTCAGTGCAAACTGGTAGAAGGAAAACCTATTTGAACTCATGTGCTCAAGATGATTGGGTACATAGAGAACCTTAAAAGGCTTGGTTTCCATTTGGGTCAAGAGTTGGCAAGTGACTTGGTCCTACAATCGTTGCCAGAAAGTTTTCTCAATTCGTCATGAACTACAACATGAATGAAATTAACAACCCTCTGCCAGAATTGCTAAGCATGTTGTGAATTGCTAAGCAGAATATTAGTAAGGGAAAGACCATTATGAGAACATGAAGCAACTTTTTATCACATAGTTGCTTCATGCTAATATAATCATATTTCACAAAGGTTTAAATCCTAGCATGATTCTACTTTGCTTATGAGTAATAAAAACACATCAAGTGAGATGGAGTAAACGCCCACCTTTTTGTAGATTGAACACAAGATCGAAGATGTCATTCTCCACCTTAAGAAATTGATCTCCACTCTTGCAACCATAAAAAATCACCAAGAAAAGCAAACGAAAGTGCTCGCCAAAATTCCTACTATCCATAAATATATGGTCGGCCCAGGTCTAGGGTTTCTATAGGGGTTTCTACAAATAAGTCCCTCTACAAACCCAAATTTGCATTATTCAAATTTTCAACAAATCTTTTCATTTATAATTCAATCAAATATTGGTAGTATCTATCCAAGAAAATTTCTCCAGAAACTGCACCCCCCCCCCACCCCCCCCCCCCCCCCCCCCCTAATGCGGCCAACCAATTTTCGAGTTTAAATTTAGGCTCCAAATGTCTTTTTACACAAAAGCCCCCTTCTTTTAAAATATTTACAAAAACTATTTCTCTTATTCAAAAAAAATCCCAAAATTTGAAATAATCCAATTATAATTAGGAGAATTTATTCAGTAACTCAAATTTAAAATATGCATCTCAAAAATGTTTGCACGTGCTTTGCATGTGTTTCACACATGAAAAAGACAATTTCGCAAAAAATCAAAATAGTAAAATAAATTAATTTATTAATTCAAAACCGTGTATTTAAATTTCTAGGGCGTTACATCACTCCCTCCTTATAAGAGTTCTGTCCTCAGAACTAGTGCTGCAAGGGAAAAACAACAATCACAATACAAAATTTATGCAAACAACCCTTGAAAATTAGTCTTCATCCGGCCCTCCGATTCCCATGTAGCTTCCTCAAATAGCTGATTCCTCCAAAACACTTTGAACATCATTATAAACTTATTCCGCAGAAACTTCTCTCGATAATCCAAGATCTCCTCAGGTCGTTCATTGTAGCTAAAATTCAGCTATAATCCTATGGGTGCCTTGGGAAACTGACGATTCTGATCTGGTATGTACTTCCTCAACTTGGATACATGGAAAATGTTGTGCACCTGTGCCAACTCACTGGTAGTTCCAATATGTAGGCTGTTTTACCAATCCATTTTAGGATCTTGTAGGGTCCAAAATGCCTTGGTGTCAACTTGCCCCCCCTTCTGAATCTGATGACTCTCTTAGTAGGTGATACCTTAAGGAAAACTGCATCTCCAACCTTGAATTCCAAATCTCTGCGTCGAGTATCTGCATAAATTTTCTGTCTGCTCTACGCTTCGACCAATCTCTTCTGAATGAGCTCAATCTTCTCAGAAGTATGCTGCACGATCTCCGTCTCAAACATTTGCCTCTCACCAACCTCATACCGACAAACGGACATTCTGCACTTCCTCCCGTACAAGGCTTCATATGGTGTCATGTCGATATTTACATGATAGCTATTGTTGTATGAAAACTCAACTAGTGTTAAGTACTTCTCCCAGCCTCCACCGAAGTCCATAACATGTTACCTTAACATATCCTCTAGTACTCGATTCACCCTTTCAGTGTGTCCATCTGTTTGTAGATGAAACATTTTTCTAAAGTCAATCCTGGTCCCCAAAGTGGTTTGCAAACTCCTATGTTAATGCGAAGACCCAGTATCAAATAAATTTTACAAATTTGGACGACACAAAAGTATGCGAAGATCCAGTATAAAACAAAACTTTAGCTTTTATTCCATTCAACAAAACATGTCTTGTTACAAGAGAAATCATAATATTCAATACTCAATATTATTCTTATCCAAAGTTTTTGTTCAATACACTTCAGCCATAAATCTAAAACTCTTACATACCCGTAATCACATCTTCAAAGTTGTTAGCATCCTCCTATGTTATTGTGAATACTTGGGCCTTTGATGCTAGCTCCCACCTTGACCACCCTGCTTCAGTTGCGGGCAGTTTGGCCTGATGTGCCCCTCTCTACCGCATTAGAAACAAGTCTGGGTCCTTACTGGCTTAGGACATGACAACTTATAGTGGGCAGTCTCTCCACAGTTGTAACACCTTATCTCTTGAGCTGGCGCTACACCCGTGTCCGACCTACTGAACCTGCCCCTCTTCTCTGAAAACTTACCTCTGCTGTGAGTCGCCGTTGTTGGCTTCTAGTTCTTATTCCATGTTTCCTTTTTCAATTGGAACTATTCCATATATGCTTCTATCATTGTACCCTTCTGACAAGCTTGTCAAACCTTCTGATCACCAACTGTATCATCCGGGACCTCATGATCTGTCTTAGGTCTTGCTCGAATTTCCTCGCCTTCTTAGCTTCATTAGCAATGAGCTCGGGAGCGTACCTCGACAAATGAGTGAATTTTGTTCTCTCACTGACAAGTTGCTCTACTGTTGTCTTCTTGTCTTGCATGTCCAAGGGGAAATAGTGGTCCATTAACTCTTTCAGGAATGCATCTCAAGTGATCAGCTCCTTACCAAAAGTTTTCCTTACGAACTGCCACCAAACATCGGTGTCCTTCTCCAACTGCATCGTAGCTAGCTTCACCTTGCTAGTCGCGAGGGTCTCCAACACTTCAAAGACAATCTCCATCTGTCTAATCCAATCGTCAGGCTCATTGGGATCAAATTGACCCTCAAAGACTGGCAGTTTCATCCTCTACAGGTATTGACTAGCTGACATCGAAATGCTGCCATCTTATGCTGATCTCTGCACATGGTTAAAGAAACATAATGGAATCATTTAAAAGATTGCCTCGAGATTCACCTCTTCAGGATCATCCTTAAGATCATCCTTAAATTCTTCCTCAAAATCCATAAAAGTTCGTCTTTCTCTAAGTCTTCCATAGGATTTTGGCCATCCACTATCGCACGGAAAGAGAAAAATGAAATATTACAAATACTGGTTCAAACCAATTATTGTACTCGTGATACAAAAACAAAACATGCTCGCTTACAATATCACATCAATGTATACGAAAATAAAATCATGAATGCAAGTTCAGACAACTACACATTCATGACTCCAAGACTAATACACACACTCTAATGTCCACCTAGGCACTCACACTCTAATGTCCACCTAGGTTTATTCCCTATACCATGTTTAGTGTTACTTATGAAGTAAGCTCTGATACCACATCTGTAGCGCCCCGAATTTTATAATAGGAAATATGATATACAAATCCCAAATCTTTACTTCAATGTAAAAACAAACAAAGCACAAAATACAAGAAAAATTAAAACTTTCTTTACATCAGTACTCTTTACAATGCACAACGGAAAAATTTCAACAATAATACATCTTAAATGAATAACTAAAATTCAATCTTCTCATAGCTCCAACTTCAATCCCTACTAAGCTACTCACTTGCAAATCCTGCAAAATAAACTGAAAAGTGGGCACATCAGTTAAATGCAACTGATGCTTAAGCTATTTATAGAAACGACACTCCAATACCTCGCAACCACAATCATTTTGCACAACATAAAATAAAAAAATCATAGAAAGATTCATAAATCAACACTTGATTTGAAACGAAAAGAATAAGCGTGTGTTAAGAAAACAAAGAAAAATGCATTAAAAATGTTCAAGAAAACACAATGCACACGATGCACACTAATGCATACTTGTTCGGATTCTATGCATCCCATACGACATAGGTCCGAGGGAAAGCCCATAGCGTCCTCCATATTATAGGGTTTAATCCCTCGTTATGCAACCTACTACCATTACTACTACGAGATTTAAACATTTTTCAAGTATTAGCTCTCGCCCCGGAATACTGGAGATCAATCCAACTTCACAGATCATTTTGGGGCCTCTTTCATCCCTCGTCCTGGAATACTGTGGATCATCTCACACCGCTGATCATCCTGGAGCCCTCATTGCACAAATATCCTATGAGCGTCGCTCTTATCACGAAATACTGGGGATTAATCCCACTCCGCAGATCATTCTGGGGCCTCTTTCACCCCTCGTCCCAGAATACTGGGAATTATCTCACTTCGCGGATCATCTTGGAGCCCTCATACTCACGTTTGCTCAAGTTTCATCATATCTCCAACTAGTGTCTATCCTTATAAAATAAAAGTAACCTGAGACACCTAGAGCTAGCTCCACCCCACCAGACTTAACTCTACAAAACTTGGAATACTAGCCCCACAGGCTAAAACCCAACCATAAACTTATTCACTGTCGATAATCCTGGGTCCTACTCAGCCCCTATTGCAGCATTGCCCACAACACATGTAACACCCCATAAGTTCAAATATATATATATATATATATATATATATATATATATATATATATATATATATATATATATATATATATAGAGAGAGAGAGAGAGAGAGAGAGAGAGAGAGAATGGTGTGCTTGCCCCACATGAATTCCTATAGGGGGGTTGTATAAATGTTTCCGGTGGTGGGGCCTTGGAGAGAGAAAAAGCAGCGAAGTACTGCTGTCGCTGTCGCTGTAGATGACGTGGCTAGCTTATGGGGCCTAGGAGAAAGCAGCAGGCGTTGCCTGTGTGCTGACGTTGGCATTGGGCCCACCGGGGGGGGTTCCAGGTGACGTCAGCGCAAGGAAACAGCAGAGATGTGATTAAAATTGTCCCATATCGGGAGTATTGCAAAAATAATTAAATATAAATATAATTGCCTGGAATTAGAGGTCACCAATCAGTTATAGCACCTTTTAGGAGGCAGCATGTGGTGGGTAGTTGTACTGATAAATTAATAAATTGTCTGAGTATTGGGGCGGGGCATTACAAATGGTATCAAAGCCAACTTTCGACGCTGAGTGTGGGTAAGAGTGTGTGAGATGTATGCTTGATATGGAATTAAAAGATGTATGCCTGTGATGGAGTTAGAGGATGTATGCCTGAGATGGAGTTAGTGGATGCGCAAGTCCATGTAGGGCTGTACAGCTAGCAGAATCAGGGTACTCCACTCGACATCGGCTAGAAAGGAGATCATGGACTAGGTTGTGTATGCCCCGTACTCAGCGAGAACCCTTATTTATAAAGGTGGTGTATGTAACTGTCACGCCCCGCTTCCAAAAAAGGAATACGGAATAAGGATACGCAACAGTCCAACAAATGACTTTCACCATTCATGAGTTGTAAGGATCTTTTCAACAGTCCACAAGAAATAAACAAGATGTAAACGGGAAATAATCAACCACGCATGCATGAAACAAATTAATATAACCAACAGAATTACTTGAAAACAAAATATACAATTCTCAAGTAATTAGATCTGGAAATAACAAGTCACATGTTCTGGGACAAAGTGCCCAATACAACATTCAAGTAGTAATAAATACAACTCTAGCCAAGCCTAGAACACT
The DNA here is from genome assembly GCA_017893485.1 of Hemerocallis citrina. Lineage (NCBI taxonomy): Eukaryota > Viridiplantae > Streptophyta > Magnoliopsida > Asparagales > Asphodelaceae > Hemerocallis > Hemerocallis citrina. The sequence goes on from CM030362.1 coordinate 201,268,054, forward strand.
AGGTCACTTACTCCTTCGGGCAGCTGGTCACCGACATTTGCAAATTTAACGATTTGCAGGAAAAAGAAAAATAGGAAATAGTATGCCCGTTAGAGCAAGTTATGAGCCGCATGTAGTGCAGATAACAAGTACAGTACAGAGTAGCAACAAGAAGCAAGTACTGAAGTAAGTATGAAAGGAATGTGATAGCAAAATAGAGAAACTAACTCTTAATCTAGAGATAGAACCACGTAACATGGTAAGATAACATGGTGCAAGTAGCATGTATCAAGTATCAAGTAGCATGCAAGCAAGTAACAAGTAACGGGTGTCGAGTAGCATATACAAGTACGGGAATGTGCAAGTGATCATGTTATTTTCAAGTCTTTTACCTAATCCTACCTAGGTAGCACTTCATGCGTCCCAAATTTTACCACATGGTTTCTACATTCAGACAAGTTGCGTTTAGATTTCGTAGTGGATTATATAAGGCCATGTACACAGGTATCAAGTATCAAGTAGTCACGTGTAAAGTAGTCAAGTATCAAGTAGTCAAGTAGTCACATGTCAAGTAGTCAAGTATCAAGCAGTCAAGTAGTCAAGTATCAAGTAGTCAAGTAGTCACGTGTCAAGTAGTCAAGTAGTCAAGTAGTCACGTGTCAAGTAGTCAAGTATCAAGTAGGACCTACAGATCTCCTCCGAGTACACCTCTCCTATAGGAAAGTATGTAGTCGGGTTAGCAAGTGGGAAACACGGTCCTCCTTCTAAGTATACATTTTGTATTTTCCACTACTAGATATTTCCCTTTAACTCTGGCTTGATTACTTGTTATTATTATTAAAGCAAGTATGAACGTGCACGAACAAAGCAAGAAAACATGGTAAGAAATAAGGAACAAGTTCAAGTTGAATAGAAGACTTCAATGGCTGATAGAACAACCTATGATAGTTGGAAACAACGAGATTTTCAATTCTGGACAACAAGACGTTCTTGCACTAAAACTGAGATTCCCATTGTCTCATGAATGCTAACCTGGATCCGTCAAAAATTCTAGAAACTAGACTCTCTGCCGAATTTAGTGCATATACACAAGTCGTATAACAACTACATCAACAAGGTTCAAAATAGCATTTTACACAGAATTCATGTTCAGCCAGAAATTACAAAGTTTTATTAATCAGCATGAAAAAGGTATAAAACACCATAATTAAATCTAGAAAAAATCTGGAGGGTTTCCTAGCATGTCTAGTCTCAGCATATAAAATTTCATAAAATTCCATTACAGATAGTATAGTCAAATTAATTTGGAAAACAGATTGATGCTGCAAATTTATAAATCTGAAGTTTTAGACACAACAGTAGTAAAATAGTGATAAATCACAAAATTCAACTCGGAATTCAAATCCGTTAAAAGGGTTGTAAAAGAGACATACCAGGCTACATTTCATATTCACAAATTTTTAATCAACAGTGACTGGAATCAGGTTGAAAGTAGAGTTTTTCACTAAACAACATGTAGTTTGGAAATATATTGGTTTGTTTCACAAGCATGACATAAGTTAGAAGAGTTATTAAACAATTCTACAATAATTAGGGATTGATCCCAGTCATGTGTAGACGTACTCAGAAATATATTAAATCCAAATTTTACTTTTAACATCAGTTTTAAAATAATAAGACTTGCAACGATCTCATAAATCAGAATCTGGAAATTACGACATAGCTGCAGTAAAACAGTGATAACTCACACATAAAAAATCGAAATTTAGATTCGTCGAAAGTTCTGAAAAAATAGACATCGAGGCCTACGAATTATACTCACAAAATAATTCATTTTACTGACTTCAATAAGGTCTAAATTGTTGTACCAAATCAGGGCAGCAGCAAAATGAAATTTCTTTCATGCATTTAATCAAAAAACTCATTTACAATAGATCCAAATTAGAGTATGATGTAAAACATGATATATTAGATATTCAAATCAACATGGCATGGGTATTAACAAGTTTACTACGGGATAACACATCTAGCACATCAATCATATAACAAAATCCACAACATACAATAGATCACGAAAGAGTATATTTATATATCAAGAGTCTATCTAGATCTAAATTTATTTTCATGTAGTGTGTGTGTGACAACTTATTATGATGGATCATGACAACAAATTTATGGAGACGGATCAAGCAATGAGACCAAGATTTTCAAGTGATCATCATGAGAACGAACACAAAATGAGAGCAAGACTACATGCGATATTTGTACTTGTATACGAACAAATAATCTACAAGTTACTTTCCTTGGTGAAGACGATGAATCCGACAAGAATTGAATAACGGGAATGGATCCCGGCGACGAACACAAACACAAAGACTCACGGACAAGCGGCGGCTTGCGGGATCGGAGAGTCAATGGCACACCACAGTGGGAAATCGGGATGGCTACGGCGATGGGGAGGCTTGGTGGAAGTCGACGGGGTGAAGGGTGGATGAAGGCCGAGGAGGATGAGATGTAGGGGTGCTCGGGTGGAGGCTCGGGATGAGTAGGATGTGGAGATGGCTGGGGTTCGGGTGTGGCGTCGATGGAGGTGCGACGGGTAGTGCGGCGACGGGTAGTGCGACGACGGGAAGGCGGTCGGCGGCGGGTGCGGGATGCACAGGGAGAGGGTGAGGGGGAGAGAGAGAGGGAGGGAGAGAGAGAGAGATATTGTTTAGGAGATAATAAATGTAGGGGAAAGAGAACAAATTTGGTTGCGATTTAATGAGAATTCTGTAAGTTCGGATTTTAGGAATCAAGAGGGAGATAATGGGCGAAGAGATCTGCTTCTTAGATAGTTAGAGGTGAACGTGAGGAGAGATTTGAGGGAGACTAGGTAAAGAGTGAATTGGTAGCGGGTTTAGGATCCAATAGGGTAGATTATAGGGTTTAAATAGGGTAGATTGAGTTAAAAACTGGATCCAACATGGTAGGAATCAAATAATAAATAATTAGGCCATGAATTAAATAAATTTAGAGTTAAACAATTCATCTAAAGATTAATAATTGGCAGAAGAATTTGAGTCTAGAAAATTGAAAATCACAGAACTGAATCGACAACAAAATAGATGGATTTTATTAACAACGAAGAAACAATTACACGGTTTAGAATGAACAAAAGAATACAATCAGGATAAAAACTTAGGAAAAATAAATACAATACAAAAATACAAGAAGGAATACAGGGGTTACAAATCCTACCCACCTAACAAGCATAATTTCGTCCTCGAAATTCAAACAAGAAGTACATAGGGTAATCCCGAAAAAGAAAAGAAAGAACAATCAACAAAACAAAAGCTACACAAACAAATGACGGAACTTTTGATGTTTTTCCTCCTCCAATTACTAAGTTCTCACGCAGCGAGTGAGGATTCCAAGAAACCCGAACCAACCTGATGACCTTGTTCTTCAGCACTTTCTCCCGCCGGTCCAAGATAGCAACTGGCGGATTCTCACAAGACAGATCCGGCTGCACGGACAACTCTGAGTAGTCGATTACATGGCTCTCATCACAGATGAATCTCCTGAGTTGTGAGACATGGAAGGCGTCGTGCACCCCAGATAAAATCGGTGGCAATGCAAGATGATAGACCACCTTGCCTACTCATTCTATGATATCAAACGGTCCGATGAACCTGGGGCTTAGCTTGCCCCCACCACCAAACCGAATGACACCTCTCCACGGTGATACCTTAAGAAAAATATGGTCACCCACGTCAAACTCTAAGGCTCTCCTATAGACATCTGCCCATGTCCTCTGCCTGTCTTGTGCTGCCTGAAGATGCTTCCTGATCTGAGTCACCGCATCAAAACTTTTTGCAGTCAACTCCACACCCAACAACTTCCTCTCACCAATGTCATCCCAACACACTGGTGATCTGCACTTCCGACCATATATTGCCTCATACGGTGTAGCTTTAAGACTGGCCTGATAGCTATTATTTTACAAGAACTCTACAAGATGCAAGTGGTCCTCCCAAGATCCTCCGAACTGTAGTACACAGGACCTCAACATGTCCTCCAGAGTTTGGATGTCCTCTCTGACTGCCCATCGGTCTGACTGCTCTAAAAACTGCTCTGAAGAACTCCCAAACTGATATCTGAACCTCGTATCCGTGTCGGATACAATACTAACTGGAACCCCATGAAGTCTGACAATATCTTGCATGTACTTCTCTGCTAGGATCTCAGTAGACTGCCCAACTCTGAAGGGAATGAAGTGAGCACTCTTCGTCAGTCTGTCCATAATCACCCAAATGGCATTGTGACCCTTGGGACTCCTCGGCAAGGCGGTCACAAAATCCATCGTGATGTGTTCCCACTTCCACTCCGGAATGGGAAGAGGTTGAAGAATCCCGGCAGTTTTCTGATGCTCTGCCTTCACCTGCTGGCAGATCAAGCACTGAGACACAAATCTTGCTACGGCCCTCTTCATGCCATGCCACCAGAAGTGAAGCTCTTCATGCCATGCCACCAGAAGTGAAGCTTCAGGTCCCAGTACATCTTAGTATCACTGGGATGAATAGAGTACGACGACTGGTGGGCTTCCTCAAGCAGCCTCTGACGGGCTTCGCCCTTCGGAACACACAACCTGGACCCAAAACGAAGCGATCCATCTTCATGAACAACCATATCGGTTCTGCAACCTGCCTCAACCTCTGCTCTGAATCTCTGTAACTGCTCATCACCAGCATGAGCCTCTTTATTCTGCTCTACGAGAGACGACTGAAGCTGAAGCATCACGCAACTCGATCAGAACTCGGCAAGATTGCATTCAATTCCAACATCATCATCTGCTCAACCAGTTCCCTCTGCTGAGTCAGGAACATGGCGACTGGTCTTCATCTCAAAGCATCCGGCACCAAGTTGATCTTACCGTGGTGGTACTGTAGGTTAATATCATAGGCGGCCATTAACTCCAACCTACGCCTCTGCCTCATGTTCAATTCCTTCTGGGTGAAAACATACTTGAGACTTTTTTGGTCTGTAAAGATTTCCATTCGGTCTCCAAGTAAATAGTGTCTCCACAGCTTCAAGGCAAAGATCACCGCTGCCAGTTCCAAATCATGAGTAGGGTAGCTCTTCTCATGCGGCCTCAACTGCCTAGACGCATAAGCTACAACTCGGCCTTTCTGCATCAAGACTGTACAAAGACCCTTGCCAGAAGCGTCACAATGAACTATAAATCCACCTGAACCATCCGGAATATGTAACATATCCAGACTGTACAAATCCACATGAACTACAAGTCTCATGTTACAATATCACGTGAACAATATGTAACAATGTTCCAAAACACACAACAAACCGACCAACCTGCTTCAGGGTAAGGAACTGCTGCCCCATCTCAACCCAAGTGCTGCTGGAAAGAAACTCTCTCTAAGAAGCTCCTGGTGAACGTGGTCCAAGCAACAAACCGCTCGAGCCTTTTGGACTCAGCCCTCCACCATATATGGGCAAGGTCCACCAACTGGATGCTCACCAAATCCCCACGTTCAGCATCAGCAACTCTCGCTGCCAACAGCAACTGCACTGTCCTGATCAACCACTGTTCGGCCTCAAGCGGCATCTCAGTGCCGGAGAATTTTTCAGGGTGCAGCCTCATGAAGTCTGCAACTATACCCGAACGAGGAGGAAGAGCCACCTGAGTGGGAACAGTGGGGGTCGGGTTCCGGGCAGCTTCCATTGCGGCCATCACAAGATCACTGTGATTCTGCTGCATGTGGACCAACCGCTTCCGCACATGCGTAATTGCCTCTAGCCCAGGCTGTTCCTCTTGAGGATGGGAAGTGGAGGGACCTCTGTGAGCCATGGTCTACACAATCCAAAAATAATTAGTATCCAGATCAAGTTGATTATCATTAGTTCATGTTACTGCATGGTTTGTTTATTGTTGAGCCAATCCCTGATCGAGCCAAACTTGTCTAACATATTAGTCAAACTAATACATTAGCCAAACGTAGGCTCTGATACCACTAAAAACCTGTCACGCCCAGCTTCCCAAAAAGGAACACGGAATACGAATGCGCGACAAAGTCCAGCAAATGGCTTTCACCATTCATGGTCCACAAGAAATAAACAAGAAGTAAACAGGAAATAATCATCCATGCATGTTCGAAACGAATTAATATAACTAACAGAATTACTTGAAAACAAAATACATAATTCTCAAGTAATCAGATCTGGAAATAATAAGTCACATGTTCTGCGACAAAGTGCTCAATACAAGATTCAAGTAGCAATAAATACAACTTAATCAAAACAGGAAATAAACTCAAGTAGGAACTCTAGCCAAGCCTAGAACACTTGGTCACTTACTCCTTCGGACAGCTGGTCACCGAGATTTGCAAATTTGACAATTTGTAGGAAAAATGAAAATATGAAACAATACTTCCGTTAGTGCAAGTTACGGGCCGCTGCTAGTGCAGGCAACAAGTACAGAAAACAGATAAACAAAATGCAGAGTAGCAACAAGAAGTAAGTACTGAAGTAAGCATGGAAGGAATATGACGGCAAAATAGAGCAACTAACTCTTAATCAAGAGATAGAATCAAGTAACATGATATGATAACAGGGTGCAAGTAGCATGTATCAAGTATCAAGTAGCATGCAAGCAAGTAACAAGTAACGGGGGTCAAGTAGCATGTACAAGTACGGGAACGTGCAAGTGATCATGTTATTTTCAAGTCTTGTATCTAATCCTATCTAGGTAGCACTTCATGCGTTCCAAATTTTACCACATGGTTGCTACATTCAGATAAGTTGCGTTTAGATTTCGTAGTGGTTTATATAGGCCTGTGTACTCAGGTATCAAGTATCAAGTAGTCACGTGTCAACTAGTGAAGTATCAAGTAGTCAAGTATCAAGTAGTCAGGTAGTCACGTGTCAAGTAGTCAAGTATCAAGTAGTCAAGTAGTCAAGTATCAATTAGTCAAGTATCAAGTAGTAAAGTAGTCACGTGTCAAGTTGTCAAGTATCAAGTAGGATCTACGGATCTCCTCCGAGTACACCTCTCCTACAGGAAAGTATGTAGTCAGGTAAGCAAGTGGGAAACACGGTCCTCCTTCTAAGTACACATTTCTGTATTTTCCACTACTAAATATTTACCTTTAATTCCGGCTTGATTACTTGTTATTATTATTAAAGCAAGCATGAATGTGCACGAACAAGGCAAGAAAACATGGCAAGAAATAAGGAACAAGTTCAAGTTGGATAGAAGACATCAATGGCTGACAGAACAACCTATGATAGTTGGAAACAACGAGACTTTCAATTCTGGACAGCAAGACGATCTTGCACTAAAACTGAGATTTCCGTTGCCACATGAATGCAAACTTGGATCCGTCAGAAATTCTAGAAACTAGACTCTCTGTCGAATTCAGTGCACATACACAAGTCGTATAATAACTACAACAACAAGGTTCAAAACAGAATTTTACACAGAATTCATGTTCAGCCAGAAATTGCAAAGTTTTATTTATCAGCATGAAAAAGGTATAAAATGCCATAATTAAATATAGAAAAAATCTGGTGGGTTTCCTAGCATGTCTAGTCTTAGCATATAAAATTTCATAAAGTTCCATTACAGATAGCATAGTCAAATTAATTTGGAAAACAGATTGATGCTGCAAAATTTATGAATCTGAAGTTTTAGACACAGCAGTACTGAAATAGTGATAAATCACAAAATACAACTCGAAAATCAAATCCGTCAAAAGGGTTGTAAAAGAGACATACCAGGATACATTTCATATTCACAAATTTTTAATCAACAGTGACTGGAATCAGGTTGAAAATAGAGTTCTTCACTAAACAACATGCAGTTTGGAAATATATTGGTTTGTTTCACAAACATGAAATAAGTTATAAGAGTCATTAAACAATTCTACAAAAATTAGGGTTGATCCCAGTCATGTCTAGATGTACTCAGAAATATATTAAATTCAAATTTTACTTTTAACATCAGTTTTAAAAAAATAAGACATGCAGCGATCTCCTAAATCAGAATCTGGAAAATTACAACACAGCTGCAGTAAAACAGTGATAACTCACACATCAAAAATTGAAATTGAGATTCGTCGAAAGTTCTGAAAAATAGACATCGAGTCCTACGAATCATATACACAAAATAATTCATTTTACTGACCTTAACAGGGTCTAAATTGTTGTACCAAATCAGGGCAGTAGCAAAATAAAATTTCTTTCATGCATTTAATCAAACAACTCATCTACAATAGATCCAAATTAGAGTATGATGTTAAACATTATATATTAGATATTCAAATCAACATGGCATGGGTATTAACAAGTCTACTACGGGATAACATATCTAGCACATCAATCATATAACAAAATCCACAACATACAATAGATCACGAAAGAGTATATTTATATATATATATATCAAGAGTCTATCTAGATCTAAATTTATTTTAATGTAGTGTGTGTGTGACAACTTATTGTGATGGATCATGACTACGAAATTATGGAGACGGATCAAGCAATGAGACCAAGATTTTCAAGAGATCATCATGAGAACAAACACAAAACGAGAGCAAGACTACATGCAGTATTTGTACTTGTATATGAACAAATAATATAGAAGTTACTTGCCTTGGTGAAGACGACGAACCTGACGAGAATAGAATAACGGGAACGGATCCCAACAATGAACACAAACACAAAGACTCATGAACAAGCGGGGGCTTGCGGGATTAGAGAGTTGACGGCACACGGCAGTGGGCGAATGGGACGACGACGACGATGGGGAGGCACGGTGGAAGTCAAAAGGGTGAGGGGTGGATGAAGGCCGAGGAGGATGAGATGTAGGGGTGCTCGGGTGGAGGCTTGGGATGAGGAGGAATTGGAGATGGCGGGGGTGCGTGTGTGGCGTCGTTGGAGGCGCGACGGTCAGTGCAACAACTGGAAGGCGGCCGGCGGCGGGTGCAGGATGTAGAGGGAGAGGGTGAGGGATAATTAGAGTTGGAGGGAGAGAGAGTGTAACCCCTATTGCTCATATTTTGTATTTTTAATTATTATTAATAAAATTCATGAATTATTTATTTTCTGGTTGTATTTATTTATTTTCTCTTTTATTGTATGGTGTCATTTTCTTTCTCTTGTGATCCATTTTATTTGATTCAGCTTTTTGTTCTCATTTTATTTTGGCCTGTAATTTGTTCTTGAACTTGTATATTGTTTAAACCTTTTTCTTGGCCGAATTGTCTCTTATTGGGTTCTTCTTGCCCTATTGGATACTACCCAGTTCACCCAAGCCCATATTGTTCCTATTTATACTCCCTAATTGAACCCTAACCCTAATTATCTAAACCCTAATACAATCTCCCTCTCTCTCTAGCCGTCTCTCTCTCCTATCCCCGATCACCAGCTGACCCCCTATCCCGACCTTCCCGTCGCAGTCGTCATCTTCTCCGGCGACCACACCGACCACCAACCCTCCTACTTCCCCTCTCTAACGTAGCAACACCCCCAGGCCGAGACCCCCCTCTTTGCTGTCGTCATCTTGTTCGAGCACAGTACAACGTGATGCCCAGCACCGTCGCTGTTGCCTGTCGCCGCCTTCTAGCACTGTCGCCACCGTCGTTCAGTGGGTGTCGCTACTTTTGCTGGTGTTGCTCCTGCCGGACTTGCTGTTGTTTAACTGCTGTCTCTTTGTGTGTGTGCTTTTGTGTGCATGTGCTTCGGGTGTTGGAGTTCTCATTCTCGTTTATGTTCATTGTGTTTGTTGTTCGGGAATTCGTTCCCGTTATTCTCTTTGCATCACCGATTTCGTCATCAACTATAAGGCAAGTAACATGTATTCTTTTTGTTGTATAGTACAAGTACTAAATACCGCCTGTAGTGTAGTTGCTTCAAGATCTATCCCCATGAATCCCTTGTTTGATCTTGTCTCTAGTTGTTGATCCATCCGTAGTTGTCACATTACACACACCACATGAAATAACCTAGAGATAATCACTTCTTGATGTGTGCATGCTTGTTGTTCGTATGATCACGAATGCTTGATTGTGTTAGTCATAATATAACTTGTTGTAGACTTGTTAAACACCCTATACTATGTTGCTTGGACATCTAGTATATCATATTTCGCTTTTTGTTATGAACTTGATGAGTTCCATGTGAACTAGTTGGTTTTAGGCTTGAAGGAGATTTATGTTTTTGCCGTTACCCCGTTTTTCTTCAGTATTTTAGACCCTATTAGGGTCAGTATATGAAAATTATTTGTGAATATGAATTATAAATAATTCTGTCTACTTTCCATATTTTCCGACATATCTCAATTTTGATTTGTGAGTTGCAAGTTATGGCAATTTTACTACAGATGTGTAGAAAATTCCAAATTCAGTTTTATATGAATTCTATAGAATAATTCATTTTTATACTGATGTTAAAGACAATATTTTGATCCAATATTTTTCTGATTACAACTAGACTTAATTGGGAATAGCCCCTAAATTTTGTGGATTTAATTGATGAATTTTATAAACCATTCTATACTTGCAAATAACTATTATACTTGCAGAATTTTCACGCTGTTCAGTAAAAAACCTTAATTTCAACCTGATTCTATTTGATGTTTATAAAAACTTTATGAATATGAATTGTAGCCTACTATATCTATTTTATCACCCTTTTGACGGATCTGGATTTCGATTTATATTTTGTAATCTATTGCTGTTTTAGTACTGCTGTGTTTATGATTTCAGATTTACAAAAATTAGTGTATCTTGTTGTTTCCTTACTTTACTTGACTATTCTATCTATGTTGGAAAATTATGAAACTTTATTTTCTGTTACTAAACATAATAAGGAATACCCCAGATTTTTCTTGGATTTAATCAGTAAGTTTTTATGTAGTTTTCCTGTTTATGAATACAAATATCTGATTTCTGACTGAACATATTTTCTGGATACAAATCTTTTTTTAGACTTGTTTTTGTGAAATACCTGTAGCGCCCCGAATTCCTAACATAGGAACTCGTGACACACTCCTGGATCTTTCTTCAAATGAGTCACAACACGACGAAAATCACAGGAAATTAAAACTTTTATTACATCAAATTGTTATTACAATGTCCAATGATTACAACATTTACAATTAATTGGTACAACATGAATGTACAATAAAATTTGGACAATAACTTTTACTTGGATGCTATCTCCGGCTAGAGTTTTCCCGCACTCCCAAGCCGGTAATCCTGAACACATAACTGTAGGCACGTCAGTTGAATTCAACTGGCGAAATGCTACATTCGGCTATCCCCTCTATGCCATAATATAACGATTCCAACCTCAACAACCACAAATATTTACAGCGAAGAAAAAGGTGATGTCAAATAAGTGTCGGTGTATGCCATGGTCTAATCTAATGCACATACTATACACACATGCTCCTAAAGCTAATGCACGCTTGGTTGAAAGATATGCATCACATACTACACATCCCCCATCAAACGACGTTCTTCAGTCGATGGATCTCGATCCCCCGCTATGCATACTACTCTTGTGCTCTCTCCTGTGACTGATTCCAGTGATCATGAGGCTACAGTCGTCCGGCTTACTCCAACCGCTGCTGTCAATAGTGGTGTCCATTACCTCGTGTTTTACCCATTATGCCCGGGATCTCAGCCGCAGACTTACTCCGTCACGGCTGAGGTTCCAGTCGCAGGCTTACTCCGTCCCGACTGGACCCATGGTATGTTGCTGTATCTACGTCTCCTCAGACCTCACCAAAAGCTGATATACGGACATCAGAGCTCATTGCCGAAGTACATAGAGCCTTTCCTGTGGAATCTTGCTCATCGGGCCATTCTCTAAGCCTCCTGCCCGCATGGATGAACAAAGGACCTAATGGATATAGGGTTTCCCCAACTCTGCTTCCCTGGTCCTGATGTGTCTAATTTATATACAAATATTTGTACTCATTTACCTATTAAAATGGCTTGTTTTCGTTGATATTGTCTATAATTCATCTTATTTCTATAGGATTTCATTTAATTATTTTTGAAGAAATAATATTTTTGATACAAAAAGTAAAGATTTGTGGAAAAAATCAACAAACAAAATAAAATAATGGATTTATCAATTTTTATTGTTTTGTTGAGTTAAAAGTGCGACAAATAATTTTAAAAGGATTTTTATAAGCTAATATGATTTGTAGTTAGTTTAATTAATTTTAAACTAATTAATTTTATTTTATTTAAAAATCCTAATTTCTGCTATTATTTTGTATATGCAGCAGCACGTGGTTGGCAGAAAAGGAAATAAAGGGAGAAAAGAGAAAGAAATAAAATTCTGGGTTAAAAAGAAAGGAAATAAATGAAGAAGAAGGACTATTCTATAAAAAGTACAAACCCTAACTCTCCTCCCGTTCTCTATAAGTACAAACCAAAGGAAGAGAGAAGTGGTTAGGAGGTGACAGCCGAAATCAATTATTTCAAATAAACAAAAATAAATGAAAAGAAAAGTAAGAGACAGCTCCCTCTGTCTCTGGCGTGCGGCATGGAGCAAACGAAAAAGAAAGAGAAGAAGACGAGACAGCGACGCGGGACCCAGGCGACCGGAGACGTGACAGCACCTGTCAGCTGACCTGGCGACTGCTGCTGCTCCAGACGGCTAACGTGGCGATTTGACCTGACACTGCTATTTTTGACGTGACGCGCACGGTTTTTGAGGCAAGTTGACAGCTTTTGGGTTCGGTTTTTGAGACAGAAGAGAGAGAAAGGAACTGGTTTGCATTAAATTTTGTATTCTTTTTGTATCTCTTCTTCTCCAAATATTTTTAGATGCAATCCCAAACAAATATGAACTAAATTTATTGTTCTAGAGGCTAAGATGTAGCCGAGTTTTGTAGAACACAAATTTTAATTCCTTATTATTACTCTATTTTTCCTGGTTGTGTTTTAATTTTTATTATTTATGCGTACAAAATGGTGGATAGACATTGGTATGATCTTTTAAATCATGAAGAGACCGAACAGGTAATTTGTGATTAATAAAAATTAACACCTTATATTGGAGGACGTGACCATTAAGAAATCCAAATTCTCAATTAATAATTTGATAGATAGGCGAAGAATTAGTTGAGAATAATTTTTAGACTACATGGATAGAGTGGTTAATATCTTTAGGATTTTGGTCTACAATTGGGAAAGATAATATTTTTATTTATAAGAAATTATAATTTGTGTGTGTGATAAACGAGGTGAACCAAGAGCCCTAGAACAAATTTTACCCTTAACAAAGTACAAAAGCTTCATAGTTTCACAGCCCTCTCCCTCTTCACAAATTTAGTTAGTTTTAATTAGATTAATTTAAGTTAGTTGTTTTATCATTTATAAAATTCGATTTTCCAAATAGTGATTAATCTAGTGATATCGGTACTCAATAAAATATCTAGTCCCTGTGGGTTTGACACTCTACTCATTTAACTATATTACTTGTGCGATTTTGTACACTTGCAAAAATCAACATCAAGTTTTTGGCGCCGCTGCTGGGGACTAGTTATTCGTTTATTGATATTGAAAATTGCTAGATTATTGCTAGTTTGGATTTTTGTAATTATTTTTTATTATTATTTTACGTATTTATTTTCTTTTGACTAACTTTTACTTTTTTTTATTTTTCTTATTTTATTTTTTTTAGGTTTTCAAATTTTTTTTTTTTTATACTTACATTTCAGGACATACAAGTGAATTATCATGGGGAACGATGAAAACAGGCCTTTGAGAGACTATGCCATGCCCTCAATTTATGAATCAAGCATAAAGAAGCCGGTTATTGAATCTAACGATTTTGAAATTGAACCGGAGATTATTCTAATGATTCATCAGACTGTTCAATTTTGGGGACTGCCGCACTAGGATCCTTATGCTCACATGTCAAATTTTCTAGAAATTTGTGACACTTTCAAACACAATGGAGTATCAGATGATGCAATTAGATTGAGACTCTTTCCTTTTTCATTACGAGATAAGGCGAAGGCTTGGCTACATTATCTACCACAAGGTAGTATTACTACTTGGGAGGGACTTGCACAAAAATTTATAGCCAAGTATTTTCCTCCAGTAAAGACAGCAAAACTAAGGAATGATATTGTCACATTTATGCAATTTGAGACTGAGTCTTTGTATGATGCATAGGAAAGATTTAAAGAGTTATTGAGAAAGTGTCCTAATCATGAACTACCGAAATGGCTGCAAATGCAAACATTCTATATTGGTTTGGAGTTACACATAGATCTATGGTTGACGCAGCAGCAGGTGGTGCACTTATGAGCAAAACTTACACAGCAGCCTATAATCTTTTAGAGGAGATGGCATCAAATCATTACCAGTGGTCTTCAGAGAGAACAATGCCAAGAAATGTGGCTGGAGTTTTTGAACTTGATCCTTTTTCTACTTTAAATACAAAAAATGATATTTTATCTAAACAAGTAGAAAATATGAATTTTAATGTTATGCAATCTAATATGATTTGTGATCTTTGTGCAGGAAATCATGCAAGTTCAGATTGTCAAGTGGGAAACTCTTTTGCTCCAACAAATGCCGAACATGAAAATTTTGTGTCAAACTTTCAAATGCAAAACAATCATTATGCAAACACATACAATTCAGGATGGAGAAACACCCCCAATTTTCCATGGAAAAACAATCAAGGAGCAGTTATACAACCTCAACATTTTTCACAGCAAGAAAAGAAGCCGACACTTGAAGACATGTTTATGCACTACATGCAAAGGGCAGAACAATACATACACAAGATAGATTTGGCAATCCAAAATGCTGCAAATTCAACTTCGGCTTCCATTCACAATCTTGAGGTACAAATTAGTCAATTTTCAAATATTATTAACGAAAAAACAGCAGGAACATTACCACGCAATACAGTTGTCCATCCCAAGGAGCATGTCGAGGCTATAACACTAGGAAGCGGGAGGACAATTGAACAACCACAAGAAGAAAATGGCGAACAGAATGTGGTTGAAAAGCAAAGTAAGATTGAACAAATTGTGAAGGAACAAATTCAGCATGAGCAAGTAACTTTTGATGTTTTTAATTCCATAAATTTTCCTCCTGAAGAACAGTCATCTATTCAAGTAAGTGAAACTGATTTAATTCTGGGCGAGAAACATAAGGCTGAAAATAAAAAATCACCAATTGAAGTATGTCCAACAAATGCAAAAATTTTTGAAACTAAGAAAGAAAATGTTTTTGAAAATGTCATGTATTTGGATGCTGAACCTTCTATTTATTCATTTTTGCAGCATAAATTCAAAGAAGTGGGAGAATCAAAGACATCATCATCTAAAAGGAAACGCCTCAAACTGGAGCTTGAACCTGATCCACATCTGAAGAGAAAAATTAGAAAGGATGTGTTAATGTTGTTGGATCTTGGCGTTACTTAACCATCTCACCCCCATGTCTGGCTGAAGACTTAAAACTTAGCGCTTCTTGGGAGGCAACCCATGTTTTATTTTATTGCATTTAGGTTTGATTTATCTTTTAGTTTATTTTATTTTAATTTTTGAATTTATTTTGTAGGATTGCATAAATTGTGAAAGTTGCCGAGCAGAGCTGTTTTGAACACCTTCATTGATGGCTGTTTTTAAGCAGTATGGAGTCAGAATCTGGAAAAGTGATTCAAAGAGAAATTGTAGACAATTGTCTTAGCTTTCCAGCGAAAAAACAATCAGCCCATTTGGACATCTACAGCTCCAAATATCGCCAAAATACTGAACGCTGCGCGTACAGAAATTTAAGGACGAATCAGGGGAGAAATTCCAAACTTTTTGCATTCTTTTTGTTTTTCTTTTTTCTTTCCCATTGAGGACAATGTGATATTTAAGTTTGGGGGGAAGGTTTACAAAATTCATTTTTATTTTTATTATTTTTGAAAAGAAAAACAAAACAAAAGGATTATAATTAGGCTTACCTTTACACTTTTGAGTTCTTTATTGTGATAAGCATTAAACAATTTTTTTGGGATAAACAATTTTTTTTTATAAAGCAATATTAAGCATACTTATTTACTTTAGGATTATTGAGTTTCAAAATTCCTTACAAAATTGTGTGGGTCATGCTATTATACATAAAAGACAAATGTGATGCTTTTTCTCGTGAATATCCCATTTGATCTAGTCCTAAACAGAGTTTAAGTAAAAAGAGTAATAATGAAAGAAAAAAAAATTGTTTATGAATAAAGTCAATCTACTCCAATATTTTGAGTTGCTTAGTAACTAGGGGTATTCATCACAAATGTTTACACTTATGTAGAACGGCAACTTGAAATATGAGTATGCAAAGCACTGTAAGTTTGTGACTTGTTGAGTAACCGGGTGAATCCATCACAAATGTTTTGCATTCGCGTCAAAAGGCAAGTGACAACTTAGAGAAGAGACTTCTAAAAAAAATAAAAAAAAAAGAAAAAAAAAATCTAGTTTGCTACTCGGTTTGTAGTAGAGAGAAGGGATAATCACAGATTAAGTCGTTGCATACTACAATTACATTAATTGCATGACAAATGCGATTGGGTTGGGAATTATGAATAAATAATTGCACTGGAGAAAGTGGGTATGCTTAGTTTTACTTTATTTGCAATTGTTTATATTTTTAATTACAATTTTGATGCTTGCATGATAAGATCCCTTGGTGTGATGGGTTGAGTCTACTATTATTATTCCCTTGTTCATGATTCTACTTTTTGCTCGAGGACAAGCAAAATCTTAAGTTTGGGGGTATTTGATGTGTCTAATTTATATACAAATATTTGTACTCATTTACCTATTAAAATGGCTTATATACAAATATTTGTACAAATATTTGTACAAATATTTGTACTCATTTACCTATTAAAACTCCTAGAAAGCTCCTAGCTCCAACACGATTGCCTAGCCCTTCTCCTCCTAGCAATATCAACTCCAAGCTCCTCTAATGCCAAAATCGAAACCTCTCAACTCTCTTTCTTTTCCTTCTCTTTTGATTCTTAATTTTGGTGCAAATGACAAACAATAGGAGGGGGTTTATATAGGGAAAATGTATGGCTAGGATTCACTCCAAATAACTACCCACTATCCCACTCTCCCACTCTCTTCACTCTCCCACTATAGGCCGGCCTACCCTCCTCTTGTGCATGCACGTGCACGTGTAGTGCACAAGTGCACACCCTTCTCATTTTTATATTTTTTATATTTTTGTATTTACTAGTTGTTACAAGACTTGTGTAAGAATTTGTACAACTAATTGTAGGATTACCTTAGTGGGCTTCTCTTGTGGGCTTGGTTTATTTTTTATTTATTTAATTTATTCTAGTGGGCTTAGAGTTTTCTATTAGGCCTATAAGTTCTAAATAAGAAATAGACAACTAAATGAGATAAAATTAAAGAAAGGAAATTATGCATAGATTAAATAAATTTTAGAATCAAAAAATAATGAGATGAAATCGCATGTGCAAAAATATTAAAAAGTTATTCGGGAGAACGAAAAACAGTCAGAATACAAAATACGTAGAATATGTATATTAAAAATGTTACAGATATTTCACGTAACGGTAAAACATACGTAATCGACACGTGTATTGAAAACACGTGTAATATACGTAAAACACAAAAATTGAAAAATTAATATTTGAGTTGGCTCAAAATAGGAAAAGAATGAATTCTGAGAAAACGGAAAACATATAAATAATCAGAATATAAGATACGTATGACAAAATATGTTACGAATATTACTCGTAACGGTACAAAATACACGAGTGTAATATGTGAGGGCAAAATTGTCATTACTCAATTTTGCGGGGTGTTACATAATCACTTTTTAAACTTTATTGTGCATTCAAGTTTATGTTTGCTAAAGAGATTTGTTGTTTTATAGCATTGTGTCAGTTGTATGCAACTGACGTGCCCACAGTTTTCAAGTGTAGGACTTGGAATAAGCAAGAGGGCATAAAGATGAATTGATGCTGATGATTATTGAAATTTTGTTGTAACTTCTGTTGTGTATTTTTGTAAACAAGAACAATGTTGTACAATAATAATAATAATAAATTCCTTGTAAAATTGTACTAATTGAAGCAATAGATCCTATTTATGGTACGAATTACATGTACTGTATATATATATATATATATATATATATATATATATATATGTATATATATATATATATATATCGACATACTTACTATGCGTATTATTTTACACCTATCCAATTACTTTGTTTTCCAATTTCTTTCATAATTGATGACTTAATTTGTATTTTCTTTATACTATTTTATCTAATGTTTCATCTAATATTATTTTGTATGAAAATTTATTTGAATCTATACTATCTTTTATGGTCACGACCCTTTCGGCTATTTATTTTTCAAACACTTTTCATGTTTCGTTCTTTCCACTTTGATACTCATAGTTTTGTATTTAATTTTGTCTTCTTTTCACATTTCATATTCTTATACTACATTTATTTTATTACTATTGGCAGCTTTTCTCTATACAATCAAGATTTTTTTCTTGGGTGCGTACAAGATAAAACTTTTACCCTAGTAAGTTCTGAGGACAAAACTGTTCTAAGGAGGGAAGTGTAACACCCCACAAAATTGAGTTATGACAATTTTGCCCCTCGTGTGTTACGCACGAATATTTTATATCGTCACGGGTAAAATTTGTAACGTATTTTAATATAAGTATCGTATGTATTTTGTATTTAAATTATTTATACATTTTTCGTTTTTTCAAAATTGTTTTCATCCTGTTTTGAGCCAAATATAAATTCTAATCTTTTGTGTTTTGACGTATATTGGACATGTTTTCAATACACGTGACGACTATGTATATTGCACCGTTACGTGTAATCTATATAGTAAAACACAAAGAAAACTATCAAGTGGCTCTCCTTCAATCCCCCCAAAATTAAAGGCCCAGATCTAACCTCACAAAATATATTTCTCCCTCAAAAGTTTCCCCCCAAAACTCAAATTCAAATCCCCCCCCCCAAACTCATTTATTTATTTAATTCTCTCTCTCTCTCTCTCTCTCTCTCTCTCTCTCTTTATATATATATATATATATATATATATATATATATATATATATATATATATATATATGTATATACAAAAAAGGCTATCAAGTGACTCTCCTTCAATCCTCCCAAAATCAAAGGCTCGGATCTAACCTCACAAAACACATTTTCCCCCAAAATTTTAAACCCAAAAACTCAAATTCAAATCCCCCTAAAAAAACACATTTATTTATTTAATTATTTCTTTTTTTTCTCTCTCTCTCTCTCTCATTCTCTCTCTATTTACTCAGAAATTTAGATTTTTAGATTTCAGGTTTGTAAATTTTCAATTTTTTAATGTTTTTTAATTGTTCATGTTACATTGAAAATAGCAAATATATCTTCAATAGTTAAATTTCATCATTTTCCACCCTCAAAGTTCTAAGAAGTTGGATTTTATACCCTCATTTATAATTATTTTTCAACATATACTAATGGAAACATAGACTTTTATTTACAACTAATTATTGTCATACTATTCAAACTTGAGCTACATAATTGTTGTTTTACTGTTTACAAGGCTTTTCATATGCGGTATCCTTCCGAAGACGTGTCGTAGGCACGTGCCCACAGGCAAATATAGTGTTTCTACATATTTCAACTATTTATTTTTATAACTTGTTCGAATTCATTTTATAGATTGAAATTCATTTTTCTGCTATTTTGACTCAAATATATTTTTATACATGCATTGCACCTAGAATTTTATGCATTTTTGTCCCTAAATTTTTCTAAGAGTCATGCACATTGTTCTTCTCATTTTATTTGTCACACTTGTATTATTTATTTTAATTAAACCCATTAGGCCAAAAATCTAAGTTGAAGCCCACTAGAAAATTAATTAAAAAGAGAAGCCCAAGATTAATTCTACACTTATATGTGTATTTTAAAAGATAGTACACTTGTCATGTAACATACACCTACAATTATTCTAATAAAAATTAATAAATAATAGAATGAGAAGTGTGTGCACTTAGGATGCACGTGCACGTGTGTGCACTAGATGGGGTTGGCCGGCCTTGAATGGAGAGAGAGGGGAGAGTGGAAGAGTGTGTGGGAGAGTGGGATAGTTATTTGAGTTGTGAGAGTCATCTCAACCACACAATAACCCTATAAATACCCCCTCCTTTAACATGAAGAAACACAAGAATCCAAAGAAAACAAAAGAGAGAAAAGAGTGAGGTTTCGGATTTTGCAAGAGAGAAGAAATAGAGGTTTGGGTTCTCATTTTGCAAAGGAGGAGTTAGTGTGTTGAGGCTTGGAGCAATTTTTCTAGGAGTTCTCATCTCAATTTACATCAAGAATATGTGGGTCTCTTTTGCTTTCTAAATTATTGTAGAATGCATGTGTAGATAGTTTATTTTTGAATTGACAATTGACATGAGTTCTCTAGTTAATTTTGTGTTGCATGTTGTATTAGTATCTAGAATTGTTAGTAGAAATGAAATGTGGGTAATTAATGCATGCTAGGTGAAAGAATTGATATAATGTCAAGTTGAAACTCTATTTAAAGCATGTTGTAATATTGTTAGACAAATAGTATGCCACGACTAGATTATACGAATTGTGTCTATATATACACAAAGTTGTTAAATTATGCACAAAAATTGTGTAAATATTGATAAGGATTATAATTAAATTGGAAATGAGAATTTCCATACAATGGCTAAAAGAAATTATATTCATGTAGTCTTGTTGATAAATAAAAGTGTAGGTTTATGAAGGTTCTAAAAAAATGCTATTTACAATATTTGTGTAAAATTTCACTTTAACGTAATGAGAAATCATTTCTGGAAACTTAGGAATGTGTTTTATGAACAATTAAATTGAGAGAAAAGATTAGAAATCGAATTTGAATTAAAGAATTAAAAATAATGTGAAATGAGAGAATTGGGTTAAAAGAATATAAACCCCTATACTATCAGTTATGGTGCTTAGCTCTTGTGGCTAGCTTGGGCGCCAGCGCACCTGGCGCTGCCACGTGTCGCACTGGGGGGGGGGGGTTCTTTGGTCGCGGGCTTCGAACCCTGGGTTAGCTCTGCCCTTTGGATTTTTTTTGGAAGTCAATACAATGGCTCTCTGGGTTATAAAAATAACTCAAAGAAGCTTTTATCAAATGGGAAGATTGGCTCACTGGTTAGGCAACTCTTGGGGTCTCTGTTGGTCTTAGGTTCAAATATGGGGGTCTACTTTTAGGGTTTTATTTTATTTTATGATCTTTTCAAGTTTCAAAAATTGGGAGACTTCATAGAAATATTATGGAATATCATTAGAACACTTGAGAATTATTTTATAATATTCTGAGAGATATATTGAGAATTTAAAAGCCATATTCATGTATTAGTTTTGAATTCAAGTTTAAGAAGAAAATGTGTATGATTAAAGATTTGGGGGGGTCTACTTTTTGGGTTTTAATTTATTTTATGATCTTTTCAAGTTTCAAAAATTGGGAGACTTCATTGAAATATTATGGAATATTATTAGAACACTTCAGAATTATTTTATAATATTCTGAGAGATATATTGAGAATTTAAAAGCCATATTCATGTATTAATTTTGAGTTCAAGTTTAAGAAGAAAATGTATATGATTAAAGATTTTAAGAGTGTGTTTATAATGAAATCAAGTATAAGTATGGGATTTAAATAAGGAACTTCGAGTGATTAATTTGGGTATTTAGAAATGGTGATTGATTAGAAGAGCATAGAATATTATTAAAGTGAATGATTTGGTTCGTTAACCAAGGATTTGTCTAAAAGAATTTGAATTGAGAAATTGTTATTGAATATTGTTATAAATGTTGAATGCTTCATGATCTATAAATATGAAGAAAGTGGATAAAGAGAAATGATGATTTATGAATGAGAAAATTATGTTGAGGTTGGATATAATCTATTGATCTCTATAGTGAGATGGTTGTTGGAATCTGGAGTCTAAGTGAAACCCTTGGTAATAAGCATTTTATGAATAATGAAAGGTTCAGAAGTAACCAGTGTGGGTTAGCTTTCTCTTTGAGAAGTAGCTAGTGTGTGCTAACTTTCTCTTGTGTTGATTTAAGTCCGGTAGGGTAAGCTAGCTCTAGGTTGTGATGATTATAATTAAACCTAAGGACAAGCAGTAGGAGAAGATGTAAAAAAACTTAGACAAACATAAGTGGAGCACCTCTATGTAGTCTGACGATGGACTCTAGGACTATAGACCCAGTTTGATGGTGGAATCTGGGACTGTGGTTGCTTGTGATATGAGACAAGCCTAAATTAAATTCGGGACTATGATTGGTTTGACGGTGGACTCTAGGATCATGAATAGTCGGGCGAATGGGAGGCCGATCTCCAGTCTATATGCGTATACCGGGGCTAGAGGGCACTTACGAGATGTTCGCACGATGAGGATTCTGTAAGGTTTGACGGTGGACTCCGGGACTGGAATCTGTACTCATGGAATGTTTGAACCTTGCTTTTGTTACCGTAGTAGATTTTGCATGGCGATGGATTAAACCCTATATTGTGGAGGACATAAGGGCTTGCCCTCGGACCTATGTAGTATAGGATGCATAGAAACCAAACAAGTATCCATTAGTGTCATCGTAGTATAACATCTGCATTAGGCAATAAGCCATATCATACACTGACATGTTTAGGATAGTCACTTTTTACACTTTATTGTGCATTCAAGTTTGTATTTGTTAAAGTAAGAGAATCGCTGTATTATAGCATTGCGTCAGTTGTATAATCAGTTGTATACAACTGACGTACCCACGATTTTCTACTTCCAGAACTGGACTTGACATGGACTTAAAGTCACTATGATGAGTTGTTACCAGATTAAAGCATTTTTCTTACTGTATATCATGATATATTCCTTTTAAATTCCGCTGCGTTGATGTAAGAACAATATTGTATAATGAAAAGTTTAAATTCCTTGTAAATTTGTACAAATTGAAGTGAAAGATCGTGTTGTGCTACGAATTACATGTAAATGGAATTCGTGGTTTGTAAAGCACTGAATTCCAAATACATGTAATTCGTAGCATAATCAGGATCTTTTACTTCAATTCGTACAAATTTACAAGGAATTTAAGACTTTTTATTATACAATATTGTTCTTTACATCAACGCAGCGAAATTTAAAAGAATACTACATGATATACAATAATAAAAATTCTTCAATCTTCTAACAGCTCATCAAAGTGACTTTAAGTCTATGCCAAGTCCATTCCTGCAACTAGAAAACTCTGGGCACGTCAGTTGCATATAACTGACGCAATGTAATAATACAACGATTCTTACTTTAGCAAACACAAACTTGAATGCACAATAAAGTGTAAAAAGTGAGTATCCTAAACATGTCAGTGTATGAGATGACTTAATGCCTAATACAGATGTTTACACTACGATGACACTAATGCATACTTGTTTGGATTCTATGCATCCCATACTACATGGGTCTGAGGGCAAGCACCTACGTACTCCTCATTATAGGATTTAAATCCATCGCCATGCAACCTACTACTATGACTACTACAAGATTTAGACATTCTGCGCGTACCTAGCCCATGCCCCGATAATTCCGGAGGTCAATTTCTATCTATAGATAATTTCGAAGACTATTTCATTCACGCTTGGGAATCTTCGAGAATACCCCACACGGCAAGCAATGACGCCTCACTACACACAGACATACCATGAAAGTCGCCTCGATCCCGATAATTCTAGAGATCAATCCCACGCCGCAGGTAATTCCGGAGACTATATCACTCACACCTCGATAATTTAGAGGATTATCTCACACCGCAGATCATCCTAAGGCCCTCATACTCACATTTGCCCTTGTTTCATCATATCTCCCCTTAGTGTCTGTCCTTAAGTTTAATTATAATCATCACAACCTAGAGATAACTTACCCTACCAGACTTAAATCATCACGAGAGGAAGTTAGCCCACACTGGCTACTTCTCAAAGAGAAAGTTAACCCACACTGGTTACTTCTCAAATTTTCATTATTCACAAAATGCCGGTTACCAAGAGTCTTGCCTAGCCTCTAGATTCCAACAACCATCTCACTATAGAGATCAATAGGTTATATCCAACCTCAACATAATTTTCTCATTCATAAATCATCATTTCTCTTTATTCACTTTCTTCATATTTATAGATCATGAAGCATTCAACTTTTATAACAACATTCAATAACAATTTCTCAATTCAAATTTTTTTAGACAAATCCTTGGTTAACGAACCAAATTATTCTTTTTAATAATATTCTATGCTCTTCCAATTAATCACCATGTCTAAATACCCAAATTAATCACATGAAGTTCCTTATTTAAATCCCATACTTATACTTGATTTTATTATAAACCCACTCTTAAAATCTTTAATCATATACATTTTCCTCTTAAACTTGAATTCAAAACTAATACATGAATATGGATTTTTAATTATCAAAATATCTCTCAGAATATTATAAAATGAATTACTGTTCTAATAATATTCCATAATATTTCTATGATATTTACCAATTTTTGAAATTTGAAAAGATCATAAAATAAAATAAAACCCAAAAAGTAGACCCCCGGATTCAAACCCAGGACCAACAGAGACCTCAAGAGTCACCCAACCAGTAAGCCAATCTTCACATTTGATAAAAGTTTCTCAGGGTTATTTCATTTCAGTATATTTTTTTTCTTCAAGATTGTAATGTTTTACTTATATAGAAATGACGTACTTCTACACATTCTAAATCCTCTTCCTACTATTTTTGTGATATAGCTTATATTCAATATTTAAAATCTATCCTTTTATTTTAATTTTATCGTTGTAATTTTCTCCTCTTACTATCCCAACTTTTACATCAACTTTTATATCACAAATTTAAAAAACGTAACACCATACTTTATTAAACATCCAATATCCAAGAACATATGGAAGATTACAACTTCTCATCTCCCGTTTTGGTGCAACCTGATGTCGAGAGGGAAAATATGCAATTAGACATTAATGGAGGCAAACTGTGACTGGATGTCGGGAAGGCAAAGTCTGCAACCGAATGTTCGGAAGGAAAACTGCAATCAGATGTCGTAGAGGCAAGCCTGCAACTTGATGTCAAGGAGGCAAGCCTGCTGTAACCTCTGTTTTTTATTTTCTGTATTTTGGATGTTTTTTTTTCCTTTTTGGGTAATTGTTCATATTGTATTCTCCTACTTATTTTGAATCGTGTATTTGATCTTCATTATCAATGTCTATTCATCTATTTGATTCGTCGCCTTTTTATTTTGATCTTCTTGTTTCAATTATCCGCCTATTCTTTCATCGATGGTTGATCGGGCTATTACTTTTTATTCTCATTATTTAATTATTCATGTCCTATTTTATTATTTATTTTATTCCTATCTCATTATTTGGACCACCCTAAACCCAATTGGATCTTACATCCACTACCCTCAATCCCCATACTCGTTCACACCCCCTAAACCCTAATACCCAACTTATATATATACTGTTGTTTATACCCTAACCCTATATTCTCATCTACAGCTGCTTTTTACCTCTCGTCCCCTACCTCTTGTCATCCCCTACTCAAAACCCATCCTCCCAAGCTTCTCCTACCTCCTGTTCCCTCTTTCCCTCTACCCTGTGCGACCTCTTAACCCCTACAGCCGACGCACTCCCCTTCCTCCCTATGCCGCGACCTCCAGTTGCCATCGTCTCCCTGTGCACCGCTCCAGTACCCCGAAGCACCTCGCAGTACCATTGCCAAGCACCCCTAGTCAGTGCTCTGCCTTCCAACCGCCATTTCCATCTCTCCACCTGCAGCCTTCCTAGTCGCCATCGAAGTCGTCGGTTGCCACCACCACACGCCATTGGCCGCCGTCCAGTACCTCCCTGGCTGTCGCTATCTCTGTGTGTTTCCTCCAACAGTGCAACTTCATCAATTTTGAATGAAATTCATCTGATCCTTCATCGTGATTGGGATCATCAACATCATCATCAGCCTTGGATCTGAGCCGTCCGTTTGATCTGATCTTGATCATCACATTGATCTTGGAATATGGACCGTCCGATCTGACCCGATCATGATCATCTCATCGTGATTCGCTTTGTTCGTGTTCGTGTTCGTGTTCATTTTTCGGGATCCGTTCCCGTTATTCTTTCATCAGATTTGTCGTCTACCCTGAGGCAAGTAACTTGTATTCTTTTTTGTTGTATAATACAAGTACTAAATACCGCTTGTAGTGTAGTTGTTTCAAGATTCATTCTCATGAAAACCCTGTTTAGATCTTTCTCTATTTGTTGATCCATCCGTAGTCATCTTTGGTTACACACACGACATGAAATAATTTAGGAATACTAAATTCTTGATGTATACATGCATGTTGTTCGTGATTATGAGGTGTCATAGAATCTTGTATGCTTGAGTGTTAGTAGTAGTATAACTCGCTGTAAACTTGTTAAACACCCTATATCATGTTGCTTGGACATCTAGTATACTATATTTCACATTTTGTTATGATTTGGATGTGTTACATATGAACTAGTTAATTTTATGCATAGAGAAGAGTTTTGTTTTTGCTGTTACCTCGTTTTTGTTAAGTATTTTAGACCCTGTTGAAGTCGGTAAATGAAAATTATCTGTGAATATAAATTATAAAGAATTTTGTCTACTTTCCAGAATTCCTAACAGATCTCAGTTTCGATTTGTGAGTTGCAAATTATGGTTATTTTACGATAGAGGTGTAGAAAAATTACAAATTTGGTTTTATTTGAATTCTGGAGAGTAATTTACCTTTATACTGATGTTAAAGATAATATTTTGATCCAATATTTTGTTGAGTACAACTAGACTTGACTGTGATTAACGCCTAATTTTTGTGTATTTATTCGATGACTTTATAAACTGTTCTATGCTTGAGAACAACTACTATACTTCCAAAATATTCATGTTGTTTTGTAAAGAACCTAAATTTTAACCTGATTCTACTTGCTGTTGATACAAACTTTGTGAATATGAATTGTATCCTACTGTATCTATTTTATCACACTTTTTGACAGATCTGAATTTTGATTTATATTTTGTAATCTATTGTTGTTTTAGTACTGTTGTGTTTATGATTTCAGATTTACAAACTTGCTGTATCTTGTTGTTTTCTGATTTTATTTGACTCTACTATCTTTGTTGGAAAATTATGAAATTATCTTTGCTCATACTAAAAATACTAGGGAATACCCCAGATTTTTCTTGGATTTAATCAGTAAGATTTATGCTGTTTTCCGGTTTATGAATACAAACTTGTGATTTCTAGCTGAAAATATTTTCTGGATACAATTCTGTTTTAAGTCATGTTTTTGTGAAATACCATATGACTCATATATATGTGCTAGATTCGGACGAGAGTCTATTTTCTAGATTTTTTTACAGATCCATATTTGCCTGTTTGTGGTAACGGAAATCTCAGATTTGGTGCAGTAGTGTCCTGCTGTCCAGAATTGAAAGCCTCGTTGTCCTACCCTTTTATAAGTTGTCTGTCACCTGTACCTGTTTATCTTCCGACCTGAACTTGTGTCTTGTTCATACCATGTTATTCTTGCCCTGTTTGTGACATGTATATGCCTATTTGATAATAATAAAAAAATAACCATGCCGGGATTAAGGGAAAGATCTAGTAGTGGAAAATATAGATATGTGTACTCATAAGGGGACTCGTGTTTCCCACCTGTTATCCAACTATATACTTCCTTATAAGAGGGTGTACTTGGAGGAGACCGTATGTCCTACCTGATGCATGATTACCTGTTACATGATACCTGTACCGTCCCTGTTTACCTGATACCTGAGTACACGGCCCTATAGTTACCACTAAGAAATCTAAACACAACTTGTTTGAATGTAGCAAACATGTGGTAATAATCTGGGACGCATGAAGTGGTACCTAGTTAGGATTAAGTACAAGACCTATAATAACATGATCACTTGCACATTTCCGTTTACCTGTACATGCTACCTGACACCTGTTACATGCTTACTTGCTTGCATGATATCTGTTATCTATCACATGTCACATGCACCATGTTATCACATCATATTACTTGTTCATGCTCCTGTTTTATGTTAGCCATTCTGTCACCTGTATTCCATGCTTATTCAGTAATTGCTTCTGCTGTTATTCTATACTTATCTATCTTTTCTGTACTTGTTTCCTGCAGTACAAGCGGCCCGTAACTTGCATTGACGGGCGTTCTGTTTCTCTTTCCTTTTCCTACAATTTGTTAAGTTGCAGACTTTGGTGACCAGTTGCCGATGGAGTAGGTGATCAGACTTTCTAGTTGCTGGAGTTCTTGCTATTATTATTTTATGTTGCTTATTTTGAATAAATATATTGTTGCATGGATTATTTTGTATTGGGCAGTTTGACCCAGGATTTATAACTTGTTCCAGATCTGGTTTATTTGAGATTTATTAAATTTCATTTCAAGTAAATTCTATTGGTTATACTAATTTATTCATGCATGCGTGGTTAATTTCTCCTTGTTTATTTCTCTGTTATTCCTGTGAAATGTTGAAAAGATCCTTACAGCTTATGAATGGTGAAAATCATTCGCTGGACTTAGTCGCATATCTGTATTTCGTATTTCTTTTTGGGAAGCGGGGCGTGACACCTGCAGTTGGACACCAACGAGGCGAACCCACAACAAATCAGATTTTTCTACTTTGATAACCTCCACTTTTGTTTCTATATATATTTACTTATCACTATAACATTTTTGTACTAGTTTATATCATTTTATAATATTTTACAACCTAGGATTAAATTAATTAGCTTAATATTTATACTGGTTTCTATATCTATCCTACTTACGTATTTACTGCTTAATATCAACTATCTTGCTATTTTCTTTTTATTATTTTGAATCTTTACATAAGTTAGCATTTCATACCATTTCATCGTATTTTATTTTGCTGCTAACTTATCTTAGATTTGGTGGCTACTCACAAAACAAAAAAATCTTATTATTTATACTTTTGTTTACGATTCATAATTTATTTCTATATAATTAGTTTTTGTATTGTTTCAATGATATGTTATTACTTTTTCTACTATAATGTCTTGTTTTACTCCCACAAATCATTTATAATTTTTACATCATAATATTGTTTGTTTCACCCTATAATTTTTACGCCTATGTACGTATATAATTTTGTATGTTGATTTTTCTTGCTCTACTTGACAATTTAAAAGTATTTTAATATATGCCAACCAGTATTCTATATCTTTAATTTTTAAATCGTATACATAATTATTGTATTTACTTTAAAAATTATTTTATGATATTAACTTGTTATACAGAATTATTTTATATTGTCTATACTTTTAACAAAATTTCATGCTCGCGTTTTTTTCACACTTTATCCAATAGTTTTTTCTTAAATTGCTAATTCAATTTTATCTCAAAATATACAGTACTAATTCAGTTTGCAATTTTATTCATTCTACCGCTTATTACTTTGATAAAATTTGATTACTAAGCATATTAATAATTTATTAAAGTATCTGTTGACTATGCTTCTCTTTATTCTTTCCAATTGCTTTATTTTCCAAGCTCTTTCACATTTAACAACTTAATTTATACTTTCCTTCTATCTAATATCTTACTTAATATAATTTTTGTATGATAATTTCTCTCAATCTATCATATCTATTATGGTCACATTTCTTTTCTTATGCTATTTTTCTAGTTTTCTTGTTCCGTTCTTATAAATTTTGACACTCATAGTTTTCTTATATAAATTTATCTTGTTTTCCACATTACATACTACATTTCTTTCTTGGCATTGACAGTTTTTTTTTATATACAATAATGACACTTTTCCTTGGTGTGTACGAAATATAACTTTTACCTAAGTATGTTCTGAGGACAGAACTGTTCTAAGGGGGGAGAGTGTAACACCCAGCAAAATTGAGTTATGACAATTTTGCTCCACGTATGTTAAGCACAGGTATTTCGTACTGTTACGACTATTAGTCGTAATATATTTTCTAGCATGAACACAACATAGATATGAACTTCCTACAACATGGTAGACAACATAAACTTAGCTCTCCTACAACATGGTAGACAACATAAACATAGCTTTTCCTACAACATGGTAGATATTATAAACATGGACTTCCTACAACAATCAAAGCATGGTACATAATATAAACATTAACCTACAACAATCTAAACATGGATATCTGCTACAATTTAAGCATGGGTTTCTACTACAATTTAAAACAAGAATGTCTATTTACTACTTCAACATAAACTTTACTTATATTTAAGAATGAATGTCTACTAACTATTTAAGCATGGATGTTATTTAAGCATGGATATCTACTTACTAGCAATTACAAGACTATCTCTTTTTACAAATATGCAAGCCTTGAAATTGCTACAAAAAACTAACTTATAAACTACAATTTCATACAACAATTTACAAGTCCTACTTCCTACAATAATCTTTTCTTAACCACCTAGTTCCTACATACAATAAGGTTTACCCTTCCTTATAATAAGAGTTACAAGACTTGATAATTACCAAGTAGAGAGCAATAAATAATTAAGACTCATTTTTATTGAGTTCTACAACCTCAAAAGGGTATGTAATAATTCTACTATGTGCTTATGCCAAAAGTCCTTGTTGAGTTCTACATCCCAAATGGGTATGTACACAAATATATGCATATATTCATGTCAAGTTCTACAACCCATAGATGGGTATGTACATCAATCTTTATGTTCGTTTGTCCATTTAGTCCAAATAACAACAACAAGAACAAAAATTGCTAAGTGTCTCAATACATTTATTTGAGGTCGCTAATCCCATTAGCGACCTCATGTATACTTCGGTCGATAGTGGGAATAGCGACAACAAACAAAAATTTCCAAATATTTTAAACAGAGGCCGCTATTCCCATTAACGACTTTCAATTGAATATGCGCTAATGAGAATAGCGGCCATTGCTGACGTGGCACAAAGTAGCCTACAAACGCTAACAGTTTGGAAACTGGCCTATAATTGTAAATATTTTCAAAAAGTGCCTACAGTAAAAACGTTTCACATCTTAAAGGCCAGGCCTCCCGAGGAATATGGGGCAATAGGGCACAAAGCTGATCCCAACTGGTCCAGTGAATTATGTTTTAGCCCCAGATAAAATTAGAGATGATGGATTGGCTGCGTTTCAATCCATTATCTACTAGTATTTGACCGGAAACTAGTAAACTAATCACATTTACTAGTTTTAATTGTTGTCTGTTTCGAAGTGTAGTTTTGAATATGGATGTGTTGAGCCATCGGGAATATTCGAACAGCCCTTTACTTGGAAGTTTCATTCAATTTATTTGTAATTTTCATTATTAGCCAACTAAAATTAATATCTGACCAAAACTTCGAGTTCGGAATATCAAATATGGATAAAGAGGCCAGTATCCTAATACATCCTTACTAAATTTTGCCAATCTGTTCAGTATCTACCCAATTTACACTCACTAATTTGTAAACCTGTTCAATAATAAACTATTTGGCATATAAAAACCAATTGTGGGAACAAAGGGATCACACCACAAAACGCAGGGGCCTTTCTGGAACTTTTTTCGACCTATCACTACAACATTTATAAGCTACAACGGCGTATATACCCCGGCGTTTTGCTAGTCACGCCGGGGTAAGCTAGGACCAGAAACGAGGTTAAATTTTCTAGCGATATACCCCAGTTTAGGGGGAATCTATAGCGGCGTTTTTATTGAAAAATGTCAGGGTAGGAAATGAGATAAAATTCCCAACTTTCCCAAACCCTAACATTTCGCTCTCATTCTAAAAGTTCCCTCATATCCCTCTGTCTCGCGCGTGCTCCCGTCGCTCGCCATTTGCACATCCTCCCCTTTGTTGTCGTGCCCGCCATCTCCTCTGCCGTCTTTGTGCTTGTCGTCGCCGTCCCCACCTCTCTGTCCTGCTCACTCTCTCTCTCCCCAAAAACTCCCGATCGACGCACTATCCTTGTAATGCCCTGATTTCCGGTGACTGGAAAATCGTGATATAAGCCAGAATCTTTTCTTCTATTAGCCACAATACACAGAAAAATAGGAAAATTTAAAACTTTTTATTCAACACAAAGTGTATTACAAGTCTGATTGTTATAATTTGCAATACATTACAATAGTGTTACGATAATACCTTTACAATTCCAAGTGTTACACTTCCAATAACTTACATCAGAGTACAATAAATGAAGAACAACACTTGGTAATTCTCAATTGGATACTTTTCAACAAATAGATAATCAACATAAATATTACAGCGGAACTTAAAAATACATTAACTCCTCGCTTTCCTTGGCTTGAGTCCTCCTAAATCTTGCACATGTACTTCTGCGATCCAGTACCTATTGAAGTGGGGATGTCAGTATTCACTGACGCTTTAAGGCTGATAACTAGCAGTGAATCTCCCAAAACAAACATACAACCATGACAAATGTGTCAGTGTAGTTTAAGTGTTCGTGAGTGCTATGACTAGAATCTAATGCAATATCAACTAAGGCTAAGATGCTCTTATTCTAATGCCAGCAAGTCTCCGGAACAATATGCAGTCCATACTACATGCGCCCATCTCAAACTGTTTCTTCATATATAGGGATTTGAACCCGCGCCATGAGTTCTACTCTTGTACTCAACTTGTTTCTGAAGATACAATGTGACTGATGAGGTTTCCCTGAAACGGTCTAATCCCGCCATTGCAGTCATATAGTGGTGTCTCTGTTTGCGACTATTTCCCGACCTCACTCAAAAATCTGACGAACCCTTGGAGTTTCCGCAGACGCAGGATAGCTCGAAGCATACCCTGCCGCCCCCTAGCCAGACCGTAGTCTATGGCTTGTTCACCCTTAGACCAAGGACATGATGGAGTTCCGGGGTCCATCCCCTAGCTCCGACAGGACTCGCACCCGCCCTTATCATGGCACTTCAGATATTAACAGACGAGATATGGATCCCGTGCTCCCAACTCGTGAGAAGGCATAAACCGTATCCCTTTGACAAGGAGGGTACAACCCAATAACAGCCTTCTAATGCAGGCCTATAGGACAGGTCGGATCATAAGGAATCACCCTTAACACTAACTCTTTCCCTTCGGCGAAAGATGATAATAATAATGGTTAAGTAGTAATAGCAATAAGTTACTACCCTAACAATGTCACTAACCCTAAACAACCTAGGGAAGGCAACAAAACTTACACAACATGCTAAGTCTTAAGTTAGATTTCGCAAGATAACTCTACTAGGCTGTTCAACCTAGACTTACCAGAATTCCTAAGGATCTGGTTTATGACCTATCGATCCAAGACCCCGGCAATACGAACGTATTCGCATGCTACTACCCTGAACTTGAATTTCGTCTATGCTCCGGTCTGCGATCAACCTACACCGGTTAAGATCCGACGGTACACAAGGAGTGACTCGTGTACAGTCCCTTAGGAGTAAGGTAAACACATATCTTGATGGTCGATAGCCCTAGGGCAATAATATTGCCCTAGACGAGCACAACAAAATTGCGTACTAGCTAATAAGCTACATACGAATAAACAGAACACATACGAGCCAACAAGCTACGTATGACACCAATAACTATATACGAGCCAGGCGGGCTACATATGAGACAACAACATGCATACCAGCCAAATAAGCTGCGTATGAGACCAACAGCTACATACGGACCAGTCGAGCCACGTATGAGCAAAACCATAAATGAAGATACAAATACCTAGACGACCGGAGTCCTCTTCCAAAACCATTCAGCGCTCATTCTGTCATCAACTCATCTTCCATGTGCAATTTCTTCCTTGTTCCACTCTGACTTGTCCAATCACGAATAGAAGAGTAAATTTTATGCATCATAACAATACAACTATTATTGGTAGAACAGAAGCACAAATCATTTCGGTCTAGCCACAGACCCCATATAGTTGCTGCGGTAGAAATATCCCAAACATTTCTATCTTCTTTCCTACCTATAAGATCTCTCAGACTACAACACTCCGAATTCCAAATAAGACTGAAATCGAAGTTCCACGGGATCTTTACACTTCTCTTCATACAATTTTACAAGGAATTAAAAGCTTTTATTACAACAATGACTAAATTTTACACAGCAGAAGCAAATTACAACATTATACATGAATTGAATAATAACTTGAATATTTCTTTAAGCAGCGATCATCTTTTATTCTTGTCAACCAATTTGTCCTGTATAGAAACTGTGGGTACGTCAGTTGCATACAACTAACTATGTATCTAATCCTTAGATATTGGAATCATGAATAAAAATCAATACTCTAGAATTAGTGTTACCTCTACATCGGTCTTAAATATCAATCATTTACCATGACCCAAAACTTGGTCTTTATTTATCACAATTCTCTTTCATGCTCATCAAAATGAGAGTATACATATTCACAAGTTTCACATTTCATCATGTTTCTTTTAATTTATTTTCCATGTACAACTTGCATACTCTTAAACAATCTTACATCAAATTTTACTTAAAAATTTATAAGTCAAATTCTCATCTTTGAACTCTTCTCAATTTTCTCTATGTTTAACAAATTATTTTTTTGTCATCTTAAAAATAACAAAAGAATCATATCCAACGATTTTATTAATTATTATTCTAAAAAATTCACTTCTAATTCTCAATATAATAGTCCAAATATTTAGACAATAATTTTTGTGAAGTCTATGTAATTTTAGAGAATTTTCTAACATTTTTCTCAATTCTTTTAAAGCATTTAAAACCCTTAGGAAAATCTAAATATATTAGAAAATATCAAAACAAAAAATGGTCCAGAGGCTGGTCTCAAACCACACACAGAGGCCCCCATGGGTGAACAGTAAAGTCACCAAACTGCACTCAATAACCAAAAAGGCCAAGGAGGCCAACTGTCTAGTAGAGGAATTAAAATATACTTGGGTTTTGGGTTCGGGTTTTGAATTAAAGTCACATTTGGAAAAATAAAGTCTCGCCAAGACTCGAACCCGACGTATCAGCTCCACTGAGCTATAGTAACAGTACTAAAGCGCACCCACTAACCAGTAGGTCTGAGTGACTAACCTGTAAGGAAATTCTCATAAAATATTATTGAGTCTTACTGTGTTATTTCTAGCTCTTTTAGAAAAACTTGATTTTTCTCATTCAAATTGTACTTATAAAATATAGATTTTTCCTGAGTATAATTTCTTGAACAAGACAATAGCTTGTATTTTCATAATTCTTAAAGAACTCATTTTTTTTTACATAACAACTATTTCTCCCTTAGTTAATTCAAACAATGGATCAAGATAGACTCATTTTGACATAAAAACATTTATTTTTATAAGAATATTTTTATCAAAAATTTTCCCTTTATTCATAATGGGTTCAATACAAGTTTTCTCTCTTTCATTCCTAATCAAAAATTTAACTCTTCAATTTAGTCCTATTTTCCAAACTAAATATTTTAAAGGACAATATGAATTACAGATCGAGTGACTACAACACTAATTGCATATGGCACATAAACACACTATTGCCACAATTTAATCTATTTAATATTCCATTAATTTACATTATATACTTTATCCATAAGCACATTTCCCATATATTGTATCTTTCAATTGATGCATAAACAAAGTTTCACAAAAATCATAATCTATCCATTTTATCATGCAAATAAACTACCAAGCCATCATAACACCTACTCATTTACAAAATATAATTTATTCTACTAACTTTTCATGTAGATTAGTTTGTGTTCTTTTATTCTTAATCTCCTTAAACACATGTATGGCAATCTTTCCTACTCAATTTTAACATGATCACAATTTCAATCCCTAGCATGGTAACTGAAGTAGAAGCTTGAGAAATCACTTACCTTTTTGAAGAAAAACAAATAGAAAGCTCCTAAAAATCCCCTTGAACACACGAACGGTTCCTTCTCCTCCTAGATTGTGCCACCAGCGCCTTCTCCTCCAAGCTTGATGGAACCCGATCACTTCTCCTTCTTGGTGAATAGCCGGTCTCCAATGGTGCAAGAACACTCAACAAAATACCACTCATTATTTTTACTCACAATCTCTCTATCTTTTCTCACAACTTGTTTCTTTCTTTCTTTCTTTTTCTTTTACCAATTTTTCAAGTGTATTGCATGAAGAGGAGGGGGTATTTATACATTTTTCAAAGTGAAATGGAGGGCCAAGATGAACTAGATGGTTGTAGAATAGGGGCTAGGATGAACTAGGGAGTTAAAACAACTACCCATGAACTCAAAACCACCTCTCCACTACACCAACACTCCCACTCTCTCTTGATCCCATCCGGCCTACCCCCATGCCCACTCAAGACACGTGCTAGTGCAATGCACGTGTCACACAATACACCCCTAGTTACTAGTTGTACCTGTTTATTTAATTAATTGGTTACAAAACTGGTATACCCTACAAGTTGTGCTAATTAAAAGAGAATTAAATTAGTGGGCTTAATCTAATGGGCTAAAAGTCTATAGGCTTCTACTTAAAAATAATTAAATTAATTAGTGTGGGTTTGAGTTAGAAAATTAGGCCTAGTGTTTAAATAGGCTTTAGATTAAAAAGAGAAGAATTAAATTACTTGTTCATGCTATGATGATAAATAATTTTTCTAGGGTAAAATGCACATAAATTTGCACGTGCAAAACACGTGAAATTCAACAAATTCTTATTTAATTTTAATTGAAAATTCAGGATGTTACACAGACTACCCCGCACGTCAGAGCTCGACTTAGGACAATTTGAAAACCCAAAACCTAGACACAACACCTCCCAAGCTAACCTTGCTCTAGGACATAAAAAAAGATTGTGATTTGTATCTTCATCCTCGTTGTTACATCTAAGGCATCTACTATCTAATTGAATCCCTTATTTCAGCAGATTGATCTTCAATAGAATTGTGTCGTTTTCCACAAGCCAGAGAAATATTTTCACTTTCAACGGTGCGTCGATACTCCAGAGGAAGTTGGCCACACTACTTCTCATCCCTCCATCGTTAAGCCATTTGTACAATGATGATACTGAGAAGATACGTCTAGGATTTAAGCTCCAGTTTCTCTTGTCTTCTATTTCTTGCGTGTACTGCCCTTCAACCCAAATGAAGTTGTTGAGTGTTTGAAATTGCTTAATACTCTCATATGACAATATGTCGGCTACTTCAATTCTCAATCTGTCATTATGCCAGACATCAGCCACTAAAATATCTGTGTTTAAGGTTGCTGCGGCAGCCTCTGGAAACATTCCAATAAGAGTGTTGTTTCCACACCATTTGTCTTTCCAAAACTTTGTATCTTTTCCATTCCCAATTCTGCAGTGTGTGTTATGATGGAAGATCTCCCCTACTTTAACCACTCCTTTCCACAGGAACGAAGATTTACTGTATACACTTCTCCCCTCATATCTAAATTTCTTCCTTGATCGGTAACTGAAAATGACTTACACCACCAGTTGTGACGTTCTCTTTTTATCTTCCACCACCATTTACTCATCAGTGCTTTGTTCATCTCTCTCAATTTCATGACTCCCAGCCTCACGAATTTCTTCCTCTTACAGACCGTCCCCCATTTCACTAGATGTATCCCTTTATTGTCCCCGTTCACTCCTTTCCAGAGAAATTAACTTCTACTTTTGTCTATTTTGTTGATTACCCATATTGGTAATTCAAAAATGGACATTAAATATACTGGAATACTGCTCACCATAGAATTAATCAACGTGATTCTTCCTCCTAGAGATAGGAATCGCCCCTTCCACCCCGATAATCTCTTCTCTATCTTGTCAATTAATGGTTGCCAATAGTCTCTTCGTAAAGTCCCTGGCCTTATGGGAATTTCTAAATATTTCAACGGGAAATGGCATTTCTCACATCTAGAAAAATTTTAATAGTCCCAATAAGAATGGAGCAATTATCGCTAATTGGAATAACGCAACTCTTGCTCAAATTTAATTTCAACCCTGCCCATGCCTCAAAGCACTTAAGAACCATCCCCAGAGCAGTAATTTCTTCTTCTTTAGCCGTCCCAAACATTAGTGTATCATCCACGTATTGCAGTATTGAAATCACATCTAGGATCCCCTTAATGACAACTCCACGGATAACTCCTTCCTCTCTCCCTTTCTTGATCATTTTTGCAAGACCATCTGCCACCATGGTATAGAGAAGCGATGAAAGAGGGTCTCCTTGTCTCAATCCTCTAAGACATTTAAATTCTTTTCCGTATTTACCGTTTAGTTGGACGAACGATTTTCCTCCTCTGATGCACATTTTAATCCAACTCCTCCACCTAGTACCAAAACCTTTGAGTTGTAAGGCCTCGTCAACACACTCCCAATCAACTGAGTCGTAATCTTTTTGAAAATCCAATTTTAAAAGAAACCCATCAGCTTTATCCTTATTTCCTCTGAACACAATCTCATGAGCTGAGGCCACACAATCCATAATCTCTCTCTCCTCTAATAAATCCACTCTGTGATTCACCTATCACATCATTCAAATGTGGTGCCAACCTTTGAGCCAAAACTTTGGAGATAATCTTGAAAGAACCATTCAAGAGTCTAATTGGACTCATGTCGTCCACTTTCTTAACTTCGCTCTTTTTTGGGATTAAAATTATGTTCGCATAATTAAGTCTATCCAACTCAGCTCTTCCATCGAAGAATTCTTGAAAGATATTCATCAGATCCATCTTAATAATTTTCCAGTAGAAGTTGTAGAAGAACATAGGAAAACTGCCGGGCCCTGGAGCCTTATCCTTTCCCAAGCATTTGATGGTGAGAAGCACCTCTTCCTCCATAAATGTATTCTCTAAACCATCGCTTCCATCAATTCTCGATGATTCCCACATGTCTGGCATCATTTTACATCTGTGAGTTCTACAGCCACCTAGCTGCTCCTTAAACCGATCATCAAAGTGCTTCTTAATCACTCCCTCATTCACGCACCAAACCTCATCCACAAATAAACCTGCAATATGATTTGCCTCTTTTTACCATTGGCAATCTTGTAGAAGAATTTTATATTTGCATCACCCTCCTTCAGCCATTGAACCCTTTATCATTGTCTCCAGTAGACCTCCTCCATATCACCTATGAGTTGAATCTCTTGTCTGCTATTTGATAACTCCTCACTCTCTGCTAATTGCAATTCTCTGTCTTCCTCTAGGACTTCCAATTGGTGTACACTATCACCCTGTTCGTCTGCTTTGCCCAATCCTTTAACCTCTTACGTAGTCTTCTCATCTTTTCAATCCATTTACCAACCGCAGAAGATGTTTGTTTGTTAGCTATCCAAGACTCTTCAATAATTTGACGAGTGTTACTGCATAGGGTCCAAGCTTTCTCGAACCGGAACTGATGGCTTGTACGCCTAATTCTTTCACCACAATCCAGAGCTAGCGGAGTGTGATCTAAAGTGAGCCACGAAAAGGACTTAACTTGAGCTAATGGGAAAGCCTCTTCCCAGTCAACGTTTATTATGCAATTTTCATTGTTAATTCATGACATATCAATATTTAACTGAGACACTATCTTGAATCAGGGGAGTCAGACCATAGATGAGTATGCTGCGGAGTTCACCCGACTGAGTCGCTTTGCCATGTCCATGGTGGCAAATGATAAAGATAAGAGCCACCGTTTCTTACAGGGCTTGGCATTGAGATCCAGGATTGCCTAGCTGGTTTGAGACTTCGATCCTATGCTGACATCCTGGAGGCTGCTAGAAGCCAGGAACAAACTAGTAGGCGGAAGCGCACCATTCAGCGGTCCGTTCCGCATCCTGTCGCTGCTAGGCCCACTGGAGGGCCAATCAGGAGGCCAGGTCCAGCCTTAGCACCGGGGGCCTTGCCATACCCACCTACGGCTCTGAGGAGGGGTGTGAGATGTGACATTTATCACAAGGCGGGTCATGTGCGTAGGGACTGCAGAACATCAAATCGTCAGTACTTCGCATGTGGAGCTAGTGATCACATGTTCCGTGAGTGCCCACACAGGGGGTTGGCTCCACCAGCCGAAGGACCAGTTCAGCCGGGGGTACTAGCTCTTGGTCAGGTTAGGCCACTACTTCCTCCTCAGCATCAGATCGTCGGTCAGAGACCGCTGCCCCGAGAAGAGGTCAGGCCTTCAACCTGACTGTAGAGGAAGCCGAGACCGCAGAGGAGGTTGTTGCAGGTATCATTCTAGTTCATTCTTTTCCCGCTTATGCCCTATTTGATTCCGGGGCGACCCATTCTTTAGTCTCTTCCCGCTTTGTGGATTAGCATCAGTTCGAGTGCAGTGCTATGCCAGCAGCTTGGAACATCACCACAGGTGGCAGGTGTTGTCGTTTGCTCTAGGGAGTGCAAGTAGAGCCCTATGGTTATTGGGGGTACAAATTTCAAGGCAGATCTCATAGTGATCGGGAATTTAGGGTTTGATGTGATTCTCAGCATGGATTGGTTGGGGGAGTCTCATGCTGTTATTGATTGCCGAGGGAAGAAGGTTGTGTTCAGGATTTTGGGACTTGCAGAGTTTGAGTTCCATGCTGGGGAGACACCCCTTGGGCATGGTAAGAAGATGGCAGATGAGGAAGGTTGTGCAATGGAGTTGCACACAGCCTGTGAGCCTACGCCTCTTGTAGTGCAGGAATTCTTGGATGTGTTCCCAGAGAAATTGCCCAGGTTACCTCCAGATCGAGGGGTGGAGTTCGGCATTGAGGTTTAG
This sequence comes from Hemerocallis citrina, assembly GCA_017893485.1. Classification (NCBI taxonomy): domain Eukaryota; kingdom Viridiplantae; phylum Streptophyta; class Magnoliopsida; order Asparagales; family Asphodelaceae; genus Hemerocallis; species Hemerocallis citrina. Next base: position 201,308,939 of record CM030362.1, read on the forward strand.
CCGGATACAGTGCCGATATTGAAGAGCTCGTACAGGATGGCACCGATTGAGCTAGCAGAGCTGAAGGTGCAGATTTAGGATTTGTTGGATTTGGGTTTCATCAGGATTAGTGTTTCACCATGGGGAGCTCCTGTTCTATTCGTCAATAAGAAGGACGGAAGCCGCAGGTTATGCATGGATTACCGAGAGCTGAACATTGTCACTGTGAAGAATCGGTATCCACTACCCAGGATCGACGACTTGTTTGATCAGTTGGGAGGTGCTAGAGTCTTTTCGAAGTTGGACCTTCGCTTGGGGTACCATCAGGTGAAGATGAAGGCAGTAAATGTGCAGAAGACTGTGTTTAGGACCAGGTATGGGCATTACGAGTTCTTGGTGATGCGCTTTGGAGTCATGAATGCCCCAGCAGTGTTTATGAGCCTGATGAACAGAGTTTTCTCCCAGTTCCTAGACAGATTTGTGGTGGTATTTATAGATGACATCTTGGTGTATTCTTGGAACCGGGAAGAGCATGCTGAACATCTGAGGTTAGTCTTGCAGACTCTGAGGAAGAATCAGCTCTTTGGAAATCTTAGCAAGTGCAAGTTCTGGCTTGACCGAGTCACATTCTTGGGACATATTATCTCGGGTGAGGGAATCTCTGTAGATCCGTCAAAGATTGCTACAGTGAAGGATTGGTCAGTTCCTAAGTCAGTTTCAGAGGTGAGGAGTTTTCTCGGGCTAGCAGGGTATTATCAGATGTTTGTCTAAGACTTCTCGAAGATTGCCGGGCCATTGGCTAAACAGACAGGGAAGGATAAGAATTTTGCTTGGAATGAGGCCTATAGTAAAGCTTTCACAGAGTTGAAGAGCAGGTTCACGTCAGCACCGGTGTTGACCATACCAGATGGTTCGGGTGGTTTCGTGATTCACTGCGATGCTTCAGGCAGAGGTCTAGGTACAGTGTTGATGCAGAAGGGTCGGGTTGTTGCTTATGCATCCAGGTAGTTGAGGTCACACGAGAAAAACTACCCTACACATGACTTGGAGTTAGCAGCGGTGATCTTTGCTTTGAAGTTGTGGAGACACTACTTACTTGGAGAACAAGTGAAAATCTTTACCGACCACAAAAGTCTCAAGTATGTCTTCACTCAGAAAGAGGTGAACATGAGACAGAGGCGCTAGTTGGAGTTGATGGCCGACTACGACATCAGTTTGCAGTATCACCCCGGTAAGGTGAATTTGGTGCCAGATGCATTGAGCAGGAGGCCAGTCGCCATGTTCTTGACTCAGCAGAAGGAGCTTATTGAGCAGATGAGAAGGTTGGACTTCAATGTAATTATGCCAGGCACCGATCGAAGTTGTATGATGCTTTAGTTGTAGTCATCTCTGGTAGAGCAGATTAAGGAAGCACACGCAGGTGATGAGCAGTTACAGAAGTTTAGAGCAGAGATTGAGGCAGGTTCGAGGATCGATATGGTCATTCACTCAGATGGGCACTTTGCTTTGGGGCTAGGTTGTGTGTCCCGAAGGGTAAAGTCGGTCAGAAATTGCTCGAGGAAGCCCACCAGTCGGCATACTCTATTCATCCCGGTGGTACCAAGATGTATCGGGATTTGAAGCTCTACTTCTGGTGGCATGGTATGAAGAGGGCAGTAGCCAGATTTGTGTCTCAGTGTTTGATCTACCAGCAGGTGAAGGCAGAACATCAGAGGACCGCCGGACTTCTTCAGCCTCTTCCCATTCTGGAGTGGAAGTGGGAGCATATCACCACGGATTTTGTGACCACCTTGTCAAGGAGTCCTAAGGGTCACAACGCCATTTGGGTGATTGTCGACAGGCTGACGAAGAGTGCTCACTTCGTCCCCTTCAGAGTTAGTTAGTCTACTGAGAGTCTCGCAGAGAGGTACATACAGGAGATTGCCAGGCTTCATGGGGTTCTGGTCAATATTGTATCAGACAGGGATACCAGGTTCAGATCTCAGTTTGGGAGAGCCTTCAGAGCAGTCTTGGGAGCAAGTTGAAGTACAGTATAGTTTTTCACCCTCAAACAGACGGTCGGTCTGAAAGGACCATTCAGATATTAGAGGACATGTTGAGGTCCTGTGTACCTCAGTTTGGAGGGTCTTAGGAGGATAACCTGCACTTGGTGGAGTTCTCGTACAATAACAGCTATCAAGCCAGTCTTAAAGCTGCACCGTACGAGGTACTGTATGGTCGGAAGTGTAGGTAACCAGTGTATTGGAATGACATTGGTGAGAGAAATTGTTGGGACCAGAATTGATCACCAAGACTGTCGATGCAGTGGCTCAGATCAGGAAGCACCTTCTGGCAGCGCAGGACAGGCAGAGGAAATGGACAGATGTCCACAGAAGGCCCTTGGATTTTGAGGTGGGAGACCATGTGTTTCTCAAGGTATTGCCGTGGAGAGGCGTTATCCGATTCGGAGGTGGAGGTAAGCTAAGCCCCAGGTTCATCGGGCCTTTTGATATTGTGGAGCGAGTAGGCAAGGTGGCCTATCGACTTGCATTGCCACCAGCTCTATTTGGAGTGCATGATGTCTTTCATGTCTCTCAGCTCAGGAGATACATCAGGGATGAGAGCCAAGTGATCGACTACTGAGAGTTGTCTGTGCAACCAGATCTGTCTTGTGAGATTCCGCCAGTTACTATCTTGGATAGGCGTGAGAAGGTGCTGAAGAACAAGGTCATCAAGCTGGTTCGAGTTTCTTGGAATCCTCACTCCCCGGGTGAGTCGACTTGGGAATTGGAGGAAGAGATTCAGCAGAAGTTTTCCCATTTATTTCAGTAGCTTTTGTTTTGTTGTTCTTCTTTCTCTTTCCTTGGGAGGGTTGCCCTATGTATCACTTGTCTGAATTTTGAGGACGAAATTATGCTTGTTAGGTGGGTAGAATTTGTAACTCCTATTTCCTATATCTGTATTTTTCTACAGTATTTCCATTCCTTGTACTCCATCCATCAATTTGAAATCTGTATTTTGTTCCAGTTCTAATAAAAATCATTTCATTTGTCTCAACTCAATTTTGTGCCAATATTTATTGCAATTGCATTGTTCTTATCACTCTGATTTGCTGTTCTTCAGGGAGATTTGACTGTTTCACCTCATATATTTCTTTTTCCCTATTATATTGAATTTGGACTCAATCTCCTGTTGGATCCTACTCAAACTCGCTATCCTAATACCCAAAACCCAAAACCCTACTATTTAAACTTAACATAATTAACCCGAACCCTAAACCTACCACTGTTCTACCCTAATCTCTCAGCCGCCTACCTTTCTCTCACCCCGTCTCCTTCTTCCTCTGCGCTCATCGAACCCAATTCCCAACACCTTCGCCCTCCACCGAAACCCATCCTCCCGTCCTCGTCTCCCTCATCTTGACCTCCGCTCGACCTCGCTGTTCCCTCCACCACCTTCCCCGTCTAGCCTCACCACCTTCATCCTCATCATTGCCTCCAAAACCCATTAGCTTCGTCACCACCAAAACTCATCCCCTGTATCACCTCGCCGTCGCGACCTCCCCGTTACCTGCCGCCCATGACAGCCAGAGCCCCAAGCTCCCGTCGTTGCTCTTTTTTTTGCCCCAAGAACAGAGCCACACCACTGCCATCTTCAGCATCGATCTTCCTTCGACGTCGTCGCCGCCTTGCCACCAGTCGCCGCCGCGACCGCCCTCCCACTCTCACCGCCGCAGTTGCCACAGTCACTACTGGTGTTGATCAAGCGGAGAAGAAGGTGGGAAGAAGAAGGGTCACTTTGAATCCCAACCATTAGATCACATCAAGATCCAAGCCACATCTTGATCTGATCTGATCATCACCATCACATCACTTCTCAGCCGTTGATCGTGTTGATCTTGATCATCTCATCAAGATCCGTGCCGATCGTGCTCGTCGTCGGGATCCATTTCTGTTACTCTTCGTCGGATTCATCGTCTACACCCCAAGGCAAGTATTTCTTGTACATTTCGTTTTCTAGTACAAGCTTTTTCTTGAAAATACTACAAGTAGATTGTAAATTGTGACTCCTCCTTATTTATCGTTGATGATCTCATGTTTCACCTTACCTATTACATAATCTAATAATCACAACCCTTCGTTGATACAATTGTTCACAACTAGTAAAATTTTGATTCATTTCATACAAAAAGTATTTTAGTTGGTTTCTATTTCTATGTTGCCTTGCTGTTTCGACCCCGATAAAATCAAAATCTGAACTTGAGTCCTGAACATGAAATGTAGCCCTAAGTGTCTAGTTGCCAATAACATCCAGGATTTTTGAATTCCAAGTTACGGTCTAGGAGATATCGCAGTTTTACTGCTGTTGTGTCGGAAATCGCATATTCATAAAAACTACTGCACCACTTTGGTTTACAATTATTTTAACTATGCTACCAGTAAGTAAATAGCTTGAAATTTTTCATTCTGATACTGGACACCCTAGAGAACATTCTCTAATTTTCTCAGAATTAATTGATGATGTTTCAACCATATTTCATATGTATAAACTCAGTTTTACAAATTCTAGCTGAATACAAATCCTGTATAGTTTGCTGTTTTGACATAAATTGCCACAACTTTTATGTACCTTAATTATATGTGTTCGAATTGGGCTGGAGTCTAGTTTCTAGGCATTTTAACGAATCCACATTTGCTATCTTGTAGCAACGAGAATCGCAGTTTTGGTGCTGTAACGTCATATTGTCAAGATTTGGAATTCTCATTGTTCTCGATGCTTTGATTTGTTTTGACCTTCGAACATGTATCCTACCTAGTCTAGACTTGTTCCATATTCTTAATTATGCTTACTTGACTTGTTTCATACACTTTCATGCTTGCTTGATGATAATAATGAATAATAAGCTGGGGTTTAAGGAAAAGACCATAGTAGTAGATAATATAGGTAAGTGTACTCGGAAGGGGGCCTGTGTTTCCCATGATTTTATGTTAAATGGAACTAAGTGCCAAGTAGAACTAAGTGCCACGTCATGGGTGATGGGGGCCACCTCTAGTGCCTGCCGGGGTTACCTCTAGTGCCCATTATATAATTACATGATATATATTTGCAATCAGATAGAACTAGGTGCCACGTAGAACTAAGTGCCATGTCAAGAGTTGACAGGGACCACCTCTATTGCCCATGGTTTGAACACATGCTAGTATTTCCTACATGACCTGAGTACACCGCCCTATAAAATCCACTATTAGGTCTAAACGAAATTGAATTGACTATAGCAATCATGTAATAAAAAGATGGCACATGAAGTGCTACCTAGATAGTAATAACTATAAGACTTGAACATTATACATGCTTACTTGATACTTGATTACATGATACATGAGACTTGATACTTGAACATAATACTTGACACTCGCTACTTGATACTTGTACTTGGAAATTTGACACTTGAGACTTGTTACTTGTTACTCGACACTCGCACGTGGTACTTGTTACTTGATGCTTGATACCATTACATGTTCACTCGCCACTTGTTCTGCTACTAGTATTTGTTACCCAATCTTGTCACTCGAGTTGTCTTTCTTACTAGCTAATTTCTTGAATCCCCACTACTTATTGTATCCCTATTACATTCTTGATTCCAAATCTTGTTCCATATTTCTTGTACTTGTTTTACTATTTGCGGTCCTAACTTGTACTAAGGGCGTTTATCTTGTTTTCCCTTTTTTTCCTTTGTATATTTATATACAGACTTTGGAGACGAGTTGCCTACTGGAATTGGTGAGCAAACGTTCTAGGCTTCGCTTGGGAAAACTGCTTTAATTATTTTCTTGTATTTGAGTTATTTATATTTGTTGCTACATGATCCTTGTAATGGGCTTATAGTCCCGAGTTTTATCCTTGATCTAGATTTGAAAACTAATTAGGATGTTATTATTTTGTTTCAATTGTTTTCTGTTAATTAATAAATTATTCATGCATGCGTGGTTGTGTACATTTGTTATATTCTTGTTATGATGCTGAGTCGATCCTACAACTCATGAATGATGAAAATCATTTGCTTGGCTTTATCACGCGCTCGTATTCCATGTCTTTGGGAAGCGGGGTGTGACACAGTGGAAACAAAGATTCTATCCAATCTTGCAAGGATCGGGTTTACCTGCATATTCGTCCAGGTAAACTTCCTGTTTGCAGGTTCAATCTCCATCAATTCTAACTCGTCTATGGTTGAGTTAAACATGTCTCTATCATGACTAGTAGGTCCTCTTCCTCTGTGTTCGTTCTGAAATCTAGTAATATTGAAATCTCCTCCAATCACCCACGAGCCTGACCATCTACATATAACATCTCTAAGATCCTCCCATAGTTGACCTCTCAATCTGGAATCGTACGAACCATAGACTGGTGTTACCATGTGCTCCCAGTTGTCACTCCTCCGCCTAATTCTAATGGAGACCGAGAAAACTCTTATCATTTTTTCTACAGTATTGATTACTATAGGATCAATGCCGATAGAAATACCTCTAGACAAACCAATAGATGGACTAAATCTCCAGTCAATTGTCCCAACTCCCCTGAGAATACGAAACTCTTCATTTGTGGGGTTAGTATCCTAGTTTCCTGTAAGGCGTAAACACTAGGTCTTTTTTTAACAATTGTATCGCTAATGAGTCTTTTTTTTATTCTTTGTCACATCCCTCTAACATTCCAAAATATGTATAACATTAAAAAAGGATAAAGGTATCTATCATCTACGCATCTACAATGATTCGACCGAGTTATTGGCCTACTCTATTGGTCTCATCTCTAATAAGATTAACATATGCTAACTGCTCAGCTCTATTAGTAACCATGGATAGACCGTATAGACTTGCAAAATAGATAAGAGAATCATCATTAAGGAAGTTCAGAATTGATAAATTGCTTTTAAGCATACCTCCGCAAGCGGATGCAGGCTCTCTTGCTTTTGCTACCACCTTAATTAAGTCATCTTCGCTTGGACCTTGTGATCCCCACTTATCCAATTGTTTTTTTTATTTTTCTTTGGTATTCTACCATATTTTTTGATGAACTAGCCATGATACTTCCCCTTTCCCCTCATTTTGGTGACTAGTTAGCTAGATTTCCCTAATTTCCAACCTCCGAGTTTGACTCACTCCCCTCGCTCTGTATTCCATCTAAATCATCCTACCTTCCCCCGTATCTGAGTAATTGTGTTGAGCGTCACCAATCTCTTCAGTCTCCCCTACGGCCACCATGGCTTGGGAATTCGGATCCAGAATCTTATCCTGAGATAATTCTTCCACCTGTACCAACTCATTTAAAGTAATTCCTTTTCCACTGTATCCATCTCTTATCTTTCGACAGGCCTCCCCAGGCTCAACCGCAAAATTAACCAAACTTTTATTTGCACCCTGGCCCAACAGAACTTTGCCCTCAGAATTATTAGGCCCAAAGTTCACCACTTCTTTATTACCCAGCCCATCAACCATTAGACCGGAATTATTTTGCCTAAGAGATTGTAGTGGTTGTATCTTACTTGCTGATCTCAAATGCATTTCACACAGCACTTCTAATTTAAATGAGCTACTCGCTCTTCATTGGGCATTACAGACTCTGATTCATTTATAGCCTAATCAGGCCTTCATCATCGAAGGAAATCCTAAAGTCACTATCAGTAAGGTCCACGTTCATTATAGCTCCCACTGGAATTCCTGAACTATTTTGCAAGATATTAAATCTCTTATTACAGAAATGAATAATCCTATTTTCCAGCATTGTCTCCGTGAGGCTAATTTTATAGCCGGTCATCTCTCTAAAGATGCATTTTCACTTCTAATCAATTCCAGCATCATTTACAACAAAGTTTCAATTCCCTTCACTTGCATTGAGCTTACATTACATGATTTACTGTCTCAGGTACAGAGGACAGACTATTTAATCTAATCCCTTGTGTGGAGATGGTTTCTTTTTCTTTTGATGCAGGTTCCTTCATTCAGCCATATCAACCAGCCTGCTACTTGCCTAACTTTTTCCTCTGCCATGGTTTCAGTGTTCTAATTTTTTGGGGCAAAATATGGATCTTCTCTAGTCTGATATATATGATAATGGTAAAAATCATAGCAAATCAAGGCCGTACGATTCTAGCACAGATCTCAAAGCTTCCACAGGCAGATTAATCATAACGGGCCTCTTTAACAGGTCCAGACATTCTCCAGCCTCCTCTACAAGACATAAGACTTTTTCAAGCCCATAAAAAGTGACAGATTAGGCCCACTAAGAAAGACCCAGTCCAAGAAGGTTGTTATTCAAATCTTTTATCCTCAAACAAGAGAGCTTATCTCTTGAGGGGGAGATTTAAACATGAGATAAGGAACTCATATCCATCCAATGGATTCATGTTGATCTCTTGATATATTTCTCAGGCCTATAAAAACCACCCCTTCCACACTCAGAATGTAATCAACAGTTTCTCTCTCAAACTCTCTTCCTCTCTCTATTTCTGACTTGAATGTCGGATGGTCTGTCGCCGGGGCCAACCCCCGGTGTTTTAGGCTTTTTGCATGTCCAGCGGCCGCATCAGCAACTGCCAAATCTAGATTCAATCTCAGCAGCATTAACTGCATTTCATGGCAAAGATCAAATATTAGATTTTTAGTAGTTTCCATCAAATATTAACTCACTATCTATTTGCTCCTACACCAAAATAAGCAGTAACAGATTGACGCCATATGTGAGAAACTACACAAATCAGACTTAGTGCCATGTTACCAAGACTAAGAGGTAGAGCGGCGGCCTCAAGTCGTCGTACCAACTCCCTTCGTCAACCAGCTCCTCCTGTGGGAGATCCGATTTCTCCTCAACAGTCGCCCCGATAGCCTAGTCAAGCTCCTTTCAACGGAGAGGCACTGGGGGGACCCCGACAAAACTGTCATGAACAACATCCTCAGTATGACTATGTCTCAGTCCATAATGCTTCAACCGACTCAATGGCCTTGCAAGACCCCTAGGGATCTAGAGATCTCCACCAGATCATCAGTCACAGACAACAAGGAACTGATCTACAAATTCGCTTGGACTAGACGCACGGCCGAACTGAGGCCTCCCACTCAGCACATCAGGCAAACCAGAGAAAGCAACTCTCCTAGACAGAGATCAAGGCAATCCTCCTCTCACAGGGAAAACACCGCAATAAGAAGCCTGACTCATGAGAGTCAAAATCTCCTTGAACGGAATAGAGAGAAAGATGCCCCAGACACCAGGGCCGAATTGGATAAGTTCAAGCTCGGCATGCTCCGGGCTATCCAAGGTAGTGAAGATCTGGGCCAGCCCCCCAAAGAAAGATCTACCAACTCGATCGGATCCAAGGGGAAGGACGACCAAGTCCTTCGTCGTATCCGAGAATTAGAAGATCATCTAGAGCAGATGAAGAATGAGGGAAACCGCTCCAGTAGGGCCTAGCGCCCTAATCAACCTCCTTTTAGCAATACCCTACTCGATGCACCAATTCCAAAGGACTTCAAAGCTCTCAATTCAAATCATACGATGGAGAATCAGACCCAACTGACCATATCGAGAGTTTCAAGACCCTCATGATGATCTACAATGCCACCAATGCATTCATGTGTCGAACATTCTCCGCAACACTGAAAGGATCAGCAAAGGAATGGTATTCACGCCTTACTCTAGAGTCAATTTTCTCCTTCGCCCAGTTCGAGGAGCTCTTCATAGCGCCTTTTGTTACCAGCCGTAAAATTGAAAAAACAAGTGCCACCCTACTGGAACTAAAGCAAAAGAAACGAGAATCACTAAAAGACTTCATCAAATGCTTCACGGCCGAAGCACAGTCGGTTTCCTCCTTGAACTCTTCAATGGTGGTTGTAGCTTTCCGCCACAACGTCATGCATAAAGAACTAAAAGCTTCTTTCGCAAGGATGCCTCCTAAAGATTTCACTAAGCTCTTAGAAAGGAGTGACAAGTACATCAGGGTCGAGGAAGCTCTCAATCCACAATCCAGAAAAGTGTCGCCTTCCAGGAACAAATGGAAGAATGCAAGCGAGAAAGCACCCAAGATGTTCCAGAAAGACGGCATAGGTCAATGCCGTCCACTTCTAGCACCATGCTTCGACAAGTTTACTCCTCTCAACGCAAGTGTATCAGCCATCCTCATGAAGTTAAGAATGACAGAATAATCCGCCCCCCCCCCCCCAAGATGTCAATGTCTAGGAAGAGGAGAGACAAAAATAAGTGGTGTGCATTTGACAGAGGTCATGCACATACTACTGACAACTGTCGAGCCCTTAAAGAAGAGCTGGAAGCCCTGAATCACAAGAGATATCTCTCTAAATTCGTTCAGAAAGATAAAAATGCCGAAAACCCACTACCCTGGGGGACTAATAAGCTCAAGAGAGACCATCTGAATCACAAGACTCTCAACACATGGTCGTTCTCTACTCCATTCATGGAGGCCCGATGGGGGGAGATTCCAACTCCTTCCGAAAAGCTTTCGTTAGGAAAGTCAACTCCATTGATAATATCTCACCTGCCAAGAGCAGCGGGGTCCCGGTATCTTTCTCCGACAAAGACTTAAAAGGTGTCTGAACGCCTCACTTCGATGCATTGGTCATAAGCCTTAGGATAGTGAATCATGAGTCACGTCGAATCCTGGTGGACAACGGCAGCTCATTGAATATAATTTTCATGAACACTTTCAATAGCCTCAAGCTCTCCCGGGATAGGCTCAAGCCAGTTGGCTATACACTTCACAGTTTCTTTGGTGTACCCGTTCAAATAGAAGGAATTGTCACACTTGATGTGATAACAAGAAAAGCTCTTGCAACTCGAACGGAAGCACTAGACTCCCGCAACTCGAACGGAAGCACTGGACTTTATGGTAGTCGACGTAAAAGCCACGTACAATGCAATATTTGGCAGGCCAGGCCTAGCGGCCTTCCATGCAGTTGCTTCCGCATACCACATGAAAATGTAGATCCCAACATCAGAAGGCGTAGGCCAAGTTGTAAGGAGCCAACAGGCAACACGAGCATGCTACATCGCTACAATGGGAGGCTCAGTTCTCCCCCTCAATGCTATAGAGTTACCGCCAGAAAGTAGTCACAATTTTAAGGCTGTAAAAAAGTTTGAAGTCACTACCATAAATAATTCTACTAAGAACACAAAACCTTCCAAATCATCTCTCACCAGGTCTAAACTACTTTTCATCATAACACAGTAATAAACGTGAATCCTTTGCCTGAAGCCACTCTGCTCATTCAGTAAAAAGAAATAGTCCTACCAAAACTAGGTCTCCCATTCTCTCTGCAAGACAATGGGAGGCTCGTTCCAAAACAGGCAAGTCAAGACAAGGACTACCAAGTTGTTCTCCGAAGGGCTCACCAACTTGAAGACCCGGGGAATAAGAAGATATCAACAGGAACTTGAAAAGTAGAAAACCTTATGAAGTTGAACGAGGGCGTTTGAAACGTCCTCTCTTAGTAGTAGTAGAATTTTTTTTCAATTTGTAATAAAGGTCAGCCACTAGAGCAGCTATTTAGTTTTACTTTTCAATAAAGATCGCTTCCACTACCGGTCACTATATGTAACAATGGCCAGCCACTAGAGCAGCCGCTTAGTTTTATTTCCCAATAAAATTTTGTATTAACTTTTGTAAAATTCTTGTACAACTCTATGGATGCAAATAATGAGTTGAGTGCCGAACTTAGACACAAAAATGGCACAAAAACTCGTTACAAGCTTTCAATAAGACGGATTCGGAGTCCATACCTATGGTTCGAAGTTACTCTAGCAATTTGCAATGAAGCAAGTTAAGAGTTCTCTTCACCATTCGATCTACTCCTGCAATCTGTTAGTGCCTCCATGACCGGTTCAGAGTCCATACTGATGGCTCCGAGTTACTTTAGCAACCTGCAACTAAGCACGTTCAGAGTTCAACTCACCATTCGATCTGCTTCTGCAACCTCTTAATACCTAAACTAACAAGTTCAGAATCCATACACAGGGCTCGGAATTACTTTAGCAACCTGCAACTAAGCACGTTCATAGTTCAACTCGCCTTTCGATCTGTTCCTGAAACTAGATAAAATCTCTTAAAGATATATTAGAGGTCCAAAATCGTGGATTGCAGTTACTCCAATAAAACTTGCAAAAGCAACATTGGGAGTTCAACTCGTCACTCGATGTGACTCTCACAATTTGTCGGAGGACCCATACAGCAAGTTGGGAAAATAGCTCTCCCTCAGAGTTGCTCCTACAACTAGTTGAGTACAAGATGGCTAAGTTCTAAACTCTTTCGCACATCGTCGACAGTTCGTTATCTATACACAACAGACTTGAGGCCATGTTATTTAGCTACAAAGAAACCAGTCGAAGACCCATCAATCTCAACGACAAATTGGGCAACAAGGATCAGGTTCAAATCATAGAACTATCTTAAATCTATGCAGTCAGATCCAGCATCACAATAAGTCTCATTACAACTAAATAATTACAATGATTCTAGGTTTCATGCTTAAGAATCGCCACAAAAGTCTTGCAAACACTGTACAAAAAAATGTTGTGCAAGTCGTTCTTCCAGTTACACACTAGAGGGATGCTCTGCCAAAGAGACACAAACCTCTTCACCGGCCTCCTGCTAGCTAACGGCTCCATAGGTCCGCCTCAACTCTTGATGATAAAATTCAAGACAAGTCTCCCTTAGGTAGGCAAGATCCAGGTTTATCTTGCCACCTTCACCTCAGTAGGCTCTAACTCCGTCTCGCGTGAAGCGCTACGCAAACACACTTGTCTCAACACCATCAGTCGTAGTGTATCACGAAGGAGAGCAAGCTCGTACACTCCAAACAATGAGTTCAATGCTCTACTCAACTCGTTGGCTCCAAACAATGAGTTCAACGCTCCGCTCTCCGCTTGAGCTCCTTCAACAACTCATTGACTCCAAACAATGAGCTCAATGCTTCGCCCTTTGATCGAGCTCCATCAAAAACTTGTTGGCTCCAAACAACAAGTTCAATGCCTTGATCTTCCTTCGAGTCACATCAACAACTCGTTCACTTCAAACAATAAGTTCAATACATTGATCGATACTCGAGTTCCGTCAACCGCTCGTTGACTCCGAACATTGAGTTCAATGCACTGCTCACCGCAAGAGTTCTGTCAACAACTCGTTTGCACCAAACAGAGAGTTCAATGCTCTGCTTACCGATCGAGCTCCATCAACAACTCATCGGTTCCAAACAATGAGTTTAGTGCATTGTGCTTCGCTCAGGCTCCATTAACAATTCATTAACTCCAAACAATGAGTTCAACTCTCTACTCTCCAAACAACCATCAAACAACTCATTGTCTCCAAACAACGAGTTCATCGCTTCACTCACTGCACGAGCTCCGCCAATGACCCATTGGTTCCAAACAACGAGTTCAATGCACTGATCATCGCTCGAGCTCCATCAACAACTCATCGGATCCAAAAATTGAGTTCAATGCTCTGGTCACCGCTCGAGCTCCATCAATAACTCGTTGATCCAAATAATGAGTTCAATGCTCCGCTCTCCGCTTGAGCTCCATCAACAACTCATTGACTCCAAACAATGAGCTCAACGCTTCACCTTATGCTCGAGCTCCATCAACAACTCGTTGGTTCCAAACAATGAGTTCAATACCTTGATCTTCACTTGATCCCCATCTACAACTCGTTGACTCCAAACGATGAGTTCAACGCCTTGATCTTCGCTCGAGCTCCGTCAAATGCTCGTTGACTCCGAATAATGAGTTCAACGCTCCGCTCACTGGAAAGATCCGTCAACGACTCGTTGGCTCCAAATAATGAGTTCAACACTTTAGTCACTGCTCGAGCTCCATCAACAATTCGTTGGCTCCAAACAACGAGTTCAATGCACTGATCATCGCTCGAGCTCCATCAGCAACTCGTTGGCTCCAAACAATGAGTTCAATGCTCTGGTCACCGCTCGAGCTCCATTAAAAACTTGTTAGCTCCAAACAACAAGTTCAACACCTTGATCTTCACTCAGGTTCCTTCAACAACTCGTTGACTCCAAACAACAAGTTCAACACCTTGATATTCGTTCAAGCCTCATCAGCAACTCGTTGGCTCCAAACATTGAGTTCAACGCTCGGATAACCACTCAAGCTCCATCAACAACTTGTTGGCTCCAAACAACGAGTTCAATAACGTGATCTTCGCTCAGGCTCAATCAAAAACTCTTTGACTCCAAATAATGAGTTCAACGCCTTGATATTTGTTCAAGCCCCATCAGCAACTCGTCGACTCTAAACAATGAGTTCAACACTTTGATCACCCCTCGATCTCCATCAACAACCTGTTGGCCCCAAACAATGAGTTCAATGCTCTATTCTCCGCTCGAGCTCCGTTAACAACTCATAGACTCCAAAAAATGAGTTCAATGCATTGCTCTTCGCTCAGGCTTCGTCAATAACTTGTTGAATATAAACAACGAGTTTAGTGCCCTTCTTTTTTGCCCAAGTCCTTCCAACGATCCCTCATCTTCATGCAATAGGCTCGACATCCAACACTGACCTAGAATTGTCACTACAAAACTTGTTGGGAATAAACAGTATGTTCAAACATCCAAGTCTGTCTCATAATTTTTTACAAGCTTGCTGGGCGCAAATGGCAAGCTCTACATCAACTTGATTAAGGAGTTTCCCCTCAAAACTTGTCGGGATCATACGAAGAGCTCTACAATCTCAGAGTTGCCTTACAAAACTTGTTAGGCGCAAATTGCAAGTTCAATGTCTAACTCTGTTACAGAGTTCTCTACAAACTTGTTAGGGACAAATAACAAGTTCAAACGACCAACTCAACTATGAGTTACGTCTACTAAACTTTTTGGACGCAAACGGCAAGTTCAACGTTCAACTTCACCTAGAGTTGTCACTATAAATTTGCTCGGTGCAAACATCAAGCTCTATGTCCAACTCTACCTTAGAGTTGTCTCTACAAACTTGCTAGGATCAAACGGCAAGTTTTATGTTCGACTCCATCTTAGAGTTGCCTCACAAAACTTGTTGGGTGCAAACGGCAAGTTCAAACAACCAACTTCGACACAAAGTTTTCTATAAACTTGCTGGGAACAAATGGCAAGTCCAATGTTCAGCCACGTCACAGAGTTGTCTCTCCAAACTTGCCAGGATTGAACGACAAGCTATACGACCGACTCCGTCTCACAGTTGTCTCCAAACTTGCTGGGAGCAAACGGAAGGTTCAGCATCAAATTCGTTTAAGAGTTGTCTTCACAAAATCAATGGCAACAAACAACGTGCTCTACATTCATCTTTGTCACAAGAATTGCCTCAACAACTGCTCATCTAGGTCAGCTACATACACCAGACTCAACGGTCGAAGCACTTAGCTCCTAGACCAATGGAACAGTCGTTCAATAAAGAAATGCTCGATCAGCAAAACGGGCAAATGTCATAATGCCCAGCCGATGCAGGAGCGATACAATGGGGTAGACAATGCAACAAACACTCGATGGGCGCAATGAGAAAAACCGTTCAACAAACACGTGGTGGGTGAAGAAACTCCAAGCTAAATTTGACAGAACAAGTTGACAAGCACAAAGAGACGGGAGATAATATTTGTTGAGGATGATAGAAAACTTTTGTGTATGTACATATACATATATATGTATGCCCACACAAAGAAGTAATTACGAAACTACACCTCTTCCTCTCCTAGCTCCACCTCCTTCCCGATCAAATGCTTTAACCTCAGAGCTCCAACTTCGAAACCCCACTTCGTAACTCGAACATCAATTTCAAACTCGACTACAACCCGACTACAAGATCGGCTCCGACTAAGGCTTCAACATAGGGGGTGATATCCACGATGTCAAACTCCCGAACACCATCTCGTTGAGCTCCCCGCCAAGCTGCCTCCTCGCCAACCTTCTCGATGCCGAGATCCCCTTCCTGAGCTCCAACAGTTGTCAAACCCACTCGCCGTGCTCATTCTCCAAAACTTGCCGAACTCAAATTCGCGCGTGTCGAGCCCCAAAAGATGCCAAGCTCCCCTCGATGAGCTCCTCTCCTTGCCGAGCTCCAAAAGTCACCGAGCTCCCCTCGTCGAGCTCCTCTCCTAGCGTCACCACTCCACAACCGAGCTCACAACCCATCACCAAACTCCAAGCATCAACTTCGCCGAGCTCTTCCACATCTTCGCCAGCTCCTCTCCACAACAACAAGCTCCACTATAGCTTCGCCGTGCTGAAGACCTGTTCACCGAGCTCAACAAGCTTCGAAACCCAACTCGCCGAAAGCTCCATCCTTGTTGTTCACGACGTCGCCGCCGTCATAGCTCCCACCCACTTAGACTACCGAGCTCACCATCATGTGCCGAGCTCTGGAGCAACTCCGCCGAGCTCAAGAGCGAAGGAGAAGAGCGGCAGGTTGGCCAAATTGTCGGATGAGCTGAGGGAAAGGTGATGATGAACAAAAACCGATGGATCTCAACAAAAGTCGCACGTGCCCAAGATCAATGGTTGAAATAAAGCCATGTTGCTGATCAACCATCACACCGCCATCACAGCCACTCAACGCACTCAGCGCGTGAGTTGGGGGCTGATCAACGTCCCCGATTGCGTCAAAAAGCGCGTACAGGTTTGATAATTCATAAAAAATCCTAAAAAATCATTTAAAATTCAAAAAGTAATTTAAAAACCCAAAAATAATTATTTAAATTCAGAAAATTAATTTATTTTTTTGAAAAATAATTTAAAATTGGGTTTGTTAATTAAAAATTTCGAAAATGTAATTTTAAAATTGGGGAAAAATATTAAAACTTCAAGAAAAATTTGGAAAAAATGGGAAAAATATAAAAAAATTCCAAGAAAATATTCACCGCCTTCAGAAGCTTCTAATCAGTTCCAGGTATCTCCAAACACCCTGAAAACTAAGATTGTATTCTAGATTCCAAAAGTAAGGCGTACTACTCCCCAAAGCCAAGAAAATTGTTTTCCGGAAGTGGTGGGCTTATGATAATGGTGAAAATCGCAACAAATCAGAGCCGTACAATTTCATCACAAATCTAAAAGCTTCTATAGGCAGATTAATCATAATAGGCATCTTTAATAGGTACGGACCTTCTCCATGCTCCTCTACAAGATATGAGCCTCTTTCAAGCCGATAAAAAGTGACAAATTAGGCCCATTAAGAGAGACCCAGCCCAAGATGGCTGTTAGTCAAATGTCTTATCCACAAACAAGAGAGCTTATCTTTTGAGGGGGAGACTCAAACATGAGATAAGGAATTTATATCGATCCAATGGATTCATGTCGATCTCTTGATATGTTTCTCAGGCCTATAAATACCCCCCCCCCCCTCCACAATCAGAATAAAATCAACAGTTTCTCTCTCAAACTCTCTTTCTTTCTGGTTCTGACTTGAGCATCGGAGGGTCTGTCGCTGGGGCCAACCCCCGGTGTTTCAGAATTTTTGCAGGTTCATCGGCTCTATCAGCAACCGTCAGATCCAGATTACAATGTTCAATCAACGATCCAAATTCATTCTCGGGAGCTCTAACTGCATATTACGAAAAAGATCAAAGGTCAGTTTTTTAGTAGTTTCCATCAAATATTAACTCACTATTTGTTTGCTCCCACACCAAAATAAGCAGCAACAAGTATATCCTTCTAAATAGTAGCACTCATGTACTTGGCATTTTTCGATATGGCCATGATGTTAGCCCTCATGTTGACTCCTGGAGCATGTAGTAATGTATGTATGAATCTTTACCCATTATCACTTATGGTAAGATGGGCTAGCTTACTACTTAAATTTGGGTCCTTAAGCTTATTAAAAATAATTTAAAAAATCCTAATTGATATGGGCTAGGAATGACGTGGCCCATCCTGGGCTACAAGATCCCCTCAGGATGCGCGCACCTCCTGATTCTCTAGATTCGCCACGTCAGCGTCGAAAAATCGCCCGGACCGCTGCCACGTCAGCCCAGAAACTGCCCGGAGATCTGCCACGTCAGCCCTAAACTGCCCGGGTTTCCACCGCTTCAGCCACACGGGCAACCGGGTCCAGACCCGGCCCCAAACGGGTCCAGACCCGATTGGCATCTTCTATAAATACCAGACCCCTACTCCTTCTCCAGGTAATGAATCTTTTCCCACCAAAACCCTAGTTACTGTTACTTTCACTCAGTGACTGACTAGATCGTCGGAGGGTCTGCCACCGGAACCAACCCCGGTGTTTCGAGACCGTCTACAGGTACACAAGACCCTCGGATTCGAGCCTCGAAGATCCGAGCCGAGCATCAGCCTCCACCTTAGTACCGCCTACCCCAGTACTGTTCGCCCAGCCAAGGGTCGTCTGCATAGATGTCTCCTCCTTCAATACAAATCGAGCAAGAACTCATGCCTGGTGCATCCACACGTTCCCCAAAAACAAACAGCATCAGGATGGCGCCGTTTGTGGGAAACTGCCTATCGTAGACACTGATCCGAGCCTCGCTTCCAATGGTATCCCAGTAGATGCCGACCCGAGCTCCGCCCCCATCGGCATTCCCGTCGACCCGAGCTCACATGGCGCCCAAAGCCGCAAAAGCTGTTACCTCCGCACGCCGACATGACGTGCCTCCGCAAGGCATCGATGCCGATGCTCAGGGACCAAACAACAAAAGGGTCAGCCAAGGGCCCCAACCGAATGCCTCCCAACCGGTCCAGATCGACCTACGGGGGGTAATCTCAAACCGCCAGGCCAGCCGTGGCAGGGGAGGAGCCGCTTCCAACTCGGCTCCGAACCATCCCAGACCCCCGTCCAGAGGGGCTCCGAACCATCCAAGACCCCCGTCCCAAGGGCGGGAGCCTGCACTCAGCCGGGTCGGTCGGCAACCGTCTGCCCAACCGAACCGGGCCGAAGGAGCCCCGGTTACCCACCAGGAATTTTAGGACTTCCGAAGGGAAATCTTGGGTGCCCTCCGAGGAGTCCCCGTCAACGAGAACGCCTGCCGTTCCCACACACGGTCGCAGGCCGAGGCTACCATGTCTCGCCACTCAACAATCCCCCCAGAGTATGATGACGACGTTTTGAAGTGCCTCCAGGAGCGCCTCGACCAAGTTGGTAACGGCGACCCTAGAGCAGCCTAGGGGTACAGGCCGGTTCGTCCTCCTTTCTCAGCCCTCATCCTACAGGCGGAGATACCCCGCCACTTTCGTCCGCCTCAATTCGAAACATATGACGGCGAGGGCGATCCTGCTGATCACATGGAGGGCTTCAAAACCCTCATGATGATTCACAGCGCATCGGATCCCGCAACACTCTGGGGTCTGGCTCGGGAATGGTTCTCCAAACTCACCCCCGGCTCCATCTACTCTTTCGACCAGTTAGAGGGCAGTTTTCTCGCCCACTTCGTAACCAGCCGAAAGGCCGAAAGAACGAGTGCGTCACTACTCGGACTCCGGCAAAAGGAGGGAGAGCCCCTCCGAGTGTTTGTCCGAAGGTTCACCGCCGAGGCGAGGTCAGTCTCATCCCTCGACCCCGGCGTTGCCTCGGCAGCCTTCCGCCACAACGTCCGACATGGACAGCTGAAGGCCTCCCTGGCAAAGAAGCCGCCGATAGACTTCCCCGACCTCCTCAACCGGGTCGAAAAATATATCCGAGCCGAGGAGGCCCTCAATCCTGAGGACCAGAAGGAGGCTCCCGGGAAGGGGAAGCGCAAGGCCGATGAGATTGAGCCAGCGAAAAAAGCTCCAAGAGACGGGGGCTCCACAAAAAAGGTCCCTGCCGATCCCCCGGTTCGAGAGGTACATCCCACTGACGCAGAACGTGTCGACAATCCTCCTAGCGATTGAAGACAGCGATCTCGTCCAGTACCCCCCTCGACCGTCCAACAACACCAGCAAGAAGAGGGATCAGCGGTTCTATTGCCGTTTTCACCGGGACAACGGGCACGACACAGATCACTGCCGCTCCCTGAAGGACGAAATTGAGGCCCTCATCCAACGAGGGTACCTCCGAGAGTTCAGACAAGAAGGCGCCCGGGAACCGAGGGACAACAGAAATAGGAGGGATTCCCCTCCTCCTCGAGGGCAACGACAGCGTCCCGAGCGGGATCCGGATCCCGAGGAGCCTGAGGGTCAGATGATCCTGCATTGCGTCCATGGAGGGCCTATGGGGGGCGAATCCAACAGTTCCCGCAAGGCCTTCATCCGGGATGTCAATACCGTCCAGGGCCCTCTCTCCCCACCGGTCCAGCAACTCCCCGTCTCCTTCTCAGGAGATGATCTGGAGGGGGTCCGGCTCCACTGTGACGCTCTCGTCATCAACCTCAGCATGGCGAACTTCGACGCCCGAAGAATCCTCGTAGACAACGGGAGCTCGGTCAACATTCTGTTCCTCGAAGCATTCGAGAACCTAAAGCTTTGCCGTGAGAAACTAAAGCCTGCCGGGTATACCCTACACGGATTCTCCGGCGTCCCCATAACTATAGAGGGGATCGTCACCCTGGACGTCACGACAAGCACGAAGCCCAACAAAAGGACCGAGTCCATGGACTTCATGGTTGTGAATGTAAAGGCAGCTTACAATGTCCATCCTCGGCTACCCGGGACTCTGCTCCCTCCAGGCGGTTCCCTCGGCCTACCACCAGAAGATGAAATTCCCTACCAATACTGGCGTCGGAGTTGTCCGAGGGAACCAAGAAGCAGCACGTTCGTGCTACATGACGGCAATCGGAAGAGGGGTGTTTCCCCTCGATGCCATCGAGCTGGAGCCCCGAAGAACCCAGCCAGAATCAGAACCGGTGGACGAGCTACAAGAAGTCTCATTCGAGACAGGGGATGTGTCGAAGCACTTTTGAGTAAGCTGCTCCCTCGCCCCTTGACCTTAAGACCGCCCTAATCGCCTGCATTCGGCACAATATCGACCTCTTTGCCTGGAAGCCCTCTGACATGCCCAGTATCTCCGAAGACCTCATCATGCACAAACTCAGCGTGATTCCCTGGTCAAAGCCGGTCGTCCAAAATCGGCGCAAGTCGCTCCTGAGCGACAACAGGCAGTAAACGCAGAAGTGGACAAGCCCTTGTCCGCGCGTTTTGTACAAGAGGTCAGCTACCCAGAGTGGCTGGCGAACGTCGTCATGGTGAAGAAGGCAAGCGGGAGTTGGAGGATCTGAATAGATTTTACCGACCTCAACAAGGCGTGCCCCAAGGATCCATTTTCTCTCCCCAGCATTGATGCCCTTATCGATGCTATCTCGGGTCACGAGCTCCTCTCCTTCATGGATGCCTTCTCAGGCTATAACCAAATCCGGATGTTCTCTCCGAACATCGCCAAGACGTCCTTCGTCACAGACTAGGGGCTGTACTGCTACCGGGTCATGCCCTTCGGGCTAAAGAACGCCAGTGCCACCTACTAGAGGCTCGTCAACTGAGTCTTTAAAGATCAGATCGGGCGTAACATGGAGGTATACGTCGACGACATGCTCGTCAAAAGTCAACATGGACAGCACCACGTCGCCGACTTGGAAGAAGCCTTTGGGGTCCTTCGAACCCACAACATGAGGCTCAATCCGGCGAAGTGTGCCTTCGGCGTCTCCTCGGAAAAGTTCTTAGGGTTCATCGTCAGCCAGCGCAGCATCGAGGCGAACCCCGAAAAAATCTAGGCCATAATAGACATGGCCCCTCCCAGGAATGTTAAAGAAGTCCAGAGGCTAACGGGGCGACTGGCGGCCATCGGCCGTTTCCTCTCCAAATCCGGAGAGAAGTCCCTCCCGTTCTTCAAGGCGCTACGCGGCACTGGAAAGTTCGAGTGGGGTACTCAACAGCAAGAGGCCTTCGCACAGTTGAAGGAGTACCTCGCCAACCCTCCTCTCCTCAGCAAGTCCGAACCACGGGAGCCACTCTGGCTCTACCTATCTATTTCGGAGAGTGTACTCAGCGCTGTCCTCGTCCGGGAAGAGGAGGGGGTTCAAAAGCCCCTCTACTATGTGAGCAAAGTCCTGCTCGACACCGAGACCCGGTATTCCAGGATAGAGAAAGTGGCGTACGCCTTGGTCATAGCCGCACCGAAGCTCCGTCCTTACTTCCAGGCGCATTCGATCCAGGTGCTCACCGATCAACCCTTGAAGGCCATACTCTACAAACCTGAGAGCTCCGGTCGACTCGTCAAATGGTCGATCGAACTCAGCCAGTATGACATCGGCTATCAACCCCGAACGTCCATCAAAGGGCAGGCTCTTGCCGAATTCATTACAGAGTGCACCATCTCCGAGCAACCCGCGAGCAAAGAAGCCGACCAGATGTGGGAAGTTTACGTCGACGGCTCCTCTTGCAAAACGGGGAGCGGTGCTGGCATCATCCTTCAGGGCCCGGATGGTTTCCTCCTCCAGTATTGTCTCCGTCTCAACTTCCCGGCCTCCAACAACGAGGCTGAGTACGAGGCGATGATCGCCGGGCTCAACCTGGCTCATCAAGCCGGTGACAGACAGATCAGGACCTTTAGCGACTTTTAGCTAGTGGTCAACCAGATCACCGGGGACTACGAAGCCCGTGACGATCGCATGGTCAGGTACCGAGCCAAAGTCCAGCGCCTATTATCGTCCTTCGATGAATCGGCTGTCTTAAGGATTCCCCGGGAGCTGAACGCCCAGGCCGACGCCTTGTCAAAATTGGCTTCCTCATCATTTGAAGGCCTCGACCGCACGGTCCTGATTGAAGTCCTGCTGAAGCCAAGTACAGACTCCCCGGAGATTCTGTGCATTGAAGACAGAGCTCCTCCCGACGACTGGACCACCCTTATCAAAAAATTCCTAGTCAACGGAGAGCTCCCCGAAGATCGAGCTGAAGCACGGAGGATCAGGGTCTGGTCTGAAAGATTCGCAATCATCAATGCCACTCTTTTCAAAAGATCCTATACAACAACCGATGGCAGACCCTACCTCCGCTGCCTAAGCCCAGACAAAGCTACGTACGCCCTCAAGGAGCTGCACGAGGGGATCGGCGGATGTCACATGGGAAGCCGTTCACTAGCACGGAAGGCGCTAAATCACGGGTACTACTGGCCCACTATGCTGCAAGTTGCCCTCGCCCTAGTGAAGAAGTGTGGCCCCTGCCAAAGGTTCTCCCCCGTGAAGAGGGCTCCTCAGGCGAACCTCCGGTCCATGGCCAGTCCGACCCCCTTTGCGATGTGGGGAATGGATCTGGTAGGCCCATTTCCAAAAGCAACGCGCCAGCAGAAGTTTCTCATTATGGTGATCGACTATTTCACCAAGTGGATCGAGGCCGAGCCATTAGCAACGATCACCGAGCGACAGACTCAGCAGTTTTTCTGGAAACACATCGTCTGTCGGTTCGGGATTCCGCAGGTGCTCATCACAGACAATGGAACTCAGTTCGCGGGTAAGAATTTCTGCAAGTTCTGCGAAGATCTCGGGATCCAGCAGCGCTTTTCTTCAGTATGCCATCCCCAGTCTAACGGTCAAGCCGAGAACGCGAACCGCAAATTCCTCGACGGCCTTAAGAAACGACTCGATAACTCTTCCAAGGGGTTATGGGTCGACGAATTACCGAGCGTTCTCTAGGGCCCACCGAACAACAAAGAGAATCCCCATGGGAGAATCCCCTTTCAATCTGACATACGGCACAGAGGCTGTCATTCCCGTGGAGATTGGGATCCCTTCACCCCGTATAATGGCTTTCGACGAGGCCGAAAAACTCCTAATAGCTGCGAGCCGACCTGGACCTCATAGACGAGGTCAGGGAAAAGTCCGTCATTAGAAGAAGCATCTACCAGCAAAGAATCGAAAAATTCTACAGCAAGAAGGTGCGCCCAACTGACATCAAACTCGGAGATCTTGTCCTTCGAAAACTGGCGGTTTCCAACCCCAGCCAGAAGAGAAAGTTGGCACCAAATTGGGAGGGCCCCTACAAAGTATCCGAAGTCGTGCGCCCTGGCACGTACCGCCTGACCAGCGCCGAAGGCAAGCCCGTCAAAAGGCCCTTGGAACGCGGAGCACCTAATGAAGTTCTTAGGAGGAGAGTAGCCTCCATGTAAATTATCACGATTGTAATCGGCACTTTGTGCCTAGTCTTTTGTAAATGTTGAAATGTATTGTAAATATGCCAGCTTTCTTATAACAAGCCTATGGCTTCATATTTTGTAACAAATAAAGAACATAACTCGGGCTCGGTGCTCGGATAGCAGCGCGAGCCTGAAAAGCTTCCCTTACAAACTTGGGACTCGGCGCTCGGAAAACAGCATGAGCCTGTAAAGCTTCCCTTACAAGCTTAGGGCTCGATGCTCGGATAACAGCGCGAGCCTGTAAAGCTTCACTTACAAGCTTAGGGCTCGGCACTCGGATAACAGCGCGAGCCTGTAAAGCTTCCCTAGAAAACTCCCGAGAACAAGTGTGGGAGCTCGGCGTCGACCCCGAGCAAGGCGGGTGCGTCCATCAAGGCACCGCGACCTTGACGCTCGGCGGCGACCCCCCGCTACGCCTGCAACTGCCTTTCTCACCGGTATGGGAGCTCGGCAACCGTCCCTCGCTCGGTTTGGGCTTCTCCAAGCTCATCAACCTATGTACGAGGCGACATCCGCTAGCCACGCCTATACCGTCTCTCCCTGAGAACAAGTATGGGAGCTCGGCGTCGACCCCGAGCAAGGCGGGTGCCTCCTCCAAGGCACCGTGACCTCGACGCTCGGTGGCGACCCCCCGCTACGCCTGCAACTGCCCTTCTCACCGGTTGGGGGACTCGGCAACCGTCCCTCGCTCGGTTTGGGCTTCTCCAAGCTCATCAACCTATGTACGAGGCGACATCCGCCAGCCACGCCCATACCGTCTCTCCCTGAGAACAAGTGTGGGAGCTCGGCATCGATCCCGAGCAAGGCGGGTGCCTCCTCCAAGGCACCGTGACCTTGACGCTCGGCGGCGACCTCCCGCTACGCCTGCAACTGCCTTTCTCATCGGTATGGGGGTTCGGCAACTGTCCCTCTCTCGGTTTGGGCTTCTCCAAGCTCATCAATCTGTGTACGAGGCGACATCCACCAGCTACGTCCACACCGTCTCTCCCTGAGAACAAGTGTGGGAGCTCGGCGTCGACCCCGAGCAAGGCGGGTGCCTCCTCCAAGGCACCACGACCTTGACGCTCAGCGGCGACCCCCCACTATGCCTACAACTGCCTGTCTCACCGGTATGGGGGCTCGGCAACCGTCCCTCGCTCGGTTTGGGCTTCTCCAAGCTCATCAACCTACGTACGAGGCGACATTTGCCAGCCACGCCCACACCGTCTCTCCCTGAGAACAAGTGTGGGAGCTCGGCGTCGACCCCGAGCAAGGCGGGTGCCTCCTCCAAGGCACCGCGACCTTGACGCTCGGCGGTGACCCCCCACTACGCCGCAACTGCCTTTCTCACCGGTATGGAGGCTCGGCAACCGTCCCTCGCTCAGTTTGGGCTTCTCCAAGCTCATCAACCTATGTACGAGGCGACATCCGCCAGCCACGCCCACACCGTCTCTCCCTGAGAACAAGTGTGGGAGCTCGGCGTCGACCCCGAGCAAGGCGGGTGCCCCCTCCAAGGCACCGCGACCTTGACGCTCAGGTGGCGACCCCCCGCTACGCCTACAACTGCCTCTCACCTGCATGGGGGCTCGGTTACGACCTACTACCATGTGCTGACCAAAATTTTATTAAGGTTTAGAGCATCCACCTTTGGCAGATGCCCCGAGCCTCGAGTCGAATTGTTGACCACCCTCTCACCCGCGAACAACTCGTAGTTTACGGCTCTTACAAGCCTAAACCCCGAACTGTTCGAGGATAGCAGAGGGGCCATCGACACGCTGCTCTCTCCGTCACGGAACAAACGCTCCGAGCCTTCGAGCCGTTCAGCTAACCCTTCTCTCGCCCCCGAACAACTCGGAGTTTACGGCCCTTACGAGCCCAAAACCCCGAACTGTTCGAGGACGGCAGAAGAGCCATCACGCCTCGGCTCTCTCCGAACCCCCAAACTGATCGGTCAGCCCACCGCTCACCAACAAACAACCTGGGGTCTCACAGCTCTGACAGCCTGAACCCCGAATAGTCCGAGGGTGATCGGTGTGCCTCCGATCCGGAGTACTCGGAAATATTATATTCTCTGGGCGCCCGCCTTTGGCAGGCACCCGAGTCAGACGGCTCACTGCCTGACAACCAACAAGGGGAGTGGGGGATTATATAGCCCCCTGAGGCCCTCATTTATTGCATCTGGGAATGCGAAATGGCGGAAGGCGAAATGTCGCCATAAATGCTTATGGGAATGCGAAACGTCGCAATTAATGACGCAGTCGCGTCAGTGGCGACCCTTCGTAGCAGTCACACCGACCACCCTCGGCAGCCGAGGCAATCAAGGTTCAGGAAAACGAATGATCTTATTGATTACTCATTGCTTACAACTCAATGAACGTCGGTACAAATACAAGGAAAAAGCTCACAACTCACTCATACTCGGCTGGAAACTCGAATTCGCGGCTCCTATCACGCTCGGCCGAACCGGCCCGGGAAGGCACTCCCGCCACCGAGCTTCCTGCATCCTCAGGCTGCGTCCCATCCGGTAGAAATATCGGAGACCGCCCCGGGGTCGTGTTGCTGGCCCCTTCTATCAGACCAGCGCTTAATAACAGCATCAGTCTGCGGATCTCCAGCTCCTTCTCGACTACGGCCTCACGAAGGACAGACTCTAAAGCCGAACTTCCGCTCGAAGCATCCGAGAGGGACCAGCCTATCTCGATAACCCACCAGTCCCTGGTCGGCTACGACCTTTTTCAGACGTGCCAACTCCAAGCCGAGCTTCCTGGACCTATTCAGAAAATAGTTAACGGCGACGGCTCGGTCCCAAGCTTGCTTCTGTTGACGAAGCAAAGCTGCCTCCGTGGCCTCCTCCCCCACTCGATCTAGAGGCACCTCGGCAACAACGGGGAAGGCGACATAGGTCCCGTGCGTCTATCAAAAGACGAGAATAAACATCACAAAAAACGCAAGTATGGAAGAATCGGCCCAAAAAATATATTTCATTTCTTTCAAAAAGTCCGATACAAAAGCCGCGGTCCCAAGGCATTTACATCAAAACAAGAAAAAAGAAAAAGATCTATTCTTGAGGGGGGTTTGGCACCTCTTCATCGACCTGATTGCCCCCCGCATCGTCGCCCCCCGGGGTGGGATGAAGGTTCGGCGCCCATCCGTAGTAGAGATGATCCACGTTCTGCTCGAGGTGGATATGTTTAAAATGGGACTTGGCTTGTTCGTACGCCTCGTCCTGCGCCACCATGACGGTCTCCCCCAATGCCGACTCCATCTCCTCCAGTGCCTTCTTCCCCTTCACCTCCTCGGCCGCGATCTTTGCCACAAGGTCCTCCCGATCTTGCTTGTGGATCTTGCCGAGCAACTCTATCTGGGCTTCATGGACGGCAATCATCGATCGAGCTTCTTTCAGCTCGTCCGTTGCCTTGTTCAGGTCACGAAGATACTTCTCCGCATTCAGCCTCTCGATAATAATCTCCTTCTCCAAGCACTTGTGGAAGTGCTGGCCAAGGAGCATCGCCTGACCGAAGAAGAGAAAGATCAGAAAAAACTCCAAGTCAAAAAAACAAAAAAAAAAAAAAAAAAAAAACAACAGGGCCAAGCCAACTTACCGAGAGGGTCGCCTGAGACCACCGCATGTAGGCGTGGTCCGCCGTCTGCACCGCCAGGGCCATTCGATCACGCTCGGTGGCGGCCTTCGAGACGAACTCGACCGTCACAGGCCCGTCGAGCAGAGAATCCCCCCGCACGATTGACCAATCAGGGGCAAATGGCAGCGTACCCTGCCTGCCCACCATCTCCGCAGTGCTCGGCCGAATTGGGGGGAGTCCTTTTTCCGGGGCATCCACGGTCTTGCCTGAACCACCCGCAGCATCCCGAGCCCCGCTCGACGAATGGGAGGACTGGGAGTGCTGCCTCTTAGCCCTCTTCGCCGGGGAAGGCTCCTCGGCCGCTGGTGCCGGCACATGGGAAGACGCCCCGGTCTGCGCGGCCAGCTTCTGCTTCTCGGCCGCTATTCTTTCCTGCTCCGCCTTCTTCCTCCTCTCTGCCCTCACCTTCTCGGCAACAGCGAGCAACTGGGGGGAAAGGACACACAAAAAAAGAAAGAGTACAAGGAACGGGAATGGAAAGAAGGGAAACTCAAAAGCTCACAAAAGAAAGGAAAAAACTGAGTACATGAAAACTCGATGTCTTTACAAGGCAGTGAGGCCGTTCTTTTATAGCGGAGGGAGGAAGCAAAAAAGCATCTTCCTAAAGTTGGTGGGTGACAGCTGGAAGTAGGTTGGCTGTCTCAATCAACTTTGGCGAGTGGAGCTCGAGCTGGCATTGTTGGTGCGCTGTCTTTATCAGGTGAGCTGTCTATCCTGATAAGAAGGAATCTTTTGAGTGCGGTTGGTGGTGGTTTGTGGGGTCCACCATGCTTCTAATCCGTGCTTGCTTGGTCACCAAACATCTCTGAATCTACGGAATTAGATCCGTCAAGAGCTCGTTGCATGCTAGCATAGTGCTCTAGATATTCCTCTTGCGCTGTTTCTCCTGCGCGGCCGAGTTTTAGGGAGGTGAGGAAGGAGTGTGCTTTTTGATGTCGGAGGGTCGAGGACTCCAGGGGAACTGTAGACAGTGTGTCTATGAGCAGGATTGCTTTTCCTTCATGTATAAGGTGTGTTCCTAGGGTTGATGCTTCAGTAATATGATCAAAGAATTCTTGAGCTGCAAGAAGGCATTCTTGATCTTCTGAAAACTCCTTTTTGTTGAACTTGGTGAATTGATGGCGAGGTTCCTCTGTGACTCGTTCAAGTTCCCATAATTGGACTGCAGAGAATAATTTGACATATTGTCTTTCTTCCCATATGGACCAAATTCGGAACATGAAAATGTTTTGAAACCTGTTTGCTTAGTCTCGTAATTTAACTTGGCAAACTTCTGGTATGCAATTGGCATACTCTTCTGGATTATTTGTATTGACATAGATTTCATGCACAATACCCTTTCGGATGTGCCGTTGGTATTTTTGAATGTCTTTGAAAAACACAATGAGTCGTGGTCTGTCATTTGTGTTCTTCACTATGTCTTCATCTGTGAAGAAGGAGGTGATGTCAGTGTCTTCTAGTTTTTTGAAAAACTGAAGAAGGCTAGAATCATCGAGCAGATTTTGCTGGTACATGGAGAGCATGTTTTGTACCATAATTTCTGCTTCCAACTCCTTTGTTTTTGCAGTATTGATGTTCAGAGATTTTAATAATTCTAAGAAATCCTGAATTCTTAGATTTACCAGATCTGTTGTGTCCATCTGGGCAAAAATCTCATGTAAACTCCTTTGTTCAGGAGTGTTACCAGTGAACAAGGCTGCTTCTCGTTGATCAAGAGCTGCTGATCTTGAGGTTGACGAGAACTGTGTTATTTTGAGTAAAAGACTATGGGTCTCATTTTGTTTTGTTTGGGATTGGCGGAGTTCTCGCAGGACAGCGAGGAAGTCGCCTTCAAGTTTGGTTAGCCAGAAGTTTATCGTCCTGTAATCGGTAGACTGTAGGGCTCTGAAGCACCCATTAAATTTTTCATAGAGCTGAGGATCATGGGCTTTCATTTCCATATTATACCAGTCTTTCACCAGGGAAGCGGCGAAAGTCTTTTTTGGTTCAGTTGGAACCATTTTTCCTTTGTTGTATGGTACAAAGGTCTTTTTTGCCTCAGTGGAGGCTGGTGTTGTCTCTGTGGAGACTTTTTTGCTCTGTGGAGCAAGTTCGGTCTGTTGGACCTGTTTACCCTTTCGGGCTGCGTCTACTCCTGTGGGAGTAGATGTGGTTCCGGCCTCTGTGGAGACCTTCTGGGTCTTTTTTGACCCTGTTTGTTGCCAGCCTTCTGTACGCTTCATTTCTTCAAGTAGCTTGAAGAATTTTTCATTAAAATCATTGTCGCTCATGGCCTGGTAAGAAAATCAGCAATATGATTAGTATAGCCAGGAATGTATTTAACGTCATAAGAAAAGATTTCTAAATACATAGCTAATCTAATTCTTCTTAGATTTTCTTCAGGGTTATTGTATGTTTTTCTTTTCAGAAACTGAGCAACTGATTTGTTGTCTGTTTCGATACAAAAAGTGCGATATAGCAGATATATTTTTAAACTCTTTAACGCTAATTTTATCGCTAATAATTCTTTATCATAAGTAGAATATTTGACTTGTGTTTTGTCAAATTTCCCGGAGGCATAAGCTATAATTTCTTTGTGTTTAGCAACAAGTACTCCGGACCAGAAATTATCAGAAGCATCTGTTTGTAGTGTAATTACTTCTTGATCAGTAGGAAAATAAAGTATCTTTTGATCTAACACAGAATGTTTAATCTCTGAGATTTCCTTTTCTTCCATATCTGATAAAGTGATGGAAATTTTATCGGTATTCCATCTTCTCGGTTGTTCACCTGTTGATGCTTTATGCTTAGCTTGTTCTTCATTAAGTTTTTGTTGAAGATGCTGAACCTTTGAAGAGAGTTTTGGGATAAACTTTCTTCCGTAGTTCAATAATCCAAGAAAACTTTGAAGTTCCTTTAGGGTGGAAAAGGTTTCTGGAAAATCTTTTATTTTTGCATAAATGTGTTGTTGAAGTTCAACCGTTCCTTGTTTGATATATTTTCCTAGAAATTCTATCTCTGTTCTAAAAAGCTCGATCTTTTTAGGACTAAGAATAACACCATGTTGTAGTAGTAGTTTTGCTGCTTGTAACAGATGTTGTTTGTGATCTTCTGCTGAAGGCGAGAAGACTAGAATATCATCTATATAGACTACTACGAAGGGTAGATGTCCAAATAGAGAATTCATCCATTTCTAGAATATTTGAGGGGCATTCTTTAATCCAAAAGGCATTACTAACCATTCATAATGTCCTTGTGGACAACTAAAAGCTGTGAGTTCTATTGAAGACTTGTTTTGGAGTTTGAGTTGCCAAAACCCAGACTTTGCATCGAACTTGCTATAGTATTTTGCTCCTTGTATCTGCTTGATTAATTGTTCAGCAGATGGGATGAAGTAGCCATCAAATTTTGTGCAGCTATTTACTTTTCTGTAATTAATAACCATTCTGGCTTTTCCTCGTTTTATTTCTGCATGATTTCTTACAAGGAAAGCTGGAGAAGAATGGGGACTAAAGCTTTTTTGTATGAGCTTTAAGTCTAGTAGCTCTTGAATTTGCTTTGCAAACTCGATTTTATCAGTAGGAGAAACCATGATACTGTTGACTCGGATTTTAGTATCTTGGTATTCTTCTAATAACTCGAGATTACAATAGCGAGGACTTTTTTCAAACCATTTTAAGGGGTTGTTAGAATAGAGTGGTTCTAACATGTTATGGATGAGAGTCTCGAATTTGTTTGCAGGATGCAGGGGATAGGTATTGACCTGTTCCGCTTGAAGCACATGTTGATGGTGAATTAAAGTGACAGAATTATCACCACGCTGGGCTGTGTGTTGAAAATGAGAGGAGAGGGGGGCCGTAAGAGGCACCCGAGGTATCAAACAATTGTTGAGTTCGAGATACTGTTTGTCAAATGGTGCAAATAAGCGAAGATTATCCATACCAATGAGACAATCAGTTTCGAAGACATTTGGGAGTAAACCAAAGTCGAACGAATATGTTTCCAGAGTATTGTGAATATCAGGAATTTGGACTTGAAGTCCAACGACTTTATGGGTAATGGGACATTGTTTGCCCATAAAATCATTTAACATGCCTTGTTTTGTTAAAGGTGTTCGATATTGAGGGGGTATGAACACTTCTTGTAACAAGCTAGCTTCTGCTCCAGTATCTATTAAAGCATGAAGCGTAAATTCTTGAAATTCAGGGATACATATTGTAATTGGAATGTATATGTGTAACTGAGCTGACTTTCGTAAATCAATAGAGCGAATCATTATTATGAAGTTGGGAAAAAGGGATTTTAAGAGTCTGATGGTGATCAGATTCATCGTCGCGTTGGTTTTCGCGTTGTTGAATGAGTTTTCTTGTGCAACCTTCAAGGTATAGAACTTTTACCTGGATCTAAAGTTTTAGGTATACAATGGGAACATTGTATGGCTTTAAATGATACATCAACATTTAAATCCATTACACCTAGCGGTTTTAACAAACTATTCGAAGTTGGAATCGGTAAAACAATTCAACATCGCCTAGTTGATATCCGGCATCTAAAATTAGATCAAGATATGAAAGTCTTTATTAAATCTTTGAAGCCAAAGATTCCTGTTCCAACAGAATACTTTACGGCTTCAGGAAATACAATATCAACAACAAGAATGATTCTTCACGTCGTCCTGTTGAGTCGTCATTCCTACAAAAACACAGAAGAAAAGCTAACGTTAACACGAAGGCAGGAAATGAACATATTCGGAAAGAGACATACTAGAGTCGGCAGGACTCAGTCCGGCCCGGGCAAGTGTATCTCGGTCACTCGAGGCCAAGCTATACTGTGCCCCCCGGTGATCTTCTCCACCCTCTTCCATTCCTTGGCGGTCAAGTTGCTCTTCCTCGGAGGCTTATGCTTCGGCTTGACGAAGTTCCACCCGGTCGGAATTCCCCAAGACCCCTCAGTCCGAACTACAAAATATTTCTCTTTCCATCCCTTTATAGAGTCCGGATGACCGTGCATAACCTTCTTGTGCGGCATTGGCGAAATGTAAAAAATCCTCTCCTAATCTCCGAGCGAACCAATCCCAAAAATAGCTCGGAAGAATGTTAGCCTCGGCTTCACTCCCTTCTCTTGACACTTAAGAATGAAGCAGACTAAATGCTTCCAAGAGTTCGGACCATACTGCAAGGGACACAGCTTCGCCCAGTTCAGAACCCTCTTCATGAAGGGATGCAGCGGCAGCCTCAGCCCCGAGAGGAAGGCGTCCTCAGGAAACATACAATACCCCGGTGCCAGAGCCGTAGTGGGCCGGATACCTGGGCTCAGAAGGAAGACCTCGAACTCCCGCGGAATATAGTAAGCGGCCCTGATAATGTTGAGGTATCTGCCTTCAGAATGCTCAGGATGCTATCTGTGCAGATCTTCACCCGAGTGTCTTCGCCCGGCACTGGCAGGATCGGTTCGATGTCCTTAATATCGTCGGGATACATCCGAATCGACCCTGGATTCCTGAAGGTGACCGGGGAAACTCGAGACCCGGTCTCGGTGCATACTCATCGGGTGAGGAAGGACTGTGCGGGATGGTCATGACTTTCTTCTTCCGACGAGGACGAGCCTTACGCTCGGGGGACGGCGTCGACAAGGGGGGAAGTGGTGGAAGATCTTCTCCGACCCCAGTCGGCCCTCCAGCCGTGCTTTGGCCAGCATCCTATCCTTCGACCTCATCTTCCTCGTCTTCCTCGCCACCCTCGGCAACCTGCTCATCTTCGTCCCCCTCCTCTTCATCACCTTCCCACTCCTGATCCTGTTCCTCCTCGTCCTCGCCGTCCCCCTCATCCTCTTCCTCCTCGTCACCCTCATCCATGGGCTCCTTCTCCGGTCTTCTGGACCTCAACGGGAACACCACAAAGACAACATCGTCCCCATCATCTGACCCAGGGTCGGTAAGAACCTCCTCCTTCACCTTATACTTGCTCAAGGACGACGACGTTTCCTGCTCTGATTCCTCTGCGGAATGACCTGACTAGCTAGCCTCGGATCCGGACTGAGTTTGCGACATTACTAAAAAGAAAAATACTAACCTGGAACGTAGAAAGTTACGGTCACCAGAAAATCTGCCGACGGCAAGTAAAATTCCCTGCTCTTGTTAAAAATTGGAAAGTGAGTAATATAGTAAAAAGGAAGAAATGAGGGAGGGGATGGGGTTTTAAAGAGGAAAAGTGACTCCTCAATTCTCGCGAAAAAGATCTAGCCGGTGGATCTTATCTGACAAGATCCAGCGGCCACCAAGATCTGAAAATGCTTTGATCTTTGCGCCCATGACGTCAGTAATAGGCATGAAATTACCCCACTACCCCTTCGCCTTTTTTATCCAAAAAAGGCTTTTTTCGCCAAGTCAGAAGGGTCGACGCTCGGATGGAAGTGCGAGCCAGTAATTCCCCTTCTATTTTAATAGAAGGGTCGACGCTTGGATGGAAGCGCGAGCCAGTAATTTCCCTTCTATTTTCACAGAAGGGTCAACGCTCGGATGGAAGCGCGAGCCAGTAATTCCTCTTTTATTTTCACAGAAGGGTCGACGCTCGGATGGAAGTGCGAGCCAGTAATTTTCCTTCTATTTTTACAGAAGGGTCGACGCTCGGATAGAAGCGCGAGCCAGTAATTCCCCTTCTAGTTTCACAGAAGGGTCGACGCTCGGATGGAAGCGCGAGCCAGTAATTCCCCTTCTATTTTCACAGAAGGGTCGACGCTCGGATGGAAGCGCGAGCCAGTAATTCCCCTTCTACTTTCACAGAAGGGTCGACGCACGGATGGAAGCGCGAGCCAGTAATTCCCCTTCTACTTTCACAGAAGGGTCAACGCACAGATGGAAGCGCGAGCCAGTAATTCCCTTTCTATTTTCACAGAAGGGTCGGCGCTCGGATGGAATCCCGAGTCCCAACTACTCTCCTTTGATATAGTGGGACTCGGTGCTCGGATAGAATCCTGAGCAGCAACTGTCCTCCTTTGATATAGTAGGACTCAGCGCTCGGATAGAATCCCGAACAGCAACTGTCCTCCTTTGATATAGAGGGACTCGGTGCTCGGATGGAATCCTGAGTCCCAACTACTCTCCTTTGATATAGCAGGACTCGGCGCTCGGATAGAATCCCGAGCCCCAACTGCCCTCCTCTGATATAGAGGGGCTCGTCTACCGACCCCTAATGCTCGACGAATCAAGCCCCAGAAGAAAACCTCGCCTCCTCCTCGCTCTTCCAACTAGCAAGGAGATCGTCCACCGACCTAAGGAGCTCGTCTGCTGACCCCCAAGCACTCGGCAAGCCGACCTCCCATAAGAACCAATCCCCTATAAAATCGACCTCAACGCCCCCTCGCTCTTCCAACTAGCAAGGGGACCGTCTACCAACCCCAGGGGCTTGTCCACCGACCCCTAATGCTTGACAAATCAAGCCCCAACAGAAGGCCTCGACGTCCCCTCACTCTTCCAACTAGCGAAGTGGTCGTCTGCCGACCCTTGGGGCTCGTCTGTCGACCCCATGGGCTCACCTGCCGACCCCTGGGGCTCGTCAAGCCCCAACAGAAGGCCTCGACGTCCCCTCGCACTTCCAACTAGCGAGGTGGCTGTGTGCCGACCCTTGGGCTCGTCCGCTGACCCTTGGGCTCGCCTGCCGACCCATGGGCTCATCTGCCGACCCTTGGGGCTCGTCAAGCCCCAACAGAAGGCCTCGACATCCCCTCGCTCTTCCAACTAGCGAGGTGGCCGTCCGCCGACCCTTGGGATCGCCTGCCGGCCCCATGGGCTCATCTGCCGACCCTTGGGGCTCGTCAAGCCCCAACAGAAGGCCTCGACGTCCCCTCGCTCTTCCAACTAGCGAGGTGGCTGTCTGCCGACCCTTGGGCTCGTCCGCCTGATCCTTGGGCTCAGTCTACCGACACCATGGGCTCATCTGCCGACCCCCAAGCCTCGGCGAGCGTCGCTCTGGCTCTCCTACTCTACACAGCCGCCCGCGCAAACTCCAATGAGGGATCCATTCCTCCTACCCCCATGGCCTCCTCAGAAGGTAGCAGATCCTAATTTCTCACCCCAACATCCACCCTGCTCTTCCTACGGAGGCGGAGAATCACTCCTATATGGCTGGTTCACCCAGCCCTACAGGAGTGTGGGGCTTGTGATATGGGCTAGGAATGACGTGGCCCATCCTGGGCCACAGGATCCCCTCAGGATGCGCGCACCTCCTGATTCTCCAGATTCGCCACGTCAGCGTCGGAAAACCGTCCGGACCGCTGCCACGTCAGCCCGGAAACCGCCCGGGCATCTGCCACATCAGCCCTAAACCACCCGGTTTCCACCGCTTCAGCCACACAGGCAACCGGGTCCAGACCCGGCCCTAAACGGGTCCAGACCCGGTTGGCATCTTCTATAAATACCAGACCCCTACTCCTTCTCCAGGTAATGAATCTTTTCCCACCAAAACCCTAGTTACTGTTACTTTCACTCAGTGACTGACCAGATCGTCGGAGGGTCTGCCACCGGAACCAACCCTGGTGTTTCGAGACCATCTGCAGGTACACAAGACCCTCGGATCCGAGCCTCGAAGATCCGAGCCGAGCATCAGCCTCCACCTCAATACCGCCTACCCCAGTACCGTTCGCCCAGCCAAGGGTCGTCTGCATAGGTGTCTTATCTTTCAATACAAATCGAGCAAGAACTCACGCCTGGTGCATCCACACGTTCCCCAAAAACAAACCGCATCACTAATAAACCAACATAGCATCAAATTTGAATCGGATTATTAATGCATTTACATCCTCGTTGCAAATGAACTATTTTTGAAGTCATACACTCAAATCATTTAATCATATAAACGAGGAATGAAGGTTGACTCCCAAGGATATATAAGAGACCTATCTCAACCATCATTCAACCCATAGAAGCCTGGAAGTTCATTTCAGAAAGGTGGCTATGATCTAAATCATACGTAGATGAATAACAATGCGAACAACAACGACGTTCTCTACAAAATTGTCCATTAATTACTTCTCCGAGATTTTGATATTCCTCCATTTTTATTCACATTGATACGCATACTAAAGTCTAAAAAAAATTCCCTTCTGTTCTCCGGTGTTTTTTTTTGGGTAAAATTAAAAATTTCCCTTATGTCCTGTGAGGAGAATTTTTGAACGCGAACAACTTGGGAATGGATCTTGTTGCTGTTTATTTTGGTGTGGGAGCAAACAGATAGTGAGTTCTCATTTAATGGAAACTACTAAAAATCTGACATTTGATCTTTGCCGTGAAATGCGGGTAGAGCTTCTGAGATTGAAACTGGATCGTTGGCTGATCACCGTGAACTGAATCCGACGGTTACTGACGCGGCCGATGGACCTACAAAAAGCCTGAAACACTGGGGGTTAGCCCCGGCGATAGACCCTCCGACTCTTAAGTCAGAACCAGAAAGAGAAAGAAAGTATGAGAGAGAAACTAGCGAATTGTTGATTACCTTCTTATTGTGGAGGGGGGAGGGTATTTATAGACCTAAGAAACATAACAAGAGATTGATTTAGATCTGCTGGATCGATATGAATTCCTTATTTCCTTTATGTTTCTCCCCCTGAAGAGATAAGTTCTGTTGTTAGGGGATAAGAGATTTGACTCATAACCTTCATGGACTGGGTGTCTCTCTTAGTGGGCCTAGACTCACTTTTTATGGGCTTGAAAAAAGCTCATTCTTGTAGAGGAGCCTGAAGAAGGCTCTGACCTGTTAAGGAGGCCCGTTATGATTAATCTGCCTTGTAGGAGCTTTGAGATCTGTGTCAGAATCGTACAATCCAGAATCGTACAACCCTGATCTGCGGCTATCTCTCCAATTTCATTTGCACACTGTCGACGGTTCCTTGCTATCATGGTTGATGTGCCATCGGCTGGGCTCTTTGTAGCTAAATAATAAGGCCTCAAGTCTGTTGCGTATAGCTAACAAACCGTCGATGGTGTGTGACGGAGTTTAGAACTTCTCCGTCTTGAACTCAGCTAGTTGTAGGTGCAACTTTGAGGGAGTGTCATTTTCCAAACATACTGTATGGGTCCTCCGACAAATTGTGAGAGTCACATCGAAAGGAGAGTTGAACTCTAAGTTTTGCTTTTACAAGTGATACTGGAGTAACTGCGATCCACGATTTTGGACCTCCTAATCTGTCTTCAAAGAATTTTAACTAGTTTTAGGAACATATCGAATGACGAGTTGAACTCTGAACATGCATAATTGCAGGTTGCTAAAGTAACTCCAATCCATGGGTATGGATTTCGAACTTGTTAATTTAGGTATTAACAGGATGCAGGAGCAGATCGAATGGCCAGTTGCTGAACGTGCTTAGTTAAAAATTGCTAAAGTAACTCTGAGCCATGCGTATGGACTCTGAGCCGGTAGTGGAGGTGCTAATGGATTGCAGGAGCAGATCGAATGGTGAAGCGAACTCTGAACTTGCTTCATTGCAAATTGCTAGAGTAACTTCGAACCATGGGTAAGCTTGTAACAAGTTTTTAGCGTTGTTCTAGGCGTATGTTGGGCATTTAAATCGTTGTTTGCTTAAGTAGCAACAGGTTGCAGGAGCAGATCGAATGGCGAAGTGCACTCCGAACTTGTTCACTGCAAATTGCTAGGGTGACTTCGAACAGTGGGTATGGACTCCGAACCCGTCTTGTAGGAAGCTTTTAAGGAGTTTTTGGTATTGTTTTTGTGTATAAGTTTGACATTCAACTCATTGTATGCTTCCATTGGCTTGTACAATAACTTTGCGAAAATTCATACTACATTTTATTGGAAAATAAAACTAAGCAGCTGCTCTAGTGGCTGCCGCTATTACATGCATTGACCGGTAGTGAAAGCGTTCTTTACTTGAAAGTAAAACTAAGTGGCTGCTCTAGTGGTTGGCCTTTACTACAAATTGAAAAAATTTGCTACTACTACTAAGAGAGGACGTTTCAGACGCCCTCGCTCACCTTGGCAAGGTTTTCCATTTTCAAAGTCCCTACTGATATCTCCATGCCCCACAAGTCTTCAATTTAATGAGCCGTTAAGCGAACAACTTGGACCTTGTCTGTACTTGCCTATTTTGAAGGGAGCCCCCCATTATTTTGCACAGAGAAAGAGAAATCTTTTGAAGCACCAATGTGTTTAGGCATGACTATTTGTCTCCATTGAATGAGCGGAGCGGCTTCGGGCGAGGGATTCAGGGTTATTACTGTAACACCCCGAATTCCAAACACAGGTAATTCGTAGTAAATATAGGATCTTTTACTTCAAATTCGTACAAAATACAAGGAATTCAAAACTTTTATTACAACAATGTTCTTTACAACAGCACAGCGGAATTAAATAAATACAATACAATCTGCGATAATGAGAATTCTTCAATCTTGGAATAACTCATCATAGGGACTTTAAGTCCATGCCAAGTCCAATCATGCAACTGGGAAATTGTGGGCACGTCAGTTGCATACAACTGACGTAATACTATAATATAGTGATTCTTCTACTTTAGCGTCAGTGTATGATATGACATAATGCTTATTGCAGATATTTACACTACGATGACACTAATGGATACTTGTTCGGATTCTATGCATTCCATAATACACAGGTCTGAGGGCAATGTAACCCCTGTTTTTCATTTTGTGTATTTTTGAGTGTATTTTTTGTTTAGGTGTATTTTCTCTCTTTGTATTCCTCTTGTATTTCTTTTGGACCGTATATTGGATTTTTATTTCAATATATTTTCATTTTATTATTCTTGTCTTCTTTTATTTGGATTCTTGATTCTTGTTCATCTCTTGTTCGTTCCTTTTTGATCGAGCTGATACTTTTGACCCCCCTTGTTGTTGTTCACACCCCATATTATTTTTTTTCTCTATTATTTTGTTCATTTTGCCGTATTTATATTTTCGCTTGAATCCCTAATACCCATTTTAATTCCCCAATTATTCACTTAACCATTACCCTATATAATAAACCCAATACCCTGTTTCAAATATACCCATTAACCCATTTATACTTAATCCTATAACTATTTCCCACCTAAACTACCCACCGAAACCTACTGTGTGTTACCCCATCCCCATGCAGACCCGAACCCGTTAGCTTTACCCACACCCGAAACCCCTATACTGTGCCGCTCTCTTCCCCTAACCCTAAACTCCACCTATTTATATCGAAACCCATGCACTAACCCCTCCATCCGCCGCTATCTCTCCCTGTTCACCTCCTGCTCTCTCTCCCGTCCTGCTCTCTCTCTCCCTTGCACCCTAGCACCCCCAGGCTTGTCCTTACCTCCCGCTCTGTCTCTATCTCTGTTCGGCAGCAGCAACAGCAGCCAGCGACGCAACCAGTGCCGCCAGTCGCCGCCGACTATTCCAGACGGTTCAGGCAGATTTGTAATTCACTGTGATGCTTCTGGTAAGGGTCATGGAGCAGTTTTGATGCAGAAGGGCTGAGTCGTTGCGTATACATCGAGGCAGTTGAAGCCGCATGAGAAGAACTATCTGCCTCATGACTTGGAGTTAGCGGTAGTGATCTATGCTTTGAAGCTGTAGAGACGTTATTTACTTGGGGACCGAGTGGAGATCTTTACAGACCACAAAAATCTCAAGTACGTCTTCACCCAGAAGGAGTTAAACATGAGGCAAAGGTATTGGTTGGTGACCATATTTTCCTAAAGGTATCATGTCATTCGGTTTGGTGGTGGGGCAAGCTTAGCCCTAGATTTATTGGACCATTTGAGATTTTGGAGCGAGTAGGCAAGGTAGCCTATCATCTTGCATTGCCGCAAGCTTTATCAGGAGTGCACGATGTTTTCCATGTCTCACAACTCAGGAGAAATATCCGAGATGAGAGCGACATGATCGACTATTCTGAGTTAACCGTTCGGCTGGTTTTGACTTGTGAGATTCTACCAATTTCTATTGTGGATCGGCGGGAGAAAGTGCTTAAGAACAAGGTCATCAAGTTGGTTCGTGTTGCTTGGAATCCTCACTCGCCTGGTGAGTCGACTTGGGAGCTAGAGGAGGAGAATCAGCAGAAGTTTCCTTATTTGTTTGAGTAGTTTTTGTTTTGTTCTTTTTGGTTGTTTTGGGGTTACCCTATGTATCTTCTTGTTTAAATTTCGAGGACAAAATTATTCTTGTTAGGTGGGTAGGATTGTAAACCCTGTTTTTAATATTGTGTATTTTTAGTGTATTTTTCGTTTTGGTGTATTTTCTCTCTTTGTATTCCTCTTGTATTTCTTTTGGACCGTATATTGGATTTTTATTTCAATATATTTTCATTTTATTATTCTTGTCTTCTTTTATTTGGATTCTTGATTCTTGTTCGTCTCTTGTTCGTTCCTTTTTGATCGAGCTGATATTTTTGACCCTCCTTGTTGTTGTTCACACCCCATATTATTTTTTTCTCTATTGTTTTGTTCATTTTACCCTATTTATATTTTTGCATGAATCCCTAATACCCATTTTAATTCCCCAATTATTCACTTAACCATTACCCTATATAATAAACCCAATACCCTGTTTCAAATAAACCCATTAACCCATTTATACTTAATCCTATAACTATTTCCCACCTAAACTACCCACCGAAACCCACTGTGTGTTACCCCATCCCTATGCAGACCCGAACCCGTTAGCTTTACCCACACCCGAAACCCCTATACTGTGCCGCTCTCTTCCCCTAACCTTAAACTCCACCTATTTATTTCGAAACCTATGCATTGCCCCCTCCATCCGCCGCTATCTCTCCCTGTTCACCTCCCGCTCTCTCTCTCTCTCTCTCCCTTGCACCCTAGCACCCCCCCGGTGGTCCCTGCCTCCCGCTCTGTCTCTATCTCTGTTCGGCAGCAGCAGCAGCCAGCGACATAACCAATGCCGCCAGCCGCCTAGCTGCCGCCGCTCTCCGTGGTCGTCGTCTCGTTTTCCCATTCTCTGTGCGCTGGTGTGTCTTGCCGTGGTTCGTTGCTTGAGTTCTTGTTCGTTGGTTCTTGGTGCGCGTGTGTTCTCGTGCACTTGGATTTTAGGTCGATCGTCGTTCGTTCATGGTGTTCGTTGTTGGTTTCGTGCTTCGCTTATGGTTCGTGGGTATTGCTCGTTGTTGGCTCGTGTGATCGTTGAGTTCGTTGGCCGGGAATCCGTTCCCGTTATTCTTGCTTAGAGTCATTTTCGTCGTCGTTTAAGGCAAGTAACTTGTATTAAATTCGTTTGCATATACAAGTACTAAATAACTCTTGTAGTGTAGTTGGGTTCTAGATACAATTTGTGTGTGAATACCCTTGTTGATATTGTCTCTATAGTGATGATTTGACCATAGTTGCCTCACAACATACATGACATGATATAACCTAGGATTGACCATACCTTGTTGCATATATGCGTGTTATTTATATGTTATCTTGTGCTCGTTCATGTTATTCGTGATAGACTTGTCTTGGACTTGTGAAATACCCTATAACATGTTGCTTGGACATCTAGTATACTTTATCTCGTGTTTGGTTGTGTTTTGGATGAGTCCTATGTGAACTAGTTGATTTTGAGCACATGAGATATTTTCAGTTTTGCTGGCTTTCTCGGTTTGATCAGTATTTTAGAGCCTATTAAGGTCAGTATTTGAAAATATTTTTATAAACTGGATTTGTAGAAAATTCTGTCTATTTTCCAACCCTTTTGATGGATCTCAGTTTCGATTTACAGTTTGCAAGTTATGTCTATTTTACTACAGTGGTGTCGAAAAATTTCCAGATTTTGTTTTCTATGAATTCTGAAGAGTAATCTATTTTTATTATGGTATTAAAATTATTATTTGGATCTGACATTTTCCACACTACTTCTATACTTGATTAGGGTTTACCCATAATTTTGGTGGATTTATTTGAGAAGTTTTACAAACCTTTTCATGCTTGCAAACAATGATTTTACATGCAGAATTTTAGTACTGTTCATTAA
This sequence comes from Hemerocallis citrina, assembly GCA_017893485.1. NCBI lineage: Eukaryota > Viridiplantae > Streptophyta > Magnoliopsida > Asparagales > Asphodelaceae > Hemerocallis > Hemerocallis citrina. The sequence continues at coordinate 201,351,554 of CM030362.1, forward strand.
AGAACTTGATTTTCGACCTATTTCTACTTACTGTTTCTAAATTATTTCTGAATATGAAAGTTAGCTTACTGTATCTATTTTCTTAACCTTTTAGCGGATTTGGATTTCGATTTATGGTTTATGAGATATTGCTGTTTTCGTACTGCAGTGTTTACAATTCCAGATTTAAAAAACTACTGTTTCTTGTTGTTTTCTGATTTTACTTGACTACTCTATTTTTGTTGGAAAATTATGAAACTTGATTTTTTGTTATTAAACATATAGGGAAATACCCCAGATTTTTCGTGGATTTAATTAACGACTTTTCATGCTGTTTTCCTGACTTTGAATACAATCTTCTGATTTCTGGCTGAACATGTTTTCTGGATTCAAATCAGTTTTGAGTTATGTTTTTGTGAGATACTATATTACTTATATATGTTCGCTGGATTCGGTCGGGATTCTATTTTCTAGACCTTTTGATGGATTCAGATTTGCATTTTTATAACAACGGGAATCTCAGTTTTACTATAGTATGGTCTTGTTGTCCAGAACTAGAAATTTGGTTATTTTATCCTTTTGTGTGTTATCTTTCACCCATACATGTTTATCTTGCAACTTGAACTTGTTACTTGATCATACTATGATATACTTGCTTGTTTCGCGACACATACATGCTTGTTTGATATTGATAATAAAATAACCAAGCCGGGGTTTAAAGGGACTGATCTAATAGTGAAAATACAGAAACGTGTATTCGGAAGAGGATCTATTGATCCTATGTGACACTTGGCTTGATACTTGTTACTTGAGGCTTGATATTTCACTACTTGAGGCTTGATACTTCACTCTTGAGGCTTGTTTACTTGATACTTGAGACTTGGCATGTTTACTTTGTACTTGAGACTTGGCTTGTTACTCGATACTTGAGGACTTGTTTATTTGATACTTGAGGCTTGATACTTGATACTTGATTTCTTGAGGCTTGTCCCTAAGTACACTTTTCCTCTATGTTCCAGTATGAAATCTAAAATGAAATTGCATTGACTATAGCAACCATGTAGTAAAAGTATGGATGCATGAAGTGCTACCTAGATAGTAATAATACAAGACTTGAACATGATCACTTGACACTTGATACTTGATAACTTGAACATGATCACCTGATACTTGCTACTTAATACTTGTACTTGACCACTTGACACTGTTTACTTGTTACTTGATTCGCAATACTTGATACTTTTTTACATGATACTTGTTCACTTGACACTTGATACATGCAACTTATACTTATTCATCTTATCATGCTAGTTGTTATGTTTTGTTATCATGCTTATTCCATATTGATTAGTTAGTTTTTCCCATGTACTTGTATCCTGCATTATAAGCCGTCCGTAACCTGCATTGACGAGAGTTTGTTTACTTTTTCCTATTCCTGCAATTGTTAAATTGCGAATTTTGGAGAACATGTACCGGGTGGTGAGATATTGGTACTGGATTTTGCTATTATTATTTCTTATTGCTTGTTTTTTAACAATTGTATCTTATACTTGGATTTATTCTTGTATTTAGGCAATGTGACCCAGGATATTTGACTTATTCAAATCTGGATTATTTGAGATTAATATATTTTGGTTTTAAGTATTCTTGTTGGTATTTTGGTTCATATGTGCATACTTGGTTGATTCTTTTGCTTCCGAGTTTGTTTATTCTTGTGAAATATTATAAAGATTCTTGAACAGCTTATGAATGATAAAAATCATTTACTGGACTTAGTCACGTATCCGTATTTCGTATTCTCTTTTGGGAAGCGGGGTGTGACAAGGTTTTTAGTGGTATGAGAGCACCAAGTTTGACTAATGTATTAGTCGTCTAATATATTAGATAAGTTTGGCTCGAACTGGGATCGGCTCAACATTTCACCAACCATGCATGCATAAATGAATTAATTCCTATCAACCTTCATCTGGACGCTAATTGTTTTTAGTTTTGTGCAGACTATGGCTCGTAGAGGTTCTTCTCGTATCCCGGATGATCATTCAGCACTTGAGACTGTCACCGTTGTGCTCAAGCACTTGATCAATATACAGCAGAACCATAGTGATTTGGTGATGGCTGCTTTGGAAGCCGCTCGAGTTCCTCTGCCACTGTGCCTATGCAGGCAGCTCTTCCTTCCTATCCGGATACAGTCACGGATTTCACGAGGCTGCTTCCCGACAGATTTTCTAGCACTGAGACGCCTTTGGAGGTTGAACAGTGATTGATTCGGACTGAGCCAACTACTTTTTGCAGCCATGGTTGCAGATGCAAATCGCGTGGATGTGGTAGCCATCCAGTTAGTGGACTTGGCTCATATCTGGTGGAGGTTCGAGTCCGAAAGGCTCGAAAGACTGATCACTTGGGCCACTTTCACTAGGAGCTTGTTGGAGAATTTCTTTCCTAGCAGCAATAGAGTGGAAATGGAGCAACAATTCTTGACCCTGAAACAGGTTGGTCGTTATTTCTAGTAATGGAATTTTGTTACATATTGTGTATGCAATGTTGTAACATGAGACTTTCTTGAAACAGGGCTCCAGATCTGTGGATGAGTACGCAGCTGAATTTACTAGACTTAGGGTGTATTTGGCCTAGCTTTTTTTGGGCTTTAAAGCTACTTCAGAAGGAGAAGCCATAAAGTAGAGCTTTGAAATTAAAAGCTAAAGCTGTTTGGATAGTCAGCCTTTTTTTAACTTTAAAGCTACTTTTAAGCTAGAAGTTGTTTGGCATAGGATATCAACTGTAAGCTACTTTTATACTCAATTTAAGCTTTTGATTTTATTTAAGAAAAAAATATAAGTTATCAAATTACAAAAAAAAATCTTTATATTACTAATAAATGAATGTGTATTAAATAAATTATGCTCTTTAATTATATATCTTCTTCAAGAACACACTTCCTTGTCCTTGTTCCGTTGGTATCTCTGTGTGTTTTTTAATAATTAACATTATTTAGAAATTAATTTGTGGGGGGTGGGTGCGTGGTGTTGCAACAAATACTTACATAATTGGTTGTGTGTGAGTTGCAACAAATGCTTAAATATTCGGATTTAGAAAGTTAATTATTGAATCATGAAAACTTGGATTCTATACTGTCAAGACTTGTTAGGAAGCGTCAGCTGACTCAGCACAGGTGTCTATGTTTGTACTCTTTTTTGAAGGTCTTATATTTGAAATTTCTTCCACACTTTATGCCTCCGTGATAATTAAATAGGATTGTTAAAATATCCATAATAGCATAACTACATTGCCGGCGGTGATAACAGCTAAATTTGCCATGTAGGGAGAAGATCTTGATGGTTTAGATGTTGGAGCTCTTGAGAACTTGCAAAGTTTTCATGTTGAGGCATCGAAGATATGCCAGGAAAAGGTGATGGTTTAATTGACTCTTATCGGGCTGCTGTTTGGTAGTGTTATTTCTACATCTATAGTTCCACTTGAAAACTTATCTTATGTTCTCTAGCCATCAGTGTTGCTTTGTATTTTCTTAATTGGTGCATCTTTTCTCTGTCAAATTTAATGAGATATTACAGTGGCAAATTTTATGACGGCGGGGTTCGATGGCGGTGTTCCCTGGTCGCGAGTGTTCGGCGAGAAAGGGGAAGGGGAAGGGGAAAATTTTTAGTTGTTAGGGTTTGATATGTGGGAAGGGCCAAAGAAAGAGAAAAGGTAAAAAAAAAGAGAAAATGAGAAGCTAGAAGTTGCTCTTGAGGGCTTTTTTTGAAGCTCCTTTTCTTCATTAAAAATAAGCTACTTCTCCTTCTGTAGAGCTTTTCAAAATATGCGTTTGGCCTAACTTCTCCTTCTAAAGGAGAAGATAAGCTAATTTTAAGTTGGAGCAAATGCTATCTTAGCCGCTTCGCAGCCGTTCTTGTGGCGAACGAAGAGGATACGGGCTCGTAGATTTACTTTGGGGCTTGAGCATGAGATTAGGGTGTAGCTTGTCTCCCTTCGCTTGCGCACTTATGTAGAAGCTCTTTAGGTAGCTCGAGCTCAGGAGCAGGCTCGTGGTGGATTGGCTCCTTCTTAGCGGACTATTCCACACTCGGTTGCTAGACCTTCTGGTGGGCCTGTTCGGAGGCCTGTCCCAACCCATCCGGTCAGGATAGCTCCTTACTCTTCTGCAGTTCCTCAGAGGGCTAGTTTTTGCGACTTTTGCCATCTTCCTGGGCATGAGCACAAGGACTGCAGGCGTGCCAATCACCGCTGCTTTGGTTGTAGTGCTTCTGATCATATGGCACGGGATTGCCCGCGACAGCAGCAGATGGCTCTTCCAGCCAAGGGTCCTGTTCAGCAGGTTGCCCCAGCTCGTGGCCCAGTTAGGCCACCCCCTTCCTCCGCAGCGTCAGATTGTCGGTCAGAGGACCACTGCTCGCAGGAGAGGTCACGCTTTCAACCTGACTGTTGCTGATGCAGAGTCAGCTGAGGGTGTGGTTGCAGGTATCTTTTGCTTCTATTGTTTTGATGTTCTCTTTTGTGTCTTCATTTCCTTTGCTTTATTTCTTTCTGTTTATCTGCTGCATTTTGTTTTCCTCACCCCTGTTCAACCATTCTTTTCTTTGTCTCTTTTGATTTTGTCTTAGGTATTGTCCTTGTTTGCTCTTTTCCTGCTCATGTTCTTTTTAATTTCAGGGCAACCCATTCTTTCGTTTCCTCTCGATTTGTCGCTCGCCATCAATTGGAGTGCAGCAACATGTCAGAGGCTTGGAACATTGTGACAGGTGGTGGAGTTGTCATTTTTTCCCGGGAGTGCAGGCAGTGTCCCGTAATTATTAGTAGCGCAAAGTTCAAAGCCAATCTAATTGTAATTGGGAATTCAGGATTCGACGTTATTCTGGGTATGGATTGGTTGGGTGAAACCCATGCCATTATTGATTGTCGTGCCAAGAAAGTTGCATTTTGGATTCCAGATCACGCAGAGTTTGAGTTCCATGCCGAGGAGATGTGCCTTGGCCGAACAGCAGTTGATCAGGAGGTTTGTGCGATGGAATTGCATCCAGGCTATGAGGTTGCGCCTCTAGTAGTTAGGAATTTCCTGGATATTTTTCCAGAGGGTTGCCTGGCTTACCCCCTGATAGGGATGTGGAGTTCGGTATTGAAGTTCAGCCGGGTACGACGCCTATATCGAAGAGTCCCTACAGGATGGCACCGGTTGAGTTAGCAGAGCTTAAGGTGTAGATTCAGGAGTTGCTTGATTTGGCTTTCATCAGACCCAGTGTTTCGCCTTGGGGTGCTCTAGTCCTTTTTGTCCACAAGAAGGATAGTAGTCGTCGACTGTGTGGATTATCAGGAACTAAACAATGTTACTGTGAAGAACTGGTATCCGTTACCCAGGATCGATAATTTGTTTGATCAGTAGAGTGGGGCTACTGTTTTCTCGAAGTTGGATCTTCGTTCTGGGTATCATCAAGTCAAAGTGAAGGCAACTGATGTGCAGAAGACAACTTTCAGGACTAGATATGGCCACTATGAGTATCTTGTGATGCCATTCGGGGTTCCGAACGCGCCTGCTGTATTCATGAGTCTTATGAACCAAGTCTTTTCTCAGTTCTTGGATAGATTTGTGGTGGTCTTCATTGATGATGTTTTGGTGTATTCTCGGAATCAGGAAGATCATGCTGAACATCTTAGGATGGTTCTGCAGACTTTGAGGGAGAATCAGCTCTATGGGAAACTCAGCAAATGCGAGTTTTGGCTCGACATGGTTTCATTCTTGGAGAATATTATCTCAGGCAATGGTATTTCTGTGGATCCTGCCAAGATTGAGGCTGTGAAGGATTAGCATGTTCCCAAGTCGGTTTCTGAGGTCAGGAGTTTTCTCGGGTTAGCTGGCTATTATCGAAAATTCGTCCAAGATTTTTCAAAGATAGCAGGATTGTTGACTAAGTTGACTGGGAAGGATCAGAAGTTCTGTTGGTCTGATGAGTGCACTACAAAAGATACTCGATTTCCCGGCATTTTTTTACGTCTTTACCGGCGTTTATCATAGCGCCGATCCAAATGCCGCCGAAGCGAGCGTCGCGGAAACGAAGGGGTCTACACCGGCGGTTTTAATGGACGCAGGTAAATGTCACAACTACACCGGCAGTCAGAAAATGCCGGTGTATGTGGGTCTCTGAGTGTCGTTCTTTTACACCCTATATACATTCACCGGCGGTCGTAAACCGCCGGTATTTATACATTCACCGGCGTTTCTATAAATGCCGGTGTAGAACGAAAGTATACCGGCGGTCATAGAGTGCCGGTGTATGTGCGTTTATGAGTGCCCGGTTTTTCCTACTTACAAGCACCGGCGTGACCAAGAAATGCCGGTGTAGTTATCTACACCGGCATTTTATAAAACGCCGGTGTTCGTCGGTGCCGTTACAGCTGACGACATTCACCGGCGTGTGTGGGAACGCCGGTATATTGCACACTCCAACAAATTGATTAGATAGACTGGCGTTTTTTAAAACGTCGGTCTAGCTATGCCCGTTTATTTTCGATACTCCGGTTTTCCGTTCGATTTCAATTCACAGTTTCATTTACAAAACCTGTAAACTAATTCACAACTGATTCAACCAATTTCGTTGCATATTACTGCGCAAATCACAACCAAACACAAGAATAACTAAAGATAATCAAGTTTCACACGTGTCATATCAACGTCGAAATTCATTGATTAATTAACGGTGTCATAATTAACAAATTAATATAGGGACTAACATCCCAAATATCCAAACAAACCAGTTTGACAAATATCCAAAATATCCCAAATTAAAAGTTTGACATAACCCTCATAAAAAAAACCAGTCTGACATAACAACAGCAAGGAGGAGGACATAAGAACAACAACCATACAGCAAGGAGGACAGAAGAACAGCAAGGAGGACCACAGATTCATACCCCTCGAGTAGCTTCAGCTCTGATCATCAGAATTTTCTTCATCTGGGTGACCGCTCTGTGAAAAAAAAACAATAGTTTAATTCAACAGTAGACCACAATACAGAATATACATATTTTTTGAACTTGCAAAAAGATCTACCTGTATCTTAAATTATAAGATCAAAGTGCCGATTGCAAATGGAATTGTTAATGATATATACAGAGGTAAAATAATTACATTGCAATGCTAAAAATCTAGTACTTAATTTTGTTTTTAAATATATATAAAATAACAAAACAAATGAAAATTCAGTATCTAACTTGAAACCTTTATATTCTCCTCTGATTGGGAATATCCACTATCTAAAACAGTAAAACAAATGAAAATTCAGTATCTAAGTATGTCTTTCATGGATTGTTCAGACAATCCATGAAACTGTCATCGTGGACAGGAAACCAAATATAAGAAAAATAAGAAAAATAAGATAGGGCTCATATCAAGTGTATTTTTAGGGAACTGTCATCGTGGAAGGAAACCAAATATAGAAGCCAAAAATGGAAACAGAAAGAAGAATGGTAGAGACTTTGGATACACCAGGCTAACATAGCGGCATTTTCCTCATCTCTCTCTCATCCCTAGTTTTCCTTCAGCACACGAACACAAAGAGACATCAGCAACAACAGCAAGAGCGACAAGAACAACAATAATAATAAATTATTATGAACAAGATGTCTCTATATGGGTTTTCAGATCTCCACTCCAACTCGTCTCTTTCTAATCATAGCCCAATTAAGAACAATTGTTCACAGTCACTGTTAAAGAAACATATATGCTCAGATTATGGAAATTTTCATTTTCAGATACTGTTAAAGAAGCTGATTTCATGCATCTGATTGCTATCTTTGGCATGATTTTTTAACCAAAATGGGTTCACTTCCAAACTAAGTATGCTGCTAGCATACCAAAATCCTACAAATCAGAACAACAACACGGCAGAACAAACCTTATTTGCAGGTCATACAATGTCATCTATACCATGTTATGTGCCAAAGTGGGTTTGGTCATACAATGCATGAACGACACGTATTAGTTGTTTGTGAGTATGCAATAGGGTGCAGCTATGAACAGGGCTCATATCAAGTGTAGTATTACGGACTGTCATCGTGGAAGGAAACCAATTTAATATAGAAGCCATATATGGAGCCAGAAAGAGCGATGGTAGAGAATGAGGATACACCAGGCTAACATAGCGGCATTTTCCTCAACTCTCTCTCGTCCCTTTATTCTCTTCAACACACGCACACAAAGAGACATCACAACAACAGCAAGAGGGGGTTGGTCCAACAATGAGTGTAGATTATAATAAACGAGATGTCTCTATTTGGGTTTCCAGATCTCCACTCCAGCCCTTTCTTTCTAATCACAGCCCACTTAAGAAACATAGACGAAATGCTTATAGACGACAGCCACAATGCAGACTCACAAATACTAGTACGTGTCTTTCATGCATTCAAGACCATAATCTCTTTAAAAATACCAATTTAAAGACTTACCGATGTTTTTTGACAGTGGGTGGCGTGCTACCCTCACTCTCATATGTTTGACTGCCACTATTATTTAGTGGCTGCTCATCCCCATGGCTCTCGTTGCCATCATTTATATTTACCCTCTTTCCACGCCTCGGCATGTTGTACCTGTCAAGGGTTCGATAACTTCCTTAGAGATGCAAATTTAATTAATAACATGTTTATAATAACTATCATAAAATTTGTACTTTAGTAGGATTAACAAACCAACATAATTATAAAAAAATTAAAAAAATGTGATTTGTAACAGATTAAATTACAACGATGGTTTGGTTCAAATGACACTAAGCATAGTTTAATGTAAATAATACCAAGCAGTAGAAAATAGAAAGATAATTAAACCGGTGTATTAAATTCACAATGAACATATTCGAAATTACAGACATAATATTACAACAAGATTTAAGACATAAAATTACAGACATATAATATTGAGATTGAAAATCATGTAAACTACAATACGACATCTTCCAGTATATCGCCCTCTTCTCCATCCTTGCGGAGCCAAGTCCCGCAAATTTCAACGTCGGTTGTGTTTACATCAAACACAGAAAACTCAGAAGCAATGTAACTGTTCATGACTTCACCGTCTTTATCTTCTGAAGTATCGCCCAGTTGGAACACATCTCTTGGTTGCATAGGGAGAGCCACATACGATTTTGACAGGGTTGGATCTTCAATGTAGAACACTTGTTGCACTTGGGATGGAAACACAAATGGCTCATGGCTAATGTGTGTACCGATGTGAATCAATTTTGAGAAGTTTACAACTGTGAAGCCAAGCTTATCCTTGTTGTTAGCAAAATTCCTATCAAACTCAGCCCAATCCCCACAAAATAAGATAACACGGAAATGACCAAAATAATTCAACTCAATGATATCCGTGAGCACTCCATAGTAGTCGAGATCTCCATCTACAGGCCTGGTGTCCGATTTGGAAGCATAACTTCTAGTCTTAGACGTCACTACCATTCCACTATTTTGAGACTTCAAATGACATTCACGATCCTTAGTACGAAATCTAAAACCATTGAATATGTATCATCCGTATCTTTTGACCATCTTATAGGGATCTTTGGCAAGTACTTGTATTTCAGATGACGCACCTTCAGGACCTAAAGAATGTACCTATTAATTTTGCGCAAATCGTATCAGCACCATAAAAAATGTAGATAGAATGAAGATTAACTCGCATAACTGTAATTCACCTATATGAGATTCAAACCACTTATGAAATTTTTCATTCATCAACTTGTTTTGTTCACGTGGTGGTAGTCTTCTTGGTCTAGCCCTTCGTTTGATGTCCCTGACAAATTCGCTAAAAGCAAGCAATTGAAATAAGGAATAAAAAAAGTAAGTTAATATCGAACTCCGCGGTTTTCACTGTATTAGATTTAAATTCAAAAGCAACTTACTTTCGAAATGGTTCCACTGATGCATGGTGGTCTAGCACATATCGATGTGCCTGTTCCCACGCTAAGTTATCTAGCTCAAATGCATCAACTTTACCAACAGTAGTGCCAGCGGTATCAAAAAGATATTGAGCACCATCAAGGTTGTAAATGTCTGGATTTCTACGTGGTCTACTAGAAGATGTCTCCATACCCGACAAATACCTGGAAAAAAATGTGAGCACTCCTCTGATAGATATCCCTGAGCTATTGACCCTTCAGGATATGCTCTATTTTTCACATAACCCTTTAGCCGGTATAGGTACCTGAACATGTACAATTAATGAATTAGAGCGGATTAGGGGATTAAAAGAAATGAGCTTTTGAAAATTCAATTTCGTAAGATGAATGAATTCTTTTACCTCTCAATGGGGTACATCCACCGATAGTTAACAGGACCGCCGATTCTGGCTTCACCAGCAAGGTGGATTATCAAGTGAATCATTATAGTGAAGAACGATGGAGGAAATATCATCTCCATTTTACTAAGTGTCAATGCTGCCTGCTGCTCCAATTGGTCCAGATCTTCAACACGAAGCATTCTTGAACAAATACCTTTATATATGCTACAAAGATCTTTCAGGACAGTAGTGACTTGCTCACACATTGAAGACCTTAGGGCCACAGGAAGGAGATCCTGCATTAGGATGTGGTAGTCGTATGACTTTAGACCCTGAAGCCTCTTCTCTTTAAAGTTGACACATCTTGCCATGTTAGAAGAATAGCCATCAGGGACTTTAAGTTCCAGTAGTACTTTGCAAAACAATTCCAACTCCGATTTTGACATTGAATAGATTGCAGGAGGTAGGAGTACTTTCCCGTTCGGTAATTCTTCTGGGTGCAACTCATGTCGGATGCCCATTGACTTCAAATAAAGTCGGCTCTTGAGATTGTCCTTTGTCTTCCGATCATCTCCCATAACTGTTCCTATACAATTTTCAACAATATTTTTTCCGATATGCATCACATCTAAATTATGTCGCAATAAGTTGAATTCCCAATACGGCAACTTGAAGAAAATACTCTTCTTCTTTCATGCACCTAAACTCGTCATGTTTTGATCATCATCTTCGCCATATAGATCGGTCTCCTCACCTTGCTCCGGCCTTGCCCTTTTCTTGCCCTTTGTCCTGACTTCTGGTTCTTTTCCATATTTGAATTGATGACCATCTATCCGCCTCAAAATATCTGAACCAGAAGAAGACCCAGGAGCATGTTCCCACTCGTCGGTACCATCAAATGTCGCTGCCTCTGCCCGAAATATATGTGTGTCAGGCAACCATCTCCTATGACACATATAGCAAAACTTTCTGCCATTGTACAACCACCTTGAACTAGTTTGGTCAGCACAACATGGACATGCATAACTTCTTTAGTACTATATCCAGATAAATTTACATATGCTGGAAAATCATTGATTGTTCAAGACAACACGACCTGAAGAAAAAATGTTTCTTTAGCCACAGCATCATAGGTTGGAACACCCACCCATAACTTCTGAAGTTTATCTATTAACGGTTGTAGGTACACATCTATATCATTTTCAGGACCTTTCGGTTCAGGAACTATCATGGACAAAATAAATGAGGACTGCTTCATGCATTTCCAAGGCGACAAATTGTATGGTATCAACACAACCGGCCATATGCTGTATATACTACTCATTTGCCTGAAAGGGTTGAAACCATCACTAGCTAGTCCAAGTCTCACATTTCGAGGATCTTCCGCAAAATCAGGATATCTTTCATCAAATTTTTTCCAAGATTGAGAATCAGCAGGATGTCTAAGAATCTCATCATTAGTGCGACCTTCAGCATGCCATTTCATATCAGAAGAAGTTTTCGTAGACATAAACAACCTTTGTAGCCTAGGAATCAGAGAAAAGTAACGCAGTATTTTGGCAGGCTTCTTTTTCCTACTTCGCTTAGTAGATCCACTGGCTCCCTCGTCTTGATTTGGTCTTTCTTTCCATTTCAAAGAACCACACACTTCGTAATTCTCCAGACTTTCCTTACCACTCGTGAAAAGCATACAGTCATTTGGACATGCTGCTATCTTCTCATATCCTAGATCGAAAGAACTTAGGAATTTTTTGATTTTATAGGCTGAGTTTGGAATACAGATTTCAGGAAATGCTTCATTCAACAATTCAAGTAGCATAGTGAAGGACTTAGCAGACCACCCGTTTAAACATTTAATCTGAAAATAGTCTGACAATGAATGAGAATTTAGAAATTTTGGTGCAATCGCGGTACAACGGAGTACTAGTATCTTCAAGTAACTTAGCGAAAGATTCTTGCTGCTTATTATTTTCAGGGGTGGGGCCAGACATTTCCTCGTCCACCCCACCACCAATCTGGTTTGTTTCTGTTGATTCATTGTGAACTTGGGTTGTTGGGTTATTGGTGTGGAAAGGAACATTATGAATCCCCATGGCATCTTGCAACAAAGCATGCATCTCATCGGAAACGCTTAAGTCTTCGTTCACTAAGGGCTCATCTTCATTTTCTAATACAACCGGACGAACAGGAGCTGACGTATGATCCTCTCCATGACAAAACCACATTGTGTATCCTTGAAGAAAACCGTTGACAACCAAGTGTGTATGTACTACATCACATGTCCTCAAATTACAATTTGTACACCGGAGGTATGGACAAAGGATTAGGTTGGGATCACGAAAATGTCGTTTGGCAAAGATAATAAAATCTTTAATACCATCACGGTACTCCTTAGATAATCGTAGTTTACTAATCCAACTTCTATCCATTATAACAATAGCACACAATCTGAAATTAAAATTTGATATATTAAATAGTAATAACAGTAAAAGGCATTTTGTATATTAAATTTCACCTATTTGAAAACCATCCATAGCTGCAAATAAATAAATGATATAATCTTTAACTGTAAAATAAAGAAATTGTGGTTCCAAAAAATGTACAAAAAAAATTAAATCTTAACACAATCTACTCTATTCACATAACCCTAAACTACCTTTTGTGGAAATTATCACAACCACCTTAGTGGTATTTTATCGCACACCCTGTGTTCGAGTGTAAAAAAAAATTCGACTATAGTCTCCCCTGTATTTGGCTTTCCGTTCAAGGAGATGATGATGGTAAAGGGTATTTTGCTGATGAAGAGGAATCGGCCGAATAACGAGCGCGTCGTGCTGTAACTACGGTAACAAGAAGATCTGATGACTCATGAACTATTCTGTTCATGGCTACTAATAATCACTTACTTATCTCATAATAATAATAATAATAATAATAATAATAATAATAATAATAATAATAATAATACTAAACAAAAGAAACTAATATGGCTACTAATAAGTTTTTCTAAAATAATTCTTCATCCCAACTAAATCATTGATGTTTGTAGCGCCAAAAGAAACCTGCACGAGGTTTGTTCAGCCCAATTCTTGTACAAATTTGGAGGATTTTGGTAAAAAACATGCCAAGATGCCAATCAGATGCATGAAATCAGCTTCATTAACAGTAAAAGAAAAATGATAATGTCCAGTATGTAAGCATATATTTTTCAGAGTGAACCAATTGTTGTACATATCCGGAGGATTTTGGCATACAGCTATAGCATCCTCAGTTCACAGTGAACCCATTTTGGTCAAAAAAACATGCCAAGATGACAATCAGATGCATGGGATAAGCTTCATTAACAGTAAAAGAAAATAAGGATGCTAGCAGCATACTTAGTTTGGAAGTGAACCCATTTTGTTAAAAAATCATGCCTAAGATGGCAATCAGCTTCTCTAACAGTATCTGAAAATGAAAATTTCCATTATCTGAGCATATATGTCGCTCTACTAATTCTTTAGCCCAACTAAATCTAAAACCCAATTGTTGTGCATACCCGGAGATTTTGGCATACGTACCTATAGCATCCTCAGTTCACAGTGAACACATTTTGGTCAAAAAAACATGCCAAGATGACAATCAGATGCATGTCACTAACGGTAAAAGAAGATGAGGATGCTAGCAGCATACTTAGTTTGGAAGTGTACCCATTTTTGGTTAAAAAATCATGCCTAAGATGGCAATCAGGTTATCTAACAGTATCTGAAAATGAAAATACCCATTATCTGAGCGTATATGTTGCTCTACTAATTATTTAGCCCAACTAAATCTAAAACCCAATTGTTGTGCATATCTGGCCGGGGGATTTTGGCATACGTACCTATACCATCCTCAGTTCACAGTGAACCCATTTTGGTCAAAAAAACATGCCAAGATGACAATCAGATGCATGAAAATAAGCTTCACTAACAGTAAAAGAAGATGAGGATGCTAGCAGCATACTTAGTTTGGAAGTGAACCCATTTTATGTTAAAAAATCATGCCTAAGATGGCAATCAGGTTATCTAACAGTATCTGAAAATGAAAATACCCATTATCTGAGCGTATATGTTGCTCTACTAATTCTTTAGCCCAACTAAATCTAAAACCCAATTGTTGTGCATATCCGGCCGGAGGATTTTGGCATACGTACCTATACCATCCTCAGTTCACAGTGAACCCATTTTGGTCAAAAAAACATGCCAAGGTGACAATCAGATGCATGAAAATAAGCTTCACTAACAGTAAAAGAAGATGAGGATGCTAGCAGCATACTTAGTTTGGAAGTATACCCATTTTATGTTAAAAAATCATGCCTAAGATGGCAATCAGCTTCTCTAACAGTATCTGAAAATAAAAATTTCCATTATCTGAGCATATATGTTGCTCTACTACTTCTTTAGCCCAACTAAATCTAAAACCCAATTGTTGTACATATACGGAGGATTTTGGCATACGTACCTATAGCATCCTCAGTTCACAGTGAACCCATTTTGGTCAAAAAAACATGCATGCCAAGAAGACAATCAGATGCATGAAATCAGCTTCATTAACAGTGAAAGAAAATGGATATGCTAGCAGCATACTTAGTTTGGAAGTGAACCCATTTTTTGTTAAAAAATCATGCCAAAGATGGCAATCAGGTTACTTTAACAGTATCTTAAAATGAAAACTCCCATTATCTGATCTTATATGTTGCTCTACTACTTCTTTAGCCCAACTAAATCTAAAACCCTATTGTTGTGCATATCCGGAGGATTTTGGCATACGTACCTATACCATCCTCAGTTCACAGTGAACCCATTTTGGTCAAAAAAACATGCCAAGAAGACAATCAGATGCATGAAATCAGCTTCATTAACAGTGAAAGAAAATGGGTATGCTAGCAGCATACTTAGTTTGGAAGTGAACCCATTTTTTGTTAAAAAATCATGCCAACGAGGGCAAACAGGTAACTTTAACAGTATCTTAAAATGAAAATTTCCATTATCTGAGCTTATATGTTGCTCTACTAATTCACTGTGCCCAACTAAATCTAAAATCCAATTGTTGTGCATATCCGACCGGAGGATTTTAGCATACGTACCTATAGCATCCTCAGTTCACAGTGAACCCATTTTGGTCAAAAAAACATGCCAAGATGACAATTAGATGCATGAAATAAGCTTCATTAACAGTAATAGAAGATGAAAATTTCCAGTATCTAAGCATATATTTTTCTATTCATTCTTCATCCCAACTAAACCATTCATGTTAAGGAAATCAAGATGCATAATCTGAAAAAACATGCTTTTTTTGAAAAATAAGGGAAATCAAGAGATGATACCGAAGAGAGAGAGAGAGAGAGAGCGGGGCGACAAGCGCGGGAGCGTAGGAGAGAGAGAGAGAGTGGGCCAACACGGTGGTTTCCGATCGCCGATTCACCTCCAAATAGAGAAAGAAGAGGGAAATCAAAAATGACGAAGGGAAGAAGGGACGATGACGAAAGGTCGAAGGCCGTCGAAGAGGACGAAGCAGCGGAGGCAAACGCGCGGGAAGTAGAGCGAGGAAGGAGGGAAACGAAGCGCCCCTTTTTTTTGGGTGGGGGGGGGGGGGTTGGAAAAATGGCGAGCGAAAGATTAGGGTTCATGGGTTTTATCGCAGCTTATTCACCGGCGTTTCAATTAGACACGCCGGTGAATGTATCGGTATATTCACCGGCGTTTATTATCAAAACGCCGGTGAATAATACACTTCACCGGCGTTTTTAAATAAAACGCCGGTGAATACGAAGATTGCCCGGCGGTTTAAAGCGACCGCCGGTGTATAATCTTCCCATCTGGTGCCCCATTCCTATTCGCTCCCTACCCCGGCGCTACTAGTAAAATGCCGGGGAATATTCGCCGATAAAACAAGTATCTTTTGTAGTGGTGTGTTGTGGCTTTTTTTTGAGTTAAAGAACAAATTGACGTCAGCACCTGTGTTGACTATTCCAGATGGTTTAGGCGGATTTGTAATTCACCGTGATGCTTCGGGAAAGGATCTTGGAGCAGTTTTGATGTAGAAGGGCCGAGTCGTTGCGTATGCATCGTGATAGTTAAGGCCGCATGAGAAGAACTATCTGACTCATGACTTGGAGTTAGCGGCAATGATCTATGCTTTGAAGATGTGAAGACATTATTTATTTTGGGACAGAGTGGAGATCTTTACAGACCACAAAAGTCTCAAGTACGTCTTCACCCAGAAGGAGTTAAACATAAGGCAAATGCGTTGGTTGGTGACCATGTTTTCCTAAAGGTATCACCTTGGTGGGGTGTGATTCAGTTTGGTGGGCGGGTAAGGTTAGCCCTAGATTTATTGCACTGTTTATGATTTTGGAGCGAGTAGGCAGGTGGCCAATCGTCTTGCATTGCCTCCAGCTTTATCAGGAGTGCACGATATTTTCCATGTCTCACAACTCAAGAGATATATCCGAGATGAGAGCTACGTGATCGACTATTCTGAGTTGACCGTTCGGCCGGATTTGACTTGTGAGATTCCACCAGTTGCTATTGTGGATCGGCTGGAGAAAGTGCTCAAGAACAAGGTCATCAAGTTGGTTCGTGTTGTCTGGAATCCTCACTCGCCCAGTGAGTCGACTTGGGAGCTGGAGGAGGAGATTCAACAGAAGTTTCCTCATTTGTTTGAGTAGTTTTTGTTTTGTTCTTTTTGGTTGTTTTGGGGTTACCCTATTTATCTTCTTGTTTGAATTTCGATGACGAAATTCTTCTTGTTAGGTAGGATTGTAACCCCTGTTTTTCATTTTGTGTATTTTTCAGTGTATTTTTCGTTTTGGTGTATTTTGTTTCTTTGTGTTCCTCTTGTATTTCTTTTGGACCGTATATTGGACTTTTATTTCAATATATTTTCATTTTATTATTCTTGTCTTCTTTTATTTGGATTCTTGATTCTTGTTCGTCTCTTGTTCATTCCTTTTTGATCGAGCTGATATTTTTGACCCTCCATGTTGTTGTTCACACCCCATATTATTTTTTTCTCTATTATTTTGTTCATTTTTCCTTATTTATATTTTTGGTTGAATCCCTAATACCCATTTTAATTCCCCCAATTATTCACTTAACCATTACCCTATATAATAAACCCAATACCATGTTTCAAACATACCCATTAACCCATTTATACTTAATCCTATAACTATTTCCCACCAAAACTACCCACTGAAACCCACTGTGTGTTATCCCATCCCCATGCAGACCCGAACCCGTAGCTTTACCCACACCCGAAACCCCTATATTGTGTCGCTCTCTTCCCCTAACCCTAAACTCCACCTATTTATATCGAAATCCATGCACTGCCCCCTCCATCTGCCGCTATCTCTCCCTGTTCACCTCTCGCTCTCTCTCTCTCGTCCTGCTCTCTCTCCCTTGCACCCCCGGCTATCCCTGCCTCCCGCTCTATCTCTGTCTCTGTTCGGCAGCAGTAGTAGCAGCCAGCGATGCAACCAGTGTCGCCAGCCGCCAGCCGCCGCCGCTCTTCGTGCTCGTCGTCTCGTTTTCCCATTCCCCATGCTCTTGCGTGTGTTGCCATGGTTCGTTGCTTGAGTTCTTGTTCATTGGTTCTTGGTGCACGTGTGTTCTCGTGCACTTGGATTTTGGTCGATCGTTGTTCGTTCGTGGTGTTCATTGTTGGTTTCGTGCTTCGCTCGTGGTTCGTGGGTATTGCTCGTTGTTGGCTCGTGTGATCGTTAAGTTCGTTGGCCGGGAATCCATTCTCGTTATTCTTGCTTGGAGTCATTTTCGTCGTCGGTTAAGGCAAGTAACTTGTATTAAATTCGTTTGCATATACAAATACAAAATAACTCTTATAGTGTAGTTGGGTTCTAGAGACAATTTGTGAGTGAATCCCCTTTTTGATATTGTCTCTATAGTGATGATTTGACCAAAGTTGCCTCACGACATACATGACATGATATAACTTAGGATTGACCATATCTTGTTGCATATATGCGTGTTATTCATATGTTATCTTGTGCTCATTCGTATTATTCGTGATAGACTTGTCTTGGACTTGTGAAATACCCTATAACATGTTGCTTGGACATCTAGTATAATCTATCTCGTGTTTGGTTGTGTTTTGGATGAGTCCTATGTGAACTAGTTGATTTTGTGCACATGAGATATTTTTAGTTTTGCTGGCTTTCTCGTTTTGATCAGTATTTTAGAGCCTATTAAGGTCAGTATTTGAAAATATTTGTGTGAACAGGATTTGTAGAAAATTCTGTCTATTTTCCAACCCTTTTGATGGATCTTAGTTTCGATTTACGGTTTGCGAGTTATGTCTATTTTACTACAGTGGTGTCGAAAGATTTTCAGATTTTGTTTTCTATGAATTCTGAAGAGTAATATATTTTTATTAAGGTATTAAATTATTATTTTGATCTGAAATTTTGCACACTACTTATATACTTGATTGGGGTTTACCCAGAATTTTGGTTGATTTATTTAAGAAGTTTTACAAACATTTTCATGCTTGCAAACAATGATTTTACATGCAGAATTTTACTACTGTTCAGTAAAGAACTTAATTTTCGTCCTATTTCTACTTGCTGTTTCTAAATTATTTCTGAAAATGAAAGTTAGATTACTGTATCTATTTTCTTACCCTTTTGGCGGAGTTGGATTTTGATTTATGGTTTGTGAGATATTGCTGTTTTCGTACTGCAGTGTTTACAATTCTAGATTTGCAAAACTACTGTTATTTGTTGTTTTCTGATTTTACTTGACTACTCTATGTTTGTTTGAAAATTATGAAACTTGATTTTCTGTTACTAAACATATAGGAGAGTACCGCAGATTTTTTGTGGATTTAATTATCGAGATTTCATGCTGTTTTCCTGAATTTGAATACAATCTTCTGATTTCTGGCTGAACATGTTTTCTGGATTCAAATAAGTTTTGAGTTATATTTTTGTGAAATACTATATGACTTATATATGTTCACTGGATTCGGCCGGGAGTCAATTTTCTAGAACTTTTGACTGATTCAGATTTGCATTTTTATAACAACGAGAATCTCAATTTTATTACAGTATGGTCTTGCTGTCCTGAACTAGAAATTTGGTTATTTTATCCTTTTGTGTGTTATCTTTCACCCATATATGTTTATCTTGCAACTTGAACTTGTTACTTGATCATACTATGATATACTTGCTTGTTTTGTGATACATACATGCTTGTTTGATATTAATAATAAAATAACCAAGTCGGGGTTTAAAAGGACAGATCTAATAGTGGAAAACACAGAAACGTGTACTCGGAAGAGAATTTATTGATCCTATGTGATACTTGGCTTGATACTTGTTACTTGAGGCTTGATATTTCACTACTTGAGGCTTGTTTACGTGATACTTGAGACTTGGCTTGTTTACTTGATACTTGAAACTTGGCTTGTTACTTGATACTTGACACTTGTTTACTTGATACTTGATAATTGATTTCTTGAGGCTTGTCCCTGAGTACACTGCCCTCTATGGTCCACTGTGAAATCTAAAACGAAATTTCATTGACTGTAGCAACCAAGTAGTAAAAGTATGGATGCATGAAGTGCTACCTAGATTGTAATAATACAAGACTTAAACATGATCACTTGACACTTAATACTTGATTACTTGAACATGATCACCTGATACTTGCTACTTGATACTTGTACTTGACCACTTGACACTGTTTACTTGTTACTTGATTCGTTATACTTGATACTTGTTTACATGATACTTGTTCACTTGACACTTTATACATACCACTTGTACTTGTTCATCTTACCATGCTAGTTGTTATATTTTGTTATCATGCTTATTCAATGTTGATTAGTTAGTTTTTCCCATGTACTTGTATCATGCATTACAAGCAGCCCGTAACTTGCATTGATGGGTGTTTGTTTTCTCTTTTCTATTCCTGCTATTGTTAAATTGCAGATTTTGGAGAACAGGTACCAAATAGTGTTAGTGATATGAGATATTAGTGCTGGATTTGGCTATTATTATTTCTTGTTGCTTGCTTTGAATAATTGTATCTTGTACTTGGATTCATTCTTGTATTTGGGCAATGTGACCCAGGATATTGACTTATTCAGATTTGGATTATTTGAGATTAATATATTTTGGTTTCGAGTATTCTTGTTGGTATTTTGGTTCATATGTGCATACTTGGTTGATTCTTTTGCTTCCAACTCTGATTATTCTTTTGAAATGTTGTAAAGCTTCTTGAACAGCTTATGGATGATGAAAATCATTTGTTGTGCTTAGTCCCGTATCCATATTCTGTATTCTCTTTTGGAAAGCAGGGCGTGACAGGCAAGCCCTCAACGTACTCCACAATATAGGGTTCAATCCCTCGTTATGAAAATTCTACTACGGTAACAAAAGCAAGGTTTAAACATTCCACGAGTACGAATTTCAGTCCTGGAATCCACCGTCAAACTATACAGAATCCTCGTTGTGCGAACATCCCGCAAGTGCCGCTCTAGCCCCGGTATATACATATATATTGGTGATCTACCTCCCATCTACCCGACTATTCATGATCCTGGAATCCACCGTCCGATCAATCGTAGAGCCAAATTTTATTGAGGCTCGTCTCACCCCGTAAGCAACCACAGTCCAGGAATCCACCGTCTGACTGAGTCTATAGTCCAGGAATCCACCGCCAGACTATATAGAAATGCTCCACTTATGTTTGCCCAATCTTCATCACATCTTCTTCTAGTGTCTGTCCTTAGGTTTAATGTAACCCATGTTTTTCATTTTCTGTATTTTGGATATATTTTTTTTCCTTCTTTTGAGTATCTATTCACATTGTATTCTTCTACTCCTTTTGAACCGTGTATTGGATCCTCATTCTCGATATATTCGTCTATTTTTTTGTTGCCTTTAATTTGATCTTCTTGATTCAATTGTCTGCCTATTATTCATCTCTGGTTGATCGAGCTATTAATTTTGAACCTCATTAATTAATTGTTCATGTCCTTTTTTTTGTTTTGTTCCTGTTGTAAGATCCCGGACGGATATTATATTTATATAATTATTATTTTTGAAATTAAAAATATTTTAATTGGGAATTAATAAAAGTTACCTGGACATATATACCAGTAAGTATATACAGGTATTGTACCGGTTTTGTGCACTTGCGCAAAATCTTGAAAAACAGATTTTTTGAGAAAATGTCTAAAAAAATCCCGGACAGATATCAAAAATCATTATTTTATTATTATTTTTATAAATGAAATATTTTTGGTGTACATCACCCGGTTTTGTTAATAAACATTATATATATACAGATACTAGTCTGTATATATCTGTTTTGTACCAAATTGATACTGGAATCTTCCGAGCCGGTAATAAAATTATTTTATTTTATTTCTCAGAATTAAATTATTTTTATACTGATGTGTTCGTTTTCACGAACGAAAATTATCTGTATAATCATATATTCGTATGAAATCGAACTGTATCGATTTCGGACGTTTGAACAAATCGTGTAGTATGTGATTTGGGAAATTTTATTTTATATTTTGATCAATCATGATGAGATGGAGGTTTAGGATGGATTGGGGGCTTGATTGCAATATATAATTGCAAATAAATCACCCAATTGATTAACCATGAGGACATGGACACTTGGAGCTCATTTCCACCACAAAAAACACTTCACCCTTTTATAAAAACCCCTCCCCTCCTCAAAATGGCCGGCCTCCTCTTTCCTAGGTTTAGGAAAACCCCTTCCCATTTTGTGTGTTCTCATCCCTTCTCAAACCTCATCTCTTTCTCCTCTTCTACTTTGTTGTTTTAGAAAAAAGAAAAAATTGAAAAGAAAGAAAAAGAAAGAGGATTGAATCAAAAGAGAAAGAAAAGAGAAAGCTTTTTCATGGGTTTGATTCCATGGTGGAGTTCTTGAAGAGGATCAAGAACAAGGAGCAAGGAGAAGAGCAAGTCTTTCCTATATGCTTCAAAGGTGGGGGGGGGGGGGGGGGGGGGGGTTCTCGCTCATGGTTGTTTTAGCTATTTTAGGATTTTGTTTATTGTTGTTTGTTGTTGTATGGATATAGTTTCATGTGTATTTGGACTAGATTAAAGAGCATGTGAAGGTTGTAGTTGTAGAACACAAATTAGATGCTTAAAGATTCAGTTTTTAGGGTTATAGGGTTAAATTTGTTTAACTAGGTTAATGGTAGAATTTTGACCCGAAATTTATGTGGGAGGTTCTCTTATGTGTTGTTACCATGCTAGAATTTTGTAAATTTTTCTGAGTAGTTTTGATGTGTGAAACGACCGTTTCCCCCAAAATAGCGAGTTCCAAAGCAAAACAGAGAACTCACTGTTTTGGGGTTAGCGTCGCAGTATCTTTGAGGGACTGGAAGTGGGTGTTCCTCTCAGAGTTTGAGGTTTGGGCCAACTAGAGAGTTGTAGTAGACATCCTCCCCTTTCCAAATTGGCCTCGCGGATTAAATTCCGATAAGAGAAGAAAACCGTTACAAAAACAACAACTAGCTGTTCGGCTGAATGTTGCTGTTTTGGTTGCTTGAAACTTTGGAGTGTCTTACCGGTTGAATCCGAGGTTCGAACAAACTACGGAGTTGTAATAGATATTCTCTCCTTTCCGAATTGGCCTCTCGGGCCAGATTCCAATTAGTGTAGAAGAAGTTATGATATTTGGAAGATGCAGCAGCCAGCTTTGAGCTGAGTCTGCTTGCTGTTTGACTTCTTTGGTGTTTTAGAGTATCTTACCTGTAGAATCTGAGGTTCGAGCCAACTAGAAAGTTGTAGTAGACATCTTCTCCTTTCCGAATTGGTCTCTCGGGCTAGATTCCGATAAGCGGAGTAGGATTTATGGTATTTGGAAGATGCAGCAGCCAGCTTTGAACTGAGTGTGCTTGCTGTTTGACTTCTTTGGTGTTTTAGAGTGTCTTACCTGTAGAATCTGAGCTTCGGGCCAACTAGAGAGTTCGTAGTAGACATCTTTCCCTTTCTGAATTGGCCTCTCGGGCTAGATTCCGATAAGCGCAATAGGAGTTATGGTATTTGGAAGGTGCAGCAGCCAGCTTTGAGCTGAGTGTGCTTGCTGTTTTGACTGTTTGATGTTTTTGAGTGACTTAATGGTAGAATCTGAGGAAGAGACCAACTAGGGAGTTGTAGTAGATACTCTCCCCTTTCCGAATTGACCTCTCAGGTTAAATTCCGACATGCGTAGTTGAAGTTATGGGCTTTGAAAGTTTTCAGTTTGGTTGTGTATTTGGCGGGTTGGAATTGTATCTGTCTTGATTTATTATAGTTTTTGAGTATCTTACTCGCCGAATTTGAGGAGCCGACCAACTAGGAAGTTGTAGTAGACGTTCTCACCTTTCCGAATTGTCCTCTTGGGTTAAATTCGATAAGTGGAACAAAAGTTTAGGCTTTCAAAGTTTCAGCTTTTCTTTGTTAAAACTGCTGTTTTCTTACCGGTTGCTTGTGTTCGACGGGTAGGAATTTGGAATTCCTTCTGGAATCTGAGAAAGTGGTCAACTGAAAAGTTTTAGTAGATGTTCCCACCTTTTCAAATTGCCCAGTTTCGTTAGATTCCGACGAGTAGAGCAAAAGTTACAAGCTACAGAAGTTTCGTCTTTTTATTGAAAATCTGTAGTTAGGTAATTGTTTGCGTATGTTCGAGTTCAGGAATTTGGAATTCCTTCTGGAATTTAAGAAAGTGGTCAACTGGAAAGTTTTAGTAGATGTTCCCACCTTTCCAAATTTTCCAGTTTCGTTAGATTCCGATAAGTAGAGCAAAAGTTACAAGCTACAGAAGTTTCATCTTTTTATTGAAAATATGTAGTTTGGTAATTGTTTGCGTATGTTCGAGGTCAAGAATTTGGAATTCCTTTTGGAATCTGAGAAAGTGGTTGTGGTAGGGTAAAAATGGCTTAGGGCCCAACCAGGGCCCAATACAACTCTCACTCAAGAAAGGTAAAAATAGCAATCTAGTTCGGCTTCGAACCACTGCAGGGTCGGCGCCGAACCTCAAGATTCATCCCCACAGAACTGGCCTCCTCGTATCCGACGAGCCTCAGTGGTCCTCGGCCTCCGATCCGTGACAGCCCCACGGGCCGTCCCCCCTCTCTGGCGAAGTATGGGGATGACCTGGCACAGCCTAGGCCCTCCGATTCTCCCAGAAGCACAGAAGACCCACGATCAGCCATGTCAGCTCCAAATACCACCAAGGGTTTTGCCACGTCAGCCCTATACCGCTCCTGGTATTGCCACGTCTGCCCTAAACCCCCTGGGCCTTCTGCCACGTCAGGCCCATGGGCTTTCGAATCCAGACCCGGCCCCCAAGCGGAACCAAACCCGGTTGGGATTCTCTATAAATACCAGACCCTCACCCACCTTTTGAGGTAATCAAACTTTTACCACTTAAATTCACCTAGTTATTGCTACTCTCTCACAGAGACTGACTAGATCGTCGGAGGGTCCGCCACCGGGATAAACCCCGGTGTTTCAGGACCGTCTGCAGGTACACAAGACCTTGGATCCGAACCCTCTGATCTGAGCCCAGATCTCCACCTCATTCCGAGGTCGCCGCAGGTTCCGCCCGGTCAGCCGAGGGTCGTCAGACGAACAGCTTTCTCCTTCAAATACAAATTGAGTCCGAACTCACACCTGGTGCATCCACACGTCTCCCAGAAATAAACCGCATCAGGTTGGCGCCATCTGTGGGAAACACTGCTTCAGAAGCCGACCCGAGCCCGACCATCGAGCGACCTCGACACCGAACTCTCATGACCTCCAAGGGTAAGGGGGCTGCTTCCTCCGTCAACCGACGGGACACACCCCCACCAAATACCAATGCCGGGCCACACGCATCAAGGCATGGAGATTCCCATCAGGGATCCCGGCGAAGCGCCACCCGTACAGTCCAACCCGACCTACGAGGAATAATCGTCAACCGTCAGATCACCCGCAGCAGGGGAAGGGCCGCTTCCAACCCGGTCCCGAACCATCCAAGAGCACCGCCCGAGGGACGGAGGCCAGCACTCAGCCGCGTCGGAAGGCAACCTTCAGACCGACCGAACAGGGTCGAGGGAGCCCCTGTCACTCACAAGGAGTTCCAGGACTTCCGAAGAGAAATTCTTGGGGCTCTCCGACGGGCCCCCAGGGGAGAAACCCTCCATTCCCAAACCAGGTCGGACACCGAGGCCAGCGTGTCCCGACCATCAACAATCCAGCCAGAGGACGATGACATACTCCTAAGGCACCTCCAAGAAATGGAAGATCGCCTCGATCACATAGGGGACGGCGGCCAAAGAGCGGCTCAGGGGTACAGACCTGTCCGTCCTCCCTTCTCCGCCCCCATCCTCCAGGCAGAAATACCCAGGAACTTCCGACCCCCTCAATTCGAGACCTACGACGGCGAGGGAGATCTTGCTGATCACATGGAGGGTTTCAAAACCCTCATGATGATTCACAGCGCCTCAGATCCCCTGCTGTGCCGAGCCTTCCCGGCCACCCTTCGGGGTCCGGCTCGTGAATGGTTCTCGAAGCTCGCCCCCGGCTCCATTTACTCCTTCGACCAACTAGAGGGCAATTTTCTTGCCCACTTTGTCACCAGCCGGAAGGCCGAAAGGACCAGCGCCTCATTACTTGGGCTCAGACAGATAGAGGGGGAGTCACTCAGAGTGTTCGTCCGGAGGTTTACCGCAGAGGCAAGGTCGGTCTCCTCCCTCGATCCGGGCGTCGCCTCTGCGGCATTTCGGTACAACGTCCGTCATGGACAGCTGAAGGCTTCTCTGGCGAAGAAACCCCCCGTCGACTTTCCCGACCTCCTCAATTAGGGCGGAAGAGGCCCTTAACCCCGAAGATACCAAGGAGGCCATCGGGAAGGGAAAGCGGAAGGTCGAAGAGGTCGAACCATCAAAGAAAGCTCCGAGGGACGCGGGGGCCATGAAGAAGGTCCCGCCGGTCCCCCGCTTCGAGAGGTACACTCCCTTGACGCATAACGTATCCGCCATCCTCTTAGAAATCGAAGACAAAGGCATTGTTCGACTACCCCCCCGGCCTAACAACGGCAAGAACCGAGACCAGCACTTCTACTGCCGCTTCCACAGAGATCACGGGCACGAAACCGACTAGTGCCGAGTCCTAAAAGATGAAATTGAGGAACTCATCTCCAGGGGGTACCTCCGAGAATTCACCCGAGAAGTCCCACGGGATCGACGAGATACTAGGAACCGGAAGACCTCGCCTTCGAACCCTACTCCGAACCGCATCCAGGGTCGGGATCCCGACTCTGAGGGAGCCGCAGATACGCCCTTCATCTTGCATTGTGTCCACGGAGGGCCAATGGGAGGAAATTCAAATACTTCCCGAAAAGCCTTCATCCGGGAAGTGAATGCTGTCCACGACAATCCCTCGCCCAAGCTACAACCGATGCCGGTCTCCTTCTCAGGAGAGGACCTCGAGGGCGTTCGCCTACCCCACTGCGATGCCCTCGTCATTAGTCTCCACGTGGCTAATTGTGAAGTTCGCCGAATCCTCGTCGACAACGGCAGCTCGGTTAATATTCTTTTCCTCGAAGCCTTCGAGAATCTCAAGCTACCTAGAGGCAAGCTCAAGCCGGCCGGATACACCTTGCATGGGTTCTCCGGTGTCCCTGTCGTGATAGAAGGGATTGTCACCCTCGACGTTACCGCAGGATCGGCTCCTGTCAAGAGGACCGAGTCCATGGACTTCATGGTGGTCAACGTCAAGGCGGCTTACAACGCCATACTCGGCCGACCCGGACTATGCTCCCTCCAAGCGGTGTCTTCGGCTTACCATCTGAAACTCAAATTTCCCACCCCGCAATGAGTCAGCACTGTCCGAGGTAGCCAAGAAACAGCGCGATCGTGCTACATGACCACCGTCGGGGGAGGTGTGTTCTCCCTCGATGCCGTCAAGTTCAAACCTGAGAGGGACGGCCCTGCTTCCAAACCTGTCACCAAGCGGGAGGAGACCCCAGTCGAAGCCGAGTACCTAATGAAACTCCTCGAAGGACAAACATAGGCTCTAGCCTGGCTAAATGTAAACAGGTTTTTGTGTAAACACTCATGTGTACAGGGCCGTCTTAGCGGCCCTCCTTATCTTATACGAAAGAGATCTCTTTTTGTTAAAACCCTAACGCCAGATAATGAGATCGGCGCCTGAGTCCTCACTCCGGTATCGTCCCTAACGCCTCGGTAGGCTCCAACCGAATCCAAGCTGGGGACTCTCCCTAAGGCCCCACTTCGATCCCTCGCGGATCGGTGGACTCTCCTTAAAACCACCATTGTTCACTACACCACTAGCCGAAGCAAAGAAGGAACAGGATTCTTTATTCGTACCCTTTTATTTTCGTCCTAAGAAAACAAACAAAGACCGTTACAGGACCACTCCACTCATCTCAAACTGGAGGAAGTCACCATCTTAGAGCCCCTCGGGTCCGCTGAAGGGCGGGATTACTCCGAACGAGCGACTAAAATCCCTCTCCTCGTTATGATGGTCCTTAAACTCAGCCACGGTCGACTCCCTAGCCACGGAGCTCTGGGCGTCATCTGGTCGCATACGCTGCAACAGCAGCAGCGCAGAGGGAACCCCCTCCGCTTGCCGACCCACCGAGGAAGATGCCGAGGCACCCAGCATGATATTGTAACGGTGTATCTCCATTTCTTTCTCCGCAAAGACATCGCGAAGTAACCTCTCAGAAGTGGACCGAGGCACCCAACACGGCCTGTCCAAGGCTCGCACCGCCGAGTTCCCGATCCAGCATCGCCCTTCTCAGCCGGCTCGCCTCCTCGCTTAAGGCTTCAAACTTATTCCGATAAAAGTTCAAAGCCACATCAGTGTCACGAGCCCCCCTTCGGTGGCAGACCAACGCGGCCTCCAGGGCCTCAACCTTGCTCCGGAGCCACGCCACGTCGGAACGACGGGGGTCCAAAACACTCCTCTCATCCCAAACGGTAGGAGGCCACCATCTCAAGGCCCCTCTGGTCCGACGAACGGCGGGATCACCCCAATCGAACAACTTGAGACACTCTCCTTGTCATAATGGTCCTTCGATTCGGCCACGGTCGACACACCGGCCATGGAACTCTGAGCATCGGCGGGCCGCATACGCTCCAATAGCGGCAACACGAGGATACTCCCTCCACTCGCTGACCACCCGAGGAAGGTCTCGAGACACCCAGCATCGTCCGGTAGCGGTGTATCTCCCCCTCCTTCTCGACTATCACATCACGAAGTAGCTTCTCAGAGGAGGGCCTCTGCACCGAGGAACTCGACATAGTGTGTCCAAGTCTGACGCCCACGAGTTCCCGATCCACCATCGCCCTCCTCAAACGGCTTGCCTCTTCACCCAGGGCTTCAGACATGTTCCTGTAATAATTGAAGGCCGCATCAGCATTACGGGCCCTCTCACGGTACCGAGCCAAAGTGGCCTCCAATGCCTCAACCTTGCTCCGGAGCCACGCCGCATCGGAACGACGGGGGTCCGCCTCGGGAAGGGAAGCCACAACCTGCAAGAGGATCGACTCAACGCACATAAACAAGGAGGTTCGGAAATATCCGAGGTCAAAATACTTGGCCAGTCAAAAATACTTTTTATAAATTGTACTTCTTACAAAAAGGCGGTGGCCAGTCCGCGCAAGGCAAATACAATCGAAGGGGGGAAAAAGAAAGATAAAACTACACAACTTGATTTCCCACCTCGGCATCGATCGGGTTCGCAGGAGGGTCGACGGCCGGGTTGCCAACGGGCCCTTCCTCGGCAGGAGTCTTCGGTGTCCCCTCGATCTCCATGTCATACTCAAAGTCGGACAGGTCGACGGACGGGTAGAAGTGCCTCACATGGCTGAGGGCCTTCGCATAGCACTCATCCTGGGCCTTGATCACCATCCACTGACCCGCATCCGTCAGCTCTTCCCTCTCCTTGGCGAATGCAGCCGTCAACTCCTCCTTCTCCTTGGCGAACTTCTTCTTCAAGGAGACCACCCTCTTCCCCAACTCGGCGTCCTGAGCCTCGAGCTCGAGCTTCATCTGCTGCACCCTCTTATGCGAACCCTCGAGCTCGATCCGCATCTCCTTCATCTCCCGCTCGCTCTTGTCCGCCCGAACCCGCTCTTGCGACAGGGACGCTTCGTAGAGATTCTTTACATTAGCTCCCTGCATACAAGCCTGCGACCAACAAAACACTAATAAGAAGAGAACTCCTGAAGCAAGATTAACAAGAAAGATGAGATCGACGAGCTTACCAGCACGGTGGCCTGCGCCAGGCACGTAAAGGCCACCTCTACGGGCTCACTCTCCATCGCTTGGCGATTGCGAGGGGTCGCCAACTTCTCTACCACCTCAACGGCCTGGGCTTCCTCAGTCAGACAGTCGCCCATCCGAACCGACCAGTCCGGCGCCCACCGTTGCCGCAACATCTCCACCACCGGGTCCTCCTCCTCAACCTCTACCAAGGGACCTTTCCCCTTGTCGAGATCGGACGCCCTCGCTGGGCCCTTACCCCTCGAAGGGGCCGCCCCCTTGCTCGTCTCCGAGCGAGTCCTCTTAGTCTTCGGCTCGAGCGGGACCCCCGAGATAACCAGGGACGGTTCCCTCGGCCTCTTCGCCGCCTCCCCCTTCTTCTTCTCGGAGTTCTCCTTCTTCATGGCGAGCCTCCTTACTTTGATCGATGCCTCATCCATATCTGCAGAAAAAACCATTAAGAGCAATGAGCAAGAAAGCACGAAAAGACCGAGAGAAAAGAAACAACTACATACGCAGAACGGCTGGGCTCAGTCCGACGCTCGCCAGGTGGGCCTCCGTCACCTTCGTCCAATCGATACTAGGAGACAAACGGAGGCGCTCGACAAACCCCCACTCCTCGGCTCCCCCGGCCTCGGTGCAGGATAGCTCGGCTTGGAATAGTTCCATCTAGTCGGAATGTCCCAGGGCTCTTCACTCCGGATCACCAGATATTTCTTCTTCCAATCCTTGACGGAGTCCGGGTGGCTGTGAACAACCTTCCTCTTACTCCGGGGGGAGATATAGTAAACGCCCTCAGCCGCCGAACTGATCATCAACATCGCTCGAAACACGTTCAACCGCAGGGGTACCTTTTGTTCCTCGCACATCAGTACAAAACAGATTATCTGCTTCCAAGAGTTCGGCCCATACTGCATCAGAGCCAAGGAGGCCCAGTTCAGCACTTCCCGAACAAACGGGTGGACTGGCAGCCTCAGTCCAGAAATGAAGGCATCCACTGGGAAGACGCAATACCAAGCAGATAGGGGATCGGTTGGGCGCAGAGTAGAGCTCGGCAGCATCAATTCGTAGCCAGGACCTATGTGGTACGCCAGGTGCAAAACCTCCAAGTCCCCACCCTCCAAGACGGTCAGAATCGCGTCCATCATCCCCCTCTTCTGACTCGGCGAAGAGGCCTGCACACCGAAGAGCTCCTTGTCGGATAGGTCGTCAGGATACTGACGGAAAGGCTTCGGCTGCACGGGCGAACCTGTCCACAAGTTACGATATACGGGCGCCTGGCTCGAACCACCAGTCCTTGGTTCTGCCTTCCTCGGAACCTTCTTCTTCTTCTTCTTGGTTCGCTCCGGCGAGGATGTGAATAAGGGCCCCAGGACAGTTGGCATGGAACTCGGACCCGCACCCTGAACTGTGTATCTCTTTACAGTGCCACCCTCGCCTCCCTCCTCCTCGAAAGTCAACTCCAAAACACGGACGCCGCCCGAGCCATCATTCGTTTCCTCCGACTCACTACTCTCCACCACAAAGGGACGTCGGGAGCGTAACGGCCTCACACCATGTACCTCCTCCTCCTCACCTACTGGTTCCTCCCACGAAACCGAATCGGAAGACTCCTCAACGTGTACTGACTCCCCCTCAAGTACGGGCTCCTCCCACGAAGTCGAGTTGGAGACAGGTTTCACTTCTCCCGTAGATGTCGACGCTGACGAGCCAGACTAAGTCCCTATCCATCTGTGCCTAAAACTAAACAGACTTATAAACTCACCTGGGGTCACTTCGGAAGGGCGACTCTAGTACAGCAAAATGCAGGGGCGAGCACTGAAGTGTTGGGAAATTTTTGAAAAAGAAAGCAGCAAGAAAGGAGTGGGATGAAGGGGGAGAGGGGGGAATATTTATAGAAGATAAAAGCGACTCCTCGATTTCCGCAAGTACTGTTCACCTACTGACGTGCAACTGCCGCCTGGGAAATCGCGCCACGTCCTCGAAACGTGCGCTGCTGACGTCATCCAATGCCAGGCTGGCAGCCAGACGCGGGGGTCAGTTCGGAGGGAGTATTCGGCGGAGGGAACATTTTGCTTAAAATTTAAGGCGCCGTCCTTAGACAGACGCCCCGAGCTCCGAGGCTCGGTCGGTTCCCCTTTCACCCGTGAGCAGCTCGGGGCGTACGGCCTCGACGGTCGAAACCCCGAACTATTCAAGGGTGAGACCAGAAAAAGTTTTTTGATTCAAAGTTTTAAGGCGCCGCCCTCGGCGAGCACCCCCCGGGCCCCGTGTTTCGGTCGGTATTCCGCCGACCCACGGGCCCCGGTCGAAAGCAGATCAACACTCAGAGATCGAGAGAAGCGCACCATTCCGAGCCAGTTGATTGCAACTGCGAAGGTTCAACCTGCTCTGGCAACAGAACCTTCACAGTTGCAAACAACTTGCCCGGAACGCCCTTCATTTCCTCCAGAAGACAAAACCTTCAGCGGCAAACAGCTCACCCCTCGGATTCGGTCGTTACCCCTCTCGCCCCGATCCCCCTGGATCTGGCTGCCGTATCAGAGCCATCAGATCCAAGAGAAGATCCGGGCGGCAGAGAAACCACCTCTCCGACACGACCGGGAGAAAAATTTTGCAAGAGACAGACGTCCGTCGGAGCAGACACCTTTGATGACCAGTAGACCACCCTTGCTGTGATCCAACCCGCTGCGGAGAGGGGTACTTATAGCCTTCCCCATAGGCCAGCTTTTATGATATGGGGAAAACCAAACGACGGAAGACCATGCGCCATACATTTATTAGGCGGCGCCATTAAGGCCCCTGGGAAATTGGAACATCGCACAGATCCCGGGGCGCCTTCAATACTCTGCAAAAGACAGCAGGCTACCCTGCCCAACATTCCTAAGGCACAACGGTTTGCCCCCCACCCTTGTTGGCCCATAAGTCCCTCGCCTGCTCGAGGTCGGGTCTAGCACCAGGATAGTCTTCTCAGGAAGGTTCCATGGCTCGTCATCGCCCTTACCGGCCCGTAATCCCTCGCTAAGCTCGAGGTCAGGTCTGGCACCAGGGTAGTCTTCTCAGGAAGACTCAACGGCTCGCCACCCCCCTTATTGGCCCATAAGTCCCTCGCCTGCTCGAGGTCGGGTCTAGCACCAGGGTAGTCTTCTCAGGAAGGCTCCACGGCTCACCATCGCCCTTGCCGACCCGTAATCCCTCGCCAAGCTCAAGGTCAGGTCTGGCACCAGGGTAGTCTTCTCAGGAAGGCTCAACGGCTCGCCACCCCCTTGTTGGCCCATAAGTCCCTCGCCTGCTCGAGGTCGGGTCTAGCACCAGGGTAGTCTTCTGAGGAAGGCTCCACGGCTCGCCATCGCCCTTGCCGACCCGTAATCCCTCGCCAAACTCGAGGTCAGGTCTGGCACCAGGGTAGTCTTCTCAGGAAGGCTCAACGGCTCGCCACCCCCCTTGTTGGCCCATAAGTCCCTCGCCTGCTCGAGGTCGGGTCTAGCACCAGGGTAGTCTTCTCAGGAAGGCTCCACGGCTCGCCATCGCCCTTGCCGACCCGTAATCCCTCGCCAAGCTCGAGGTCAGGTCTGGCACCAGGGTAGTCTTCTCAGGAAGGCTCAACGGCTCGCCTCCCCCCTTGTTGGCCCATAAGTCCCTCGCTTGCTCGAGGTCGGGTCTAGCACCAGGGTAGTCTTCTCAGGAAGGCTCCACGACTCGCCTTCAACCTTGCCGACCCAGAATCCCTTGCCTGCCCGAGGTTAGGTCTGGCACCAAGGCAATCTTCCCAGGAAGTCTCAGACAATCCGCCATTACCTTTGCCGACCCATGGACTCTCGGCGGCTCGAGGATCGCTCTAAAAAACAATCAGGACAACCCCATCACGAAGGCACAACGGCTCGCCATCCCATTTCTACAACCGTATACACTCCTCCACGGCTAGCTCCCGCACCCCTGTAGGAGTAGGGGGCTTGTGTGGTAGGGTAAAAATGGCTTAGGGCCCAACCAGGGCCCAATACAACTCTCACTCAAGAAAGGTAAAAATAGCAATCTAGTTCGGCTTCGAACCACTGCAGGGTCGACGCCGAACCTCAAGATTCATCCCCACAGAACTGGCCTCCTCGTATCCGACGAGCCTCAGTGGTCCTCGGCCTCCGATCCGTGACAGCCCCACGGGCCGTCCCCCCTCTCTAGCGAAGTATGGGGAAGACCTGGCACAGCCTAGGCCCTCCGATTCTCCCAGAAGCACAGAAGACCCACGATCAGCCATGTCAGCTCCAAATACCACCAAGGGTTTTGCCACGTCAGCCCTATACCGCTCCTGGTATTGCCACGTCTGCCCTAAACCCCCTGGGCCTTCTGCCACGTCAGGCCCATGGGCTT
Organism: Hemerocallis citrina; assembly: GCA_017893485.1. NCBI lineage: Eukaryota > Viridiplantae > Streptophyta > Magnoliopsida > Asparagales > Asphodelaceae > Hemerocallis > Hemerocallis citrina. Next base: position 201,385,465 of record CM030362.1, read on the forward strand.
TCGGATCCAGACCCGGCCCCCAAGCGGAACCAAACCCGATTGGGATTCTCTATAAATACCAGACCCTCACCCACCTTTTGAGGTAATCAATCTTTTACCACTTAAATTCACCTAGTTATTGCTACTCTCTCACAGAGACTGACTAGATCGTCGGATAGACCTCGGATCCGAACCCTCTGATCCGAGCCCAGATCTCCGCCTCATTCCGAGGTCGCCGCAGGTTCCGCCCGGTCAGCCGAGGGTCGTCAGACGAGCAGCTTTCTCCTTCAAATACAAATTGAGTCCGAACTCACACCTGGTGCATCCACACGTCTCCCAGAAATAAACCGCATCAGTGGTCAACTGGGAAGTTTTAGTAGATGTTCCCACCTTTTCAAATTGTCCAGTTTTATTAGATTCCGACGAGTAGAGCAAAGTTACAAGCTACAAAAGTTTCATCTTTTATTGAAAATCTGTAGTTTGGTAATTGTTTGCGTATGTTCGAGGTCAAAAATTTGGAATTCCTTATGAATCTGAGAAAGTGGTCGACTAGGAAGTTTTAGTAGATGTTCCCACCTTTTCAAATTTTCTAGTTTTGTTAGATTCCGACGAGTAGAGCAAAAGTTACAAGCTACGGAAGTTTCATCTTTTTATTGAAAATCTGTAGTTTGGTAATTGTTTGCGTATGTTCGAGGTCAGGAATTAGGAATTCCTTCTGGAGTCTGAGGAAGTGGTCAACTGGGAAGTTTTAGTATATGTTCCCACCTTTTCAAATTGTCCAGATTCGTTAGATTCCGATGAGTAGAGCAAAAGTTAGCAGCTTGCAAAGTTTCAGTTTTTTGTTAAAAATCTGCAGTTTGGGTAAACTGTTTACGTGTGTTCGATGGACCAGATTTTGGATTCCTTACAGAATTTGAAATAGTGTTCCACTAGAGAGTTGTGGTAGATAATATTACCTTTCTAAAAAATATATTTCTGTTAAAATCCGATAAGTGTATCACTGGTTGCTTCTAGGCTGTCGGAAGACTTTTATGTCGCTTTTGGGCTTCTCATTGGTAGAATGCCTATTTTAGATTGTTTGTAGATTCTTCTGTTGCTTCTAATTATAGAAGATCAAGTTTTGCTAGAAGCATGTTTGGTTGCTTCTAGGTTGATTACCTGTATGGTTGTTTTTATGTGTGGTTTCGCTCATAACTGGCTCAACTGGCCCGTATGTAGCTGTGGTCTTATACGTAGCTTTTTTGGCTCATATGTAGTTGTTTCATACGCGGCTCGCCTGGCCCGTATGTAGCTGTTAGTCTCATACGTAGCTTATTTGGTTCGTATGTATATTATTGTCTCATACGCAGCTCGTCTGGCTCGTATACAGTTGTTGGTCTCATACGTAGCTTGTTTAGCTCGTATGTATTTTTTGTTACTCGTATGTAGCTTCTTAGCTAATACGCAATTTTTGTGCTTATCTAGGGTGATATCTTTGCCTTAGGGCTATCGACCATCTGACGTGTGTTTACCATACTTCTAAGGGACTGTGGACAAGTCACTTCTTGGGTACAATCAAATCTTAACCAAGTTGGTTGATCGCGGACCAGAGTGTTGACGAAATTCAAGTTCAGGGTAGTAGCATGCGAATATGTTCGTATTGCCGAAGTCTTGGATCGATAGGCCATGAATCAGATCCTTAGGGATCCTAGTAAGTCTAGGTTGAGCAGCCTAGTAACGTTTTCTTGCGAAGTCTAACTTAAGACCTAGCATGTTGTGTTTATACTGTTGTCATCCCTAGGATTGTTCAGGATTAGTGACATCGTTAGGGTAGTAACTTATGACTAGTACTACTTAACCTTTACTTATTATCATTTATTCGCCAAAGGGAAAGAGTTGGTGTTAAGGGTGATTCCTTATGATCTGACCTGTCCTATAGGCCGACACTAGGCAGTGTTATTGGGTTGTACCCTTCTTGTCAAAGAGATACGGCTGTGCCTTCTCACGAGTTGGGAGCACGGGATCCGTATCTTGTATGTTAATTTCTGAAGTGCCTTGAGAAGCGGGAGAGATTCCTGTCGAAGCTAGGGGGGATGAACCCCCTGGAACTTTGTCTTGTCTTGTATCTAAGGGCAATAAGCCATAGACTACGATCTGGCTAGGGGGCGGCAGGGGATGCTTCGGGCTAACCTGGTAACCAGCATTAACTCCAAAAGATTCGTCAGATATTTGAGTGAGGTCCAGTACGTCGGGTAGTACTGAAAAACATAGACTGTGCCTGACGGGATTAGACCGTTTCAAGACAACCTCATCGGTCATGTCGTATCTTCATAAACAAATTGAGTATAAGAGTAGAATTCATGGTGCACGTTCAAAACCCTATATATGAAGAAACGGCTTGATATGGGACGTATGTAGTATGGGCTGCATACTGTCCTAGAGTCTTGCTTGCAATAGAATAAAAGCGGATTGATAAGTCTTGCATTAGAGTCTAAGTCATAGTATACACTGACACATCAACTATATGTACACGTTTCTCTTTTCATCAATTTGTTTGCTATAGTTGAGATCCGCGGCTAGTATTTGTTTGTTATCAGCCTTAATGCGTCAGTATATGTACTGACGTCCCCACCTGTATAGGTACTAGATTGCAAGATTACAGGTACTGGATTACAGAAGTACAGGTACAGGTACAGGTACAAGATGCAGAAGGACTGAAGGCAAGAGAAACAAGGAGTTGATTTCATTAAAGTTTTCCGCTGTAATATTTGTTGTAATTTATGTTGGTTATTATTTGTAACAATTATTGTAATTTATTTATCGTTGGAAAGCATCCAAGTGAAATACCAAGTGTTGTTCTTCATTTATTGTACTCTGATGTAATATGTTGAAAGTTGTAACACTTAGGATTGTAAAGGTTTATTGTAACACTATTGTACTGTTTGCAAATTGTAATATTCGGACTTGTAATATATTTTGTGTTGAATAAAAATTTTAAATTTTTCTGTTTTTCTGTGTATTGTGGCTAATTGAAGGAAAAAATTCTGGCTTATGTCACGATTTTCCAGTGTACGGAAATCGGAGCATTACACCTGTCTCATTGTTTGGATCACCCTATATTCCTTTTGGATCTTTTAATATACTCTATAATACCCTAAACCCTATTCTTTGTTTTTCCCTATTGGATCTTGGACCCACTATTCGATTACCCCTACCCGTTAAACCCCAAAAACCCTAACAATGCACCCCTGTTCATATATATATATATATATATATATATATATATATATATATATATATATATATATATATACCCTACTATGTAACCCTGTGCATCATAAAACCTAGCCGCCTATTTACCTCATCCCCTACCTCCCTACTCTCATCCTCCTCTAAACCCATCCCGATCAACCCTGTGTTCTCCTGATCCTTCTTCAACCCTACTTCCAATCAGCTTCCCTCTGTGCTCCTCTGGCCTAATACCCTCATCCTGACGCAACCAAACACCGCAAGGCCATCGCCTTGCCCCTGTCTCTCTCCCTGCCCTGCCTCCTCCCTATCACGACCTCACAGCGACAGACAGCTTTGCACCTCCCGGCCCTCTTCCCTGTTGCCCTTGTCTCCTTCCTGCTGCGATGCCAACAGAAACAGCAGCAGCAACTGCAGCATCTGTTTCTGCCAACCATCGTTCACCCGTGTGCTGCGTCGTCGTTCTCTCAACGTGTGCAAACCTGGCCCTCCTCCATTGATCTCTTGTGTGCGTGTGTTGAACTCGAGAGTTGTGACCGTTTGCTCGTGTTTTCGTGACTCGTTCGCTTGAGTTCGTGCCCGGGAATCCGTTCCCGTTATTCTCGCTCTTTGCATCGTTCCCGTCGTCGACTATAAGGCAAGTAACTTGTATAATTTCTGTTTGCATATACAAGTACTAAATACCTCCTGTAGTGTAGTTGCTTCAAGATCTAATCTCATGAAAACCCTTGTTATATCTTGTCTTTATGTGTTGATCTGCCAGTAGTTGTCCCATTACACACATGAAATAAAATAACTTAGGAATACTAAATTCTTGATGTATACATGCATGTTGTTCGTGATTATGAGGTGTCGTAGAATCTAGTATGCTTGATGTGTTAGTATTAGTATAACTTGTTGTAGACTTGTTAAACACCCTATACCATGTTGCTTGGACATCTAGTATACCATATTTCGTATTTTGTTATGATTTGAATGTGTTCATATAACCTAGTTGATTTTATGCACAAAGAAGATTTCTGTTTTTGCTGTTACCCCATTTTTGTTCAGTATTTTAGACAATATTAAGGTCAGTATATAAAAATTATTTGTGAATACGATTCATAGAGATTTCTGTCTATTTTCCAGAATTTCTGACAGATCTCAGTTTTGATTTGTGAGTTTCAAGTAATTGCTGTTTTACTACAGATGTGTAGAAAATTTCAGATTCTGTTTTACATGAATTCTGTATGATTATTTATTTTTATACTAAGGTTAAAAATAATATTTTGATCTAATATTTTTCTGAGTGTAACTAGACTTGACTAGGATTAATCCCTAATTTTTGCGAATTTAATTGATGACTTTTATAAACTATCCTATGCTTGTAAACAACTACTATACTTGCATAATTTTCATGTTGTTCAGTAAAAAACCTTAATTTCAACCTGATTCTACTTGCTGTTGATAAAAATTTTGTGAATATTACATGTAGCCTACTGTATCTAATTTATCACTCTTTTGACAGATCTGGATTTCGATTTATATTCTGTAATCTATTGTTGTTTTAGTACTACTGTGTTTATTGTTTCAGATTTACAAAACTGTTGTATCTTGCTGTTTTCTGATTTTATTTGACTATACTATCTATGTTGGAAAATTATGAAATTATATTTGCTAATACTAAACATACTAGGGAATAACCCAAATTTTTTTTGAATTGAATCAGTAAGTTTTTATGCCGTTTTCCTTATGAATACAAACTTGTAATTTCTGGCTGAACATGTTTTCTGGATACAATTCTGTTTTTAGTCGTGTTTTTGTGAAATACCAATTGACTCATATATATTTGCTGGATTCGACCGAGAGTCTATTTTCTAGATTTTCTGACGGATCTAGGTTTCCATATTTGTTGCAACGGGAATCCCAGATTTGGTGCAGTACTGCCTTTATGTCCTGAACTAGAATTTGGTGCAGTCCTGCCTTTGTTGCAACGGGAACACCCTCTTTCTTTCTCTTTCGGTTTTGTTCTGGCTCTAGTGTTTTGCATGACAAAATGGGTGATCTATTTATAGGAAGAACATGTGGTCAAAATGACTCCCACTTCCGAAAATAACTCACCACTTCTCCATGCACTCTCCCACCCTCTCTTGTTCTCATGTGATGCACAAAACACGTGCACGTGTAGTAAATGTGTGCACACTCTTTAATACAAATTTTATTATTAGTTTTTATTAATTTGGATGTATGTGTTGCACATGACAAAGTGTACCAACTAACTATATTTTAAATGTACATTTAAATGCACACAAAAATAATCATGGGCTTTAAATTGTAATAGTTTTAGTAGGCTACAAAAATGGATTTAGGCCTAGTTGATTTTAAATAAAATAAATCACAAAATTGTGACTAGAAAAATGAGAAGAAAAATATTCATAACTCAAGAAAATTTTAGGAACCAACATGTGCCCTGAAAACACGTGTGTTGCACGTATCAATAAGTATTCAAATACAAAAATAGGATTGAGTGACCGAAATATAACATACGTAAAACATTTATTTTGATAATGTTATGGATATTTTCTGTAACGAAAAAATATACGTAATCGACAAGAGTATTGAAAACATGTGCAATACACGCAAAAACACAAAAAGATTAGGTTTTATAGTTGAGTTTGCTCAAAATAGGATAAAAATGAATTTCGAGAAAACGAAAAATGTATAAATAGTCGAAATACAAAATATGTAGGATATTTATATTAAAATACGTTATATATATTATCCGTAACAGTACAAAATATATGCGCGTAACACCCGTGGGCAAAATTGTCATAACTCAATTTTGCGGGGTGTTACAATTACTGTGTTATGATGAGAACCAGTTTGGACCAGGTGAGAGATGATTTGGTAGGTGTGGAAATTCTTGGTATAATTGTTTATAGCAGCGGCCTCAAGCTTGTTTACAGTTTTGAAATTATTGTTACTGCTTTCTGGCGGAAGCTCTATGGCGTCGAGGGGGAGAACCGAGCCCCCTATTGTAGCGGTGTAGCATGCTCATGCTGCCTGTTGGCTCTCTACAACTTAGCCTACGCCAGCCGTTGTTGGGAACTTCATTTTCATATAGAAGGCGGAAGCAATTGCATGGAAGGCAGCTAGGCCGGGACAGCCAAATATAGTGTTGTATGCGGCTTTGACATTAACTACTATAAAGTCCATTGCTTCTGTTCGAATAGCGGGGGCTTTTCCTGCTGTCACATCAAGTGTGACGACTCCTTCTACTTGAACGTGGATACCAGAGAATCCATGGAGTGTATAACCTGCTGGCTTGAGTCGGTCTTAGGAGAGCTTGAGGCCTCAAATGTGGCCATGAAGAGGATGCTTACTGAGATGCTGTTGTCCACTAGGATGCGGCGTACCTCATGATTTACCATGTAAATGTTTATGACCAATGCGACGCAATGAGGTGTTCGGACACCTTCTTGGTCCTTATCGAAGAAAGATATTGGGACCTCGGTGCTCTTGTCAGGTGTGATGTTATTTAAGGAGTTGACTTCCCTGACGAAATCTTTGCGGGAGGAGTTGGAATTCCCCCACATCGGGCCTCTGTGAATGGAGTGGAGAACGGCCATCTATTCAGAGTCTTGCCACTCGGATGGCCTCTCTTGACGCTAATTAGCCCCCCGGGGGGCGGAGGTTTTTCGGCGTCATTATATTTCTGAACGAAGTTGAAGAGATAGCCCCTACGAATCAAGGCCTCCAGTTCTTCTTTAAGGGCACGATAGTTGTCGGTAGTGTGTCCATGATCTCTGTGAAATATGCACCACTTATTTTTGTCTCTTCTCTTGCTAGACACTGACATCTTGGGGGGAGGGCGGATTTTTCATCCTTCTCAACTTCCCTGAGAATGGTTGATACACTTGCGTTGAGGGGAGTGAACTTGTCGAAGCGTGGTACTGAAGGTGGACGGCATTGAGTTGCACCAACTTTCTGAACTTCCTGGGTTCTTCCTCGCTTGTATTCTTCTGTTTGTTCCCGAAAGATGAATCATTCTTGCCTTGAGGATAGAGATCTTCCTTAACTCTGATATACTTGTCACTCCTTTCCAGGAGCTCAGTGAAACTTTTGGGTGGCTTTTTTGTGAGGGAAGCCTTTAGGTATTTGTTAGTGACATTGTAGCAGAAAGCTGCTGCCACCACTAAAGTGTTCAAGTTGGAAATCGACCTTGCTTCAGTTGTAAAGCGTCTGACAAAGCCTCTTAGCAGTTCTCCATGTAACACCCCGAATTCCAAATACAACTGAATTCGAGATTCCACAGGATCTTTACACTTCCTTCGTACAATTTTACAAGAAATTTAAAACTTTTCACGTTACATCAGAGTTACAATGAATCTTTATATTTTACAGCGGAAGCAAAATTACAACATTTATATAAATGAAAGTACAACAATATTTGAATAATCTCTAAGCATCAGTTCATCTTTAATCTTTATCATATCATTTACCCTGCATACAAAACTGTGGGTACGTCAGTTTATTCAACCGATAAATATTATACACAACCATCCTCTCTATGTCGGAAACAGTATAATTGATTTTCCATATTTAACAAACACAAACTTGTTCACATATCAAACTAAGGGGAAATACCCTATTGATGTCGTGTTGTGATTGTGCACTTAGTCCTTAATGCAATTACTTATATTACATGACACTAATGCGCACTTGTTCGGATTCTATACATCTCATACTACATAGGTCCGAGAAAAAGCCTCTTAATCGTTCTTTATCTTGTAGGGTTCAATCCCTCGTCATGACTTAATCTACTTCTGTAACTACAGTAAGTATCCTAGATGTCCTATGAGTACGAGCTCATGTACAGAAAAACTGGAGGAAAATTCCATGTCATGTCACGACGCATCGTGAAGACTATCTATGGACAATTCAGCCTCCTTCATGGCACACGATCCTCTCGCAGTTACCAAACACCCCACAAGCGTCGCCAAGATCCCGATAATTTCGGAGTAGTGTCCACGTCATGTCACGACGCATCGTGAAGACAAACTGTGAATCACACCCACATCGTAGACTCGAGGCCCTCATACTTGTGTTTTTCTCTCACTTTCATCACTTCTTCACTATGTACTAATTCTTAATTTAATAAAATCATGAACAAAATTAATTTCTTAGAGTTAGCCCTCTCACTAATACCTGTCTTATTTTCTTTCATTTCACATTGACCCAAACTTGGTCCGTTCAATCTCAATAATCATATCTCATCACTTTCACTTGCCGGCGTGAGTTTTGGCTACACCCTAATTTTCAATTTCAATTCACAAATTCACAATCTGAGTTGTCAAACTCAAGAACATTTTTCTTTTTCAATCACATGATTTCTAATCTTTTCATGAGTCAATAATCATACATGAAGTTCAATTATATATCATGCATTTCATAACCAACATTTATTTCCACATTTAAAATCATATCACAAAATGTCTAGTCAAAGTGAATATTCACAAACTCACTATTGTCACACTATTCTTTAGTAAGAATAACTCATATAAAACTTCACATTTATATTTTCTTTCTATGGAATTTCCCTTTTCAATACTTATCTCAATTCCTTCGTGAAAACACATTTTTTTAATGAAATTATACAAGTGTGAAACTATAGTTCCAAATACAATTTTACTTCCAAAATAAACTTTATTTCATTCCAATCACTCCCAATTAATTTTCATAAGTCCTATATGATTTTAGAATAATAACGGTATTTTTTTTCGGAATTTTTACACATCAAGAAAACCCAAAAAATCACTTTCTAAAAAAAATAACATTCTGGACGCACCATGAATCGAACCCGCGACCTAGGAGAAGACAGCCGCACGCGCTAGCTAACTGGCCATTTGCGCTCAACGATATAAAGAGAAGACAGAGAGTTATATAATTTCTGTTCGAAAACTGAATTAATTTTAAAACGCACATAAAATAAAGGTGGCCACAAGTATCGAACCAGCGACCTCATAACACACCCACCCGCGCTACTGTAGCGCCAAAGGGCTCACCGACCACTTGAGCTATAGGCTCAAGTTGTCATAACTACAACTCGCATTTTATTTAATTAATCTCTCTGTTCATTAGAACATTTCGATGTTCAAACGCTTTTATTTTTGTTTTGCTTTCACTAAAATTCCTGTAAGTCTCCAGAATGTATATTCTAACATAATTTAACAGTCCAGTATTTTTTTAAAATAATTTTTTCAGTAATTAAACGCACATTTCTCATTCAATTAATTTAAATTGCATACTACTATTTTCATAAATTATTTTGACATTTCTCACACAACTTAGTATTAAAGATTTCTACATTAATTCCCTGTTTTTCCCTCTTTCATAAACCCAAAAGCATAGTGTAATTTATTCATTCTAAACAATATCACGAAAGTCCATCTAAGCACACAAAACAACAATTTCATCTACTAGCATTTTGTACTTAGTTTTGATATTAACAACAATTCTAATTCATATATTCCATAACTACAAAACGATTTGCAGATAACTTAAGATTCATGACAAGATAACATGCAATCTATCAAGCATCAATTTAATCAACTAGCAAGTCCTTTTTCCAATTAAGTGTACTCTTATTAGTTTCTTTCATGCATTATCATTTCAATCACCCCTAACATGGTATCTAGTTAGAAATACAGAAAACCAACCCACCTTATTTGGAGAGAAAGATTCACAACAACTCCTAAACGAAAGAATCCTTCTCGAGCTTGCCAAATGAGTGCTCCTCCTCTTCCTTGATGTGCAACCCGAGCCTTCAATGGTGCAACCCGAGCCTTCCCAAGTGTCGACCTCCTTGAATGCAAGCACAACAATTCCCTCTCTCTCAATCTTTTATTCTCACTTCCTACTAATAATGCACTACTAATAATTGTATTTTCTTACTATAGGTTTGGAGAATGAAGAGTGCAAGAATAACTAGGCTGGGGGGGGGGGGGGGGGTATTTATACTAAATTTTGGAACAAATAAGGGGCTAGGATTAATCTAGGAGTTAAGAAACAAAGGCTAGGATTTAAGGAAAAGTTGTAACCAACCATGATCCCAAAACTACCTCCCACAAACTCCACTTCACTTTTTTCCCTCCCATTCAAATCCGGCCAAAAGTATTGTGCACAATACACGTGCACGTGCAATGCACGTGTTTTCAATAGTCCCCTATTTTAAAAGCTGTACATTTTATTCTTTATAAAAATAATCTATAAAAATTGTCTACCTTACAAGTTGTATTTAAAAAGAAAATAAACTCATGGGCTTTTATTTAATGGGCCAAATTAGCATACTTTAAAAATAAATTTAGTTGGGCTATAAAAGAAACTTATGTTTATTAAGGAAAAATGAGCTTTAATAAAAACAATTATAAAAGACATATATATATATATATTGAGGTAGGATAAAAATGGCCTGGGGCCCAGGATGGCTCTCGCTTAAAGTCAAGCCAGCTCGGCCTCAGACCACCACAGGCTCGGTGCCGAGCCGTAAGTTCACCGCCACGAAACTGGCCTCCTCGTTCCGACGATCCGCCCAGACCTTCGGTCCCCGATCCTCGCCAGTCCCCCGGGCCTTCCACTCAGCCGGGTAAGGGAGGGGGATGACCTGGCGCAACCTAGGCCCTCTGATTCTCCCAGAAACACAGGGCCCCCACGATCTGCCATATCAGCTCCAAAACCACTTGGGGCTTTGCCACGTTAGTCCTAAACCACTCTTGGCACTTCCACGTATGCCCTAAACCCCCTGGGCCTCTTGCCACGTTAGGCCCATGGGCTTTCGGGTCCAAACCCAGCCCCCAAGCGGATCCAAACCCGGTTGGGGTTATCTATAAATACCAGACCCTCACCCACCTTCAAAGGTAATCAATCTTTTTCCACTAAAACCCTAGTTATTGCTACTCTCTCTCAGAGACTGACTAGATCGTCGGAGGGTCTGCCACCGGGATAAACCTCGGTGTTCCGAGACCGTCTGTAGGTACACGAGTCAAGGCCAGCCGAGCCGACCCTTCAGTGCCGGAGCGAGCCTCCAGCTCACCGTCCGTTACCGAGCTCTTCCCCCTTACAAATTGAGTCCGAACTCACACCTGGTGCATCCACACTCCTCCCAAAAACAAACCGCATCAGGTTGGCGCCGTCTGTGGGAACCTTATTTATTCGGTAAGGATGACAGTCCGAGCCTCGCCACCGACGCTCTCCCTTCGACCCACTCTCCCATGCCTCCCAGGGCCCGGAGACCGGCTTCTTCCGCCCGCTAGGACGGGCCTCCTCTTCAGGACGCCCTCGACGGAAGGCAAGGATCAAATAATCTGGGGGCGAACCCCGGACCCCAACAAGGCGAACCTCACGTCGAGCAACCCGACCTTCGTCGGGTCATTATGAACCGAAGGACTAGTCAGGCCAGGGGAGGGACTGCTTCCAACTCGGCCCCGAACCGTTCCAGGCCGTCGGTACTCAGTCGCATTGGCCGAATTCCTACGCCCCGACCCGACCCTTCTGACCATGGCGCGGTCACCAGGGCCGAGTTTCGGAGCTTCCGGGATGAAATCATGGAGGCTCTTCACGGAGCGCCAAGGTCCGCAACGCCCGACCGACCCCGTCAAATGAGGGAAGGAAGGAGCTACTCTCGTGCGCCACCTCCTCCACTGGAGCGCATAGACTAGCTACTCTGTCGCCTCATGGAGATGGAGAATCGCCTCGAACGCATCGGCGACGGGAATCCGAACCCCGTCCTAGGCCAAGCGCCTTCCCGGACGCCATTCTCCATTAACATCTTAGAAGCGGAGATCCCCCGGAACTTCCGGCCTCCGCAATTCAAAACTTACAACGGCGAGGGTGATCCAGCTGATTACATGGAGGGCTTCAAGACCCTCATGATGATTCACAGCACTTCGGATCCCCTGCTGTGTCGCCTTCTCGGCCACCCTCCAGGGTCCGGCCAGGGAGTGGTTCTCCAAACTCTCCCCAGGCTCAATCTTCTCGTTCGATAAGCTGGAAGCCAACTTCTTGGGCCACTTCGTCACCAGCAGGAAAGCCGAGAAGACGAGCGCATCCCTACTCGACCTCCGCCAGAGGGAGAGGGAATCTCTCCGCGACTTCGTCAAAAGGTTCACGACCGAGGCAAGATCCGTCTCCGCCCTCGACGCCGGGGTCGCCTCGGCTGCCTTCCGACACAATGTCCGGCACAACCAGTTGAAGGTCTCCTTGGCGAAGAAGCCACCTCTGGACTTTCCCGACCTTCTCAATCGAGTCGAGAAATACATACGAGCAGAAGAAGCTCTGAACCCAGAGGGCAGCAAAGAAGTCATAGGAAAGGGCAAACGCAGGGCTGATGAGATCGAACCTGCCCGAAAAGCGGCAAAGGAAGGGGTCGGGGCGAAGAGGGTACCTCCGGTCCCTCGCTTCGAAAGGTACACCCCGCTAACACAGAACGTGTCTGCAATCCTCTTAGAAATCGAGGACAAGGGCCTTGTCCGACTCCCTCCCCGGCCAAGCAACAACAAGAAGCGATACCAACGCTTCTACTGTCGTTTTTACAGGGATCATGGGCACGAAACCGACCAGTGTCGGGCCCTGAAAGATGAAATTGAGGCCCTCATCTCACGAGGATACCTCCGAGAGTTCACAAGAGAAAGCCAACGGGATCGGCGGGATACGAGGAACCGGAGGCCTTCGCCCTCGATCCCTATTCCGAACCGCATCCAGGATCGGGATCCTGAGCTCGAGGGAACCGCAGGCACGCCGGCCATTCTACACTGTGTCCACAGAGGACCAATGGGGGGAGAGTCAAATACTTCCCGAAAAGCCTTCGTCCGAGAGGTGAACGCTGTCCAAGACAACCCCTCACCCCGATTACAACCGGTACCTGTCTCCTTCTCCGGAGAGGACCTAGAAGGCGTCCACCTCCCTCATTGCGACGCCCTCGTCATTGGCCTCCACATGGCAAATTGTGAAGTTCGCCGGATCCTCGTCGACAACGGCCGCTCGGTAAACATTCTCTTTCTCGAAGCTTTCGAGAATCTCAAACTGCCCAAAGGCAAGCTCAAGCCGGCCGGATACACTTTGCACGGATTCTCCGGCGTCCCTGTCGTAATAGAAGGGATTGTGACTCTTGATGTTACTGCGGGATCGGCTCCAATCCAGCGAACCGAGTCCATGGACTTCATGGTGGTAAACGTCAAGGCGGCTTACAATGCCATACTCGGCCGACCCGGGCTGTGCTCCCTTCAAGCGGTTCCTTCGGCTTACCACTTGAAACTCAAATTCCCCACCCAGCAAGGGGTCGGTATTGTCCGAGGTAACCAAGAAGCGGCACGGTCATGCTATATGACCGCCGTCGGAGGGGGTGTCTTCCCCCTCGACGCCGTCGAGCTCGAGTCCGAGAGGGACGGTCCCGCTCCTGAGCCGGTCGACGAACTAGAGGAGGTTCCGTTCGGTGCTGCGGACGAGTCAAAATGGTTCCGGGTGAGCCGCTCTCTCCCCGAGGATTTGAAGTCAGGCATAATCGACTGCATCCGCCGCAACGTCGATCTCTTCGCCTGGAAGCCCCCTGACATGCCCGGGATATCTGAAGACCTGATCATGCATCGGCTGAGCGTCATCCCGGGCTCCAAGCTAGTCGCCCAGAAGAGGCGTAAATCCGCCACGGAGAGGCAGCAAGCTGTGAAGGTAGAGGTGGACAAGCTCTTGTCCGCTCGGTTTATTCAGAAGGTCAACTACCCCGAGTGGTTGGCTAATGTCGTCATGGTTAAGAAGGCGACCGGGGGATGGCAGATCTGTATAGACTTCACAGATTTAAACAAGGCATGCCCGAAAGATCCTTTCCCCCTCCCCCGCATCGACGCTTTGATCAACGCAACCTTGGGGCACGAGCTGCTATCCTTCATGGACGCATTCTCAGGGTACAATCAGATCCGGATGTTTCCGCCAGACATCGCAAAGACCTCGTTCGTCACCGACCAGGGTCTTTTTTGTTACCGCGTTATGCCCTTCGGGCTGAAAAACGCCGGAGCCACTTACCAACGGCTCGTCAACCGGATCTTCAAAGACCTGATTAGCCGCAATATGGAGGTCTATGTCGACGACATGCTCGTCAAGAGTCGGGCCGGGCCAGACCACGTTGCCGACCTCGAGGAAGCCTTCGGAGTCCTCCGACATCACAACATGAGGCTCAACCCGGCCAAGTGCGCCTTCGGCGTCTCCACCGGCAAGTTTCTAGGGTTCATCGTCAGCCGGCGCGGCATCGAGGCGAACCCCGAGAAGATCCAGGCTATAATTGACATGGCCCCGCCCCGGAATGTCAAGGAAGTTCAGAGGCTTACGGGCCAGCTGGCAGCCATCGGCCGCTTCCTCTCCAAGTCAAGGGAGAAGTCTCTCCCCTTCTTCAAGGCCCTGCGCGGGAAGGGAGGCTTCGAATGGGGTCCCCATCAACAAGAAGCCTTCGAGCAGCTGAAGCAGTACCTCGCCAACCCTGCTCTCCTCAGCAAGGCCGAGCCGGGCGAACCGCTATGGCTCTACCTATCCGCATCGGATAGCGCCCTCAGTGCCGTCCTCGTCCGAGAAGAGGACGGGGTTCAGAGACCATTATATTACGTGAGCAAAGTCCTGCTCCCCGCTGAGACGAGGTACGCGAAGATAGAAAAGGTGGCCTATGCTCTGGACATGGCAGCCCGAAAGCTCCGTCCTTACTTCCAAGCTCATTCCATCCAAGTACTGACCGACCAGCCATTAAAAACCGTCCTCCACAAGCCCAAAACCTCCGGTCGCTTAGTCAAGTGGTCAATCGAGCTGAGTCAGTATGACATCGGCTATCAGCCGAGGACAGCGATCAAAGGACAGGCCCTCGCCGAGTTCATAACCGAACGCACAATTTCCGAGCAGCCCCACATCGATGGGTCGGATCCGACCTGGGTTGTCTATGTCGACGGATCCTCCTGTGAAACCGGGAGTGGAACTGGAATTATCCTCCGAGGCCCCGACCAATTCCTCCTTCAATACTCCCTCTGCCTCAACTTTCCGGCCTCCAACAACGAGGCGGAATACGAGGCCAAGATCGCCGGACTGACCCTAGCACACCGAGCCGGAGCCAAGCAGATCCGAGCCTTCAGCAATTCTCAGGTCGTGGTCAATCAGATCACCGGGAATACGAGGCCCACGACGACCGGATGGTGAAGTATTTGGCTGTGGTCCGACGTCTCCTAGCATCCTTCTACCGCTCCGTGGTCGTTAGGGTCCCCAGGGAGCAGAACGCCCAAGCGGACGCATTATCAAAACTCGCCTCCTCCTCCTTCGAGGGCCTCGACTAAACGGTACTCATCGAAATCCTCTTAAAACCAAGTATCAATGACCAAGACCAGGAGGCAATGTGCGTACAAAGCGGTATCAGTCCGGACGATTGGACCGCCCCAATTCGAAGATTCTTAGTCCAAGCCGAGCTTCCCGAAGACCGGGCCGAGGCAAGACGAGTCAGGATCTGAGCTGAAAGGTTCGTCATGATCGATGACATCCTTTTCAAACGCTCGTACACACTAGCCGATGGTAAGCCGTACCTCCGCTGTCTCACCAATGACGAAGCCAGCTACGCGCTGAAAGAACTTCATGAAGGGATCGGCGTATGCCATATGGGAAGCAGATCACTCGCTCGTAAAGCCCTGAATTAGGGTTACTATTGGCCCACCATGCTCCAAGACTCCCAAGACCTGGTCAAGAGGTGCGGCCCATGCCAGAGGTTCTCCCCTATCAAGAGGCTTCCTCAAGCCAATCTCTGATCCCTGGCTAGTCCTACGCCATTTGCCATGTGGGGCATGGACCTTGTGGGCCGCTTTCCCGCAGCAACAGGGCAAAGGAAATTCTTGATAGTCGCCATCGACTACTTCACAAAGTGGCTCGAGGCCGAGCCGCTGTCCAGTATCACCGAGCGCCAAACACAGCAGTTCTTCTGGAAGAATATCGTTTGTCGGTTCGGGATCCCTCAGGTCCTCGTTACAGACAACGGGACCCAATTCACAGGTCAAAACTTCCGAAAGTTCTGTGAAGAAATCGGCATCAAGCAACGCTTCTCCGCTATATGCCACCCTCAGTCCAACGGCCAAGCGGAGAACGCGAACAGGCAAATCCTCGACGACCTCAAGAAGCGCCTCGACAGTTCTCCCAAAGGACTGTGGGTGGAAAAGCTGCCCAACGTGCTGTGGGCACACCGAACCACCAAAAGGATCCCCACGGGAGAGACGCCGTTTAGCTTGACCTACGGGATGGAGGCGGTGATCCCTGTGGAGGTCGGACTGCCTTCTCCCCGGATCATGGCCTTCGACAAAACTGACAACTCATCAGGCCTAAGGGCCAACCTGGACCTCGTCGCTGAGGTCAGGGAGAAGTCTTCCGTCCGGAGAAGCATCTACCAGCAACGAATCGAGAGGTTTTACAACAAGAAGGTCCGCCCAACAGACATCAAGGCCGGGGACCTCGTGTTACGCAAATTGTCTGTCTTCGATCCAACCAAGAAGAGGAAGCTGGCCCCCAACTGGGAGGGCCCATACAGGGTAGCCGAGGCCATATGCCCCGGCACTTACCGACTGGAGGATATGAAGGGTCGAGCTATCAAGCGACCCTGGAACGCCGAACACCTGATGAAGTTCCTGGAAGAACGGATATAGGTTCCTGCTTGGCTAATGTAAATAATAATTTTGTAAGCTTTCATATGTAAAAGGCCCTTTTAGCGCCCCTCTCTACATGTATGAAAGAGATCCCTTTTTGTCAACTCCAAAGCCTCGGCAGGTCCGACCTAACACCGGACAATGGGATCGCTTTCTCAAAGCTTCGGCAGCCGAGTCCTCACTCTGGTGTCGTCCCCCGATGTCTCGGTTGGTCCGAACCGGCTTCAGGCCAGGGAGTCGCCATAATGCCTCCCAGTGCCCAAGATGCCATGCTCGGTACCGATCCCTCACGGATCGGCAGGACCGAACCTCACCTCCACCACCAATCAATGGGCTATTGGCCAGGGCAACGAATGAAAAGAAACTCCTTATTCATACTCCCTTATTAGTTTTGGAAAACAAACAAAGACCGTTACAGGACCACTCCACTCATTTCAAACAGAAAGAATTCACTCTTAGGGCACCTCGGGTCCGAGGGATGGCAATCCCACTCCGATCGAACGACTAGGAGCTCTCTCCTCGTCACGGTGGTCCTTGGGGTCAGCCACGGTCGACAAACCAGCCACGGAGCTCTGGGCGTCAACCGGTCGGACACGCTCCAGTAGCAGCAACGCCGAAGGAACCCCCTCCGTTCGTCGGTCTCCCGAGGAGGATGCCATCCTCGTCCCGGACGCACCCAGCATCGTCTTATAACGGTATATCTCCACCTCTTTCTCCACTATGACGTCGCGAAGGAGCCTCTCAGACGGGGACCTCTGCACCGACGCACTCGACATAGTGTACCCGAGACCGGCACTTCCGAGGTCCCGATCTACCATTGCCCTCTTCAGCCGGTTCGCCTCGGCACTCAGAGCCTCGGAATTGTCCCGATAATAGTTAAAGGCAGCATCCTGGTCGCGAGCCCCCTTAAGATAACGAACCAACGTGGCCTCCAGGACCTTGATTTTACTCCGGAGCCACGCCACGTCGGAGCGACGGAGGTCCGCCTCGGGAAGGAGAGCCGTTACCTAGAAGAGAACCAACCACCGCTCAAAACACATCGGCAAAAGGGGTCCGGAAAAATCCGAGTACAAAAGACGGCCAATCAAAAAACCTTTTTTATAAATCAAATCCTTCATACAAAAATGTGGTGGCCAGTCCGCGGTCGGCAAATACAATGGAAAGGAAGAAAAAAGACTAAAACAAGAGGCTAACAGACTAATTCCCCACCTCAGCATCGGCCGGGTTCACGGGAGGGTCGACTGCCGGGCCCACGACCGGCCCTTCAGTATTGGGAGTCTTCGGTGGCCCCTCGATCTCCAAATCATGGTCGAGGCCGGTCAGGTCGATGGTCAGGTAGAAGTGCCTCACGTGGCTGAGGGCCTTCTCGTAGACCTCATTCTGTGACGCGATCCAGGTCCTGCCCTGTCGTTGTCAGCTCCTCCTTCTCCTTCGCAAACTTCTTCTTCAGGGCGACCACCCTCTTGCCCCACTCCGCCTCCTTGAACTCGAGCTCGACCGTCATTTGCTGCTCCCTCTTGTGCGAGCCATCGAGCTCGATCCTCATCTCCTTCATTTCCTGCAAGTACTTGTCCGCCCGAACTCGCTCCCGTTCCACGTCCGCCTCGTAGAGACTTTTCACGTGGGCCCCCTTGCACACAAGCCTGCGGCAACCAAGCACTGTTAAGGAAACCTCCTTCACAATAAATTCACAAGGAAAGTGGGGTCGGCGGACTTACCAGCACGCTAGCCTGCGCCAGGCGCGTGTATGCCTACTCCAAAGTCTCACCGCTCATCTCCTCACGGTCCTGGGGAGTCGCCGGGTTCTCCACCACATCGATGGCCTAGGGCCTGCGGGTTAGACAGTCCCCCTCCCGTATCGACCAGGCCGGCACCCACGACCACCCACGGCACCCACGGCCTTTTCGCTTCTCCCCCTTCCTCGGCCTTCTTCTGCTTCAAGGCGAGCCTCCGAGCCTTAATCGATTCTGGATCCATACCTGCAAAAAGACCCATTAAGGACAATGAGCTCGAAAGAACAGTAAAGCGAAGAGAAAGAAACAACTACATACAAGACACGGTCGGGTTCAGTCCAATGCTCGCCAGGTGACCCTCCGTCACCTTCGGCCAGCTGATGCTGTGCGACAAACGAAGGCGCTCGACAAATTTCCACTCCTCAACCGTCAGGTCCCTCGGTCTCGGCGCTTTGAAGCTCGGCTTGTTATAGTTCCAACGAGTGGGAATATCCCAAGGCTGCCTCACTCCGGATCACGAAATATTTTCGTTTCCACTCCTTGATGGAGTCCGAATGGCCATGGACCACCTTCCCCTTACTCCGAGTCGAGACATAGTAGATCCCCTCCGACTCCCCCGACGAGCTGATCCCCAGCATCGCGCGGAACACGCCCAACCTAAGAGGCACCTTCTGCTCCTCACATAGCAACACGAAACAGATTATCTGCTTCCATGAATTCGGCCCATACTGCATCGGAGCCAGGGATGCCCAATTTAGCACATCCCGAATAAACGGATGGACCGACAGCCTCAGTCCGGAGCCAAAGGCGTCTACGGGGAAGATGCAGTACCATTCCAACAGGGGGTTGGTGGGACGGAGGCTCGGGCTCGGCAACATCAGTTCGTAACCGGACCCGATGTGGAAGGACGACTGAGCAACCTCCAAATCACCAGCATCCAAGATCGTCGGAAGCGTAACCATCTTTACCATCTTCCGACACGGCGAAGATGGCTGAACCCCATACAGCACCTTATCAGAGAGATCATCGGGGTACTATCGGAACTTGTTCGGCTGTACAGGCGACCCCGTCACTACATTCCGGAGGATGGGCACCTGGCTCGGACCACCGGCCTTAGCCCCCTTCTTTCTTGATGCCCTCTTCTTCTTAGCCCTCTCCGGTGAGGGAGTGGACAAATGCTCGAGACCAATCGGCGTGGAAGACGAACCTACTCCCCGAACCATGGATCTCTTCCCCATACCTCCTGTCCAAGCCTCGGCCGCTTCACCCTCGCCTTGGCTACCCTCCTCCTCGGAAACCGGATCCAGTATCTGAACATCGTCCGAGCTATCACTCCCCTCCTCAGAATCGCTGCTCTTCACCATATACGGCTTCCGAGAGCGAAGGGGCATCACATCATATACCGTCTCCTCCTCCCACGATGTCGAGTCTGAGAGCCCGGTGCCAGGGTTCCCTTCCCCCCTAGATGTCGACGCCGAAGAGCCAGACTGAGCCCTAGACATGCCTAACTAAATAAACTTACAAACTAACCTTTGGTTGCCTCGGAAAGACGAGCCCGGTGCTGCAAACAGTAATGACGAGCGCCGAAGTGTTTGGGTATTCTTTGGAGAAAGCAGCAAGAGAGAAATGAGCAGAATGGGGGGAAGGTGGGGGTATTTATAGAGGAAAAAGTGACTCCTCGTTTTTTGCGTTACTGTTCCTCGATTGACGTGAAACTGCCACCTAGAAAATCGCGCCACGTCACCTTGAAACGTGCGCCGCTGACGTCACCCAGCATCAGATTGGAAACCAGACGCAAGGGTCGGTCCGGATGAAATACCTCGGACCCGTACACCCCCGCATCTGTCCCTGGAAGCAAGAGAAAATTTTGTTTCAAAGTTTTGAAGGCACTCGCCTTGGGCGAGCGACCCGGGCTCCAGGGCTCGGTCGGTTCCCCTCTCACCCGCGAGCAACTCTGGGCTTACGGCCTCGGAAGCCGAAATCCCGAATTGTTCGAGGGTGGGAGAAAAACCACCATTGCCTGGGACCCTATCAGAAAGTAGATCGGCCCACCTCCCATCTCTAACTCCTTCGGGCTGACAACCATCAGAAGCCGTCAGCCTAGAAGGAAGACAGAGATCGGAAAAGACCCATCCGTCCGAGGCATCTCATCCCCCCGGTCCGAACTTCGGTCGTCATCCCTCCTGCCCTGATCTTCCTTGGTTCTGACAATCGTACCAGGGCCGTCAGAACCAGGAGAAGATCACGGCGGCAGAGTAACCACCCATCTGACGCTCTCAGGGTTGGAATTTTTCAAGTAACAGGCATCCGCCCGAGGCAGACACCTCTGATGGTCGATGAACCACTCTTGCTGTGATCGAAGCTACAGGGGGAGCGGGGTATTTATAACCTCCCCCAAAGACCAGCCTTTATGGCCCTTGGGAGGCCAAGCGACGGAAGCCCAGCCGTCACGCCTAGGGAGCTGAAGCGCCATACATTTATTACAGGACGCCATTTAATGACTCCGGGAAGTTGGAATGCCGCACAAATTCCGGAGCGCCATTAATGCTCCATGAAGGTAGCCAGCAGCTCAGCTTAGCCTTCTT
This sequence comes from Hemerocallis citrina, assembly GCA_017893485.1. Classification (NCBI taxonomy): domain Eukaryota; kingdom Viridiplantae; phylum Streptophyta; class Magnoliopsida; order Asparagales; family Asphodelaceae; genus Hemerocallis; species Hemerocallis citrina. Next base: position 201,406,675 of record CM030362.1, read on the forward strand.
ACGAAGGCACAACGGTTCACCATCGCCCTTGCCGACCCGTAAACCCTCGCCAGTCCGAGGTAAGGTCTGACATCAGGGTAGCCTTCTCACGAAGGCCCAACGGTTTGCCATCGCCCTTGCCGACCCGTAAACCCTCGCCAGCCCGAGGTAAGGTCCGACACCAGGGTAGCCTTCTCACGAAGGCCCAACGGTTCGCCATCGCCCTTGCCGACCCGTAAACCTTCGCCAGTCCGAGGTAAGGTCCGGCACCAGGGTAGCCTTCTCACAAAGGCCCAACGGTTCGCCATCGCCCAGGCCGACCCGTAAACCCTCGCCAGTCCGAGGTAAGGTCGGGCACCAGGGTAGCCTTCTCACGAAGGCCCAACGGTTCGCCATCGCCCTTGCCGACCCGTAAAACCTCGCCAGTCCGAGGAAAGGTCGAGCACCAGGGTAGCCTTCTCACGAAGGCCCAACGGTTCGCCATCGCCCTTGCCAACCCGTAAAACCTCGCCAGTCCGAGGTAAGGTCTGGCACTAGGGTAGGCTTCTCATGAAGGCCCAATAGTTCGCCATCACCCTTGCCGACCCTGTAAACCTCCGACAGTCCGAGGTAAGGTCTGGCACCAGGGTAGCCTTTTCACGAAGCCCCAACGGTTCGCCATCGCCCTTGCCGACCCGTAAACTCTCGACAGTCCGAGGTGAGGTCTAACACCAGGATAGCCTTCTCATGAGGGCACAACGGTTTGCCAATACCCAGCTCGGCCCGTAAATCCTCGCCAGACCGAGGTGAGGTCCAGCACCAGGATAGCCTTCCCACAAAGACACATCGGCCCCCAAGGCCCCCGAAAGGTATCACCTACTCTTCTCCACGACCAGAAATACTCCTCCACGGCTAACTCTCGCATCCCCGCAGGAGTGGGGGCTTATGAGGTAGGATAAAAATGGCCTGGGGCCCAGGATGGCTCTCGCTCAAAGTCAAGCCAGCTCGGCCCCGGACCACCACAGGCACGGTGCCGAGCCGTAAGTTCACCGCCACGAAACTGGCCTCATTGTTCCGACGATTCGCCCAGACCTTCGGTCCCCGATCCTTGCCAGTCCCACGGGCCTTCCACTCAGCCGGGTAAGGGAGGGGGATGACCTGGCACAACCTAGGCCCTCCGATTCTCCCAGAAACACAGGGCCCCCACGATCTGCCATATCAGCTCCAAAACCACTTGGGGCTTTGCCACGTTAGCCCTAAACCACTATTGGCGCTACCACGTATGCCCTAAACCCCCTGGGCCTCTTGCCACGTCAGGCCCATGGGCTTTCGGGTCCAAACCCGGCCCCCAAGCGGATCCAAATCCGGTTGGGGTTATCTATAAATACCAGACCCTCACCCACCTTCAAAGGTAATCAATCTTTTTCCACTAAAACCCTAGTTATTGCTACTCTCTCTCAGAGACTGACTAGATCGTCGGAGGGTCTGCCACCGGGATAAACCCCGGTGTTCTGAGACCGTCTGCAGGTACACGAGACAAGGCCAGCCGAGCCGACCCTTTAGTGCCGGAGCGAGCCTCCAGCTCACCGTCCGTTACCGAGCTCTTCCCCCCTTACAAATTGAGTCCGAACTCACACCTGGTGCATCCACACTCCTCCCAAAAACAAACCGCATCATATATATACACTCATTTGTCTATGAAATGAAAATAATTATAAAATTTTATATTGCAAAATTGCACGTGCACAATATGTACAAAAATAAAAAATAATAATTTTCGTAAATGAAAATCAGGGTATTACAACACTCCCTCCTTAGAATAGTTCCGTCCCTGGAACTACCGTCAAGAGCGAGAAACAAAACACTCACAACAAGCAAAAGAAAATACAAAGTACAAATCAAGCAAAAAGCTCAGGATAATCCCTCAACATCCTCTCCTCGGACTCCCAAGTAGCCTCTTCAACCAGATGGTTTCTCCAGACTACCTTGACCATCGGTATCGTCTTATTCCTCAAGACTTTCTCTCGACGATCAAAAATCTCGAAAGGAGACTCGATGTAATTGAGATCCAAATGAAAACCTTCCGGCACTTCACGCAAATGATGACTTGGATCTGGAATATAACCTCTTAGCATAGACACATGAAAGACATTGTGCACCTGAGATAACTCTTCCAGTAACTTAAGCCGATAAGCAGTTTTCCTGATCCTTTTCCATATCTTGTACGGGCCTATAAACCTAGGGGCTAACTTCCCGCCTTTGCCAAATCGAATCACACCTTTACTGGGCAATACTTTCAGAAAGACAAAGTCACCTTCCTCAAACTCAAGGTCCCTTCTCCGGTTGTCTGCATAGCTTTCTGCCTACTCTGAGCCTCTACCAACCTTTTTCTGATCAGATCAATCTTTTCAGAGGTTTGCTGCACAAGCTCTGGCCCAAACAACTGACGCTCCCCAACTTCAAACCAACAGATAGGTGTTCTGCACTTCCTGCCATACAAAGCTTCGTACGGCACCATCCCGATGCTAGTCTAAAAATTGTTGTTGTAGGCAAACTCTACCAAAGGTAAATGCCTTTCCCAACTGTCTTCAAAGTCTAGTACACAACACCGAAGCATATCCTCAAGAATACAATTGACTCTCTCGGTCTGCCCATCGGTTTGCGGATGAAAAGCAGTGCTGAAATCCGTCTTGGTACCCAAAGCTATCTGAAGACTCCTCCAGAAATGCGAAGTAAACCGTGCATCTCGATCAGACACAATAGTTGACGGAACACCATGGAGCCTGACGATCTCGCCAACATACAATTCAGCTAACTTGTCTATCGAAGCAGTGAGTTTCATCACCAAAAAGTGAGCGGACTTGGTTAGTCGATCGACTATAACCCAAATCACATCATTGCCTTTAAAACTCTTGGGCAATCCCGTGATGAAATCCATACTGATGTAATCCCACTTCCATTCCGGAATAGGTAACGGCTGTAATAGACCTCCGGGTCTCTGATTCTCGGCTTTGACTTGCTGACAAACCTCACACTTCGCCACAAATTCAGCCACATCCCACTTCAAACCTGACCACCAGAAATACTGTTTGATGTCTTTGTACATCTTTGTACTCCCAGGATGTACTGACAAAAGAGTAGCATGCACCTCCTAAAGAATATTGTCTTTTAGGTCCGCCTAATTTAGAACGCACAGTCTATCTCGGAACCACAGCACTCCATCCCTGATTTGAAATCCGGGCAACCTGCCAGCACCAACCTGCTCCTTCATCTCCAAGATATCAGCATCAACCTCCTGACTTGCAATAATCCTTCCATTCAATGTAGGCTGAAGCCTCGACTGAGCTAAAGATGCTCCCAATCCTTGCAAAACAACTTTAATACCGGCTCGATCCAATTCTTCCACCAGATGCTTCTGAGTTGTAATCAAACTGGATAAACTGCTCTTGCGACTAAGTGCATCAGCAACAACATTAGCCTTCCCAGGATGATACTTGATCTCAAATCGCATGTCCTCAAGCACTTCCAACCATCTCCGCTGCCTCAAATTCAGATCCTTCTGCTGGTATATGTACTTCAAACTCTTGTGATCCATATACATGTTCAACTTCTCACCATACACGTAGTATCTCCAATGCTTCAAGGCAAAGATAATAGCAGCCAACTCCAGATCATGAGTCGGATAATTCTTCTCATGTGGTCGTAATTGTCTAGACCCATAAGCGATCACTCTTCCTTCCTGCATTAAGACACAACCAAGCCCACGATGTGAAGCATCGCTGTAAGCATCATACTCAATACCTGCTCTAGGCAAAGCCAAAATATGTGCAGTAGTCAGCTTCTCTTTCAACTCATGAAAGCTTACCTCACATTGCTCAGTCCACTTGAAGTTCACATTCTTCTTGGTCAAACCAGTAAGCGGCACAGCTAACTGAGCATAACCTTGAATGAATCTCCTGTAGTACCCAGTCAATCCAAGAAAACTTCTGACTTTCTTCACTGTAGTAGGCCGTGCCCAATCTCTCACTTCCTCTATCTTTTGAGGATCAGTTGTCACTCCCTCTTTAGAAAGGATGTGACCTAGGAATGCCACTTCAGATTTCTAGAAATCGCACTTGGACAGCTTTGTATACAACTCCTGCTCTTCCAGTTTCCTCAAAACTTAGAAAGCATTGTGAAGCTACATGGGGTGCCAGTGTCGATCGTTTCCGACCGGGATGCCAGGTTTACATCCCGATTTTGGCAGGGTCTGCAAGAGGCCTTGGTAACGAGATCAGATTTTAGCACAGCTTTCCACCCGCAAACGGATGGGCAGACAGAAAGAGTTAACAGAATTCTCGAGGACATGCTGAGGGCGTGCATAATGGACTTCGGAGGGAGTTGGGAACAATATTTAGCATTGGTAGAGTTTGCATATAACAACAGCTATCAAGCAAGTATTGGGATGGCTCCATACGAAGCGTTGTATGGAAGGAGGTGCAGGACCCCTGTGTGCTGGTTTGAAGTAGGTGAAAGACAAATGTTCGGACCTGAAATAGTGCAACAAACGTCCGAAAAGATTGAACTAATCAGAAAAAGGATGCAAGCAGCACAAACCAGACAGAAGAGCTATGCTGACAACCGCCGGCGAGACCTGGAATTCGAGGAAGGTGATTCGGTGTTCCTAAAAGTCTCACCTACAAGGGGAGTGGTCAGATTCGGAAGAGGCGGCAAGCTAGCACCAAGATATATTAGACCCTACCAAATTTTGAAAAGGATCGGAAAGACAGCCTACAAACTAGAGCTGCCAGCCAAATTGTCCCAGGTACATGATGTGTTCCACGTTTCAATGCTGAAGAAATATGTACCAGATCCAAGTCACCAGCTGCCAAATGTCCCTGAAGACCTACAAGTGGACCTTACATATAAGGAGCGGCCGGTGAAAATCATCGATCGTCGGGATAAAGTACTGAGAAACAAGACTATTCCAATGGTCAAGGTCCTTTGGAGGAACCAACTCGTGGAAGAAGCCACTTGGGAGACGAAAAGCCAGATGAAGCTCTCTTTTCCCGAGTTATTTTGAGTATCGCTGTTTCTCCTCGCCCCACTTAGTACAGTTCTGAGGACAGAACTATTCTAAGGAGGGAGTTGTAATATCCCGATCGACTATTAATAATATTATTTTATTAGCGTCCGACTACTTGATTATTTTTATTTTTCTTTCACCATTGTGTTATCTTCTAGTCATGACAATCTAATGAATAATTAGGAATTGTTGTAGCTAAACCTAGGGTTACAAAGACATAAGGGTTAAGAATTCTTCTAGAACACTCTCTCCTCCACCTCACCCTCCACCTCACCAAAAGAACCATACCCTCACCACCCCCTCCACTAGGTGAAACCGGCCACAAAAGGGGGAAGGGCTCAAGTGCAAATATGTGAGTGCACATTTGCAATATCCACCCTTCTCTCCTCCTATAAATACCCCCTTCCTTCTCCATAGTCTCACTTTAGAAATATCAAAGAAAAAAAAGAGAAAGGAAAAGAATGAGTGAACTAACTTGAGAGTTTTTATTTGTAGGTTGGTAGGAGTTCTAGGAGAAAGAAGGAGAGTAGTCTAGTCTTCCATCAAGAAAAGAAACAAGGTGGGGGTTTCTCTAGGTTTGTGTTTGTTTAATTGTTTGTTTGCTTGTTCATTTGAATGATGGTTTTGATGTTCTTCTTCTTCTTACCCTCTTGTTTACTTTTCTTTTTGGTGTGGTTATTAAGTGAATTTTTATGTTGTATGTTAAACCACCTAAAAAGAGTTCTTATTGTATGTTGTTGTATGATAAAGAATTAACTACTTGGACTAAAAGGATACATGCACATAGATTTTTACATACAACCATGTAAGGTTGTAGGACTTGAATGTGAACCCATACATAAGGCATATGAATTTGTTTACAACCATTTTGGTTGTAGGACCTATGTTGAACCATGGACTAAAAGAGAGCATATGTTGAAAAATGAAGTGTTCTTACTTGTTGTATTATTGTTTAGTTTTAAATCTTAAAGTATGAAAAAGAAACTAGCTAAATCACTAGTTGTAGAATAAATAAAATAAAAAGATCTTTTCTTTTCTAAACACTAATTGTAAAAAGATCAAAAAGATCTCTTTTATGTCCACTAGTGAGAAACCTATGCTAATAAAGATCTTTTTGTAGTAATTTAGTTGTAGATATTTATGCTAAATTTTAGTAGATGCTTATGGTAGTAGTAGTAGATATATATGTTCAAATAAAGTTGTAGTAGTAGTAAATGTGTATGCTTCAATTAAAATAGCAATAGTAGATGTGTATGTTTCAATTAAAGTGGTAATAGTAGATGTGGAATTTATTATATCATATTTAGGAATGAGATTTATGCTTCAAATGTTGTAGGATTCCTTCTAAAATACTTATCATGTTTAGAAGCAATATTCATGCTTCAAATGTTGTAGGATTCCTTCTAAAATACTTATCATGTTTAGAAGCAATATTCATGCTTCAAATATTGTAGGATTCCTTCTAAAATTACTTATCATGTTTTATTCATGCTTAGAATGTTGTAGGATTCATTTTAAAAATCCTACCATGTTTAGATTAATGTAATTGTGCTTAGAATGTTGTTGGATCCATTCTAAAAATCCTACCATGTTTAGATTACTTTGTTTATGCTTAGAATGTTGTAGGATCCATTCTAAAAATCCTACCATGTTTAGATTAGCTTATACATGCTTAGAATGTTGTAGGATTAATTCTAAAAATCCTACCATGTTTAGACTACTTTGTTTATGCTTAGGATGTTGTAGGATCCATTCTAAAAATCCTACCATGTTTAGATTACTCTGTTTATGTTTAGAATATTGTAGGATTCATTCTAAAAATACCTACCATGTTTAGGATAATTTATTTGTATTTAGAATGTTGTAGGATTCATTCTAAAAATACCTACCATGCTTAGATTAATTTATTTATGCTTAGAATGTTAAAGGATTCATTCTAAAATTCCTATCATGTTTTAGGAAGGATATTTATGCTTAGAATGTTGTAGGATTTATTCTAAAAATATCTATCATGTTAGGAATGATATATATGCTTAGAATGTTGTAGGATTGATGTAAAATTACTTACCATATTTTAGGGGTAATGTAGAAGTATATATACATGCTTGAGAATGCTGTATGTTCATACTAGTTATATGTATGCATGCTTGGGAATGTTATATGTTCATACTAGATATATATGTATCCATGCTTGGGAACGCTACAAGTGCATGCTAAAACACATTCACAATCAAGAGTGTTATAAGCTGATGGTTATGTCATATATACCATGTTTAGTAGAGGTAGGTTGATGCTTGCAATTACATACCATGATCGAATTGCCATAGGTTAAGTAATAAGAAAGAGCCATGTGAAAATTATAGGAGTAACTACCTTGTTGTAGTTAATGTTAGTATGGAACCATAGCATATGAGCACCCTTCATTCATAGCAATAAGAGTTGAGAAGTGCAAATAGCTGCAGCTTGAGAAAAAGCTAGTTTAGGGTCTTCAAGTACCCTAAGGGTCATCGACCATCAAGACCACATCCTACCCCCTTAGAGTAAAATAGATAGATCTCACCTCGGGCGTCGACGGATCTTAACCAATGTAGGTTGACCGTGGGCCGAGAGTGTTGATAGAATCCAAGTTAGGGGTAGGAATGAGTGAGAGAGATATTATTACCAGAGTCTTGGATCGAGGAACCACGAGTTGGACCACGATTGGAAACTATGCAAGATTGCATAGGAATAATAACCTCATTAGGATAGTGACTTATAAAATCATTTCTTAACCTTTTGCCCGAAAGAAGGGGAGTTGGTAGTAGGGTACACCGTACGACCAAACCTTTCTTTAGTGCCGATCTTAGGTGGTGTTATTGGGTTGTACCTTCCCGTCAAAGGGATACGTACGGTGCCGTCTCACAGGTTGAGGACACGGGTTGCGTATCTCGCTCTGTTAATTCCTGAAATACCGTGGCTGGGGTGCCACAGGATGCATTTGGGCAGTCCTGCGCTTGCGATACCCCAGAGGGTGCCACACGGTAGGCTTCGTGCTATCCTGCGCTTGCGAAACTCTATGGTTTGATTTTGGAACGATGCCCGATATACTGGGATCGAGTGAGGTCCGGCATGTCAGGTAGTAGTGGAAAACGGAGACACCATAAGCAGACTGCATAGGGAGACTTGACCCCTTCTGCAACCTCACAGAGTCATGGAGTATTGTCAGGAACAGGTTGTGTATAATTAGAATTCATAACGCGGGTTCAATCCCTATATATGGAGAAACGGCTTGAGATGGAGTCGCATGTAGTTTGGGCTGCATGTTGCTTTCGGAGACTTGCTGGCATTAGGATATGAGCATCCTGGTTTAGATGACATGGCATTAGGATATGAGCATCCTGGTTTAGTTGACATGGCATTAGGATATGAGCATCTTGGTTTAGTTGACATGGCATTAGAATATGAGTATCCTAGCTCAGTTGACAGTGTATTAGTATTCTAGTTTAGTTGATAGTGCATTGGTATTCCAGTTTGATTGACATTTATTAGATTCTAATCACTGCACTCACGAACACTTAAACTACACCGACATACTTCACCCTATTTATATATATTGTTTGTTTTGGAGATCCGCTGCTATATGATCAGCCTTTAAGCGTCAGTGAATACTGACGTCCCCACTTCAATAGGTTGTGGACACAAGATCGCGAACCAGAAGGACTCTAGCCGAGGCATGATCTACAAGTGGAAAAGCAATGATTATCTTTTATTCATGTACACTCTGATGTAACTTATTGTATTAGTAGAAACACTCGGCCTGTAATATTATGTTAATAAAAAGTTTTAAATTTTCCTGTTTCTGTGTATTGTGACTAATTGAATGAAAAGGTCCTGGCTCGTGTCTCGGTTTCCCAGTATATGGAAAACGGGGCGCTACAGAGAGGATCCAGTATCGAACAAAACAACAGCTTTCATTCTATATTCTGATACAAAAGATCCATTAAATTCGAAGTATGGAACATGAACTTTTAAGTCAGTATTTCTATTTCATTGAATTTCAAACTTTATACATTCGAATTTAACATATTTCTGACATCAAAATAAAAGCAGTAGATGATACAACGGTCTAACTCCTATGGTTCCTCTTGGCTTCACGAAGCTCTCCCCGTAGTTCTTCTATTTCTTTCTTCGGTACATCGGTTATGTTTTTCCTCTTCTCGAGTTCCCATACACGATGACTGAGAACTGCAAAATCATCCTTGCGCTTTACCAACTGAGCCTCGAATAGTCCGACTCTCTCCTGCAGTATTTCTACCTGCCTCTGAAGAGATATCACAAGACTACTTGGAACTGGTTCTTCTTCCTCGTTAGAAGAGTCGTCGGATGAGTCCGGAGATGGAGTGATCTCTCAGGACTCAGGCCATTCCTCTCCGTCGGAGTCTGCTTGCCCTGGGTAGTACTCTTCCTCGGAATCTGCTTGTCTAGGATAATAATCTTCCTCTATGATATGCCAATTGTCGTCTCCAGCAGGGTCGAAGTGATCAGCCATCTTAGAAATAGAGAGGAAGAAGAATAAATCATAGAGCAACACAAATGTAAGTAACTTACATTTAAATCTCTAGACTCAACGCACACTCTAATGTCCACTTCTAGGGTGTCGTTCCTTATAAACTTGTACTATTGTAAAGCGTGGCTCTGATACCACTCTGTAACACCCCGAATTCCAAATACAACGAAATTCGAGATTCCATGGGATCTTTACATTTCTTTCGTACAATTTTACAAGGAATTTAAAACTTTTCACTTTACATCAGAGTTACAATGAATCTTTACATTTTACAGCGGAAGCAAAATTACAACATTTATATAAATGAAAGTATAACAACATTTGAATAATCTCTAAGCATCAGTTCTTCTTTAATCTTTATCATGTCATTTATCCTGCATACAAAACTATGGGTACTTCAGTTTATTCAACCGACGAATATTATACACGGTCATCCTCTCTATGTCGGAAACAGTATAATTGATTTTCCATATTGAACAAACACAAACTTGTTCACATATCAAACTAAGGGGAATACCCTATTTATGTCGTGTTGTGATTGTGCACTTAGTCCTTAATGCAATTACTTATATTACATGACACTAATGCGCACTTGTTCGGTATCTATGCATCCCATACTACATAGGTCGGAGGGCAAGCCTCTTAATCGTTCTTCATCTTGCAGGGTTCAATCCCTCGTCATGACTTAATCTACTTCTGTAACTACGGTAAGTATCCTAGATGTCCTATGAGTACGAGCTCATGTACAGAAAAACTGGAGGGGAATCTCACGTCATGTCACGACGCATCGTGAAGACTATCTATGGACAATTCAGCCTCCTTCATGGTACACGATCCTCTCGCAGTCACCAAACACCCCACAAGCATCGCCAAGATCCCGATAATTTCGGAGTAGTGTCCACGTCATATCACGACGCATCGTGAAGACAAACTGTGAATCACACCCACATCGTAGACTCGAGGCCCTCATACATGTATTTTTCTCTCACTTTCATCACCTTTTCACTATGCACTAATTCTTAATTTAATGAAATCATGAACAAAATTAATCTCTTAGAGTTAGCCCTTTCACTAATACCGGTCTTATTTTCTTTCATTTCACATTGACCCAAACTTGGTCCGTTCAATCTCAATAATCATATCTCATCACTTTCACTTGCCGGCGTAAGTTTTGGTTACACCCTAATTTTCAATTTCAATTCACCAATTCACAATCTGAATTGTCAAACTCAAGAACATTTCTCTTTTTCAATCACATGATTTCTAATCTTTTCATGAGTCAATAATCATACATGAAGTTCAATTATATATCATGCATTTCATAACCAACATTTATTTCCACATTTAAAATCATATCACAAAATGTCTAGTCAAAGTGAATATTCACAAACTCACTATTGTCACACTATTCTTTAGTAAGAATAACTCATATAAAACTTCACAGTTATATTTTTTTCTATAGAGTTTCCCTTTTTAATACTTATCTCATTTCCTTCGTGAAAACACATTTTTTTTAATGAAATTATACGAGTGTGAAACTATAGTTCCAAATACACTTTTACTTCCAAAATACACTTTATTTCATTCCAATCACTCCCAATTAATTTTCACAAGTCATATATGATTTTAGAATAATAACGGTATTTTTTTTCGGAATTTTTACACATCAAGAAAACCCAAAAAATCACTTTCTAAAAATAATAACATTCTGGCCGTACCAAGAATCGAACCCACGACCTAGGAGAAGACAGCCGCACGTGCTAGCCAACTGGCCATTTGCGCTCAACGATATAAAGAGAAGACAGAGAGTTATATACTTTCTGTCCGAAAACTGAATTAATTTTAAAACGCACATAAAAGAAAGGTGGCCACAAGTATCGAACCAGCGACCTCATAACACACCCACCCGCGCTACTGTAGCGCCAAAGGGCTCACCGACCACTTGAGCTATAGGCTCAAGTTGTCATAACTACAACTCGCATTTTATTTAATTAAACTCTCTGTTCATTAGAACATTTCGATGTTCAAACGCTTTTATTTTTGTTTTGCTTTCACTAAAATTCCTGTAAATCTCCAGAATGTATATTCTAACATAATTTAACAGTCCAGTATTTTTTTAAAATATTTTTTTCAGTAATTAAACACACATTTCTCATTCAATTAATTAGATTGCATACTACTATTTTCATAAATCATTTTGACATTTCTCACACAACTTAATATTGATGATTTCTACATTAATTCCATGTTTTTCCCTCTTTCATAAACCAAAAAGCATAGTGTAATTTATTCATTCTAAACAATATCACGAAAGTCCATCTAAGCACACAAAACAACAATTTCATCTACTAGCATTTTGTACTTAGTTTTGATATTAACAACAATTCTAATTCATATATTCCATAACTACAAAATGATTCGCATACAACTTAAGATTCATGACAAGATAACATGCAATCTATCAAGCATCAATTTAATCAACTAGCAAGTCCTTTTTCCAATTAAGTGTACTCTTATTAGTTTCTTTCATGCATTATCATTTCAATCACCCCTAACATGGTATCTAGTTAGAAATATAGAAAACCAACCCACCTTATTTGGAGAGAAAGATTCACAACACCTCCTAAACGAAAGAGTTATTCTCGAGCTTGCCAAACGAGTGCTCCTCCTCCTCCTTGATGTGCAACCCGAGCCTTCCCAAGTGCCGGCCTCCTTGAATGCAAGCACAACAATTCCCTCTCTCTCAATCTTTTATTCTCACTTCCTACTAATAATGCACTACTAATAATTGTATTTTCTTACTATAGGTTTGGAGAATGAAGAGTGCAAGAATAACTAGGCTGGGGGAGGGGGGGGGGAAATATTTATACTAAATTTTGGAACAAATAAAGGGCTAGGATTAATCTAGGAGTTAAGAAACAAAGGCTAGGATTTAAGGGGAAGTTGTAGTAACCAACCATGATCCCAAAACTACCTCCCACAAACTCCACTTCTCTTTTTTTCCTCCCATTCAAATCAGACCAAAAATAAAGTGCAAAATACACGTGCACGTGCAATGCACGTGTTTCCAATAGTCCCCTATTTTAAAAGTTGTACATTTTATTCTTTATAAAAATAATCTATAAAAATTGTCTACCTTACAAGTTGTATTTAAAAAGAAAATAAACTCATGGGCTTTTATTTAATGGGCCAAATTAGCCTACTTTAAAAATAAATTAAGTTGGGCTATAAAAGAAACTTATGTTTATTAAGGAAAAATGGGCTTTAATAAAAACAATTAGAAAAGACATATATATATATATATATATATATATATATATATATATATATATATATATACTCAATTGTCTATGAAATGAAAATAATTATAAAATTTTATACTGCAAAATTGCACGTGCACAATACGTACAAAAATAAAAAATAATAATTTTCATAAATGAAAATCAGGGTATTACACTCCATCTCTTTGCTTCAATTCCAATAGGGAAGCACTTGTTTTTTCAGCATTGCGGCTAGTAACAAAGTGCGCAAAGAAAAGCTCCTCGAGCTGATCGAAAGTGAATATTGATTCTGGAGTCGGGCACAAATACCATTCCCTTGCAGATCTTTTCAGTATGGCGAGTGGTGGAGCAATTTAAAAACAAAAAACTAGATTATCCTTGTCACTGTTTATGTCTCGGATTGGAACAAATCACTATAATTCGTCCATGCCTACGGATCAGTCGACATTTTATGGGAATGTTCGACACATGAGTGACTTAGTTGCGTTATAGACCATCATGATTGTTTTGAAGCTCTCTATATGGTCGGTCGGGTCTGATTCTCTATTATAGGATTCAAATTGAGGAGCCTTAAAGTTTCTTGAGATGAGTACATCGAGGATGGCTTTGCTGAAAGGTGGTCGACTAGGGCGGTAAGCCTTGCTGGAGCGGTTTTTCTAATTCTTCATCTGTTCTAGACGATCTTCTACTTTTTGGATACGGCAAAGAACTTTGTCGTCCTTCCCATGGTAATCTTGACTTCCTTGAATAGATTGGAGGATGTCAAGCTTGAACTTATCCAATTTGGCCCTAGTGACTGAGGCATTTTCTCCTTTGTTCTGCGCAAGAACCTTTCGGCTCTCATGAGTCCGGCTCCTTATTGTGGTGTGCCCCTTGTGAGAGGAGGATTGCCTTGATGTCTGTCTAGAAAAATAGGTTCTCTGGTTTGCTTGATGTCCAAAGCAGGAGGCCTCAGTTTTGGTGCACCTCTCGTCCAAGTGGATTCATAAATCTGTTCCTTATTGTCTGGCACTAATGATCTGGCAGAGATCTTTAGACCCTCGGCGGCCTCGTGAGGTCATTGAATCAGTTGAATCATTATGGACTGAGACATGGTCGTACTGAGCATGCTGTTCATGACGGTTTTGTCGAGAGCCCCCCGATGCCTCTCCATTGGAAGGAGCTAGACTAGGCTGACGGGGGAACTGTTGAGGAGGAGTTGGATCTTCCATAGCAGCAGCTGGTTGACAAAGCGAGTTGGTTCGATGGCTTGAGGTCGCCCCTCTGCCTCTTATTCTTGGTGGCATGGCAGCAATTCTGACTTGTGTAGCTTTCCATAGACGGTGCCTAACTTTGCTGCTTATTTTGGTGTGAGAGCAAACAGATAGTGAGTTCTTATTTAATAGAAACTACTAAAAAATAAACTTTTGATCTTTGCCGTGAAATGCGGTTAGAACTCCTGAGATTCAATCTGGATCGTTGACTGATCACCGTGATCTGAATTGGACGGTTGCTGACGTGTCCGATGGACCTGCAAAAAGCCTAAAATACTGGGGGGTGGCCCCGGCGACAAACCCTCTGACCCTCAAGTCAGAACCCGAAAGAGAAATAAAGTAGGAGAGAGAAACTTGCGAATTGTTGATTACCTTCTTACTATGGAGGGGGGAAGGTATATATAGGCCTAAGAAACATACCAAGAGATTGACTGATTTAGATCCGTTGGATCGATATGAATTCCTTATCTCATTTATGTTTCTCCCTCTCAAGAGATAAGTTCCCTAGTTAGGCGATAAGAGATTTGACACATAGCCTTCATGGGCTGAGTTTCTCTCCTAGTGGGCCTAGCCTGTCACTTTTTATGGGCTTGAAAGAAGCCGATGTCTTGTAGAGGAGTCTAGAGAATGCCCGGAACTACTAAGGAGGCCCGTTATGATTAATCTTTCTATAGAAGCTTTGAGAACTGTGTCAGAATCGTACGGCTCTGATTTGCTATGATTTTCACCATCATCGGATCCTCAGTCCACAATGATTTTCTTTCATCCATCAAGGCATTGATGAAGATGTGACGGATGACTGGATGGCTAAATCATGTCTAGTAGACTCTGATAAAATAAGTTTCTGTAAATTTTCATAGTCCACCTTGGAGAAATAACTTTTCTTTCTTTATCCCATTCAACTAGTGTATGCCATAGGTCCGAACTCCGAAGTGAAAAGGGCATAGATTATCATCAAATTTCAATTATTTAGTAAAACCCTTCTTTCTTTGGTTCAGTTGATCCACACACCCTAAAGAGTAGGCATACAAAAATTGCAGGCTACTAGTTTGATAGATCTTAAATTAGATTAGTACATGCCCATTTTATGATGGTATATGGTGGAGGTATTAAGTTACATCTGACCATATTCCGGATAAAATCTTGGATACCTTGTTCTTCTGATCAACACGCAAACCTTTTACACCTGCATGAAATATCGAACCAAATAATGTACTTTTATCCACCAGAGCCTATTTATTCACCCTGCAAAAGAAGAACAAAGAGGTGTATATCAAACCTACAATAAGGTTGTTTGTTGAAAGAAAGTTTTCTTTGAGATAACACTCGATGCTACTTTTTTCGGTGTGGGAGAAACAGATAATGAGTTCTTGTAATTTTATGAAAAGCTTAGATCTCAGTCCTCTATCAGATCCAGATGTGAGGCTTGTATTTTTCGATTTTGTTGGAGGTTATGGGGGTTGCAGTGCTGACGTTCTTCCCAAAATCTGCAAGGACAGCCTGAAACACCAGAGGTGAACCCGGCGACAGACCTTCCAATGATCAAGTCAGCAACCAGAAGTCGAAGCTTAGTTTTAATTACTAAAATTGCCATTACCTGATAACTGAGGGGGAGATCTGTATATGAGTAGTTTGGGGGGAATCCCTTAACTGATATGAGAAGAACCCTTTGATCAAGGATCTGAACCGTTAATTACTTCCCCGATTTCGGGGGATCTGGTTACCAACCATTTCAATCCCCCCTCATTGTGCTGCAGTTTCTGATAGTGGGCTTGAGGTCAGCCCATGTTTTTTGTTGTTGGCATGTTGTTGCTATGAGAAAACTGTTTGGCCTTTCGGGGTCTTTGAGATTCGTGCGAAGATCGTACGGTCCTGGGTCCTGATTGGTCGTGACTTGTACCCCCATCATAAGCCCCCCACTTATGAAGGTTAGTTTTAGCAGCCTTCGAGAAATTCGCGAGTGACCAAGATTGCCACGACGAGAACTGAGGGACGAGCCAAGAAAATTTATGGGGAAAATTCATGAGGGACTAGGACTACCCCTCTGAAGGACGAGGATGAGCTAAGAAAATTTGAAAGAGAATTTGTGGGAAAAAATCGTGAGTGACCCGGATTAGCACACCGAGGGGCGAGGGATGAGCCAAGCAAATTTGTGGGAGATATTCGCGAGTGAGCCGGGCTACCATGCCGAGGGGTGAGGGACAAGCCAAGCGAATTTGCTAGGGAAATTCGTAAGTGACTCGGATAACCCTGCCGAGGGGCAAGGGACAAGCCAAGTGAATTAGTCGGAAAAATTTGCGAGGGACTTGGACTACCCCGTTGAGGGGCGACGAACGAGACAAACGAATTTGCGGGAAAAATTCGCGAGTGACCCGGATTACCACGCCGAAGGGCGGGAGGAACGAGCCAAGAGAATTTTAAGGGGAAATTTGTCAGTGCAGTGGATAACCCCGCCCAGGGGAAATGGACGAGCCAAGCGAATTTGTGGGGAAAATTCGCTAGAGACTTAGATTACCACGCCAAGGGGTAAGGGAAGAGCCGGACGAATTTGCAGGAGAAATTCACGAGGGACCCGGATAACCCTGCCGAGGGACGAGGGACGTGCCAAGCAAATTTGTGGGAGAAACCCCCAAGTGACCCGGATTACCACTCCCACAGGCGATAAATGAGTCAAGCAAATTTGTTAGGAAAATTTGCGTGGGACCCGGATAACCACAATGAGGGGCGAGGTACGGGCCAAGCAAATTCGTGGCAGAAATCCATATGTGACCCGAATGACCATGCCGAGGGTCGAGGGACTAGCCAAGAAAAATTGTGGGAAAAATTCGCGAGTGGTCCGGATAACCCCGAAGAAGGGCGCGGGAGGAGCTAAGCAATTTATGGGGGAAATTTTTCGGTGACCAGGATTTCTGCGCCAAGAAGTGAGGGACGAGCTGGTCAAATTTGCCAGAGAATTTCGCGAGTGACCTGAATTACCACTCCGAGGGACAAGGGATGAGCCAAGCGAATTTGTGGGAGAAATTCATGAGCGACCTAGATGATCATGCCAATGGTTAAAGGACTAGCCAAGCGAATTTGCGGGGCCAATTCGCGAGTGACCCGGATAAGTCCACCGATGGGAGCCGAGCGAATTTGTGAAAAAATTTGCGAGTGACCCGGATAACCACGCCAAGGGGTGAGGGATAAGCCCAACAAATTTTTGAAAGAGAGATGAGGGTGTTGAATTTTGTCCTAACGTGCTTTTGCGATTATTAAGGGCCTGTCACGTGACTTTTGGGGCTATCGAGTTGTCATGTGACTTTGCAGTTATCGAGAAGTCTCCTTCTGCTCTATATATTTGCCTCCCCTTCTCATTTTCACAATAACTTTTTTCTGCAAATAGAGCTTCTCTCTCTAGAACTTTGACCTACTCCTCCGGCGGTGTTTCCGATTGTTTCCTATAATTTCAATACCGAGGTAAATTATCAATCTGACCAAGTCTAGGAAATGGTATGGCGACTCAGACTAAACCTCAGGTAGAAGTGAGTCACCCTCGTAGGTTGCGTCTCAATCGTCTTCGGCGTCGACAGAATTCGAGAGGTCATGGAGACCAGAGTTCGATGTAGGGGAGAGCTCAACCCCGGTCGTCATTCCCTCTGGCGACCAGTCGGAGGAGGAAGTCGAAGGGGTACCTTCGAGCCAATAAGGGGAGGATTCATCCTCCGACAGCGTGGTGGCTATCCCCTCCCGGGGCTCTGCAACCTTTGAGGAGAAAGGAGACGTTTGTTTACCCACCAGACACCTCATACGAGCCGGTGGAATACAATTTGGAGGGGGGGTGTGGAATGTCCATTTCTTACGCGGTCCGTTACAGAGTGCAACCTTTGTCACCAGGTCGGCCGAAGATTGAGGCGAACAAGATGGCTAACACCTTGGTGGGGACTGACCTTCTTCAGATTCGGAACACTTTTCACATTCCTCGAGAGTACGACCTTCTCATTCTGAATCTGGGGATCCGTCCGACTAATAATCACTCCAAGTTGTTCAGCATGTTCCCTCTAGATGTGTTCTTCTGAGGCCTTCGCCTCCCCATGCACTCGTTCCACAAGGAGGTTCTAAATTGAGGCTCAATTGGTCAGCTTTCAAATATTCTTACAGAGAGAACAGCATGAACCATATCCAGTAACATCGTGACAAATCCTAAGCATCATGCCAAAGCAATAACACTAAGAAGCAGAAGAACAATTAAGCAGCCACAAGCACAAACTGCAGAATAAAATGTGGTTGAAAAACAAGATGAGTTTGAGCCAATTTTGGAGGAACAAATAGAGCAGGTGGCCAGCCACCATTCTAAGAAGATTAAAGGAGCTTCAAACCCCACGATTTCCAGAGAATTCTATTCTCAAACTTATCCTAATTCACCTTATGATCCACCTATTCCTTTTCCGCAAAGACTTAAAAAGAATAATCTAAAAAATCAATTCTATAAATTTTTAAGTATTTTAAAGAAATTGCTTATTAATATTCCTCTTATTGAAGCTTTGGAACAAATGCCTAAATATGCTAAATTTCTGAAGGATATTTTATCAAACAAATGGAAGTTGGAGGAGCATGAAACAGTTATGCTAACAAAATAGAGTAGTGCAATTTTACAAAAGAAGTTATCTCATAAACTAAAAGATCCAGGGAGTTCTACAATTTCTTGCACTATTAGAAATTCTTATTTTGATAAAGCTTTATGTGATTTAGAAGCAAGTATTAATCTTATGCCTTTTTTGATTTTCAGGAAACTTGGTATTGGAGAAGTAAAGCTTACTACAGTTTCTTTGCAATTGGGGGACAGATGTATCAAGTACCCAAAAGGTATAATTGAAGATGTTTTGGTAAAGGTAGACAAGTTCATATTTCCAGCTAATTTCATAGTACATGACACGGAGGAAGATGAACAAACTCCGTTGACTTTGGGGCAACCTTTTCTAGCTACTGGGAGAGCTTTGATTGATGTCCAATAAGAAAAACTTATTTTAAGAGTTAAGGATCAGCAAGTAACTTTTGATGTTTTTAAATCCATGGAGTTTCCTGCCGAAGTTCACTCGTGTTTTTAAGTTAGTGAAATTGATTTAATTGCGGGCGAGATACATAGTGCTGAAGTTGAAAAGTTACCTGTAAAAGTGTAACAAATTCTGCAACTCTAAAATCTGAGAAAGAAAATATTTTGGAATATGATTCGTTTAGAAGCTGCACCATCTATTTATCTTTCTTCTCAGATAAAATTTAAAGAGGTGGGGATATTAAAGACTCCATCTTCAAGAAAGAAAGGACTGAAATTTGAGTTGATGTCATTTACTTTGTAGGATGCACAGAAAAAATCAAATCCACACATGAAGAGAAGTATTAGAAAAGATGTTCTTATGTTATTGGATCGTGGCATCACATAACCATCTCAGCTACCACGTCCAGCTGGAAACTTAAAACTTAGCGATTCTTGGGAGGCAACCCGAGTTTTCTTTTTACTGCCATTAGAATTACTTTTTCTTTTAATTTACTTTAATTTAATTTTTGATTTTATTTTATAGGATTGCATAAATTTGGGGGTCTCCGAGTGGGGTTATTTTTCTAGATGTGCTTTGATGGTTATTTTTAGGTATGCTGGAGTCTGGATCTGGAAAAGTGTTTCAATGAGCGATCGAAGAAAATTGTCTTCGTTTCCATTGCAAAAAAAAATTTAAAAATAAAAATAAATCATGGGATTTGGATATCTACAACTCCAGATATCACCAAAATAATGAATGTTACTCATCCAGAATTTTAACATGAATCAGGGGAGAAATTCTGAACTTTTCTCATTATTTTTCTTTTTTCCTTTTCTTTACCCATTGAGGACAATGTGATATTCAAGTTTGGGGGAAGGGGTACAAATTTATATATATATTTGAAAAGTAAAAAACAAAAAAATGACTTCAATTAAGATTACCATTACACTTTTGAAATCTTTATTGTGCTAAAGCATTGAAACATTTTTCTTTTTTTAGGATAGGCAAATCTATATAATAAAACACAAAGAAAGCTATCAAGTGGCTCTCATTCAATTCCCCCCAAAATCAAAGGCTCAGATCTAACCTCACAAAACACATTTTCCTTCTAAAACTCAAATTCAAATCCCACCCAAAACAACTCATTTATTTATCTCTCTCTTTCTCTCTCTCTCTCTATATATATCTATCTATCTATCTATATATATATATATACTAGATTTTCCCGTGGACACGTGCCTACGGCACGTTTTCAGAACGATACAAAACACGAGAAGCCCTATAAACAGTAAAACAACAATTATGTAGCACAAGTTTGAATAGTTAGACAATAATTAGTTGTAAATAAAAGTCCATGTTTCCATTAGGATATGTTAAAAAATAATTATAAATGGGAGTGTAAAATTTAACTTCGTAGAACTTTAAGTGTGGAAAATGATGAAATTTAATTGTTGAAGAGATATTTGCTATTTTCAATATAACATGTACAATAAAAAAAACATAAAAATTTTGAAAATTTACAAACCTAAAACCTTAAAATCTAAATTTCTAAGTAAATAAAGAAAGAATGGGAGAGAGAAAGAGAGAAATATGAAAAAGTGAAGAGAGAAGAGAGTGATAGTAATAAAGTAATTAGTTTTTTAGTTTTGGGGAGGAAAATTTGATTTTGGGGTTTGAAATTTTGGAAGGAAAAATGTGTTTTGTGAGGATAGATCTGGGTCTTTGATTTTGGGGGGATTGAAGGTAAGCCACTTGATAGCTTTCTTTGTATTTTATTATATAGATATGGAAACATGGACTTTTATTTACAACTAATTATTGTCATACTATTCAAACTTCAGCTATATAATTGTTGATTTACTGTTTACAAGACTTTTCATATGTTGTATCGTTTTGAAGTCGTGTCGTAGGCACGTAGCCACGGGCAAATCTAGTATCTTATAAAGTATGATTAAGCATACTTATTTTTTTTAGAATTATTGAAGTTCAAAATTTCTTACAAAATTGTGAGAGTCATGAGATTATACATAAAAGAGAAGTGTGATGCTTTTTCTTGAGATTATCTTCATCGATCTAGTCCTAAACAGGGTTTAAGTAAATAGATTAATAGTGATTAAACAAGAATGAATAAAGTTTTATCAACTCCAATGTTTTGAGTTGCTTAATAACTAGGGGTATTCATCACCAATGTTTACTTTCACGTCAAACGGCAACTTGAAATATGAGTATGCAAAGCACTCTAAGTGTGTGACTTGTTGAGTAACCGGATAAATTCATCACAAATATTTGTATTCGCATCAAAAGGCAAGTGACAACTTAGAGAGAGGGAAAAAAACTCTAGTTCACTACTCGGTTTGTAGTAGTGAGAAGGGGGTGATCACAGATGGAGTTGTTACATCATAAAATCTTTTGGTGTGATGAGATGAACCTAATTATGATTACTATCCATTTATTTTATGGTTATACTTTTTGTTTGATGACAAACAAAATCTTAAGTTTGGGGGTTCTTGATGCGTTTAATTTTTATATAATTTCTATTACTCTTTTATGCATTAAAAGTTGCAAGTTCTCATTTATTTCTTTAAAATTTAACTTATTTTTACTTATTTTTATTTATTTGTTTGAGCTTGTAGAAATAAGATGGATAAGTACAAAATGTGAGCTTTTTGGTGAAATCAAGGAGAAAATAAGGATACAGATTTCAAAATTTAAAATTGATTCTATGTGAAGATATCTTAAAAATTTGAGCACTCAATTGTGCGTTTTTACAAATTGGTCGGTAGAAGAACCAATAAAAAATATTATGGTCAACTAGGGGGTGAAATGAAATTGTGTAATAAAAAATTAAAAAAAAAGAAAAGAAAGAAAGAGTACGGATGAAATTGATTTTGAATTAGAGTTAGTTGGTTAATTAATTAAAAGATTAATCTTAATATTGATATTTTAATTAATTAATTAATTTATCTAATCCTAAAACCTAGGGTTCATCTGTAAAAGAAGGTGGCGGCTCTGATTCCGACGGGGGATAAAACTAGAGAAAAAGAAAAAAAAAAAAGAAAGAAAAGAAGTGGGTAGCTCTGGAAGTGCGGGAAGAGAGAGAAATACGGTGGCACTGATTTCGAGGCTAGGGAAGAAGAAAAAAGAAAGAGAAAGAAAGTGACAACTTCAAAATTTCGGCTTCCAACAACAACTAATTCTTTATTCTCTCTTCTAATTTTTATTTTTTATTATGCAATCCAAAAATATGTTTGTTAGTTGCAAAATTATAATGAACTAATTTTATTTTTCTAGGGCTTCGATGTAGCCTAGTTTTGAAAACACGATTCTAACTTCATGTTATTTTATTCTTCTATTTTTTCATGATTGTGTGTTTAATTTTTATTTTTAATGCTTACAATTGTTTGGCAAACTATTTTATGATTTATTGAAACATGGAGAGACCGAGAGCTAATTTGTAATTTAGAATTATAGAATTAAACGCCATTGATTGAGCAAAATTAGAGATAATTTACTGCCATTAATATGACTATAAAGAAATCCATAGAACTTAATGAGTCTTCAATTAATTAAATTTACAAAGAGATGTGGCAAACTGTTAGCTGGAGATATGTTTGGTGTTGTTCGAAAGAAAACATTGAATAAATAGAGAATTTTAGTCTACAATTTGGAAAAATACAATTTCTAGTTGCTTGGAATTATGAATTGTATGAGATTAACTATGTGAAAGTCAAGAACCTATAACTAGTTTTGCTATTAACAAACCACAAAATTTCAAATTTCATTCTTTTTAATTAATTTAGTTCTTTCATTTAGTTTAATTTAGTTTGATTGTTATTTTTATCAAATTTTCGATTTTCCAAATAATAGTTAATCTAGTAAATTTTGGTACTCAATAAAATAATTAGCCTTGTGGTCTTCGACACTCTTTTCATTTAAACTATACTACTTGTTGCAATTTTGTACACTTGCAAATTATCCCATCACCTTGTCATTTGGAAGACTGCGCACAGACAACAATTTGGAGAAGGGCTCCTAGTATATCCGTGGACATAATCTTTTCAAGCAATTTTATTCAAGTTTTTTTCAACAATTTGGAGAAGCGTTCCTAGTAAATCCGTGGACATAATCTTTTCAAGCAATTTTATTCAAGTTTTTTTCAATGACGATACCACATTCACTTGTGTTTGGCTATGTTACCAGATTCTAAGCTTATTGGAATGAATTAAGTCATCTACTGAAACAGGCACAGATACACATGAAACTTTATATTGCTCCGAACCTACAAAATCAATGAGCCCTCTTCCCCCTCCTCCCCTCTCCCTCCCAAGGCTTTCTGTCACCCCTTCTCCTTTGCTCTTCACAGTCTCCCCATGGATATCCTCGAACTTGAGATGTGTGGGTGTGGGCCAACAGAGGTGGTCCAATCCTTGAATCAACCCGTAGCCTCCCTTCCCGTTGCTCCTATTCTTTCGGATGCCTCCCCCTCCAATGCCCCTAGCCTACCTGCTCCAGTATCCCCTCCTCAGTCTACTCTTCCCCAACCCTGTCCTACTCCAAATGGTCACCACAGCAGCCCCCGAAAGCACCACAGTAGATCGTCACCTCACAAGCAAATGAGGGATGAGCTCAGATCTTACGCTCCTTCTCAGATCAGATATCATAGAGATCTTCATCGACGGGCAATTTTTGACTTTCGCCAGCATCATCATCGCTCAACCTCTGTGCCTAGGGGATGGGCTCCTAAAGGGGGTCCTCTTACAGGCCGGGCGTATCGTTAAAAAAAAACCCTGAAAACGGGCTCCTAAAGGGGGTCCTCTTACAGGCTGGGCCTGTCGTTAAATAAAACCCTGAAAATCGATGTCCCTCTCTCACCCCACCACCGATGGTGGATCGGGGAGAAACTTATGGGGGCTAATCCATTGCAGTGAACAATGGTCGTACCCCCTCTCATCTCAATGAGCAAATGCCCCTCCAAAAACACAATCAACAATTTCCTCAAAAAAAAAAAAACAAAAAAACAACACAATCAACAACTCCCCACACAACCACCACAACCAAAATCTGTCAGCAATTGAAGCACTCTCGCATTCTGGTGGAACAAGCATATATGATTGTTCCCCTCCGCCCGCTGCTAGCGCCCCAGTCGGGGTCCAGCCTCGCAAACCAGGTCTCTACCTACAACTGAAACTATATTGGATCATACTACAGCAGCTGGTGATCAGTGGGTAAGAGTGGAGAACAAACATACCAGAAGAACAAGTAAGAAGGTAACTTCCAGTGGCACCACCAATACC
Organism: Hemerocallis citrina; assembly: GCA_017893485.1. Taxonomy (NCBI): domain Eukaryota; kingdom Viridiplantae; phylum Streptophyta; class Magnoliopsida; order Asparagales; family Asphodelaceae; genus Hemerocallis; species Hemerocallis citrina. The sequence continues at coordinate 201,431,084 of CM030362.1, forward strand.
TTCAGGAAAGGAAAAAGAAGCATATTCCGTGCTTTAACTGTGGTGATCTTGGCCATATTCGGGCATATTGTACATAAGAAATTCGATGCTTCAAATGCCTGAAATGGGTTATATGTCATATGCTTGTACCAATTTTGCATCTAATTCCTTAAATGAGAATAGAGAAGTGCGTAGGGGCGGTCACCGGAGAATTCTACTACCATCAAAATGATTAATAGTCTATCTATTGTCAAGCGGAAAGAGGAATGGCTCCGTAAATGGAATGGATTCACTAGAATTAAATCTAGTAGACCATCAGAGAATCACTTCTTGGATCATTTCCTGGAAGCTCTTAACTCTCGATGGCCAATGAGGGGTCAACGAGAATGGGTTGTTAAGAAAATTTCCACCTTCAATTTCTTATTTCTTTCCCCTCGCCAGAGAAAGTTGGTGATGTTATCTCTATGGGGGTTGTTGATTTTGGATTGTTCACTGCTAGTTTTTCAGAATGGACTCCACATTTTGGTGGAGAATTACCACAAAAGGATTCATACTGGATTTGGATACAAAGTCCCCTCTTCACTATTGGGGGAAGGAATCTATTCAAGAAAATATCATGGAATTCAGTACTGTGGTGGAATTAGATCCTAAAACAGTGAAGCGTTCAGAGTTAATTTCAGCTAGGGTTCTCATACGAAGCCCTATTATTGACCTAATGCCTCGATTTGCCAAGTTTTACACTTACGGTGAAGATTATTTGAATCGCTTCGCCTTAGAAGAAGCAGTGCCGAATGCAAAGGTCTGACCAGTGATCAAATCTAAACCAACTGCCCTTAATTCTCCTAGAGATGGTGTAACACCCCGAATTCCAAAATACAACTGAATTCGAGTTCCACAGGATCTTTACACTTCTTTCGTACAATTTTACAAGAAAATAAAAACTTTTCTTTTAACAGAATTATATTACACTTGTACATTATCACAGCGGAAGCAATATTACAATAAATTACATGAAACAACATTTAAAATAGTCTTGCGCAGCATGCATACTTCAATTGTGTCAATCATCTTTACCCTGCATATAAAACTGTGGGCGCGTCAGTTCATTCAACTGACGAAATATTATACACGGCCATCCTCTCTATGCCGAAAATAGTATAACGATTCTCATTTCTTAACAAACACAAACTTGTTACAAACAAAGCTAAAGGGGACTATCCTATTGATGTCGTGTTGTGAATGTGCACTTAGTCCTTAATGCATTTATTTATATTATATGACACTAATGTGCACTTGTTCAGAGTTTATGCAGCCCATACTACATAGGTCCGAGGGCAAGCCCTTAACTGTTCTACATCTTGTAGGGTTCAATCCCTCGCCAAGACTTAATCTACTGTGTAACTACGATAAGTATCCTAGATATTTTCTGACCTACGAACTCATGTCTAGGCGCCCTGGAGGGAATCCCAACGCACTGTCACATGACTCATCATGCAGGCATCCAGTGGTAATTCAGCTCCTACCATAGACATGACACCACCCGCAGTCGTTAAACACCCAACGAGCGTCGCCACCTCGACGGTACTCTGGAGCAGTATCCACGCCCTATCATGACTCATCATGGGACATCTTGTGAATACTCTCACGTTGCCAATCCAATGGCCCTCATACTCAATGTTTTTCTCTTACTTTCATCACGTCTTCAATATGTATCTAATCCTTAATTTAATTGAATCATGAATAAAATCAATCTCTTAGAATGTAGCACTTCCACTATACTGGTCTTATTCATTTAATTTCACATGACCCAACCTTGGTCTTCTCATTTCAAAATATCATTTCACAATTCTTTCTTTACCGGTATAAGGCTTGGCTATATCCTAATTCTCAATTTTAACTCATAATTACAATGTCATACTCAAAAGATCTTTTTATGATTAATCACAGTTTATTTTTCAAAAGCATAGTACTCATGTATTCATATCTTTCATAATTCATCACAATCTATAATTCAATTTCACGTGCAATCCATATGCATGCGTCAATTTCAATTATTAATCACCAATAATTTATGTGTTCCACACATCTATTATTTACATATCAAATCTTACTACAAACACATTTTTATAATTCCCTTTAATCACACGCGTCACAACTTTCAAAAATTTCACTTTTATAACCCAAAATCTTCATTTATTTTTCTTTGTTTAAAAAGTAATTCAATTTCAAAAATGAGTCCTTTTATTGCAAAAATACCAATTTCTTATTCACACTTCTTCAAAAGTTGTATAAATATTTCCTAATAAGTTCCAATAATTTTTCAGAATTTAATCCATAATTTTTCTGATTTTTATTCTATTTTAAAAGTCCATTTTAATTCAAAATCTCAAAAAAACATTTTTTCCCTAAACTCCAAACCCACCAAGATTCGAACCAGCGACCAGCGGTGAGGCAGACAGCGCACATGACCAAAGCGCCACAGCCGCCCATCGATTTAACTAGGGATTATAAGCCTTATGTGTTCTGTTTTCGGCAATTTGGATTTTTTTAAACAAAACAACAAAATAAAACGCAGCTTCGGGGTATCGAACTTGAGACCTCCGACTACTGTAGCGAACCCAAGTCTCTTCCGAGCAGTTGGTCTAAGTGGACATATCAATTGGAAGGTATAAAAAATAAGTTTTGATCTTAATTCTCTGTTCAAGCTATATATACTTTAAAAATTTCTCAAAAACACGTTTGTCTCTTTTTCTCCTCTTTTGAAAACAAAAATGTCCAAAAATAAAATACATGTAATTTAACAGTAGCCAGTATATTTAAAGGTATTTTCCCCTCTTTTAAAACATGTATTTAGCCTTAATTTGCATTTTATGAACACTATTTCGACATTTGAAAACTAATACGTAATTGTTCATAATTAAAGATGATTTCACACATAATTTACTACTGTGATGCTTGCTTACACATTGATAGCTAGAATATTTTTAGAGCACAAAAATTAACTTTATAAGTGAGTAAAGACTTCCATTTTATTAATTAGTCTACACATAATACATTCATTTATTCGTATGCAAAAGGACATTCTTTTTCATTTATTCAAATCTTTCACATAATAAATATCGCAATAGGGAATTTCATTACATCTATTAACAATCAATTCAATCAATTCAACTTTAACACACTAATCTACTTCGGCGTTTTTTAATCAATAAGCATGGTTCAATTTCTTACTAGCGAATTTTACATAATTGCAATTTAAACATAATCAACATGCATTCTAATGTTTATAACAATGAGAACATATACTTTTACTCATAGTTAATAAATTTAGTAATCAAACAACATGCATTTTCTAATTATCAATTCTCTTCTAATTAGGCGAGCATGCATTTCATTTCAACTAGTAGTTTATAATAACAATTCAATTTCATTCCCTAGCACGATTTCTACTGTAGAAGTCATGAGAAACACGCACCTTTTGAACAAAACCAATTAAGAAAGTCTCCTAGAGCCACCTAGAATGCGAGAGAGTGCCTCCTCCTCCTAGATCGCGATGCAACGAACTCCTTCCCTTGCCGAACGAATCCTCAAAAAGTCTAAAGGTGCATCAGTAGAGTCGTACCAGTCGACTGAGACCCTATACAGTCGACTGGTCTACTGAATAATTGTTTGTAAAGTGTCTCAGTTTCTCGTCGGGACAGACGACTTATGATTTCTTTAAGTCGACTATAGTGTTTGAAATGTTTCTTGAGAATTATTGGTAATTGTCTCGGGTAAGTCGACTGATGGAATATTAAGTCGACTTATAGCACTTGTTATAATCTTGGATATTGGTTCTCGGGGCAGTCGACTTACTACAGTACAAGTCGACTGGTGATGATGAGTTTTTCAGATTCTTGAGTGTTCTTTCAAGTCTTTAGTCTTTGTAGATGGATAGAATCTGCGGTGTTGGGAGTTACTATTAGTGACTGATCACCGAATATCCGATCTATGTTATCTTTAGTCTTGCTCCTTGCCAAAAAAAACCGAGAGCTCCAAGTAGAGAATGGCCGGCCTCCAATGGGGGTACACACATACACTCACACTCACACACTAATATATATCTCATATATAATGCTCTCTTCTTTCAATAGATTATTAATGTAGAAAACAAGTATGAAATGGGGGTATTTATACTAATTTTAGAATTGACTGGAGGGCTAGGATTGGTTGGATAGTTATAGAATGGAGGGCTAGGATAGGAGAGGAAGTTGTAGCAACTACCCATGTACAAAGTAACCACCCATGAACACACACCCACACTCTCCATCTCTCCTAGAACATCCCGGCCCCAAAGAGTGTGCATTGCACACTACGTGCATTGCACGTGCCACCTAGTACCCCCATTTAGAAGTTTGTACAATTTAATTAATCAAAATGTTCACCATTTGTCTCTACATGACAAGTGTGACCATTTAATTGATTTATTAAATTTGTGGGCTTCACAATTAGTGGGCTTAGGTTTGTGGGCCAAGACAATAAATTAATAATTTATTAAAGTGGGCTCAAACAAATAAAATAGTGTTTTAGGCTTTAGAAATAGGCTTTTAGAAAAAATAAAGGAAAATAATTGTTCATACTAAAAATGAAATTTTATATATAAAATAAATAAATAATATACACATGAAATTTGCACGTGCACAACACGTGAAAAATAATATTTTTATTAAAATGAAAGTTTAGGGTATTACAACACTCCCTCCTTAGAATAGTTCCGTCCCCGGAACTACAATTAAAGAACAAGAAAAACAAAACACAATAAGAAAATACAATCAAGCAAAAAGCTCAGGATGATCTTTCATCATCCTCTCCTCAAATTCCCAAGTAGCCTCTTCAACCAACTGGTTTCTCCAGACTACCTTGACCATCGGTATCATCTTATTCCTCAAGACTTTCTCCTGACGATCAACAATCTCAACTGGAAGCTCAATGTAACTCAAATCTAACTACAAACCCTCTGGCACTTCGGGCAAATGATGACTTGGATCTGGAATGTAGCCTCTCAGCATAGACACATGAAAGACATTGTGCACCTGAGATAACTCTTCCGGTAACTCAAGCCGGTAAGCAGCTTTCCCGATCCTTTTCAATATCTTATACGGGTCTATGAACCTCGGGGCTAACTTTCCACCCTTGCCAAAACGGATCACACCTTTACTAGGTGATACCTTTAGAAAGACAAAGTCACCAACCTCAAACTCAAGGTCCCTTCTCCGGTTGTCTGCATAGCTCTTCTGCCTACTCTGAGCATCCACCAACCTCTTCCTGATCAGATCAATCTTTTCAGATGTCTGCTGCACAATCTCAGGCCCAAACATCTGACGCTCCCCAACTTCAAACCAATAGACAGGCGTCCTGCACTTCCTACCATATAGAGCTTCGTACGGCATCATCCCAATGCTAGTCTGAAAACTGTTGTTGTAGGCAAACTCCACCAAAGATAAATGCCTATACCAACTGCCTCCAAAGTCTAGTACACAACACCAAAGCATATCCTCAAGAATATGGTTGACTCTCTCGGTCTGCTCATCGGTGTGGGGATGAAAAGCAGTGCTGAAATCTGTCTTGGTACCCAAAGCTGTCTAAAGACTCCTCCAGAAATGCGAAGTAAACCGCGCATCTCGATCAAACACAATGGTCAATGGAACACCATGAAGCCTGATGATCTCACCAACATACATCTCAGCCAACTTGTCCATCGAAGTAATGAGTTTCATCGCCAAGAAGTGAGCGGACTTGGTCAGTCGATCGACTATGACTTAAATTGCATCATTGCCTTTAGAACTCTTAGGAAAACCCGTGATGAAATTCATAGTGATGTTATCCCACTTCCATTCCAGAATAGGTAACGATTGCAATAGACCTCCGGGTTTCTAATTCTCGGTTTTGACTTGTTGATAAATCTCACACCTCGACACAAATTCAGCCACATCACGCTTCAAACCTGACCACCAGAAATGCTGTTTAATGTCCTTGTACATCTTGGTACTCTCAGGATGTACTGACAAAAGAGTAGCATGTGCCTCCTGAAGAATACTTTCTTTCAAGTTCGACTGATCCGGAACACACAGCCTCTCTCCAAACCACAGTACTTCGCTCCTGATTTGAAATCCGGGCAACTTGCCAACACCAACCTGCTCCTTCATCTTCTGAATCTCTGCATCTTCCTTCTGACTTGCAATAATCCTTCCATTCAGTATCGGTTGATGCCTCAACTGAGCTAAAGATGATCCAAAGCCGTGCAGAACAACTTCAATACCAGCCCGATCCAACTCCTCTGTCAGCTACCTCTGAGTCGTAATCAAACTCGCCAGATTGCTCTTGCGGCTAAGTGAATCAGCAACAACATTAGCCTTCCCAGGGTGATACTTAATCTCCGGACGAATGTCCTCAAGTACCTCCAGCCATCACCTTTGCCTCAGGTTCTAATCCTTCTGCTGATAGATGTACTTCAAGCTTTTATGGTCTGTGTACATGTTCAGCTTCTCACCATACACATAGTGTCTCCATTGTTTTAAACCGAAGATAATCGCAGCCAACTCTAGATCATGAATCGGACAACCAAGCCCACGATGTGAAGCATCGCTATAGACATCATATTCAACACCTGCTCTAGGAAAAGCCAAAATGAGTACAGTAGTCAGCCTCTCTTTTAACTCCTGAAAGCTTGCCTCGCACTGTTCGGTCCACTTGAAGTTCACATTCTTCTTGGTCAGACCAGTGAGCGGTATGGCTATCTGAGCATAGCCCTGGATGAATCTCCTGCAGTATCCAGTTAACCCAAGAAAACTCTTGATTTCCTTCACTGTAGTAGGCCTTGCCCAATCTCTCACTGTCTCTATCTTCTAAGGATCAGTTGCCACTCCCTCCTTAGAAAGTATGTGACCTAGGAATGACACTTCAGATTTCCAAAAATCACACTTGGATAACTTGGCATACAACTCATGCTCCTGAAGCTTCCTCAAAACTATTGCCAGATGCTCCGTGTGCTCCTCCTCCGATTTGGAGTACACGAGAATATCGTCAATAAACACCACGACGAAAGAATCAATTAACGGCCTCAGAACTCTGTTCATCATGTCCATGAAGATTGCAGGCGCATTCGTCACTCCAAATGGCATAACTAAGAATTCGTAATGCCCGTGTCGAGTTCTAAATGCAGTTTTATGCACGTCTTCAGCTTTCACTCGAACTTGATGATATCCTGATCGAAGATCTATTTTGGAGAAAACAGCTGCTCCTTGTAGACGATCGAACAAATCATCAATTCGTGAAATTAGATACTTATTCTGAACAGTGACCTTATTCAGCTCTCGGTAATCGATGCACATCCTCATCGAACCATCCTTCTTCTTTACCAAAAGCACCAGCGCTCCCCAAGGTGACGCACTCAGTTGAATAAATCCTTTCTCCAACAGTTCCTCAATCTGCCGTTTGATCTCATCTTGCTTCACAGGCGCCATTCTGTATGGTGTCTTAGAAATAGGTGCACTCCATGGCTGAATAGTGATGCTGAACTCCACATCACGATACAGGGGTAACCCAGGCAAATCTTCCAAGAACAAAGTCGGATAATCCCGAACCACAGGAATCTGCTGCACCTCTACAGAAATCCCTCCCTTCTGGCTGATAGCAGCAACCAAATCTGAACATCTCCTCTTCTCTTGGAAAGTGACTTCAGGTCCACCTGAAGCCTTCACTGTTACTGTCTTGGTCTTGCACTCGATGTTCGCACTGTACACCGACATCCAATCAATGCCAGTGATAACATCGACTCTCAAAACATTCAGCTCGATCAAATCGATCCTGAAAATTCGATCTCCAATCACGATCTCGTGGTCAGCATAGTATCGATCAGTGGTTAAAGTCTCCCCTGACGGAGTAGCTACTGCTAAAATCTTGCCTAGAAATATCTTCGGTTCGACTCCCAGAACTTTAGCAAATTTAGGTGATACAAAAGTATGAGAGGACCCAGTATCGAACAAAACAACAACTTTCTTTCCATTCAAAATAAGTTCTCCTGTTACATAACATACACTTATCATACAACAGTTCGCTAATTTACGGGAAAAAGAAAACAACAGAAAACACTCCTAAACATCCTTCTTCGTACCAGTGATGATGTGATCCACCTCATCAGCGTCAGCTTCAGTCAAGGCAAATACTCGTCCCTGCTGGTCCGGCTTCTTCCCGGTCTGCTGAGTTGGTCCATTGCGGACGACATCCTACAGTTTGGGGCAATGAAACTTGTAGTGGCCTGTCTCTCCACAGTTGAAACAAGTCACTGGAGGTCTCGCCCAAGTATTTCCGGGTCTTCCTGCCACTTGAACAGCATTCGCACCCGGAGTCTTGAACCTTTGAGCCGGTGGCTGTCCCCTGACATTGCCAGCAACTGCGGGCCTCTTTCCCGCATTCCAGTTGTTCCTCCAATTCTGAACAGCATGGAACTGCTCCATATCCGCCTCCGTGGCTGCCGCTCGTTTGACCAGCTTGTCAAACCTCCTGATACTGAGGGGTATCATCCTGGATCTCAGACTTGGCCTCAACCCATGCTCGAACTTACGAGCCTTCTTCGCCTCATCCATCACCAATTGGGAGCATACCTTGAGAGCTGAGTGAATCTTGTCTCATACTCCCTAACCGACATGCCACCCTGCTGCAGCGACAGAAACTCCATGGCCTTCTTCTCCTAGACGTCTGAGGGAAAATAATGACTGCGGAATTCCTCCAAAAATTCCTCCCAGCCAAGAACCAAGCCTCCCATCATCCGCTTCATCGACTGCTACCATACAGCCGCATCCTTTTCGAATTCTAGAGTCGCCAACTTCACCTTGCTGCTCTCCGGGGTCTCCAAGACTTCGAAGATAGTCTCTACCTGCCGGATCCAATTGTCAGCCATGTCAGGGTCTGACTTCTCCTCAAACACCGGTGGTTTCATCCATTTAAATAATTCCACGAGTTTGATTGCTTCGGGTACTAGATTTGCAGGCACCCTTCCCTGATTGTGATTCATGGCAACGGCATTGAGTATCTGATAGACCCTCGCTAGCTCCGTTTCCAAGTCCAGACCTTCACCATTTCGAGCTCGTCTTCAAGCCATATTCTGATGCAAAAGATCCATCAAAATTTGAAGTGTAAAACATGAATTTTAAATCAACTTTTCATTTTATTGAATTTCAAACTTTATACATTCGAATTTAAAATATTTCTAACATCTAAATGAAAGCAGTAGACGATACAACGGTCTAACTCCTACGGTTCCTCTTGGCTTCACGAAGCTCTTCCCGTAGTTCCTCCACTTCCTCCTTCAGTACATCAGTCATATTTTTTCTCTTCTCGAGTTCCCAAACATGATGACTGAGAACTGCAAAATCATCCTTGCGCTTTGCCAACTGAGCCTCCAATAGTCCGACTCTCTCCTGCAGAGTCTCTACCTACCTCTGAAGAGACACAATGAGATTTTCCGGAACTGGTTCTTCTTCGTCAGAAGAATCATCAGATGAATCCAGAGGTGGAGTGATCTCTCGGGACTCAGGCCATTCCTCTTCCACTTGTTCGGGATCTTCCTCATCTGAATCAGCTTGTCCAGGGTAGTAATCTTCCTCAATGATGTGCCAATTATCATCTCCAGCTGGGTCAAAGTGGTCTGCCATCTTAAAAATAGAGAGAAAGAAGCAGCATAAATCATAGAGCAACACAAATGTAAGTGACTTACATTTAAATCTCTAGACTAAACACACACTCTAATGTCCACTTATAGGGTGTCGTTCCTTATAAAGTTGTACTACTTAGAAGCGTGCTCTGATACCACTCTGTAACACCCCGAATTCCTAAATACAACTGAATTTGAGTTCCACAGGATCTTTACACTTCTTTCGTACAATTTTACAAGGAAATAAAACCTTTTCTTTTATCAGAGTTACATTACACGTGTACATTATCACAGCGGAAGCAATATTACAGTAAATTACATGAAACAATATTTAAAATAGTCTTGCGCAGCATGCATACTTCAATTGTGTCAATCATTTTTACCCTGCATATAAAACTGTGGGCGCGTCAGTTCATTCAACTGACAAAATATTATACACGGCCATCCTTTCTATGCCGGAAACAGTATAACGATTCTTATTTCTTAACAAACACAAACTTTTCACAAACAAAGCTAAAGGGGACTATCCTATTGATGTCGTGTTGTGAATGTGCACTTAGTCCTTAATCCATTTATTTATATTATATGACACTAACGCGCACCTGTTCAGAGTCTATGCAGCCCATATTATATAGGTCTGAGGGCTTGGTCCGAGGGCAAGCCCTTAACCGTTCTTCATCTTGTAAGGTTCAATCCCTTTCCATGACTTAATCTACTACTGTAACTACGGTAAGTATCCTAGATGTTTTCTGACCTACGAACTCATGTCTAGGCACCGTGAAGAGAATCCCAATGCACTGTCACATGACTCATCATGCAGGCATCCTGTGGTAATTCAGTTCCTACCATAGACATGACACACCACCCGTAGTCGTCAAACACCCCATGAGCATTGCCACCGCGACGGTACTCTAGAGCAGTATCCATGCCCAATCATAACTCATCATGGGACATCCTGTGAATCCTCTCACGCTGCCAATCCAATGGCCCTCATACTCAATAATTTTCTCTTACTTTCATCACGTCTTCACTATGTATCTAATCATTAATTTAATTGAATCATGAATAAAATCAATCTCTTAGAATGTAGCACTTCCACTATACCGGTCTTATTCATTTAATTTCATATGACCCAACCATGGTCTTCTCATTTCAAAATATCATTTCACAATTCTTTCTTCGCCGGTATAAGGCTTGGCTATACCCTAATTCTCAATTTCAACTCATAATTTCAATGTCATACTCATAAGATCTTTTCATGATTAATTACAGTTCATGTTTCAAAAGCATAGTACTCATGTATTCATATCTTTCATAATTCATCACAATCTATAATTCAATTTCACGTGCAATCCATATCCAAGCGTCAATTTCAAATAATAATCACCAATAATTTATGTGTTCAACACATCTATTATTCACATATCAAAACTTACTACAAACACATTTTTATAATTCCCATTAATCACACGCGTCACAACTTTCAAAAATTCCTCTTTTATAACCCAAAATCTTCATTTATTTTTATTTGTTTAAAAAGTAATTCAATTTCAAAAATGAGTCCTTTTATTGCAAAAATACCAATTTCTTATTCACACTTCTTCAAAAGTTGCATAAATATTTCCTAATAAGTTCCAATAACTTTTCAGAATTTAATCCATAATTTTTCTGATTTTTATTCTATTTTAAAAGTCCATTTTAATTCAAAATCTAAAAAAAAACATTTTTTTCCCTAAACTCCAAACCCACCAGGTATGACACTAACGCGCACTTGTTCAGAGTCTATGCAGCCCATACTATATAGGTCTGAGGGCTTGGTCCGAGGGCAAGCCCTTAACCGTTCTTCATCTTATAAGGTTCAATCCCTTTCCATGACTTAATCTACTACTGTAACTACGGTATGTATCCTAGATGTTTTCTGACCTACGAACTCATGTCTAGGCACCGTGGAGAGAATCCCAATGTACTGTCACATGACTCATCATGCAGGCATCCTGTGGTAATTCAGTTCTTACCATAGACATGACACCACCCGTAGTCGTCAAACACCCCACGAGCATCGCCACCGCGACGGTACTCTAGAGTAGTATCCATGCCCAATCATGACTCATCATGGGACATCCTGTGAATCCTCTCACGCTGCCAATCCAATGGCCCTCATACTCAATAATTTTCTCTTACTTTCATCACGTCTTCACTATGTATCTAATCATTAATTTAACTGAATCATGAATAAAATCAATCTCTTAGAATGTAGCACTTCCACTATACCGGTCTTATTCATTTAATTTCATATGACCCAACCATGGTCTTCTCATTTCAAAATATCATTTCACAATTCTTTCTTCGCCGGTATAAGGCTTGGCTATACCCTAATTCTCAATTTCAACTCATAATTACAATGTCATACTCATAAGATCTTTTCATGATTAATTACAGTTCATGTTTCAAAAGCATAGTACTCATGTATTCATATCTTTCATAATTCATCACAATCTATAATTCAATTTCACATGCAATCCATATCCAAGCGTCAATTTCAAATAATAATCACCAATAATTTATGTGTTCAACACATCTATTATTCACATATCAAAACTTACTACAAACACATTTTTATAATTCCAATTAATCACACGCGTCACAACTTTCAAAAATTCCTCTTTTATAACCCAAAATCTTCATTTATTTTTATTTGTTTAAAAAGTAATTCAATTTCAAAAATGAGTCCTTTTATTGCAAAAATACCAATTTCTTATTCACACTTCTTCAAAAGTGGTATAAATATTTCCTAATAAGTTCCAATAATTTTTCAGAATTTAATTCATAATTTTTCTGATTTTTATTCTATTTTAAAAGTCCATTTTAATTCAAAATCTCAAAAAAACATTTTTTTTCCTAAACTCCAAACCCACCAAGATTCGAACCAGCGACCAGCGGTGAGGCAGACAGCGCACATGACCAAAGCGCCACAGCCGCCCATCGATTTAACTAGGGATTATAAGCCTTATGTGTTCTGTTTTCGGCAATTTGGATTTTTTTTAAACAAAACAACAAAATAAAACGCAGCTTCGGGGTATCGAACTTGAGACCTCTGACTACTGTAGTGAACCCAAGTCTCTTCCGACCAGTTGGTCTAAGTGGACATTACAATTGGAAGGTATAAAAAATAAGTTTTGATCTTAATTCTCTGTTCAAGCTATATATACTTTAAAAATTTCTCAAAAACGAGTTTGTCTCTTTTTCTCCTCTTTTGAAAACAAAAATGTCCAGAAATAAAATACATTTAATTTAACAATAGCCCGTATATTTAAAGGTATTTTTTCCTCTTTTAAAACATGTATTTTGCCTTAGTTTGCATTTTATGAACACTATTTTGACATTTGAAAACTAATACGTAATTGTTCATAATTAAAGATGATTTCACACATAATTTACTACTGTGATGCTTGCTTACACATTGATAGCTAAAATATTTTTAGCGCACAAAAATTAACTTTATAAGTGAGTAAAGACTTCCATTTTATTAATTAGTCTACACATAATACATTCATTTATTCGTATGCAAAAGGACATTCTTTTTCATTTATTCAAATCTTTCACATGATAAATATCGCAATAGAGAATTTCATTACATCTATTAACAATCAATTCAATCAATTCAACTTTAACACACTAATCTACTTTGGCATTTTTTAATCAATAAGCATGGTTCAATTTCTTACTAGCGAATTTCACATAATTGCAATTTAAACATAATCAACATGCATTCTAATGTTTATAACAATGAGAACATATACTTTTACTCATAGTTAATAAATTTAGTAATCAAACAACACGCATTTTCTAATTATCAATTCTCTTCTAATTAGGCGAGCATGCATTTCATTTCAACTAGTAATTTATAATAACAATTCAATTTCATTTCTTAGCATGATTTCTACTCTAGAAGTCATGAGAAACACCCACCTTTTGAAGAAAACCAATTAAGAAAATCCCCTAGAGCCTCCTAGAATGCGAGAGAGTGCCTCCTCCTCCTAGATCATGGTGCAACGAACTCCTTCCCTTGCTCCTTGCCAAAAAAACTGAAAGCTCCAAGTAGAGAATGGCCGGCCTCCAATGGGGGTACACACACACACTCACACTCACACACTAATATATATCTCCTATATAATGATCTCTTCTTTCAATAGATTATTAATGTAGAAAACAAGTATGAAGGGAGGGTATTTATACTAATTTTAGAATAGATTGGAGGGCTAGGATTGGCTGGATAGTTATAGAATGGAGGGCTAGGATAGGAGAGAAAGTTGTAGCAACTACCCATGCACAAAGTAACCACCCATGCACACACACCCACACTCTCCATCTCTCCTAGAACATCCCGGTCCCAAAGAGTGTGCATCGCACACTACGTGCATTGTACGTGCCACCTAGTACTCCTATTTAGAAGTTTGTACAATTTAATTAATCAAAATGTTCACCATTTGGCTCTACATGACAAGTGTCACCATTTAGTTGATTTATTAAATTTGTGGGCTACACAATTAGTGGACTTAGGTTTGTGGGCCAAGACAATAAATTAATAATTTATTAAAGTGGGCTCAAACAAATAAAATAGTGTTTTAGGCTTTAGAAATAGGCTTTTAGAAAAAATAAAGAAAAATAATTGTTCATACTAAAAATAAAATTTTATATATAAAATAAATAAATAATATACACATGAAATTTTCACGTGCACAACACGTGAAAAACAATTTTTTTATTAAAATGAAAGTTTAGGGTATTACAGATGGTTTTACTTACAGACAAGTGGCCTCGCTGGAAATTGAGTGTTACACACCAATAGCTGCTGATAGCTATGAAGCTCAAGCTGGAAGAGAAGAGCACAGCTCACAAGTTCAAATGCATCTGATTGTATCTGTTCTTTTTGAATGTTGCGTTTTAGTCCTAAGTGCTAGGGGGTTTTTGTAAAATGTATTAATAACGGTTCATGTCTAATCTGAACCATTGGGTTAGAGTCAAGGGATGGTAGGGATTAATTGTAAGGGGGACCCATTCCATAACTGCCTTAACGACCAACTTCTTTTACGTGCTCAGTGCGTGTTAGTGTATAAAAGAGCAGCAGCTCATTTAGAGCACTATGTGTGTGATTGTGATTTCACTTCTCCTTCTTCTCGAGTGATTCTTGAATCTTGCCCTCATCTTCTCAAAACTATCATCTCCTACCTTCCCAGTTCTTGTAGACTTGGCCAAGAAAGGTCCCAAAGCTCCAGCCATGGCTTCAGTGATGGAAGATACCCATCAATTGGTATCAGAGCCTTCTGATCCCTTTGGGAATTCGATCGATGAAGATTAGATCCGTCAAGAACCAGTACCTCCAGATCCTAGAGGAGTGTTAGGGGGAGGCCCAGAATTGGATTGGCATCAACACCATCGAATCTTGGAGTCATGGATGAGTGGGGTTGAGCAGCAAATCAAGGAGTTGTCAAAGGAGATGTCGATGCAATCTTCATTATTGTTCGCTCAAATGCAACAAATGGCGAAGCAAATGAAGTCTCTAGCTGCAACAAACAGAGCAGAGATGGTAAGACTTAGCTCAGTTGGGCTAAATTTATCACCAAATTTTTCTCCCAATACATCAGGTAACCAAGATCTTGATCACCTTTCTATGGATGTGAATCTTGGATCAAATAAGGAGGGTAACAGAACTGAGGGAAAAAATTTAGAACAACTAATGATGAAAAAGTTTTTTCCGAAACCTCCTCAACTAGATGTGATTCCATTCTCTGGTACTAGGGATGTACTCAATTGGTTGTTTTTGGTCGAACACAATTTTGAGGTTTATCAGATTGCAGGTGATGAAAAAGTTAGAGTGGCTTACTTTTTCTTGAAAGAAGAAGCAATACAGTGGTGTTGGTGGTTTTTGAAAGTTAATGATGGCTTGGTTACATGGAAGCAATTTAGGGGTGGAATTTGTAATCGGTTTGGGTTAGGAATGTATGAAAATGCTGCCCGAACACTTTGTCGATTAGAACAAACAATTTCGGTGCTGGATTATCAAAGAAAATTTGAAAAACTCAATTGTTTGGTTGAAGGAGTGAGTGAATCCTATTTAGTCCAACAATTCATCAGTGGCCTCAAAATTGACATCCAACATGATGTACTAATGGCGGAACCACAGACTTTGAGTGAAGTTTTCAAAGTTTCCAGTAAATATGAAAAAAAAAGTGAAGCTTTGAAGGGGGTGAATAGGGGTAGTTTTAAACCCTATTTCAAAAATTCTTTTCAGCATGGTTCTAACCCTACTACAAATGAACAAATCACTCCTAAGAATCAGGCATCTGGGGGGCCTATTTTGAAGAAACTAACTCCTAACGAAGTTTGGGAGAGAAGGAAAAAGAATTTGTGTTTTCATTGCGATGAAAAATTCACACCAGGCCATATTTGTAAAACCAAAGTCTATATGTGCATTGAGGGGAATTGGGATTTATTTAGCATTCAAGAAGAGGATGTTTTGAATCAATTGATTGCTATGGATGAACCTTCACAAGGTGAGTGCAACCAAGATAATGTTGTTGCCTTGAACATAGCCACAAATACTGAGTGCTTGATTTTTAAAGGTAAGCTCAACGGACAGGTGGTACATGTCTTATTAGATAGTGGGGCAACTCATAACTATATTGATCCATATGTTGTTGAGAAGACAGGGTTACAATTGTCCATTGCACAGAAGTTTAATGTACGTGTAGCTGGTGGCAAAGAGGTTGAGGGCAGTGGCCTTTGCTCAGGGATAGAGATTGATTGTCAAGGGTATAAATTTACTGATGATTTTTTGGTTTTTCCCATTGGAGGTCATGATGTTGTCTTATGTGCGAAATGGATGAAACAAGTTAAGGAGGTGACTGTTGATATAGTGGATAAACAACTGATGTTTTTTCATAGCGGAAGAGAATGGAAATTGACAGGCTTGAGACCTAGCTCTAATCAGATTATGAGTGAAAAAGAAGTCAATAAGATGGCTTTGTTAACTCATAGGGGATTCATTTTGTATCTGATAGGTTCAGCTACTGAACAAAAAGTACAGACTGAATTGCCAAAGGGATGATTGAGTTGTTAAAGGAGTTTCAACCTGTGTTTGATGAACCCAAGGGATTGCCTCTGAGTAGAATAGCTGATCATCAAATTCCATTGATCCAAGGCTCAAAACCAGTGTGTATCAGACCATATTGACACTCTTTTGAACAAAAGAATGCCATTGAGGAATTGATAACTGATATGTTGCAACAAGGAGTAATTCGTCCAAGCACAAGTTCTTACTCTTCTCCGGTGGTTTTGGTTAAGAAACATGATGGATCGTGGTGGATGTGTGTGGATTATAGGACTCTAAATTAGCAAACAATCAAAGATAAGTATCCTATTCCTATAATTGATGATTTGCTAGATGAATTACATGGGTCTAAGTTTTTTACAAAGCTTGATCTAAGGTCAGGTTATCACCAAATTCGTATGCACAGTAATGATATACACAAGACTGCTTTTAGAACACAGTGGGCATTATGAATTTCTAGTAATGCCATTTGGTTTGAGCAACGCACCATCCACATTTCAAAGTTTAATGAATGATATATTTCTCCCACATCTAAGGAAGTTTGTTTTGGTATTCTTTGACGACATATTAGTTTTTAGTGCATCTTGGCAAGACCACTTAAGACATTTAAGAGTAGTGTTAAAGATTCTTCAAGACAACATACTCTTTGTTAAACGGTCTAAGTGTGAATTTGGACAACCGCAGGGGGAATACTTGGGCCAAGTAGTGTCAGAAGAGGGGATCTCCGTTGATGATAGTAAAGTAGCTGCAATAAGGGATTGGCCATTGCCAAAGAATGTGAAATCTTTGAGAGGTTTTTTGGAACTCACTGGATACTATAGGAAGTTCATATGTAACTATGGTACTATAGCTTCTCCATTGACTGAGTTAACCAAAAAAGATGGGTTCAAATGGTCTGAGAAAGCATCAATTGCATTTGAGAAACTAAAACAAGCTTTAATGTCTGCCCTAGTACTTCAATTACCAAATTTCATTGAAACTTTCATAGTAGAATGCGATGCTCGTAAAGAAGGAGTGGGGGCAGTTCTGTTGCAGAAGAAACACCCAATTGCATTTATCAGTCAAGCTTTGAAAGGAAGGAGTTTACACTTTTCTGCTTATGAAAAGAAAATGCTGGCGATTTTGCTTGCGGTGAAGTAATGGAAACAGTTTTTGTTTGGAAGAAAATTTGTAATAAGAACAGACCATCAACCTCTCAAATACCTATTGGATCAAAGGCTATCAACTGAAGCTCAACACTCTTGGTTGGTTAAGCTATATGGGTTTAACTTTGAAGTTGAATATAAAAAAGGGAAAGATATTGTTCCTGCTGATAGGTTGTCTCGAAGAGATATTGATTGTTTCTTACAGCAATTATCTATGTTAGTGACTGATTGGTCGAAGCAAGTAGTTCACATGACAGCTACTGACAATTATTTCAAAGATTTGGCATACAAACAGAATAACAAGCAAGGGAGTAAATTTGTTTATGACAAAGGGGTATGGTATAAAGTAGGAAAGGTAGTGATTAGCCCCACATCTTCTTTTTGTCAGTTGTTGATCCAAGAACATCATGACTCTCCTATTGGGGGTCATTGTGGCTATGATAGGACACTGCAGAGATTAAGAAGGTCCTTTTGGTGGAAGGGTATGAAGAAGGATGTTCA
This sequence comes from Hemerocallis citrina, assembly GCA_017893485.1. Lineage (NCBI taxonomy): Eukaryota > Viridiplantae > Streptophyta > Magnoliopsida > Asparagales > Asphodelaceae > Hemerocallis > Hemerocallis citrina. The sequence continues at coordinate 201,449,511 of CM030362.1, forward strand.
AGTCTATGTTAGAGAGTGTACAATATGTCAAGCAAATAAGTACATATGCCATGCACCTGCTGGATTGCTTTACCTGTGCCTGAAAATGTATGGGAACATGCGGCTATGGATTTCATAGAAGGATTGCCAATCAGTGCAAGTTATTCAGTAATTCTGGTGATAGTTGATCAGTTGACAAAATATGTGCATTTCTTTCCCATTCGACACCCATTCTCTACAAAAGATGTGTTGCAAATATTAACAGAAGGAGTTTTTAAGTTGTATGGAATGCCCATTTCCATTGTATGTGATAGGGGATCTGTGTTTACTAGCAGCTTGATGCAAGAGACAGTTAAAATGCTGGGTACAAAGTTAAAATTTTCAACCACTTATCATCCTCAGTCTGATGGCCAAACGGAGGTGGTGAATAGGTGTCTAGAGACTTATTTGAGATGCTTTTGCAACGTGAAGCCAAAGGAATGGAGTAAGTGTTTAATGTGGGCGGAATATTGGTACAATACCAATTGGCATGGAGCAACCAAGACAACTCCTTATCAGGCATTGTATGGAAAGAAACCTCCTAGTTTGGTTTCTTATATTCCTCATACCGCAAAATGTTTGCAGGTAGAAGAAGCTTTATTAGCTAGAGATGTTCAATTACAGCTGCTTAAAGATCATTTGGTTCTAGCTCAAGAACGCATGAAGAGGTTAGCTAATAAGAAGTGGGTAGAGAAAGAGTTTGAAATTGGGGATTTGGTTTATCTGAAGCTCCAGCCGTATCGTCAATCTAGCGTTGCTAAAAGGGCAATTCAAAAGCTATCCCCATTATACTATGGTCCTTATGCTGTAACTGCAAGGATAGGTAAAGTTGCGTATAAGTTGGACCTGCCTAATGATGCCAAAATTCATCCCGTCTTCCACATATCCCAACTGAAGAAGCATGTTGGTCCAGCAGTTCAAATTCAGAATAGTATACCTGCTATTGTTTCAAAATCACTATTAGAACCTGAGGACATAGTAGATAGGAGGTCGGTTGTGAAAGGGAACAAATTAATCTCTGAAGTTCTTATTAAATGGAAGCACCAGCCGATAGAAGAGGCAACCTGGGAGCCGTATTGGGATTTAGTGCAGCGCTTTCCTACATTCAACCTTGAGGCAAGGTCTTAAAGATTGGGGGGAGGAGTTGTTACACACCAATAGCTGCTGATAGCTATGAAGCTCAAGCTGGAAGAGAAGAGCACAGCTTACAAGTTCAAATGCATCTGATTGTATCTGTTCTTTTTGAATGTTGCGTTTCAGTCCTAAGTGCCAGGGGGTTTTTTGTAAAATGTATTAAAAACAGTTCATGTCTAATTTGAACCATTGGGTTAGAGTCAAGGGATGGTAGGGATTAATTGTAAGGGGGACCCATTCCATAACTACCTTAACGGCCAGCTTCTTTTACGTGCTCAGTGCGTGTTAGTGTATAAAAGAGCAGCAGCTCATTTAGAGCCTGTGTGTGTGATTGTGATTTCACTTCTCCTTCTTCTCTTGAGTGATTCTTGAATCTTGCCCTTATCTTCTCCAAACCATCATCTCCTACCTTCCGAGTTCTTGTAGACATGGCCAAGAAAGGTCCCAAAGCTCCAGCCATGGCTTTAGTGATGGAAGATACCCATCATCGAGACAGCAATTGATGGTTCCTATGAATTCGAAAGAGCCCATTGGGAGCTACTCAAAGTGGCTCGAGGTGAACGACGGGAGCATCATGCACCGGATACCAACCCCAGAATCCACATCAATTCTGATCTACCATTATATCACAACGACGATTTAGATCTACAGAGGAATAATAATCAAATGATGGCCTCATCGGATTCGGATCAACTCAACTCTGACCAGGCACATGGGAAGTGGGTACAAGAAAAATCTCAGACCAATGAGCAAAAGTGGATCAATAGGAGTTGCCATTTTGAGATCCTGAGTGTGGAAGGAGGTGACTATGTACGTTTGGATGGTAGCCCCAAGGAGAAAGATGATAACTTGGGTGCAAAGGCTTCACAAAAGAAGAGCAAAAAGGCACATAGGGACATGGTGGTACAGAGGGAACAGGTATCAGTTGTGGAGTTTTGCTCATATTGAGAAAGTCCAATTTGTAGGGAGTAGCAGAAATCGAGGTGTCAGGGCACAAATGGCTGACTGCGACTCCCAGAAGAGGAGAGGTAGGGGAGGAAGGAGAGCTTTCATCTTTTGAAAGCTCACAATTCGGGGAAGAGAGGGCAGTAACAAGCACTCTCATAGCATCTGTAGTCGTCTACTATATATGCTTATTATGCGTATTTTGGTAAAAAATTCACTGCAGTCGTCTGCTAAATATGCATAATATGCATATTCTGCTACAGGAGACTGCTATATATGAGAGAGGATATGAGAATTATGCATATATAAACGACGGAGCTCGAAATGCCGTCGCACAAAAAAAAAATTAATGGTCGGACGACACTTAAAGTGCCGTCCCTCCAAAAATAAATTAATTTCGTCATAAAAAAACCAAAAAAAACCCCACTTCTCTCGGATGCAACATGAAGTTGCATCCCAGGCCTCCTCAGTAGTTTTTTGTAACTTTTTGTAATTTTATGTAATTTTATGTAATTTTTGTAATTTTTTTGTAATTTTTTATAATTTTTTGTAATTTTTTTTGCACTTCAAGTACGATTTTTTCCCTCTGACGGCACTTCAAGTGCCGTCCCACCATTTAAAATATTTTTTTTCCTCTCCGACGCAAGGTCATGTTGCGTCCAACCGGATTTATCTATTTTTTCTCTCCGACACAATGTGAAGCTCCGTCTGTAGATTATTTTAATTTAAAATGATAAAATATAGCATTCTACGACTGCAGCGAAACGACACTTTGCTATATGCATTTATCTATTTATGCATTTTTTAACCATAATGACTGTGGATGCTCTTGCTCTAAGGAGGAAGATGAAAGGAAAAGAGGCGGCAAAGCTTCGGAGGTTGGGAGTCTCTAGAATCACGATGACCACGTGATGAGTTAGAGGCGTGAAGATAGAGGAAAGGGGATTTCTGATGAGTCAGAGGCGTGTGGGCTTAGGCTTCATTGTTCAAACAGGCCTATGAGTTGGTTTGAGACAGTGGTGAATTTATAAAATGGGCCGAGCTCTATTGGGTTGACTTCTTCTAACCTACTGGTAGAAAACTTGGAGCATGAAAAATTATGTTTTAATCTAGAAGACGACGAGCTCTGTGATTTTGATGTAGAATTTGTGGCAGATACACAGCAACTCCCTTTGACGGTGCCTACTCCAGATGTTGTTCTATCTACCCTTCCCGTGTCGTCGAGTGTTTCTCAAGTTGATTGCAATCAACAGAGAAATCCTATTGGTTTCAAGGTTCAAAAATCTGCTAAGAGGCTCATGGGGAATCTTTCGGAGATTTTCTAGAGATTTGCGGCTGCCGCCAAATCTGCTAAGATCCATAATGGAGGTAGGCGTTGTCATTTAGTTTCCATTTTTAATTTCATGTCTGATGATGGGGTCTTTAATCTTGCCGAAACCTGTGGTCTAGCGATAGGCAATATTGAGCGTCTTCTAGAGCTATGTTCTGGACTGAGCTTAGATCTATTCGACCACATTAGCATCACCCTTGGCTAGTAGGTGGTGACTTTAACATCACTAGATATGCATTCGAGCATAGGGATAATGGAGCTAGTGATGCTGATAGAGAGGAGTTCAATCAAGTTATCACTGACCTCGAACTGGTCGATATCCCAATTACTGATTGAATGTTTACATGGTCCAATATGCAACTTCCCCAATTATGGGAAGGCTAGATAGAGTGCTTGTCTCGTTGGATTGGGAAACCAAATTCCCTCTTGTTAGTGCCAAATCTCTCCCAAGGCCAACCTCAGATAGGGGTGGAAATAGACCAGGCCAGGCCAGGCTTTTTATTGAATAGCCTGGGCCTGTTTCACAAAAATTAGGCCCAAGCCTGGCCTATTACGTGTGATAGGCTTTTTCTGTAGGCTTGGCCTGGCCTTTTTAATAAATAGGCCTGGCCTATAAGCCTATTTAAGCCTACAAAACATATTTTAACAAATGAACACATTATCTCTATAATAAAACACATTATCTCTACAATAATTATTTTCTTGTTCAGTTGTTTGGTTCACAAGGGGAGGGAATGGATTTTATAATAAAATTACTTTTATACCCTTTTGCATATAATAAGAGCATGAAGTATCAAATTTTGTCAGCTCAGAACAATCAGAGACAGAGCATGAAGTATCAAATTTTGTAAGCTCAGAACTAACACAAACAGAGCATGACGTATCAAATTTTGTCTTCTGAGAACAAACAGAAACACATCATGAAGTATCAAAATTTGTTAGCTCAGAACAATCAGAAACACAGCATGAAGTATCAAATTTTGTAAGCTCAGAACAATCAGAGACAGAGCATGAAGTATCAAATTTTGTCAGCTCAGAACAATCAGAGACAGAGCATGAAGTATGAAATTTTGTAAGCTCAGAACTAACACAAACAGAGCATGAGGTATCAAATTTTGTATTCTCAGGACAAACAGAAACACATCATGAAGTATCCAGTGACTACAACATTAGAATGTGAAGATGAGGAGTTACTATCTCCAGTATCCTTTTCACCAGCTGCATTAGTGGTTGTCTCTTCTTTAGCCAATTCGACATACTCATCATACAACATTTGCAATGAAGTCATCACCTTATCCACATTCTCTTTAGCCATGCTTTCAGGTTTATATATCAAGGGAAAGCATATGTTAACGACATGAAATTTGCATCGTGGATCCAAAACACTAGCAATGGCCATCAAAATATTACATTGCCCCCAATATTTGTCAAACTTTGATTTCATTTGGGCTGCCATATTTCTCATGAATTCATCTTCATCATCTATTGCTTTATCAATTTCTCGTTTCACTCTCCAAACTTCAGGAAGATACAAATTAGCAGTAGGATACTCACTACCTAAAATGACAAGAGTGGCAAGATTGAATACCTCTAGAAATTGGCAGACTTTCTTGACCTTCTCCCAATCCTCAGTTGATGGCGCATAATCATAATGCGGCTCTCTTTCATTATAAGCTGGAAAAGCAATCTGAAACTTCAATGCAGTGGAAAGCATGTGAAATGTAGAATTCCATCTTGTTGGACAATCAATGATGAGCTTCGTTTCTTTCAAGTGCTTCTGTTCTAAGACATCACAAAAGGCCTTCAACCTTGAATCATTGTAATTAATGTATTTAACAGTTTCACGAACATTGTGAATGATATCCTTGATCTTACCGAGACCATCCTGCACCAACAAATTTAGTATATGCGCGCAACATCTAACATGAAACAAAGCACCATCAAGGACTAACTTACCATTAAGTGATATGATGTCCTTAAGAATTCTTAGGCAAGTGTCATTGTAAGAAGCATTATCAACAGTCACAGAAAATACTTTGTCCTCAATTCCCCAAGCTTTCAAACACTTAAAAATTGCATCTGCCACATCGATTCCACGTCTAAGAGCAGACACTTTCACAAAGCTTAAAACTCTCTTTGGAAGTTTCCAATTTGTATCAATGAAATGGCCAGTGATAACCATGTATTCAGTTACTTGGTGATTTGATTTCCACATGTCTGTAGTTAAACTAATCTTGTTCACACTTCTTAGAAAGGCCTTTAAACTTCTCTTCTCTGCCTCATATATTGCCAAACAATCATTTCTCACTGTTTTGCGCGAAACTTTTTCAAATTCTAAATTGGCATATTGGAAGCCCCACATCCATACTTGGTCTTCAACAATGCTAAAAGGGTACTCATGTATCATAATTACAGTAGCAATTATTTCCCTCATCTTTTCATTAGAATACCTGATACCAGGAACCAAAAATGGATTAACAGCAGACGTGGAAGGCCTAAATGGAATGATGGCTTGCTTCTTTGATGCAGCCATGTGCAACCTCCTTTGCAAGCAAACATCTAAATGTCTCTTTAGATGGCTAGTGCTAGCCCCTTTTCCACCAGTTGCATACTTTTCTTTACAATACTTGCAAACAGCTTTCAATCCTATTTTGGGGATGTCAACTTTATCAAAATCATTCCAAACAATTGATGTTTTTTGTCTTTTCTTCTTAATAACAACACCACCACCATCATCATTGTCTTCAATATTTTCAATATCAACTCTACTATTTTCTGCCCCACTGGATTCATTAGAAGGCAAAGTAGATGAAAGTGTTTCTTCATTCCCAAGTTGAGAAGACATAATTACACCTGAACAAATTAAGTTTTGCAAAGCCACATTATGTTCATGCAAAAGTTGAACAAAGAATAGCGAAATAAAAAGGAAAGTGGGAAAGGGCAAATAAAAAGAACAGAAAAAGAAAATGAAAGAACTCCTTGATCTTAACATTTTTCAGCAAACTGAGAACACTCCACTATAAGGGAAGACATTGTTATTATTAAATATATGTAATTGATGAGGAATTGCTAATGGTTGATGTTGGTATTTATAGACTTGTATATAAGTATTGAAAGATTGCACATTGTTTTGAAATATTTTAAGAAATAATATAGATCAATGTATTAAAACTGCCAAACCTCAAGCATCATTCATTTGGATTTTTCGCCTTGGGCCCTCACGAACTCAGGGCCGGCCCTGACCACACTCATATACTCCTCTTTTACGATCGAGAAGAGTTGCCATAATCAGTAGGGCTTTATTAAATTCATCTGCCTGAACGTACTATAAATATCGAAGCTAATCAGTAATGGCAAACCTCATACGGAGTACAAAGTATCTCGATCCTGAAAATATACAGAAATGGCAACTTTCTACTCTTATTTGGTCCAAAGCTAATCAGTGATCATTAACTTTTCAGAGATAATTTAAAGAAAAAGTAAAAGAAATATAAAGAAAGAAAGGGAAAAAAAAAGAAAAAAAAAGTGAAAGCTAGATTCGTACTTAGGCCCTAAAGTTGAATGCAAACATCGATATTAGATCTATCATCGATCTGCTAGCTTCCTGTGAAAGTAAATTAAGGAGAATTTAGACCATGTAAACTAAAGCAGGATTAGCACTATTTCTTTCCACACACGATTGTGATATTCTTTTGATTTCTCTAGATAGGGGAGGACAACTATTACTGAAAAGAAGTAGACAACTATCTAAATCTGAATTGATACTAGTACTTTGAAAAGCTGTAGCAAATCGGAAGCTTGAACTACTCTACCTTCGAAATATTGCGATGAAGGCGGCGGACGATGGCTCGGCTGGACGATGACGGTGGCTCGGCGGTGATGATGGTGAAGAAGGAGAAGTCAGAATCAGAAGAGAAGATATCAAGATGAACGAATGGGAAGAGAAAAATAAGAGTGGGGTGTTTTCTTTCAAGCGGCGGCTGGGATGGCAATAGGGAATGAAGATTAGGGTTTATGTTAGTAATGTATTTTTGTTTAAAATATATATTATCTATTGTATTATTTAATTAAGGCCCCATATTGATATACATTGTATATTAATATGGGCCTAAACAGGCCGGCCTGATAGGCTTTAAAGGCTTATTATTAAACCCAAGCCTGCTCTATTTAATTAAATAGGCCATTGAAAAAGCCTTAGCCTGGCCTCTTTGTTAAAAAGGCCGGGCTCTAAATAGGCCAGGCTGTAGGCCCCTGTCGGGTAGCCTGGCCATTTCCCACCCCTAACCTCAGACCATGTTCCCATCTTACTTGATTCTGGGGAGCGGCTTCCTAACACCCTGAAGAAATTCAGATTTGAGAAAGCATGGCTATGAATCTACTGCTTCCATCATCGAGTAATGGAAAACTGGGCACTACCCACTAAAGGTAATGAAGCGGTGGTGATTTGGTGCGAAAAGATCCGCAGGCTTTGGGCAAAACTGAGCAAGTGGAATCGAACACGTTTCGCAACTATTTGGAGAGCTAAGGATTCCATCCTTGAGGACATTGATGGTCTAGAGAGGATAGAGAAATCGAGAGACCTCTCTCAGACTGAACGTAATAGATTGTTAGCATTAAGGGAAGAATTATCCCAATTGTATAAATTGACAGAAATCAAGTGGCAACAGAGGTCCAGGATTACGTGGATCAAAGAGGGAGACGCAAATACGACATTCTTTTACCACATTGGCAATGCACGCCGAAAATCTAACATCATCTTGTATGTCCATACAGACTTAGGGGTGATCCAAGAAGAAAAGGAAATTCATCTTGCATTCAAATCTCACTTCAAAATAGGGGTGGCATTCGGGTTGGGCTGGCCCGGGACCGGCCCGGCCCGCCCAAACCCGGGCTTAACCGGGGCCAGACCGAAGCTACAGTGCGGTCTGGTTCGGTTAAGAAAATGACGAAAAAAGCCCGGTAACAGCCCGACCCGCCAGCGGCCTGGCCCGCACCAGTTCGGGACCGGGTTGAACCGATCCGGGCTGGCCCATTGGCCGACTGTTGCTGTTACCGTTGGAATTTTTTTTCCAGAATTTGTATTTAATAATTAGGGTTTTGAAAATTACCAAAATACCCCCCAACGGATTTATACTAGCTAGTTTTTTGGGGGGTATTTTGGGAAATTGAACATTTACATTTTCTATATATACAACCTCATCTCATTCAATTCTCTTCACAAATTCACTCAACTCTCTCTACTATCTCTCAACTTTCTCAACAAAAATCAACAACAATCAACAACATTCAACTACTTTCTTTCAAGATTCAACAATCAACAACATTCAACTACTCTCCTTCAAGATTCAACATCAACAACATTCAACTACTCTTTTTCAAGATTCAACAATCAACATCAATTAACAACATAAGCATCAACACTACAAGTCTCTTCACTCTCTCTACCTTCATTCTTCAACAAACAATCTACGCTCATACGGTATTTTCGTATTTTTATAATTTTTAGAATTCTAATTTTTTTTTGTTATCATTTATTTCTCATAATTAGATTGGGTTTTCTTGTTCTTCTTCTTCTTCTTTTTAGATTTTTTTTGGTAAATTGGCAAACATACATTAGAATAACAATTTTATAGTTGTTCTTTTATTTGCTTTGTAGAATAATTATCATAACATACACTACAATTAATTTTATAGTTGCTCTTTTATTTGCTTTGTAGAATAATTTTCATAACATATACTACAATTAATTTTAAAACATACACTACAATTAATTTTCATAACATACACTAGTTTATATGGCATCTAACCGATCCCGTGATAGACATAGTAGCCAAGAGTCCACTAGTAGTCGTCGCATTCCTATCATTCCTCTTCCATATGTAGATAGTGAGGAAACACTTTACAATTATGATACTATTCACGATATTCATGAAACACACACGGAACAAGTAGAAATAGAAGTAGAAGACATAGAACCACAACCATCGGAACAAGGCCCATCTCAATCCTATAAAACAAGAGGGATCAAATCCGAAGTGCACAAATTTTTTGACTTTGTTCCTTCACAAAATGATAAGAATATAGAATTAAAAATTTGTAAGAAGTGTCAAACACTATATAAGTTTAAACTAGGATTGGGAACGGGTACACTTCAACGAAACTTAAGTAGATGTCAACCCGAATTTTCTAAAGACATCCTCACACAACAAAAAATATACCCTAAGACCGGCCAAATAGGTAGTCATAGCTACGATCAAGATCTCGTTCGTAGAGAAATGGCTAAGTTAGTAATTAGCGATGAATTACCTTATTCATTTGGTGAAAGTAGGAATGTAGAGACTTTTTCACAAACCGCATTAAACCCCCATTATAAAAAAATTCCTAGGAATGTAGTAAAGGGTGATTGTAAATTAGTTTACAATGAGGCTAAGAATTTTTTAGTAGCAACACTTACGTCACGAAACACTAGAGTTTCTTTGACATCGGATGGGTGTGTATGAGTGAACGGCGTTCCAATGATGTGTGTAACATGTCATTGGATAGATTCCGATTTGCTACTTCAAAAGAGGATAATTTCATTCGGATTTGTTTGGTACCCACATAAGGGTAAGATAATTGCCACACACATCATGGAAGCATATAACAATTTTGGTATTTTTGATAAAGTTTTTGCTATTGGTTTTGATAATGCCTCTAATAATACTAAGGCAATTACTAGTTTGCCAATTACACTTAATCCTTTAGAACCGGAAATTTTTCATGTTAGGTGTACTTACCATATTTTAAATCTTTGTGTACAAGATGCACTTAAATATGGACACGATAAAATTGAAACAATGAGAAATTGTTTTCATTTTATTACGTTGAGTGGTCCAATATATCAAGTTTTTTATGATTGGTGTCAACTTAGGGTAATTGTATCTAAACGTTTTCCTAAAGATGTTAGACATCGTTGGAATTCAACTTTTGAATTATTAAGTATTGTTCTTCACTATCGTTTTAATCTTAGAAAATTTTGTATTGCAATGGTGTGCAAGATTGTATATTAGATGATGATTTTTGGTTTTTTACCGATAGTTTGTACAAATTTTTAGAACCTTTTAATGATGCTACTTTACAATTTTCAAAAACATATACATGTACATCTAGTGACATTTTACTTGCGATTGTCACTATGATGACAACAATTAAAGATTTGGTAAATGACGCTTTTATTGGAGAAATGGTTTATGCCACTTATATTAAAATTTTAAAATATTTTCATCCCCTTCCTATGTTATATTGTGTAGCTAGTGCAATGAATCCCATTATTAAGTTAGATGGCACCAAAAATCTAATTGAGATTTTTTATACTTATGCTCCACATGAAGAAATAAATAATTTTGACCATGTTGTTTTCATTACAAAATTTGAAAATGTTTTGAATAGTTTAGATGATAGTTACGATAGAATTTATTCATCTAACACTATACAAACACAAAATGTTAGTTCTTCTTCTTCTTCTATGTTATCAAAGGGAAAGGGTCTTGCCACTAGTAGTGTTTTAAATCTCTTAAAATCAAAAAAACAAAAAACCAATTCACCAAATGAGTTGAATTGGTATAATATACAACCTTCCATTGATGATGTAGTAGATGTGTTTTCTTTTTGAAAAACTAATGAATATATTTTTAGTATTCTTTCTCGCATGGTTAAAGATTTGCTAACGGTACCGGTATCAATCGTTGCATCGGAAAGTGGTTTTTCTCTTGGTGGCAGGATTATGAGCCCGAACAGGAATCGCTTGACGGCAAAGAATTTGGAGATGTTGGTATGCGCCAGAGATTGGATGAAAGCGGAAAAGAGGACTCAAGACTTACAAGAATCACAAAACGGATCAGCAAGTAGCGACGAGTGAAGAAATAGTAGAATTTAATTTGTATAATGTATTGTAAATAATTGGGAAAATTTAGGGGGATGAGATTCTATATTTAGGTTAAGTAGAAGTCCACAATAATAGTCCAATGCCTTCTCTTCAATCTAAATAGAGGTCATCTCGATCTCTAAATTCAAATAATTCCCTTGTTTTGTAATTTTATCTAATTTGTATGAAATTGTATTCATGAACTTGATTTTATTTAACATCATGTAATTTATCAAATTAATTAAAATTTGGTTTTAAATCTTTTATTATTAGTCCTTTGTAATTGTTATGAAATATTGAAATTAACATTTAATACTTGATCTTTTATATTCCTAAAAAAAATGCACTAATTTAACCGGCCCGGCTCGGTCCCCACCCTAGGGGCCGGGGGCCAGGTCTGGGCCAAGATTTTCGCAAAGAGGCCCGACCCGCATCTTGGGTGAGCCCGGCCCTTGTTGGCCTGGGACCGGGCAAAGTCCGGGTGGTCCCGGCCCGAATGCCACCCCTACATCAAAAATATTTTCAGTGGTAAAACCGATTTTAGGGTCCCGCTAAACAATGAATTCTAGCAGAACCAATCAGAGGGTATAGAGCAGGAGCTTAAATCCCTAGAATCTCCATTCTCGGAGGAAGAAGTAAAAGGGGTGGTTCTCCAGATGGGCTATAACAATTATTTTGGTATAGCAATATTGTGTATTTATATATATCTTAAGCTAATAGGCGTATCCCATCTCTCCTTTCTCTATTTTGAAATGGAGAAAGGATAGCAAAAGTAGGGACTAACACGTACTCAACACGTAAAGAAAATTAAAAAATAAAAACACATTCTCATTCTCTCCCCGTTCAAAACCCTTTGTCTTCCCCAACCCCCTTCCTCTTCTGTTCCCAATCTTCCCCAAGCCTCAACCTCCCAATCCCTCATCCTCGCCGCCTTGGAGATGAAGTTCCTGTGAGCTTAACTGACTTCATTCATTCTCCTAATGGGCAAGCTAAAGCAAACTCTCATCAGTTTCCACTCCAATCCCGGTCAATCTCTCTAATCCTTCCTTCTCCTTTTCCCCCCCAATCTGAAACCCTATTTTCATAGAATCTTTTTTATTATTCTATGGATCATTGAAACCCTAATTGTTGTAGCTAATTAGATGTTGTTTAATGGATTGATCTCTTTTTGATGACTAATCATGTGTGTTAAACAGATTAGATGTTGTTTAATGGATTGATCTCTTTTTGATGACTAATCCTATGTGTTAAATAGAGTATTCTACTTATGAACTTTAACTCGGAAAGGATATGAAAAGTCTTATCGATAATTTTTGTATCATTCTTTTTAATTGGATGAGGATGTTGGGTTGTGCTTATTATATTTCTTCCCCGCCTTACTACTTCAGTTTCAGGTGGAGCTTATAGCAATTTAATCTCAAATGTTGGTTTATGTCTTTCTTCACCATCAGTAGTGATATTGTTGTATGCACTGAATTTACCATGACTCTGAATTTACCATGACTTTGTAAGATATATATCATTCATAAGGGTTGATACTGTTGCATGTAATTTTTATCTTAAGTGGTATATAATTAGTTTATTCTAAGTTTTAAACTACTCAATTAACTCTAAAATCGAGCTCTACGTATATCAAGTACTGAAGTACCCAACCATTCATGATTCATTACTATCTCATCAAACCAGTCACATTTCACCATCTTACTATATTTCCAACCATTCTGGCAATGTATATCCTAATATCATCATACTAAAAACTGAAATAGAAGAAATCATTAACAAGACAGAGTAAGTAGTAAGTATGTATATGTAGAACCGGATTCAGATACGATACCTAACTCTGCATCTCCACTCACAGCATCACAAACACTGCGCCATGAACACCAACACCACCCCTGCCCACGAAACCATGCCGAACACCATCTCCACCACCATCACATTTGCACCCGACTTGAAGAAGAACCCAGCATCATACTTTGCACTCAAATTCCCATACTTGAAGAAGAGGGGGGTGTGGTTCATTTAGAAGGGGGTGATAGATGATGTTGGTTTGGGCGGGATTTGGATTGGGATGGGAATTTTTTAGGCATCATAATACTATATGAATAGTAGATGATAGATTGCTCAGGTATGGTAAAATATTTGGACTCTTTTGATTGGAAAATTTGATGTTAGGTTTACTCAATCTACATACATTTCGTTAATTTTTACCAGCAATTGTTCATTTTTTTGTTACGTTTACTCACAATCAGCCATTTTCATCATGAATTAATCCCCAACTGGGATTGTAGTAGTATGATTCCTGTCATGTATGCACAATCTCCACTTTTTGGCTGTAGATTTTGTATTTCGAATATAATAATTTGTGCAAATTGTCTGTACAACTTTGATGGGTTCTATGAGTTATGTTTAAATAAAAATATTAAACTTTCACATTTAGGTTTATGCAACTTCTGTTAGCAACTTATGTCTACATGCATTTCGTTAATTTTTACTAGCACTTGTTCATTGTTTTTGTTAGGTTTAGTCACAATCAGCCAATTTCATCATGAATTAATCCCTAATTCAAATTGTAGTAGCAAAGTTGGAATGCACGTGCATAGTGAATGTTGGTGATAAGTATAAACACTGATAAATTTAATAAATTGAGCGAACAATTTTTTTCCTGAGATAATTATATGTAAATTTCAATTAAATATAGTGTTTTATTGAGTATAAAGTGGTTGACTTTGTTTTCAACAGTAGGTCTGAACATTCAAAGATAGTGGGAGATTTTCAATTATATTGAGAGAAGTCAGACTCTTTCATTACATCAGATATGTTATATGCATTTTTATCTCCTATTATACTTTCTATTGAGTTAATCCCTATAGTTATTTATCTCAATATGTAATATTTCATTATATTTATATATATCTTAGGCTAATACAACTACCCTATCTCTCCTTTCTCTATTTTGAAATAGAAGAAGGAAAGCAAAAGTAGGAATTAACACGTGCAGTCCACATCAATTGCAAAATTAAAAAATTGTTATTCACCATCATTAACTGTAATGATATAATAAGTATTAGTTAAGACCCCTCTTTAAAATTTACCAAGATCATCATCATCACCGTCATATCAACGATCTCTTCAAAATTCTCATCTCCCAAAATCCCAAGATCGACGATGAGCTCGCCATCCCTCTCCTGGATCTAAAGGTAAATTTTATTCCAATCCTCCGATTATTTCTTCAACTCGCATTTTTATCTCTGAGATTCAAAAACTTTCTGAACATATATAATTCCGATTTCCTGAATTATAGGATTTTAATTTTTTGTTCATTTCAGTTAGGGCTAGAACGATGAGCTACAAGCAAAGCAAGGGGATTTTCGACGGCCTTCCAATTCCCGCAGATAAAGAGGCAAGCTTTGTTTCTTAAAAATTTTCTTTCTCGAATTTCTCTTGCTGTTTTCTTACCACTGAAATCGAGCAAGGTAGTGATGGAGAATTTGGTGGACAATTCGCAACTTTTCATTTAAGCTACTAATGGTCGTCTTAAAGTTATGATAATTAGGAGGCAATATTATATTAAACCACTTTTGGTTCAATATTTTTTTCTTTCTTTTTTTTTTAAAAAATAAAATAAATGAGAGAAAAAGTAGGAGGCAACCATCTCACTCTTTCTCCATCTAAATTTTGAATTAAAATCATATCTCTTAATCAAACTTTAAAAATCGTACAATATTATATAGATGTTATTAGATTAATTTTCAAAAAATATTTATTATTTTCTTACTTTTTTAAAAAATATTATTTACTGAATATAAATGATGTTATAATATACCTATTAACATAAATTAGTTGAATTTACGACATCTTTTCATTGCATGCATTTTTTAGCTTTAATAATATTTAATTGGATAACATTATAGTTTGACAGTGATTCTCTAAACCATCTGCTTATATGAGGATGATAATAAAAATTTCAGTAATTACGGTAGGGATGATATTCATAAACTTTTCTCAAATATCTCACTTTTTTTATAAGTCCCTCAAAACTATTTAGGTTGTACAATTTGCATAGGATAACACTAGTATGAATAGTATTGTATTATTTTACAACCATATTTTGCTAATAAAAATGTATTTGCATATATATTATTATAAATTGTATTTTTCCATACATACATAAGGATAATAATTAACCACATTACTGTATGTAATATTCATACATATATATGGATGACTAAGCAATTCTAGAGTTTCCTACTCTCATCCACACACACCCACTCTAAACATAACTCCAACCTGCCACTTGGCCGGCCAAACCCCCTCCCCCTCTCTATATATATGAGTGTGTGTATGAAGAAACCCTAATTCATTTTTCCTACTTCACTCCTTGATTCTATATTACTTCACTTCATACTACTCTTGTAATACTCTGGATTTTGATTTCCTAGATAGGTGGTGTGCATATGTGGAGAAATAGACTAGAGAAATGTACACTAGCATAATCATGGTACTCCACTCTACTTTGACTAGAAAGGTGATCTTGTATTAGGTTGTATGTCCCGAGCTTAGCGAGGATGTTAAGTGTTAGGGGGGGTGAATGTAATACCCCAGAGTTTGATTTCCTAGATAGGTGGTGTGCATATGTGGAATGAACACAAGGTGTTCAATGAAATGCCTAAATGAAGGGTGGCATGCACACCAGATGTTCGATGAAATGCATGAATGAAGTATCATGCACACAAGGTATTCGATGAAATGTTTGAATGAAAAAGTAGGAAGCAGTAGAAAATTTAGTCTCGCATAGGTAGTAAAATACCATAATCATGTGCATATAATAGGTTTCCCATGATCCAAGAGCACCTACAAAGCTATAACACTTTTAGTGAGGCTATACCCTGTGGTGGGGCCGTGGTTAAGCCAATATATGCACATGTTAATCCAAGATAGGCTCGAGACGTTACAAAAATTTAAAAGTGGTGTTCGGTTAGAGACACCAACTGAACCGTTTGCGGGAACAGTATGCAATAGCCCATTATCCTTCCAAAGATAATGGGTAGTTTTTGCTGCAATGTGAAACCAGCCTAACACGTTCCCCGCCACATTATGAGACATATGAGCTACGCCTTTGCCCAACACACATGAATCACTACACAACTTAGAACGGGCGGGCCAGCAAATTGCAAACCGAACCGAGGCCCATTACAAAACTAAACGTTCAAACCACCTCAGGGCCCCCCACTAGGGTTACAAACTCACGTCCCCACCACAGGCCACTGTCTCACAACAAGTGATATAGCTTTTAGGTACTCTTTGATCATAGGCTTCCTAATATATTCAGTTATTACTCACAACTTCCTACCAATATGGGACTAATAATTTCCACAACAATCACCTTCACATGCCAATCATGTGAGCTTCTAGTGCATGGCTGCCTGCATTTCCAACAAATGCTATCCTCTGGGCCCTATCTCCCACACAGACCATGCAGCCAACAATTCATCTCATGGCCCAATTAATAATCCACACACAAGCCCATAATACCACACTATAGGCCCACCATACCATATATATATATATATATATATATATATATATATATATATATATATATATATATATATATATATAGAGAGAGAGAGAGAGAGAGAGAGAGAGAGAGAGAGAGAGAGAGAGAGAGAGTCTCATTCCGCTGTGCACTAGGCCTCCATGTGCACTTGTATGCGCTCGACCTTCCCGCCTTCGTATTGACGACCTGAACCGTTCACATTGATCTATACATCTAAATTAGTTTAAATATGTAAAATTAAATCATTTGAAATTCATTTTCTCATCCATCATGTGACTATAAAAAACAACAATTTTCAGCCATATAATTTTGTAACACTTCAATGGATAGGCAAACGAATTTCAAATGATTTGATTATACACATTTAGACTAATGTAGATGTGTAGATCAATGTGAACGGTTCAGATCGCCAATACGAAGGCGGATAGGTCGAGTGCACACGGAGGCCTAGTGCACAACGGAAGGAAACTATATATATATATATGGCCCACTACAAACCAGGCCCACTCTAGAAATCCAGGGTGTTACAACTCTTCAATTCTACTTCACTCCACACCACTCTATTTGGCTATTTGGAGCAAAATCAAGCTAGGAGGAGGAAGACAAGCAAGTGAGGTGTTGTACTCTTCAATCATAAGGTGGGTGTTCTCCAACTCCTCTTGGTTTGTTAGATAGAAAAGTAGTATAGACTCTTTTCATGAATAGATTGTATGAAATTGTATGTATATATGTGAAGTCATGTCTCTTTGAATAAAAGTAATTTAGGGTTGAACTTTTTACAGAAATGTCTCATACATGCCTAGAACATCTCTACCAAATTTCATAATTTTTTGATACTATTTTCTATTTTAATAAAATCTGAAACCATTGTTGGTCAAGAAGAAAACAGAGCATTAGCCCTGTTTACTACTTCTATTTTAAAAAAATCATCTCTCTAGCTCTGAGGTATTTCAAGTTGAAATTTTTATATATGATAATTGTACGTGTCTAGAATATGCTCACCAAATTTTATGAATTTTGGACATTTTTTAGTATTTTAAATTATGGTTAGCAGTTTATTAGTTTCTGAAAATTTGTACATCTTTCAGTTATTGATCATTTTGGCCTCTTAAATGAAAAATTTTGAGAAAACGTCCAACTAAGAACATGTAGTAGATTCTTATATCTTTCTGTAAGCCTACGAAATCAAAAATCCAAGTAGCATACGAATTATAGTGATTTTTACAATAAACAAAAATTGCATGTCGACTTTTCAGCTTACTATTTTGATGTTATGGAAGTTGCCATAATCTTAGGGCTTCTAAATTGACTTAGAAATGCATGTTTTATGATTTCTAATTATGTCATGATGTGTAGATGAGATTGAGCACCAATTCATGATAAATTGTATGCGGTGAAGTTAATTGTCCTAGTCCATATAAGAAATTAGTTGCTATTTGCTCACTGATTAGGAGGTGATATTTAAGATGTTTGTTGTATGGTGTTGTGCTAGTGTATGGGGTTGAAATATACACAAGTGGTGATCTAAATTGTTGCCTATAATGAAATAAGATTTGGGATTCCACCCGGGCATGTTTCACCTTCGAAACGGATCCTGAAGGAACCCTAAATGGCATAAACTTTCATGATGTGCTTGCTGTTTGAATTTGTAAATCCACCGTTTTGGGTTCTTTTAAGCTCCTCTTTTGTAGAGACAACTTGTAGAGTATGACCCTATAATAGTGTGCTTATGTAGGGTCATTTGAATAAAGTTTGGAGACCCTACGCCTAGGTGGTTGATATTTGAATAGATGGGTAGAATATCATCTATTAGGACAAGCACTAGTTGGACGTGTACTCACCTGTCAAGTGGACACATGCGGTGTGACCTCAACCGTTAATTTCTGGGATCTAGTGATAAGAACGAAACACCGTCCTGTTGGAATCAGGAGATGGACCCTTATGAGTACGACTATGTTCTGAGTTATCCATACGAATAAGGAGCAAGAGTGTAACTCTGAGTCTCTTGGCAGAGTAGGGGAGGCCCCTACTGATTCTTTTTATGTTCATGGTAACTTTGGTAGGGGCGAAGTGGAGAAGGAACCACTGATCTAAGCGAACAGTGCAAATCACTGCCATTCGGAGTGGAAAGGACCATGGTCCGATTGTAGTAGCGAGGGTGGATCGCATAAACTGTTGACTCTACCAGTCACTAGATAAATGTCAGAAACAAGAAAGAGTACAAGAGTAGGATACATGGCGAGGGATTGAACCCTATCATCTGGAGCACACAAACTCGATTTGGGGAGTATGTAGTATGAGATGCATACGTTTCGAGATCAAGTTTTCATTATAGTAGGAGCATCATGTGCATTTGAGGTGTATATTAGAATCTAGGTCATGGCATACACTGACACCTATGGTTTGACTTCACATTTTTCTTTTCCATAAAATATTAGTTGTTGAGGATTTTGGGATTGCTGGTTTCATCAACATTTCATTAGTTGCATTCAACTGACGTGCCCATAGTTTGTTAGTTGCAGGATTACTGATTGTGGAGCTGGGGACTCGAGCTATGTGGAGCATCCAAGTCGAGGATAAAGATTTTATACAATGTATTTTATTTGTATAATTCGTGATGTAAATTATATTGTAAGACTACATTGTACATTATGATAATGTAATAAAAGGTTTAATTTCCTGTGATTATTCTTTGTTGTGGACTCATTTAAAGTAAGATTCTGGGTATGTGTCACGAGTGTCTGGTATGCGGAACTCGGGGCTCTACATGGGCAATGATAAAGCGCCCGGTCCTGATGGATTCCCGATAATATTTTATCAGACCTTCTGGGAGGAGATCAAAGATAATCTCATGGCGGTCATAAAAAATCTTACGCAAGGTGGAATTAATTATGCAGAGGCTGCTTAAATCTTAAGAAGGAAGAAGTCTATGGTGTGGGAGACTTTCGTCCTATCCGTCTCCTTAATTGCTCAGTCAAGATAATTACCAAGATCCTTACTAACATATTAAGCAAGTTGATAGATAAATTAATTATTAACGAACAAACCAATTTTTTTATGGGACATTGTATTCTTGACTGTGTAGCTACCGCAGAAGTGTAATACCCTGATTTTTCAATATATGAAAAATTATTTATTTTGCACGTAGTGTGCACGTGCAATATTTTGGTTGAATTAAATCTTATAATTATTTTATTATGATGTGTATAAATATTTAAATATGTGTTTCAAATTATTTTTATACAAAAACCTTTTTCTTTAAATGAATAGAAAGCCATATTTTTAAAGCCTTATCTTAAAGCCTTTTTCTTAAAGCCCAAAATGCATTTTATTTATTTTATTTTATTTTAACTATTTTGGCCCACAAAACTAAGCCCATGGATTAATTTATTTTAAAAAAAATTCTATTGTATCAAATGCACAATTTTTTGGGCCTAGTTGCTTGCACGTGCACTACACGTACACGTGCAATGCACATTTCTTTTGGTGGCCGGTTGCATTCTTTTGGGAGGGAAACCCAAATTTTTGAATGGAGATCATGGAGGTAGTTATGTAGATGTGGGTAGTTGTGGTAACTTCTACTCTCATCCTAGCCTTCCATCCTACAACCAACCAACTAATCCTAGCCCTCCATTCTACTTCATTTTTAGTATAAATACCCCCCCCCCCCCCCATGGCTATATTCATATGCAATTATATTTTCCCAAATCTATAGTCTAATTAGTAGTAGTTTGTGAGTTAAAAAGATTGAGTGGTGCGGGATTGCTTGCATTTTGCTTGGAGGAGAGGCCGGCATCATTCCAAGGAGAGGAGCTTTCGGTTGCTTGGTGGCTTGGAGCTTGTGCATCTCGTCGCAAAGGGCTTGTGTCGCTAAATTTGTTTAATTCTCTCCATACAAGGTGGGTAAAATTCTCCATATTTCTAAAGTAGAAATGCTTGCTAAATGAATGAATGACAGTGGGTTGATTTTCCTTATTATTGATGCTAGTATCATATTGAGAATGTTGCATGAAAAATACTAATAAGAGTACACTTCTAATTGGAGATTTGACCTATGAATTGATTGGAATGTGAATATGCAGTTATATGTGATTTGATTAGTAAGAATCTAAGTTGGTATGGATTAATTATAACCATGAATGAGTAATTGGCTAATAAAAGAGATTTGTGGCATCAATTGTTGAGAATTGTCGAGAAGGAATCTTTCGGGTAAGTCGACTTAGGACCTTGTAAGTCGACTTATATGCTCCTTTAAGTCGACTGATGCTGTTATAAGTCAACTTCTTGCTTAAATTATTTACTTAAAATCATAGATATTTTCCCTGGACTGTCGACTTACTATGATATAAGTCGACTGGTACTGATGCATTTTTATAAACTCGAATGTCCTACTCTTTTGAAAACACATGAGACTTTCTAAAGATAATTTGGGGAACTGTTGCATGGAATAGGATGTGATTTGGTAATAAAAGGTGTAATCAGAACTACGATTTTGATATGTGTATTTTTGGGTAACTATACCTTACAAAAGAACTAGAAATGAAGGAGAATAGTATTGTAAAGATTGAAGTGACATTATAGATGTATGAAAACATGAATTATGAATATTCGTTAGTACAACTCATTTGAGAATAGTGTGATAATCATGAAATGTGAATTATTCTTGTTGAAGAATAACGTGACAAAATAGAATGAAGGAATGATTTCTTAATTTGAGATTTTAACTGCTCAGTCGACTGGATGTGTGTAGCAGTCGACTGTATAGAACCTGAGACACTATATGATTGAACTCTGCAGAACAGGCGACTGTGTTGAACGACGGTCGACTGCCCTGTGAGTGATAATTGAAATTGGAATGCTGCGGAACAGCCGACTGGCCGTGTGCAGCAGTCGACTCTTCCGAATGTTATTAATGAACTGTATTTTGACTGGATAAGTCGACTGGTGGAGTTCCAAGTCGACTGTCCAGAGTGATTTTGATATATCTGAAATCTTATGGTTTACTTGTGGTAAAGATTGTGAATCTGGATATTGGTAAACTCCTTTATTTGCTATATGAATTTACATGAGATGAATCATAGTATTGAATTGAGAATTTACATGAGATGAATCATAGATATGAATTGAGAATTACATGAATATGAAAGCTAAGATCATGATTATGAAAAATGAACTCAAGAGCTGGAAATGCTCAGATTATGTTAGAATTTGTGAATTGGAATTGAAATGAAAGAGTAGCTAAGTCTCCCCCGGCAGTTGAAAAAGAAATTGAAATGAATATTGAAAAGAAAGACCAAGGTTGGTCATGTTGAAATGAATGAATAAGTCCGGTTTGGTGGAGAGGCTAACTCTAGAGCTTTGATTTGGTTCATGATTCTAATAAAAACTAAGGATTAGTACATAGTGGAGATGTGATGAAAGTAGGAGAAAAACACGAGTGAGAGCCATCGGATTGCGGCGGAGGGTATTCACAGGTTCTTCACGATGAGTCGTGACATGACGTGGATACGGCTCCAGGGTGCCGTGGCGGCGGAAAGTATTTCACAGGTTCTTCACGATGCGTCGTGACATGACGTGGATACTGTTCCAGGGTACCGTCCCTGTGGTGACACTTGTGGGATGTTTGGTGACTGCATGAGGATCGTGTGCCATGAAGGAGGCTGAATTGTCCATAGGTTCTTCACGATGCGTCGTGACATGACGTGGGATTCCCCTCCAGTTTCTGTACACGTGCTTGCACTCATAGATCATCTAAGACACTACCGTAGTTACAGTAGTAGATTAAGTCATGGCGAGGGATTGAACCCTACAAAGATGAAGAACGATTAAGAGACTTACCCTCGGACCTATGTAGTATGGGATGCATAGAATCCGAACAAGTGTGCATTAGTGTCATGTAACATAAATAATTGCATTAAGGATTAAGTGCACAATCACAACACGACATCAATAGGGTAGTCCCTTTAAATTGTAATGTGACAAGTTTGTGTTTGCTAAATATGGAAAATTAAGTTATACTATTTCCGGCATAGAGAGGATGGCCGTGTATAATGATCGTCGGTTAAATAAACTGACGTACCCACAGTCTTATATGCAGGTAAATGACATGTTAAAGAGGAATGGATGCTTAAAGATTATACCATGTTGTTGTACATTTATTTCATTGTTATATATTTTTACTTCCGCTGTGCAAAAGAAAGATGTAATTATGATGTAAACTCTGATGTATAATGAAAAGTTTTAATTTTCCTGTAAAATTGTACTAAAGAAAGTGAAAAGATCCTGTAGAACATCTCGAATTCAGTGTATTTGGGATTCGGGGCGTTACAAGAAGAAACCATACACCAATGTCATATCTCGAACGACAGAAGCTACTTGTTAAAACTAGATTTTGAGAAAACTTACGATTCGGTCGGTTAGGAGTGCCTTCTTGAAGCTCTTAAAGGCAGAGGTTTTGGGGACAGATTTTCAAATGGATTTGGCATTACCTTTCTACCAGCAGATCGGCTATACTGGTCAATAGAAAGGTAGGTAAGACATTCTCTTATAGAAGAGGTTTAAGATAGAGGATCCTCTATCCCCCCTCTTATTCATGATTGTCATAGAAGTTCTTAAAAGCATGATGGATAATGTAAACAGGCAGGTTGGATTACTTCAATGGCTAGGAATAGAAGCCGGCCTGGATGCTCAATCTTACAATATATCGACGATACTCTTCTATTCGGGAACAGAGATTTAGGGGAGATTATCACCTTCAAAGGAATATTGTATTGCTTTGAAGCTAGCTCGGATCTTAGGGTGAACTTCTATAAGAGCGCCCTCGTCCCTATTGCCTTGTCTAAAGAAGAAGCCCATGATCACGCTACCAGTCTAAATTGCAAGCTTGATAATTTTCCTATTAAGTACATGGGCCTACCTCTTCAGCCAGGTAAACTTAAGAAATCCGATTGGATGCCGATTATTGACCAAGATGAATCCAGGTTAGCAGGTTGGAAATGTAAGTCCCTTTCACTCGGGGGGGGGGGGGGGGGGGGGGGGGAGAGTTACCCTGGTTAACTCGGTATTGTCCAACCTAGTGACCTATTACTTGTCCTTTTAAGAATTCCCAAAATGGATCATTCAGAGGATCGACCGAATACGAAAAAAATTCCTCTGGAAAGGAACGGAGGCTAACATAGGGGGGCTACCATCTTATCAAGTAGGAGAAAGTTTGCATGAAGAAGAATCATGGTGGACTTGGTATCATTGACCTCACAGACATGAATATTGCCCTCCTAGGAAAATTGTGGTGGAAGGTTTTCCACCTGAATGGTGAAGGATGGCAAGAGTATGTTCAACCTTACCTTCTTGGTAAAGGGACGAGAAGACTTGGATTTCGGATGGGACCCAAAGTGTCATGGTTTTGGAAAGGAATTGCTAAAGCCCATGACTTGTTTCATAGTTGTGTCTCGTCCTTCATTGGCGATGGGAGGATGACTAGGTTATGGTGGGACAAATGGTGCGGAGATCACTTTCTCAGATATTTATTCCCTGATATTTTTGAACTAGCGTTCCAACCCAATATTACTATAGCCAAAACCTGGAAAAGAGGTGTCTGGCGACCCTCCTTCAAATTGCGCATCGACCCAAAATCCCAACTAAGACTTGGGGCCCTACAATCATTCATTATCCAATCTGGAGTCATTTGCTCTCAAGGACCCGATCGAAAAGCATGGGGGTTAGAGAAAAATGGTTCTTTCACAGTTCGCTCTCTATACAAACGTATCTACTTTAGAGGTTGTAGTCCGAAATGGGATACGATTATTTGGAAGGCCAAAGCTCCCCTAAAAATTAGAGTATTCATGTGGTTAGTTCTCAATGATGCGATTCTGACGAGAGAGAACTTGGTTAAAAGGCAACCAAACATCGATACTAACTATGGCTTTTGCAATGCACACATGGAATCGAAAACTCATCTTTTCTTAGATTGCCACATGAGTAAAGTCATTCTTTGCGAGGTCATGTTGGCCCTCGGAACATCGATTTATCCCCATGTTTATGAAGACCTTTGGATTATACCCACTTTTGCTGGTGAGAGACATGAGATGAGGGAAGCATGGTTTATTGCAATCGCCGTAACGACCTGAGTTCTATGGCTTGATAGAAATAACTTTTACTTTAGTGGAACTTGTAATAGTATTTCTAGTAATCTTACTCATATCATGCATCTTATTTCTTTTTGGGCTACAACTGCGGTGAGCCCAAGAGAGAGAGAGAGTCACCAGAGCATTCGAGGTGGCAAAGTACAATGATGAGGAGGTGGAGATTGGCCCTACCCTAGACTGACATGATGCTTCAATATTGCCAACCCTCCAGGGCGTTGTTGGAGGGACCTCTGGTTTCTTGTTGTACTAGTTTGATGCTTTTGTATGTTTCATTTTGTATTTTGTCCCACCCTCCTATGTCCTTTGGAGGATCTGCGTTTTATTTATGCCTGTAGTTCTTTTAGAATTGTCTCCAGTACTCTGAGTTTGTTTTATTAACTCCTTATTAATGAAACACTGTGACTATACTTCACATTTTCTTCAAAAAAACCAAAAAAAACAAAAAAAACCAAAAAAAAACAAAAACTTTATATTGCTCCGGTGCACAAGAGCGAAACCATGATATTTTCATATGGGAGGACAAGAAAATATAGATTCTAAGAATTGTGTCGCATCGGTAGTGTACATATTGAGATTATTCAAATTGTGTGCATACAAATGTGCATATAATCGGAACCTTCACACTCAGATACCTCGCCCTTAAGGCTTATGTTATACCTTGTCTTTTAGTTATTTTGGGTTCTATATTTGCAATCATAATCAATATCACTACAACGAGATCCGATACTACTAGTAAGAATCAGTAATGCTTATAACAGGAGAAAATGTTAAAGATCTAAAGATTTGCAAGGAACTCACAAGAATTACCAAAACTCAATTGACTGCATGCTTACAAAGCATCCACGAAACTAACCAGACACTTAGGCATTCAAATCATTTCATATACTACAATCAACAGAGAGCCTGCAAAACATCAAGAAAATCACACAAAGCATACAGATCAATTCAACAATGAACATGATTAGAAAAACATTAATTCACTCCAAATATAAACCCTACAGGATCTTCTGGTACGAATCTTTGCCCTTCCTATCATTCTGGACCTTGAACTTCCTCAAGCAATCCCCTCCAACCTCACCCAACTCCGCCACCATCCCCTCGAAAACCCTAATCTCCTCCCTATTCTCCAGCAACATCAACAGTACCCTACACCTAGCCAACTTCTTCAAACACCCTTCCTCCCAACATACTGCCCCAAAACAACCCTAACCACTCGGTCTCAGTGCTCACATTCCACCCCCACCGCAGCCGTATTCACCACAAAACTCACATCGCGCCCTTTCTTCTCCTTCAAGATAGCATCATTCGCCAAAGGACTGTACTCCATTCCTGCCGTTCTTGCCCTCCCTTCATGTAGAACCACCTTGGTATCCACCTCCTTGTTACTCCCAATGCCTTCCCTTCTTTCCACCCGTACCCCGCAAGTACCGCAACTCTGAAATCCTCCATGGACACCTCGACAAACTCGTCCATGCTCTAGGTAACCAGTTTCCGAGCAAATTAAGAAATATGGGATTGGCTTTGATGCTAATTGTTACGAACCTGGGAGAACTCACCTAAAGCTAGCTATTAGAATGAGGAAACCCAAGTTTATAACTACCTAACATTAGCTCCCCATTAATTGATGTGGGACTAAATGGAATCCTAACAAGATGATGAGTTTGGAGGAGGTGAGAGGTTGGGAGGAGTAGAAGACGGTGACATAGTGGGAGTTGGGGGCGGTGATGGTTGGAGGGCTGTCATCGGAGGGGGGGAGTGTTCTTAGATGAGGAAGAGAAGGAGAACTTCCCTCCTTTGGCATTGTTGTTGTTGATGGATAATGACATATTGCGGCGAGGGGAGGATGTAGAAAGAGAGAGCGGCGTCGAACGAGATTTTGACAGAGGAACCATTTTGGGCCCAGAAACGGGTCAAGCTTATATGAGCCGGAATACATGACGTGTCTTGTATATTGGTCTAAGCCCGACCCAATTTTTCTTTTGGCTTAAGAACTTGGACCCAAGTATGTATGGGACCTGAAGGACATGTCCAACCATACAAGAAACGTACATTACTACTTGGACTTTTTATGGAGCAAACCACCAACTAATATAACTTCAACAGCTATTCTAACTAAACGAGGGTGTTTAGCTAATGCAGATCTTTTAATCACCTCGATTTCAGACTGGGAGCTTCAAAACGCGGTGGAAGCTGATGCTAGAGGTCTTCTTAGAACACGTTTCTGAAATTT
Source organism: Hemerocallis citrina (assembly GCA_017893485.1). Classification (NCBI taxonomy): domain Eukaryota; kingdom Viridiplantae; phylum Streptophyta; class Magnoliopsida; order Asparagales; family Asphodelaceae; genus Hemerocallis; species Hemerocallis citrina. The sequence continues at coordinate 201,476,775 of CM030362.1, forward strand.
GGGTAGTATGAATTAATTTTGTATTTGCACTGCCTTTTCGATTAGGGGAAAAAAACATAACTTCTCATTGTTTATTTTAAACTATCCTATATTTAATCTAGACCATAGGATCTACCATCTCTAATTTGAGACTTTGTTATATCAATAGGGTAAGAGTAATATTCACTACCAAAAATACTATCTTAGATGGTACAATATAATTAGTGGAGGTTATTATGGAGTATGTGTAGAGTAGGTAGTATAAATCTCCAATATTAGTGTGTCACCTAAGGTAGTAAGGAGAAATGTAGTGAATTTGGTAGTGGCTGTTGCAATACCCATATCAAAAATGGAATTTTTGTCATTTGCACCACCTCTCCTAATTTCTCTCTCACGACTCCTTTTATCTTCTCTCCACAACTACTCCTAATTTCTCTCTCGGATAAAATTCTCTCTCTCATTATCTTCGTCCTCACTCCTCACCCCTCACCCTTCACTTTATTTCTCCCATAAACTAAAAAACTTTCTGAACAGAGACTTAATAAGAACTAGATCATTTGGTTTCAACATTATTTTGTGGATCATGTTGAACTTTTATTAATAATTTGTATTCATAATTAAGAATTAGGGTATCTTCAGTGTTTAGAAAGATATCCATTGGCATGGTCATGGTGGAGCAAGTAGTTCTCATATTGTAGGAAGAAGAAGAAGATGAAGTAGGAAAGGGAGAAATAAAGTAGTTTAATTTATTAATTTGTTTATTTAAAAAAAATTCAAAGTTGTGGGCATTATTTATGGACAAATTTACCCTCTATAGAAAAAACATAAAAAACAAACTCCATTTTCTGTAGGAGCTATGTAAATATTGTAAGTTAGTCGCTAGTTTGCATCATAGTTAGTTGCTAGTTTGCACCATAGATGAACTTTTTTATTAATTCACTATGCCACCAGCTACCATTTCGAAATTCATCACATATCTATATGGAAGCCATTTTAGAGTACATCACATGTATAGGAAAGGTAATATGTGTGTTCACTGTGCGGCGAATAAAGGTCGGGGCAGTGTGTGGAATTTTTTGTGGACTGTAGTGGCTGATCTAAGCTTCTGGCTCTTGCCAAGGAAAACACTAGAAGGGTTCAACGTCTCATATCACCTTCTCGACTTTGTAATTGGCTTGTCTTTTTTAGTGCTTTGTAGTTTGTTTTATTTCCTAGCTTAGCCACACAGTTTTATTTCCCAGCTTAGCCACACGCGCACACACACAAATAAAGCAATGCAATGCTCCCACAATGAAATTTTGTTGGATGTTCCAAAAACAAACATGATCCAATCAGCTGCATTCAAAGTAATAACTAACTTCGAGATCATAATTTGATATGATAAATAGTCTTCACAAAGATGTGAATCTTGAATTAGAGTAATGATTTAGCCACTACTAATTTTACCAATTTCACTACCATTTTCTTCACTACCTTAGGTGGCATACTTCTATTGGAGAGTTCCCCCACCTACTCTATCTTTTCCTACCTATTGGAGTGTGCCACCTAAGGTAGTAATAAGAAAAGTAGTGAAATTGGTAGTGATTACTCCTTGAATTAGGGCGTCTAGCAAGATGTACCATTTTTATTCTACAATAATTCATCATAAATGCATCTACTATCTAGTCACCTCATGATACGACGCATGCAATTGCAAATTTATGGTCAGGATCATATATTTACATACAACAACCAACATTTACACCCCCTCGGAATTCAAATTCTAACCCAGTTTCAAAATTCAAGCCCATAATAACTGAAAATACAATTCAAGCCCAACAAATCCAGCCCATCTCTAGTTCTAATTCTAATTTCGTTAGCCAAGGGTGGGGGAATTGTAATTATTTTTTAAAACAGCGTTTGGCCAATCCCCCAATGTGGCCCGCGGAACAAGAATTCTCACATACCCCCCCCCCCCCCCCCCCCCCCCCCCCCCCCACACACACACACACACACACACACACACACAAAATAAAACCCATGACAGAAAGTCAACGTTTAAGACTCATGCCTCTCCTATGCTATCCTCCCCCGAGAAAGATGCAAGACTGGACCTCGATGAGGAATTTGAATAGGATTATGTTTTTGGACAACACTGACAATTTTAACCACCGCAAGTGGCCTAGTGGTAAGAGCGATGGGACTTGGAGTGTGCTCCTCCAAGATCCTGGGTTCGAACCCTATGGTTCCCATAGATGGGGAAGTAATTTACCTCTGGGGGTGGCCAGTGGCCGCAGGTCCTAATGGGCCTGCGCAAAACCTAGCCACGGGATTGGGATTAGTCTGAACCGAAGAGGGGGATGGATACCCAGTTATATCAAAAAAAAAAAAAACACTGACAATTTTGAGCATATCCCCAATACAATACTAGGGGATGGGCTTGGGGCCAACTTCCTTCACTCCTCTACACCCGATTTTGTTCCATCATCAATCTCCTACCCTAATCAGTCTCAAGAACCCTCCCTCATCACACAGTTGTTCCCTCTACTCTTGAAGTTGGTCCCACCCAACCAGATACGTGGGATTCGCATAGAACATGAACCATGTGCCTTGGTAAATGTTCTAGAGGTGGAGGTTCGTCTTATCAGTGGCGTGATGATGCAGGTATGCGTAAATTTCTAGCGTTTATTTTTAATTTTATGTCAAATTCAGATGTTTTACATCTAGCCAGTTGATATGGCTAAAAATGGGGATCAATCGGAACCGTCCAGATCAGGGCACGAATCTTGAAGCTCGGGGGTAGAACGGTAATTTCACCTACAAATAGGGTCTGAGATGGGTACTGGGTCTCTCCGTTAAAGACCCAATAACCCACAAACGGATCCGCTTCAATCAGGCGCAGGTCTCGACCAGCAATAAAGCCCGATCAGAGGGATAGAATCAAGGCCCCTAATTAGATCCTAATCAACGGCCCTGATTCATGCCTATCCCTCCACTGGGGATTAGGAATTACATTCCTAATCTGTTTACAAGGAGAATATTCCTTATCAGATCAAGGGGATTACATTCCTAATCTGCTCCCTAAGACGCCTATAAATACCTTCCAACCATCTCCATTAAGAGGTAATCAATCTTTCACCAGTTTTTGCGCTCTTTCATAGTCTTCCAGATTACTGACTTGAGCGTCGGAGGGTGCGTCGCCGGGAACAACCCCGGTGTCTCGCACTTTTTGCAGGTGCACGGCGGGAACGGAGATCAAAGCCCGACAGAACAGGTATACAGGTTTGCTATTCAGCTTCCCTAAGAATCCACAAATACTATCTGTTTGCCCCACACCAAATTTAGCGGCAACAGATTGGCGCCGTCTGTGGGAAACTAACGAATAGAAACCTCACCTCTTCCCGGTGAACAGATCTTCTCCAGCCATGCCTCCCAGGAAGGTCAGATCAAGGGGGTCCAACCGGGGACCCAACCCTGATCAGTAGCTAGAAGGTCCCCCTAATCCCGCTCAACAGCAAGGGCAACTTCCCCCTACAACGGAAGACCCGATCCAGCAGGACCTTCCTCCTCCTAATCAGCCGCCTCCAAAGGGTCCTAACCCTCAGAAACAGCCTCTTCACCAAGAACACGTCTCCATCCACAACGCCTCTACGGACTCCATGGCCTCCCATCATCCCCGAGCCTCTGGTCGCCACAATACCGCCCTGAACCGCCAGAAAGATGATGACCTCCGCCGCCATCTGGATGAAAAGCGGGCCTGAGAGGGAACCTCCCGCCAACACCATCCGGGTGAGCGGTCTCCTCGCCACCGGTACTACAGGTCCCCCGTCCGAAGAGGGCGGAAAGAATCCCCTGAGCATTACCGAAGAAGGCATTCCCCCGCGGGTCGGCAACAGCCCAGGAACAATGAGGCACCCATCACCCGTGCCGAGTTCCAGCAGTTCCAAGCGACCGTCCTGTAGGCCCTCAACCTCCGTCGGAACCCTAATGAGCCGAAGGCCCCATCTCCTCCTCCAGTCCGAAGCCCTCGCCGACGATCACCATCTCCTCCTCCGATCCGAAGCCCTCGCCGACGGTCCCCATCTCCTCGTCCTGCTCCTAGCAACTCCCGGCATACCCCAAGTCCTCGTCGCTCCCGAAGTTACCATCGCCGTAGCCCTCGCTCTCCCTCCTACGAAGACGAGTCTAGAGGCTCGGCTGACTACCGTCGGAGGGACGACGCCATGTATCACCGTCTTCATGAGGTAGAGAGGCACCTGGGTCAGATAGGTCGAGAAGAAGAGCTTAGGGGGAGGACCCTACGTCCTAGTCGACCCCCTTTCTCCCGAACCATTGTGGATGCACCTGTGCCGTTCGGCTTCAAACCTCCCCAATTTGAGACTTACCCCGGGGAGACCGACCCAGTTGACCACATCGAAAGCTTTAAGACCTTGATGCTCCTCCATCAGGCTTCCGATGCCCTCCTCTGCAAAACCTTCCCCGCAACTCTCAAGGGCCCAGCTCGAGAATGGTACTCTCGCCTTGCCCCCTCCAAAATATTCTCCTTCGAGCAGTTCGAGACCCTTTTCGTCACCCATTTCGTAAGCAGCCGTAGGGCTGAGAAGACCAGCATCTCCCTATTACACCTCCACCAGAAGAAGGGGGAGAAATTGAGAGACTATGTGAAGAGGTTCACAGCAGAAGTCAGGTCCATAGCATCCCTCGACCAGTCGGTCGCTACGGCAGCATTTCAATCTAACGTCCTCAATTCCAACCTTCGTTCCTCCCTCGCCAAGAAGCCTCCACAAAACTTTTCCGACCTCCTCCTTCGCAGCGAAAAGTACATCCAGATAGAAGAGGCCGAGCAGCGACCCGACTGGGAGAGGTCTTCCTCCGGGTTTAAAAGAAAGGGAACAGAGGAGGAAGGAGCCAAGAAGCTCCAAAAGGATAACGCCGGCTAGCGCCGACCTCCCCCCAGATTCGAGAAGTTCACTCCCCTCACCACTAACGTCTCGACAATCCTGATGGAAGTCAAAAAAGAAGGTATCATACCTCCTGCTCCGAGGATGAACACCCCTGCCAAAAGGAGAGATAAAGAGAAATGGTGCTGTTATCACCGGGACCATGGGCATGACACCAACGATTGTCGCGCCTTGAAAAATGAGATAGAAGCTCTCATCCAGAGGGGGCAGCTGAACAGGTTCGTAAGAAAGGACCGAGCAGAACTTCCTCCCCCACCTCGGGGGGCTAACAAGCGTCCGGAACGAGAAGAGACGCCCGACTTTGAGGAAGAGCGAGTCCTCCACCTCATCCATGGGGGTCCAATGGGGGGCTCCTCAAACTCCTCACGGAAGGCATTCATAAGAGAAGTTAATTCGGTCCAGACCAGCCCTCCTCCCAAAGGCCTTGGAGTGCCTGTCACCTTCTCAGATGAAGATCTAGAAGGGGTTCGCACCCCACATTGTGACGCACTCGTCATCAACCTCCACATGGCGAACTTCAAAGTGGAGAGGATACATGTGGATAATGGCAGCTCCGTAAACATCCTCTTCCTCGCTGCTTTCAAAGGCCTAAAGCTCTCCCGAGACAGAATCAAGCCCGCCGGCTACATGCTCCATGGGTTCACGGGAGTGCCAGTGACTATTGAAGGGGTAATTACCCTTGACGTAACCGCTGGCAAAACTCCTACTACCCGTACGGAGTCGATGGACTTCATGGTCGTAGATGTCCCGGCAGCCTACAATGTTATTTTGGGTCGGTCCGGCCTGGCCGTCCTTGAAGCCGTCCCTTCAGCCTATCATCTTAAAATGAAATTCCCCACTCGGGCCGGGGTAGGGGAAGTAAGGGGCAATCAGGAGCAGGCTCGCAAGTGCTACATGACCTCCACCCTCGGACCCGTCCTCTCCTTAGAAACTCTGGAAATTTCCCAAGATGTTGCTCGACCAACGTCCGAGCCAGTAGACGAGTTGGAGGAAGTGCTCTTCTCCGAGCAGGAGCCAGCCCGCAAGTTCTTTGTCAGCAAGACCCTCCTGTCCGCCCTATACTCAGACATTGTAAAATACATCCGAAGGAATCAAGACCTTTTCGCTTGGTCGGCTGCAGATATGCCCGGTATATCCGAAGAACTCTTGGTCCACCGCCTAAGCATTGATCCGGGGTCCAAGTCGGTTCAGCAGAAGAGGCGCAAGTTCGCCCCCGAGCGTCAGCTCGCTATTAAGGAGGAGGTTGAAAAGTTCTTGAAGGCCCAGTTCATACAGGAGGTGAACTATCCTGAGTGGTTATCGAATGTGGTGATGGTGAAAAAGTTTAATGGGACGTGGAGGATTTGTATTGATTTCACCGACCTCAACAATGCCTGCCCCAAAGATCTCTTCCCTCTGCCAAGTATTGACACTCTGATTGACGCAACCTCGGGACATGAGCTCCTCAGCTTCATGAATGCCTTCTCAGGTTACAATCAGATAAGAATGTTCCCTCCGGACATCCCGAAGACATCGTTCGTTACCGACCAGGGCCTCTATTGCTACAGAGTCATGCCGTTCGGTCTAAAGAATGCGGGGGCAACATACCAACGCCTCGTCAACAAGGTTTTCCAGGCTCAAATCGGCCGGAACATGGAAGTGTACGTTGATGACATGCTTGTGAAAAGCATCCGAGGCGTTGATCATGTGACCGACCTCCAAGAAGCATTTCACGTCCTAAGAAAGCACAATATAAGACTCAACCCGAGCAAATGTGCGTTCGGCGTCTCATCAGGAAAGTTCCTCGGCTTCATGGTTAGCCAACGAGGAATTGAAGCAAACCCGGAGAAGATCAAGGCCATATTGGACATGGCCCCTCCCAAAAGTGTAAAAGAAGTTCAAAGATTAACCGGCCGTCTAGCCGCCATAGGGCGCTTCCTCTTAAAGTCTGGAGAGAAATGCCTCCCCTTCTTCAAGGCCCTCAGGGGGGCTAAAGGATTCGAATGGGGGCAGCAGCAACAGGAGTCCTTCGACCAGCTCAAGGCTTACCTCGTCAATCCCCCTCTCCTCAGCAAACCGATTCCTGGTGAGCCCCTCTACCTCTACCTGGCAGCCTCCGAGCAGACTCTCAGTGCGGTTCTAGTAAGGGAAGAAGACCGGGCCCAGAAGCCCATCTACTATGTTAGCAAAGTGCTTCGGGACGCTGAGCTCTGATACCCGAAGATTGAAAAGATGGCCTATGCCCTGGTAATGGCCGCGAGAAAGCTCCGCCCGTACTTTCAGTCCCATTTGGTGGTCGTTCTTACCGACCAGCCGCTAAAGCAGATCTTCCATAAGCCGGAGACTTCGGGTCGCCTTATGAAATGGTCGATCGAGCTGAGCCAACATGATATATCATATCAGCCTCGGACCGCGATCAAGGCCCAGGCACTCGCCGAATTCATAGTTGAGACTACTATCCCCGAGTCCAGCCAGACAGCGAAGGGGCCACCCGTCTGGTCGGTTTATGTTGACGGATCCTCTTGCAACGAAGGAAGCGGGGCAGGGGTCATCCTGGCAGGCCCAGATGACTTCATCCTCCAATACTCCCTCCGTATAAACTTCAAAGCCTCGAACAACGAAGCTGAATACGAGGCGCTCATAGCCGGTCTTGGAATGGCCCGAAATACAGGGGCACAACGCCTACGGATCTTCAGCGACTCCCAGTTGGTCGTCAATCAGGTCCTCGGCGAATATGAAGCCCGCGATGACAGAATGGTCAAATACTTAGCCAAAGTCAAGAGCCTCATGGCGCTGTTTGAAGAGGCTCTCATCCAAAGGATCCCCCGAGAAGAAAATGCTCAGGCCGACGCCCTATCCAAATTAGCCTCCTCTTCTCTTCAAGGTCTTGAGCAGACCATGTTGATAGAAGTCCTCCTGAAGCCGAGCATAGAGGACGAAACACTTGGCTCCGTAGAAACGTTGCCTGTCCTCCTCGAAGACAATTGGATGAAACCCCTCGTCGAATTCTTAAGGGACGGACTCCTCCCCGAGGATCTGAAGGAAGCAAGAAGAGTCAGAACCCGAGCCGAGTGTTATACATTAATCGGAGGCATCCTATATAAATGCTCCTTCACCCAGGTAGATGGTCGGCCTTACTTGAGGTGTCTTTCCCCCAGGCAAGCCGACTACGTCCTACAAGAACTCCACGAGGGCATCGGCGGGGCCCATTCTGGGTCCAGGGCTCTAGCGCGCAAAGTGTTGAACTACGGGTATTTTTGGCCCACTCTTCTACGGGACGCCGAACGACACGTTCGGCAATGTAGCTCCTGTCAGAAGTATTCCGACATCCGATGCCTCCCACAGGCACCACTCGCCTCCCTATCAAGTCCGATCCCCTTCGCAATGTGGGGGATGGATTTACTAGGGCCATTTCCGCCAGCCCCCGGACAGCTTAAGTTCCTGGTCGTGGCAGTCGACTATTTCTCGAAATGGATAGAGGCCGAGCCCCTAGCCACAATCACCGAACATAAGGTCGTTCAGTTCTTCTGGAAAAGTGTGATCTGCCGATTTAGCGTTCCTAGGGTCCTGGTTACGGATAACGGAACGCAATTCACCGGGGCAGCCTTCCGAGCTTTATGTGAAGACCTCGCCATACAACACCATTTCTCCTCCGTCTCTCATCCTCAGTCAAATGGCCAAGCCGAAAATGCCAACCGACAGATCCTCTCGGGCATTAAGAAGAGGTTAGACAAGTGTTCCAAGGGATTGTGGGTCGATCAGTTGCCCAACGTGCTGTGGAACTACCGCACCACAAAGCGGACCCCAACGGGCGAGAGCCCGTTCAATCTCACCTATGGGTCCGAGGCCATCATCCCCCTAGAAGTCGGGATACCCTCTCCTCGTCTGATAGCTTATGAAGAAGAGCAGAACGCTAGAGAGCTCAGAGCAAGTCTAGATCTGATAGATGAAATCCGAGAGAGAGCTGCCATACGCCAGCAAACTTACCGAAGAAGGATCGAGCTAGCATACAACAAAAGAGTCCGCCCAACGGACCTCAAAAAAGGGGACCTAGTCCTCCGAAAATTGGCCATCTCGTTCCCCGGACAGAAAAGCAAATTGGCCCCGAATTGGGAAGGACCCTACAAAATCTCAAAAGTGATCCGCCCCGGCACATATAAACTAGAAGATCTCGAAGGCAGGGAGATTCCCAGGACTTGGAATGCCGACCATCTCTTAAAATACCAAGAGAGAGAGCAACAACGCCTCTCTAAGTAACTCGAGATGTCGAACCATTCCCTTCCTGTCACTTGTAGTAATTTTTCTTTTATTTTCCTTGTAATAACGGCTAGCAACTTTAGAAGCAGCCGATCATTGGATATTAATAAATGAAGTTTTTTCATATTTTTGCCACTATTACATCTCTCTGCTTTTAACCCTTAAACTAATCTAACGATGGTTCGGAGTCCAACACTTGGCTCGATTCTACTTCGCAAGTTCGCTTCTAAGCGAGCTAGAAGTAGCTCGCCATTCGGAATTGCTCCCACAGCCGTTGAATGGTTCGGAGTCCAACACTTGGTTCGATTCTACTTCGCAAGTTCGCTTCTAAGCGAGCTAGGGGTAGTTCGCCATTCGGAAATGCTCCCACAACCCTTAAACTAATCTAACGATGGTTCGGAGTCCAACACTTGGCTCGATACTACTTCACAAGTTCGCTCCTAAGCGAGCTAGAAGTAGCTCGCCATTCGGAATTGCTCCCACAGCCGTTGAATGGTTCGGAGTCCAACACTTGGTTCGATTCTACTTCGCAAGTTCGCTTCTAAGCGAGCTAAGGGTAGTTCGCCATTCGGAAATACTCCCACAACCCTTAAACTAATCTAACGATGGTTCGGAGTCCAGCACTTGGCTCGATTCTACTTCACAACTTTGCTCCTAAGCGAGCTAGAAGTAGCTCGCCATTCGGAATTGCTCCCACAGCCGTTGAATGGTTCGGAGTCCAACACTTGGTTCGATTCTACTTCGCAAGTTCGCTTCTAAGCGAACTAGGGGTAGTTCGCCATTCGGAAATGCTCCCACGACCCTTAAACTAATCTAGCGATGGTTCGGAGTCCAACACTTGGCTCGATTCTACTTCACAAGTTCGCTCCTAAGCGAGCAAGAGGTAGTTCGCCAATGGTTCGGAGCCCGACACCTGGCTCGACTATACTTCGCATAATCGTTTCTAGGTGGGCACGTTGTAGTTCGCCACCCGCGATCGCTCCAATAGCTGCCGAACCACAAGCAACGATTCGAGGCCTGATACTTGCGCCTGGACGCACGTTGAGGGCTCGCCGCCCAACTCTCCTCACAAGGCTAAATGATCGGATACCAGAGACAGCGTTCGGCACCGCTGGCCGAACATTCACCTCACCGGTCGACAAACAAGCATGCAACCAACTCAGAAGCCTCGGCACAGCAAACAATAGTCGCGAAAGTAAAGGACACACAAGGTCGGCAACAACATTAAACCGGATGCGGTACAACGACAGACACAGCAGAATTACAAGTCGTTAAAGAAAAAGCTACAATGCCGACTTATTACACTTAGAAAAAAAAATATACAAATGCTCTCGCAGTCGACGTCTTCAGCGCTTTTTTGGAGCCGGGGCGTTCCGCTTCAAGGACACTCGAGAGTGACGATGCTTGTCCCCGGAGCGCGACCCCAAGCCAGCGAATTGAGATGTATCCTCGGCACCACTCCTAGTAGCCACTCCGACGGATGCTCCGCTCGACGAAATCGCTACCGAGCTTTGCGCGTCCTCCGGACTAGGATGGCTGATCCGCTGGCGGGTCGCCATCTCGTAGAAAGTAATGCCCCGATCACACTCTGCGCGAGTGCACGACGTGCTTCGGACGTTGATAGGTCCCGAGTGCGGCTTAAGACGAGCCACTTCCGCCTCCAACTCCGAGATCCGATCACGCAACGAGTCGTCTTTGACGTTAACTTCGAAATGAGGGGGTATCGCGGAGTCCGAAACTCCTGATCGACTGGCTATGAGGCGCCGAAGATGGGTAACCTCGATGCTTTTATCCACCGTCGCTCTCTTCAGCGCTTCGACCTCAGCTGTCAACTGGACCCGTTCGGTCGTCAACTTGGCCACTTCGGCGTTAGCCCCTCGCCCTCACTCCGAAGCTTCGTCTCTACGGACTGCAGATGGTGTATCTCGGAAAGCAAGTCGTCCCTCTCCGCTGTTATTTTGGACAAGTTATGACGAATGCATTGAATCCGAATCTCATTACTGAAAGCAGTTGGCGAACATTCACCTTCTCCTGTGGGGGTCAGCTCGGCGATCCTGCTTTCCAGACGATAAATCTCGATATCTCGCCGGCCGAGGACGAGCTGGAGATGGTTCCGCTCGCTTTCGGCTCGGCGCAATCCAAGCTCGACTTCGTAGAGCCGCTCTCGGCACCTCGCCAGACATAATCTCGTCGCCCCCAAGCCAGCCTCGGCTCGGACTTCCTCATCCGAGAGCGTGGGCTCGACATCTTGGTCAACCACCACGAGCTAAAAAAAGATCAAAGTAATCAGCAAAAAGATCGAGCACTGCCGGAGCACCACACTTTGAAAAATTTCCAAAAAACAAGAAACCTTCGAGACAAAAAGAGAATGTTTGACGAAAAAGGGGCAAAGGACGGAGATCCGAACACCAATACTTCAAAAGATTTTCTTTTCGTTCATTTCAAAAAGGCAGCGGTGGCCAGTCCGCTATTAGGCGTTACAATGATTGAAAAGAAAAACAAAAAAAAACAAACAAAACAAGAAAACGAGGAGCAGAGTCAAGGCTCGACCTCTTTTCCCGGGCGACGAGTTGGGGGGGTTGACTTCGCCGAAGAGGACGCCACCGCCAACGGAGTGACCGCAGTGCTAGGGGCCTCGCCAGTGATCCCGGCCCCGGCATCAGCTTCGTCGTCCCCTTCATCCTCCTCCCCCTCGGATTCAGGGTCGAAACCCTCGACGTGGCCGGGGAATAGCCTCCACCCCGAGACGTCCACGTCGGGGTACTCCTTCGACACCCGTTCGAGGGCTACGGCGAAGGCGTTCGCTATGTTCTGGGCGAGGAACCCCTGCTGCGCCTTCTCCAGGGTCGCATCCTCCGCCGCCTTCACAGCCGCAGCATTAGCTGCCTCGACCTGGGCCAGCTGCTTGGCCGACCCCTCCTTCTGACGAAGGAGCTCGCCCTCCAATCTCGTCACCTCGGCCTCGAGGTGCTGGATCCTCGCCGACCTGCCCTCGTGCTCGACGCGAAGTTTGTCCAGCTCGTTCGACATCCGAGCTTTTTCGTTCCGAGCTTGGTCGGACTCTTGCTTCAGCTCCTTCTCCAGAGCTGTCAACCTCTCAGTGAGGTGGCCGAAGTGGACGATGATCTGCAGCAAAAAAGAACGAAGAGAGTTAGAAAAACTTGGGCTATGGGAGTACAATGAATAAAAAAAAAAGAGAGGCTCGAGGCTTACCGACACCGCCGAACGAGCGATCTCGATCACGTCGTCGCCCTCTCTCCCGGCCTCCATGGCAGCTCGGTCTTTCGGAGTGGCGAGGTGCTTGACGGCTTGCATGCTCGCCAGCGAGTTCCCGAGGAACCCATCATGCCTCCGGACTTGCCAGTCCGGAATATGAATCCTCTTGTGCTCCTCCGTCAGGAGCTCCTCGCCTGCCACCGTCAGCGGTGGCGTCGCCATAGCGAGGGCGGCAGCGATGGGGAACTCGCCCACAGGTCCCGGAGCCGAAGTCCCCGCCACGGTGACAGCCGGACTGTCGAGGACCTCCACCTCCTCAACAGAGGCTGCAATCCTCGGAGCCTTCGAGGTCGAGGGCAGCTTGGACGCAACCCTCTTGCGCTTCTTAGGTGCCTTGCTTGCGAGTCCTGCCCTGAGCGCCAGTACTGCGTCGTAGTCCATGATTTCTGCATCAAAAGCGAAAATTGGTTAACACATTGAAAACAACAAGGAAGAGAGTACGGGAAATAAAAACTTGACGAGAGCCGCGTACTGGGATCTACGCGGCAGAGCCCTCCCTTGTAGAGGACGTCCTCCGTCAGCTCCCTCCAATCATACTTCGGCCGATCAAGGAGAATCAGGACCGCCTCTTCTTCTACTGAAAGCTTCAGCATCGCCCTCATCCTCTTCGGCACCCCTTCTATCCAGTCCGAAGGGATCGGCCATGCCTCTCGACTCCGCACAACCAACCACTTCTCTCGCCAGTGCTTAATGGAGTCGGGGCATATGACGAGCCTGCCGCCGTGCCTCGGAGTCAAGTAATACCGGTACTCCGACTTATTCCCTTGGTGGAGCCGGTATAGCGTCCGAAGCACGTTCAGCTGCAGCTCGAGTCCTGCGGCCTGGCAGTGGAGAACAAAACCATTTATCACTCGCCACGCGTTCGGCATGAGTTGGATGGGGCTGACCCCAAACCAATTCACCACGGTAACGGCGAACGCGTGGAGAGGTAGCCGAGCACTGGCGATAAAGGCGTCGATCGGCCAATAACACATCGTTACTGGTAGCGGCGAGTTGGCCCTAACTCCGGAGCCCGGCAGCATAAGTTCGTACTCCTCCGGGATGAGAAAAGAATCCCGGATCACTGCCAGATCCTCCTCGCGCAGGATCGACGCCGCATCGTCCGCCTCTGTCGTCTCCCTCGCGGCATTCTCCTCGAAGGACCTCCCCCTCCCATGGACGATCCGCTCGGCCTGATCCTCCGGGAGCTGCCTAACTCTATGAAGCCCTGTCAACGGCCCTGGCAGTTGTCCGAACTCCCCCATCCTCTTCGGATCCTGGACGATCGAATCCTTGCCGAACACCTTCTTGCCCTTGGTCGGAGTCGGAGTCGAATCCTCGACGACTTCAAGGGAGGGCTCGGACCAAGAGACTTCTTCGGAGACAGAAGCTACAGACATAATTGATAAATTACCTTAAGAGAGATAGCCGCCGGAAAACTTCGCCGGAATCAAACGTCGACCACCGGAAGAATTCGCCTGAGCACAAGAAACCGTCTGAGCAAAAGAGAGGAGAAATGAGAAATGAGAGAGGGGGTGAGGATTTATAGAGAGTCGCGCTCCAAACGAGGTTAATGGGCCCATACGACCGGCCCATTTACACGAAACGACAGAGCGACCTCAATCGTCGCCTTGCTAACCACGCCAAATCATGAGTTGTATTTAATGCGCGTCCCATCTGATGGAAGCCCAGAGGTCACCGCAATTAATAAACGTCCCATCTGTCAGAAGCTGTCAGAGGTTGTCAGAAGTTCAGAGGGCGCACAGTTGATACAAACTTCTATGACGAACAACGACAAGTTACGGGCCTCGGCACAAGCTGCCGAGCGTTCTTGACACCGACCCCGTTACGGGGGAAAAATGCACCTCGGCACAAGCTGCCGAGCGTTCTTGACACCGACCCCGTTACGGGGGAAAATGGGCCTCGGCACAAGCTGCCGAGCGTTCGTGGCACCGACCTCGTTATGGGGAAAAATTCTAGTTCGGCACCCCCTGCCGAGCGTTCGTGGAACCGACCCTGTTACGGGGGAAAAATCAAGTTCGGCACCACTGCCGAGCGTTCGTGGCACCGACCTCGTTATGGGGAAAAATTCCAGTTCGGCACCCACTGCCGAGCGTTCGTGGAACCGACCCTGTTACGGGGGGAAAATCAAGCTCGGCCCCACTGCCGAGCGTTCGTGGCACCGACCTCGTTATGAGAAAAAATTCCAGTTCGGCACCCCCTGCCGAACGTTCGTGGAACCGACCCTGTTACGGAGGAAAAATCAAGTTCGGCACCACTACCGAGCGTTCGTGGCACCGACCTCGTTATGGGGAAAAATTCCAGTTCGGCACCCACTGCCGAGCGTTCGTGGAACCGACCCTGTTACGGGGGAAAAATCAAGCTCGGCCCCACTGCCGAGCGTTCGTGGCACCGACCTCGTTATGGGGAAAAATTCCAGTTCGGCACCCACTGCCGAGCGTTCGTGGAACCGACCCTGTTACGGGGGAAAAATCAAGTTCGGCACCACTGCCGAGCGTTCATGGCACCGACCTCGTTATCGGGAAAAAATTCCAGTTCGGCACCCCCTGCCGAGCGTTCGTGGAACCGACCCTGTTACGGGAGAAAAATCGAGTTCGGCACCACTGCCGAGCGTTCGTGGCACCGACCCCGTTATGGGGAAAAATTCCAGTTCGGCACCCACTGCCGAGCGTTCGTGGAACCGACCCTGTTACGGGGGAAAAATCAAGCTCGGCCCCACTGCCGAGCGTTCGTGGCACCGACCTCGTTATGGGGAAAAATTCGAGTTCGGCACCCACTGCCGAGCGTTCTTGGCACCGACCTCGTTACGGGGAAAGATTGGACCTCGCGTTATGCCAGACTCCCTCCCAGTACTCGCAACTACGCCGAACTCGCTCTCCTCTTCGGAAAAACGCGCCGAACCGCATGCGGACCTCGGCCCCCTAGCCAGCGAGCCCTAGAGGGAGGCGGAAGCGTGATACAAATGTATATGCCCCTCAACGAAGGATAACGGCCGAGCCATTGCGCCAAAAAATAATTAAAAAATTCGAAAAGATAAGGAAGAATTCTTGGAGAGCAATTATAAAGCTGGGGAGTACCTTCTCACCCCCAAACAAACAATTGTTACCCAAAAATAATCTTCCAAAACCCCTGGACGACGAATCGACACTTTCTTAAGTCGAAAGGATATCCCTGCAAGGACACCACATGATCATAAGAGCTCAAGAGCGACCCAGAGCTCAATCCACTTGAAAAGTCACCAAACTACCTCCTTCAAGATTCAAAACCTTCCATTTGGGCTCCGATACAACTCCGCTAGCCATTAAAACAGTTAAACTACTCCTCAAAGGCCGATCAAGCTTAGCCTTTAGGAGTGGGGGGCTCGTGATATGGCTAAAAATGGGGATCAATCGGAACCGTCCAGATCAGGGCACGAATCTTGAAGCTCGGGGGTAGAACGGTAATTTCACCTACAAATAGGGTCTGAGATGGGTACTGGGTCTCTCCGTTAAAGACCCAATAACCTACAAACGGATCCGCTTCAATCGGGCACAGGTCTCGACCAGCAATAAAGCCCGATCAGAGAGATAGAATCAAGGCCCCTGATTAGATCCTAATCAACGGCCCTGATTCATGCCTATCCCTCCACTGGGAATTAGGGATTACATTCCTAATCTGTTTACAAGGAGAATATTCCTTATCAGATCACGGGGATTACATTCCTAATCTGCTCCCTAAGACGCCTATAAATACCCCCCAACCATCTCCATTAAGAGGTAATCAATCTTTCACCAGTTTTTGCGCTCTTTCATAGTCTTCCAGATTACTGACTTGAGCGTCGGAGGGTGCGTCGCCGGGAACAACCCCGGTGTCTAGCACTTTTTGCAGGTGCACGGCGGGAACGGAGATCAAAGCCCGACAGAACAGGTATACAGGTTTGCTATTCAGCTTCCCTAAGAATCCACAAATACTATCTGTTTGCCCCCACACCAAATTTAGCGGCAACACCAGTTAATGTCCTTTGGCGATCGATGATGACCAGGATCGTATAGCCTTCATTCTAAACAAAATAAGAGTAGGAATTTGATCGTGCGAACCTAGGATCTACAATAGCTGACCACCAAGTCACAATCACTGCCCAACAACTAACAGTTTCCCAAAGAATTGCTTATTCTCCAGCATTAGAAGCCTAGGTGCTTGCGGCAAACACGATATGGTGTTGTACGTCTTGTTATCTACCAAACCTAACATTGTTGTTCTGCAGAAAACCAAACTTTCTACACCGAATCGGGGTCAGTGAATGGAGATTCCAAGCTGCGGATGGTGCCTATGGAGGCACCGCGCTGGGATTTAACCCCTATAAGTTTGAACTTATGGATGAGCTCTAAGGTAAGCTCTCTATATCCCTCCTTCTTAAACGACGTACTGATGGATGAACTCAGGCCGTGATATCAGTTTACAGACCTAACTTAGCAGCGCTAGAACGGAGTTCTAGAACGAGCTCCACTCAATCCAAAACTATTGGCCCCAGCCATGGTTTCTTGGTGGGAATTTCAATATTACTATATTCGTGTTCGAGCACAGGGGCCGAAGAGGAACCAATTCGGAGTACAAAGCATTCAGTAGGGTGATTTCAGAGCTAGACCTAGTAGATATTCTCATTTTCGACAGGTTATTCACCTAGTACAACATGCAAGCATCCCCAATACTTGTTAAACTCGACAAAATCCTCACTTCGCTAGATTGGGAGGCTAAATTCCCACTAGCGGAATAACACTCACTCCTTAAACTGACATCCGATCACGTTCCGATATTCGTCTCTTCAGGGGAAGAGACTCAAAGAAAACCTAGAAAATTTAGGTTCGAGAAAGCTTGGTTGGAAATTGAAGGATTTCAGTACATGGTTTGGAGAACTAGGCTTTTCCGATTAGAGGCACATAGGCAGTTGCATTATGGACTGAGAAGACTAGGCAACTTAGGTCTAGACTCCGAAGATGGAACAGACAACACTTCGCCATCATCTGGAGGACGAAAGAATCCATTCTAGAAGACATTGACAATCTTGAGAGGACAGAAAAGAGTATAGACCTCTCCCAAACTAAGCGGAATAAACTCCTCACACTTAAAGAGGATATGGCTAAGATCTATAAGATGTAAGGGATCAAATGGCAACAACGCTTTATGAACACCTGGCTTAAAGAAAGGGATGCCAATACAACATTGTTCCATTGGGTAGACAACTCTCACCATAGGGCAAACGTAATCCATTTGTTAGAAACCAACGGGAGACCCATCAAAGTGGAGGAGACAATTCATGTGGCTTTTCAGGATAACTTCCAGAACCTCTTTGGAAATAGGAACCAATTAAGAGTTCCACTTAGCACATTTGCTTGGCCTGGTCAAGAATCAGTCCTGACCAACGCGCTATGTAAGATAGAGGAACCCTTCAGGGAAGATGAGGTCAAGAAAGAAATCTCCTAGCTTGGAATGATAAATCATCAGGTCCAGCTGGATTCCCAATCCTTTTCTACCATGTCTTCTGGAAAGATATCAAAGATGACCTTATGGCATTGGTCAACGATTTCTATGATCAAAGATTACGCTTGGGATGCCTAAACTTTGTAGAGGAAGATAGAGTAGTTAATGACTTCCGCCCAATTAGTCTCTTGAAATGTTCGATCAAGATCTTCACCAAAGTACTAGTCATTATGCTTGGTGAGATCATCAACATGATGGTGGTCAAAGATCAAACCGGTTTCATCAAGGGACTCTACATATTGGATTATGTTGTCACAACTGAGGAGGTCATACACCAATGTCATGTCACAAATGCCAAGAGTTACCTCCTTAAACTGGACTTCGAAAAGGCATATGACTTGGTAGATTGGGATTGCGTGCGAAAAGCATTACGAGGTCGAAGATTCGAAGAAGCTGGATCAGAAATTGTTTCACGACGAGCCAAACATCAATAGTTGTCAATGGTGTGGCAGGAAAGTCATTTAGGTGTAAACGTGGGCTATGACAATACTTTTCACTTTTGTTGCCAAGTACTCAACTCCATGATACGTAATTGTAGTGAAGAGGGTTGGATTTCGTTGGTTAGCACTGGTGGAAATGAAGCAGATTGCTCGATACTTCAATATGCAGATGACACTTATATTCGGCAACGGTATAATAAAGAAGACAATCGCAGTCAAAGGGGTGTTGTGTAGTGCTTTGAGGCCTGGTCTGGTCTACGAGTCAACTTTCATAAGAGTAGCCTTATCCCGATTGCACTTGCTAATGTAAGATTGAGTTCTTCCCCATCAAATACCTAGGGCTACCACTTAGACCAGGGAAACTAGAAGGAAAAAAAAATCAGCAGCAGTTTGAAAGGTTGCCCTATTCGGGGAATCTCCAGATCTGACTGGCTCCCTAAACTGACAGGACAGAAGCCAAATTGGCAGGGTGGAAAGGAAAATCTCTATCACTCGATCCTCCCGAGCTTGCCAACGTACTATATGTGATTCTTTGAGATGCCAAAATGGGTCATCCAGAGGATAGACAGAGTAGGTAAACGGTTCATATGGAAATGGGTGGATGAATCTAGGAAGGGATATCATCCCATTAGATGGAAAAAGGTTTGTATGCATAAAAACCATGGTGTTCTTCCCCCATCAAATACCTAGGGCTACCACTTAGACCAAGGAAACTGGAAAGAAAAAAAAACCTGACTGGCTCCATATTACTGATAGGGCAGAAGCCAAATTGGCAGGGTGGAAAGGAAAATCCCTGTCACTCGATCCTCTCGAGCTTGCGAGCGTACTATATGTGATTCTTTGAGATGCCAAAATGGGTCATCCAGAGATAGACAGAGTAAGTAAACGGTTCATATGGAAATGGGCAGATGACTCTAGGAAGGGATATCACCTCAATAAATGGAAAAAGGTTTGCATGTGTAAAGCCCCTGGAGGTCTAGGTGTTATAGACCTTAGAGACATGAATCTAGCTTTGTTAGGAAAGTGGTGGTGAAAGATTTTCCACCCGAACGGTTCAACAATATATTAGGGGGACATGAACGCGAAACGAAGGGTTTCGCATAGGCGCGAGAACAAGTTGGTTTTGGAAAGGAATTTCCAAGGCATACGATCCTGTGAGCAGAAGTTCAACTTCATTTACAGGGAAGAGCGTGTCAACTAGATTTTGGTGGGACAGATGGTGTAGGGGCCACCCACTCAGAGACATGTTTCCGGATCTTTACGATCTCACCACCCAGCCACATTACACCATAGCCAAAGTTTGGTGATGAGGCGAATGGAAACCACTGTTCAGAGCCAGGCTACCACCAAACCTCCAATGAAGACTTCTTGAACTTAGACAGCATATCTCCCTCTCGAGAGTAAGGTGCGGTGTTGGACCAAATAGAAGAGTGTGGGAGCTCCAGAAGAAAGGGGCTTTCTCGGTCAAGTCTCTCCACTTTCGTATTCACTTTAGAGGTTGCACACCATTATTAGCATTAGTGATTTGAAAAGCCAAATCTCCTCTCAAAATCAGTCTTTCTCTGGCTGGTTCTCAACAGTGCCATTTTGACTAGGAAAAATCTAGTCAAAAGACAACTAGGGATCGCCACTAATTGTGGTTTCTATAACGCGAATCTCGAAACAAGGGATCACCTTTATCTAGAATGCCACCATAAGAAAATTGGTCTCGATTGAGGTACTTTGGGCTCTAGGAGCACATGGATACCCAACCACATATGGTGACCTTTGGGTAGAGCAACTGTTTACCGGACCTAGGAAGAATATGAGAGAGGTCTGGTGCATGGTGATCGCAGCAATAACTTGTGTTCTTTGGCTATACATAAATTATTTTTACTTTCATGGCACTAGTAATAGTATTCCTGATAGACTAACTCAAATTATGCATTTGATCTCTTTTTAGACGAAGACAACTACAGTAAGTGCACGTGATCGCATCAAGGTATTTTTCAGGGACAGGGACAGCACTACAATGATGATGAGATAGAGCTAGGACCGATGCTGGAGTAGATACCTATCCCCCAGAGTTGTTAGTGGGTCTACTCATGTTATCTTTCTTGTTTCTTCCTTGTTGCTTGTTGTTGGTTATTTCTGTTTTTTGCTTTTAGAGGAATTATGATTATATTTTCGGTTTTTTTTTCCAATCTCGCTAGGCTTGTTTCATTACATTCTCATTAATCAAACAGGGTGGCTATAAACCACGTTTCCTTCAAAATAATAATAATAATAATAATAATAATAATAATAATAATAATAATAATAATAATAATAACTACCAACATTTACTGTAACGCCCCGAATCTCAAATCATTGAATTCGAGATGTTCTTCAGGATCTTTTCACTTTCTTTGAGTACAATTTTACAAGGAAATTCAAACTTTTCTTTTTACATCAGAGTTACAACATCTTACATTTAAATTTACACAGCGGAAGCAAAATGTACAATATTTACATAAATGAATAACAACATAATGAGATCTTTATGCATCCATTCCTCTTTACATGTAATTTATCCTGCATACAAAACTGTGGGTACGTCAGTTTATTCAACCGACGATAATTATACATGGTCATTCTCTCTATACCAGAAACAGTATAATGAATCTCATTTCTTGACAAAAATCACAACTTGTTCATAATAAGCATGTAAATCAAAGGGAACTTTTAAGGATGTCGTGTCGTGATTGTGCACTTAATCCTTAATGCAGTTTATTTAATTAACATGACACTAATGCAGCACTTGTTCGAATTCTATGCATCCCATACTACATAGGTTCGAGGGCAAGCCTCTTAATCGTTCTTCATTTTTGTATGGTTCAATCCCCCACCATGACTTACTCTACTTCTGTAAATTCAGTGAGTATCCTAGATGATTCTATGAGTACAAGCATGTATCCTGGTCCCTGGAGTAGAATTTCGCGCCATGTCTTGACTCGTCAAGCATGCATTCTGCGACAATTCAGCCTCCTCCCTGAACACAATCCTCTTGCAGTCACCAAAACATCCCATAAGCGTGACTAAAGTCCGATCATTACTGAGTTGTGCCCGCGCCATGTCTTGACTCATCAAGCATGCATTCTGCGGCTCACACACTCGCACCGTACCCTAGCTCTCATACTCATGTTTTTCTCTCACCTTCATCACCTCCACACTATGTATTAAATTGATTAGAATCATGAATGAAAATCAAGCTCTAGAGTTAGCCTCTCCATCAAACCGGACTTATCATTTCATTTCACATGACCAACCTTGGTCTATTTCTCAATTTCATTTCATTTCACTGCCGGGGAGTCTTAGCTACTCTTTCGTTCAATTTCAAATTCACAATATCCAATTGAGCATCATCAGCTCATCATTCATTTTAGAGTCTCGCAGACTTTCTTATCATGATTTCACATTTCATATTTTCAATTAATTCTCAATTCTCATCTACGATTCATTTCACATAATTCATACAGCCATAAACAGAGTCCATCGACTTAAATCATAAAGTTCACCATTACCAACAGTAAATAACATGAATTCAAATATATCAAGGTCCACTCTGTACAGTCGACTTGGAAGAACACCAGTCGACTCATACAGTCACATACAGGATCATCATAATGCTCGGGATAGTCGACTGTTGCACACAACCAGTCGCCTGTCCCGCAATTTTTCAGGTTCACAATATTGTCCTCATGACAGTCGACTGTTCATCCATCAGTCGTCTGTCCTGGAGATTTCAACAGCACAATTCTATGTCCAGATCAGTCGACTTGCTACACGCATTCGGTCGACTGGACAGATCCATTTTAATTTAAAAGATTATTTACAGTTCTTACGTGCACTTGCATCATGATGTCAATTAACAGTATACATAAATTCATGTTTCATAGACAGAGTCTCTTATCGTTCAGTAACATTACAACATGAATTTTCATGTTACGAATATGCTCTTTTCTTTAGAGAAAATACTTTAAACATGCGTTCGCATTGCTCATACTTTCTTACGACAATGAAAATATGAATCTCAAGTCATTAAACTGGGTCTACATAATGGAATATCTTAATTTATGGAACTTCCAAACAGTCACAGTCAGATTGAAGTACCAGTCGACTTAACACAACATCAGTCGACTGCTCCGACAATTCTAAGTTATTAATCACCATTAGTTCTTTTCATTCATTTACCTTCCCTCCATCATATGTGTCATAGGGAGAAATATACATATAATAATCACACCATCATGTCTAATTGCACACATGTTATCAGCACATTATGAAAAATAGTGTCTCGTACCAGTCGGCTGGCTCACATGGCAGTCGACTGTACCGACAGTCTCGTTCTCATTATTAATAGCATGTTCAAGCAATTTCTACTGCATTCAATTCACTTTTTGTAACATGGTATCAATCATAACAATTATAGTATCATTCCTACATTAGAAGTCCTGAGAAACACCCACCTTATATGAAGAAACAATCGAAATCCCGCAAAACTCTTCAATACGGTACTGCACTCCTTGCTCCTTTGTTCCACACCGAGCTCCTCAGAAGTGCTGCTCGTCTCCACAGAAAAGCTCCCACACATACAAACTCACAAATAACTTTCTTAAAATAATCTTAGAAAATCTTAGTGTAAAAGAGATAGGGAAATAGGAGGGGTATTTATACTAGGAAATAGATAGAATAGATGGCTAAGATTAATAGGGGAGTTGCAGATCAAGGGATAGGATGCAATCGGGAGTTTGAGAAACTACCCACACTCACACACAACCGCCCATGATGGATGCCACTACTCTACCCACAATCCGGCCAAAAGAAAAGGTGCTCAATGCACGTGTATGCGAAATGCACGTGCATGCACACCCACACTAATAAAATTGTACAAAAATATAATGTATAAAAAGTGTTACACAAAATGGGCTTAAATTCATTTGAGCCAAAAATAAATATTTTAAAAAGAGAAAATGAACAAATCAACATTGGGCTTCAAGAAGAATGCTCTATAGAAAATAATACACTTTATTCATCATGTAGAGAAAATAATAGACAACAAGCTACACAAGCACACCATATGAAAATAAATAAATAATCTTTAAGTATTAAGAAAAATCGGGGTATTACATCACTCCCTCCTTCGAATAGTTCCGTCCCCGGAACTACAGCCAAGAGCGAGAAACAAAAAACACCACAACAACAAGAGATACAAAGATACAAAGAATACAAAAATACAATCAAGCAAAAAGCTCAGGATAGTCCTTTAACATCTTCTCCTCAGATTCCCAAGTAGCCTCTTCAACCAAGTGGTTTCTCCAGACTACCTTGACCATCGGTATCGTCTTATTCCTCAAGACTTTCTCCCTACGGTCAACAATCTCAACAGGAGTCTCGATGTAATTCAGGTCTAACTGCAAACCTTCCGGCACTTCAGGCAAATGATGACTCGGATCTGGAATATAACCTCTCAGCATAGACACATGAAAGACATTGTGCACCTGAGACAACTCTTCCGGTAATTCAAGCCGGTAAGCAGTTTTTCCGATCCTTTTCAATATCTTGTATGGGCCTATAAACCTCGGGGCTAACTTCCCGCCTTTGCCAAAACGAACCACACCTTTACTGGGTGATACCTTCAGAAAGACGAAGTCACCAACCTCAAACTCAAGGTCCCTTCTCCGGTTGTCTGCATAGCTTTTCTGCCTGCTCTGAGCTTCCACCAACCTTTTCCTGATCAGATCAATCTTCTCAGAAGTCAGCTGTACAAGCTCAGGACCAAACAACTGACGCTCCCCAACCTCATACCAACAAACAGGAGTCCTGCACTTCCTGCCATACAAAGCTTCATACGGCGCCATCCCAATGCTAGCTTGAAAACTGTTGTTGTAGGCAAACTCTACCAAAGGTAAATGCCTTTCCCAACTGCCTCCAAAATCTAGTATACAACACCGAAGCATATCCTCAAGAATACGATTGACTCTCTCGGTCTGCCCATCGGTTTGTGGATGAAAAGCAGTGCTGAAAACTGTCTTGGTACCCAAAGCTGCCTGAAGACTCCTCCAGAAATGCGAAGTAAACCGCGCATCTCGATCAGACACAATAGTTGAGGGAACACCATGAAGTCGGACAATCTCACCAACATACATCTCAGCCAACTTGTCCATCGAAGCAGTGAGTTTCATTGCCAAAAAGTGAGTGGACTTGGTTAGTCGATCGACTATAACCCAAATCGCATCATTGCCTTTAGAACTCTTAGGCAATCCCGTGATGAAATCCATACTGATGTTATCCCACTTCCACTCCGGAATAGGTAACGGCTATAATAGACCTCCGGGTCTCTGATTTTCGGCTTTGACTTGCTGACAAACCTCACACCTCGCGACAAATTCGGCCACATCCCGCTTCAAACCTGACCACCAGAAATGCTGTTTGATGTCTTTATACATCTTAGTACTCCCAGGATGTACTGACAGAAGAGTAGCATGCGTCTCCTGAAGAATACTCTCTTTCAGGTCCGCCTGATCTGGAATACACAGCCTATCTCCGAACCACAGCACTCCATCCCTGGTTTGAAATCCGGGCAACCTGCCAGCACCAACCTGCTCCTTCATCTCCAAGATATCAGCATCAACTTCCTGACTTGCAATGATCCTTGCATTCAAAGTAGGCTGAAGCTTCAACTGAGATAAAGATGCTCCCAATCCTTGCAAGACAACCTCAATACCTGCTCGATCCAACTCCTCAATCAGATGCCTCTGAGTTGTAATCAAACTGGCCAAACTGCTCTTGCGACTAAGTGCATCAGCAACAACATTAGCCTTTCCAGGATGATACTTGATCTCAGGTCGCATATCCTCGAACACTTCCAACCATCTCCGCTGCCTCAGATTGAGATCCCTCTGCTGATATATGTACTTCAAGCTCTTGTGATCTGTGTACATGTTCAACTTCTCACCGTACACATAGTGCCTCCATTGCTTCAAAGCAAAGATAATCGCAGCCAACTCCAGATCATGAGTCGGATAATTCTTCTCATGCGGTCGTAGTTGCCTAGACCCATAAGCGATTACTTTACCTTCTTGCATTAAGACACAACCAAGCCCCCGATGTGAAGCATCGCTATAAACATCATACTCAACTCCTGCTCTAGGCAAAGCCAAAATAGGTGCAGTAGTCAGTCTATCTTTCAACTCCTGAAAACTCGCCTCACATTGCTCAGTCCACTTGAAGCTCACATTCTTCTTGGTCAACTCAGTAAGCGGCACAGCTATCTGAGCATAACCTTGAATGAATCTCCTGTAGTATCCAGTCATCCCAAGGAAACTTCTGACTTCCTTCACTGTAGTAGGCCTAGCCCAATCTCTCACTGCCTCTATCTTCTGAGGGTCAGTTGCCACTCCCTCCTTAGAAAGGATGTGACCTAGGAATGCCACTTCAGATTTTCAGAAATCACACTTGGATAACTTGGCATACAACCTCTGCTCTTCCAACTTCTGCAAAACTGCCACCAGATGCTCGGTGTGCTCCTCCTCAGACTTGGAGTACACGAAAATATCGTCGATAAACACCATGACGAAAGAATCAATAAACGGCCTCAGAACTCTGTTCATCAAGTCCATGAAGATTGCGGGTGCATTCGTCACTCCGAATGGCATAACTAAGAATTCATAATGCCCCTGCCGAGTTCTAAACGCAGTTTTGTGCACATCTTCAGCTTTCACTCGCACTTGGTGATATCCTGATCGAAGATCTATTTTGGAGAATACAGCTGCTCCTTGTAGACGATCGAACAAGTCATCAATTTGAGGAATCGGATACTTATTCTGAACAGTGACCTTATTCAGCTCCCGGTAATCGATACACATCCTCATCGATCCATCCTTCTTCTTTACCAAAAGCACTGGTGCTCCCCAAGGTGACGCACTAGGTTGAATAAAGCCTTTTCCCAACAGTTCCTCAATCTGCCGTTTCACTTCATCCTGTTCCACTGGAGCCATCCTATATGGTGCCTTAGAAATGGGTGCACTTCCCGGTTGAACAGTGATGCTGAACTCTACATCACGATGCGGAGGTAACCCAGGAAAATCTTCCAAGAACACTATCGGATAGTCCCGAACCACAGGAATCCCTTGCAATTCCACAGGAGTCTCTTCCTTGCGGATAGTTGCCACCAACTTAGAACACTTCAACTTCCCTTGAAAAGTGACTTCAGGTCCACCTGGAGCCTTCACTGTTACGGTCTTGGTCTTACACTCGATGCTTGCACTGTACACCGACATCCAATCAATGCCAATGATAACATCAACTCCCAAGATAGTCAGCTCGATCAGATCAATGCCAAAGATTTGATCCCCAATCACTATCTCGCAATCAGCATAATACCGATCAGTGGTCAAGGTTTCCCCTGATGGAGTAGCTACTGCTAAGATCTTGCCTGGAAAAATCTTCGGTTTAGCTCCCAACACTTTAGCAAATCTAGGAGACACAAAAGTATGAGAGGATCCAGTATCGAACAATACAACAGCTTTCTTTCCATTAAGATAGAGTTCTCCTGTTACATAATACACACCATTACATAACAGTTTCACAATATGAACGGGAAGGAGAAATGACAAAACCACACTAAATATCAGCCCTCGTACCAGAGATGACCTGATCCGCTTCCTCAGCATCAGCTTCCGTCAAAGCAAATACTCGCCCTGACTGGTACGGCCTCTTCCCAGTCTGCTGTATTGGCACATTGTGATTGCCAGCCCGCGGTTTGAGACATCGAGATTGGTAATGTCCCACTTCACCACAGTTAAAGCAAGTGACTGCAGAAGGTCTCCCTACATCGTTTCCAGGTCTTCCAGCTACACTGACAGCGTTCGCCCCTGTCGGTTTGAACCTCTGTGCAGATGGTTGCCCCTTGAAACTCTCCGATTGTGCAGGCCTCTTCCCGGACTGCCAGTTGTTCCTCTGGTGCTGAGCAACATGGAACTGCTCCATATCCGCCTCCGTCGCTGCCGCCCTCTTGACCAGCTTATCGAATCGCCTGATACCAAGAGGTATCATACGGGACCTCAAGCTTGGCCTCAGACCATGCTCGAACTTGCGAGCCTTCTTCGCCTCATCCATCACCAGTTCTGGAGCATACCTAGAGAGCTGAGTAAACTTAGTCTCATACTCCCTTACTGACATGCTGCCTTGCTGGAGTGACAGAAACTCCATGGCCTTCTTCTCCTGGACGTCGGAGGGGAAATAATGACTGCGGAATTCTTCCAGAAATTCCTCCCAGCCAAGCAACAAGCCACCCATGGTCCTCTTCATGGATTGCCACCAAACAGCCGCATCCTTCTCCAACTGCAAAGTCGCCAACTTGACCTTGCTGCCCTCCGGTGTTTCCAACACCTCAAAGATCGTCTCCACTTGACGGATCCAGTTGTCAGCCGCATCTGGGTCTGACTTTCCCTCGAACACTGGTGGTTTCATTCTCTTGAACGATTCCACTAGCTTAATTGCCTCGGGTACTGGATTCATCGGTCCCCTTCCTTGGTTTGCAGCCACTGCATTCAGCGTCTGGTAAACCCTTGCAAGTTCAGTCTCCAGGTCCAAACCTTCACCATTCCTTGCCCCCCTTCTCGACATATTCTGATGCAAAAGATCCATTAAATTCGAAGTATAAGACAAGAAATTAAACCAACTTTCATTTCATTGAATTCCAAAGTTTATACATTCGAATTAAAAACATTTTGACATCAGAATAGAAGAAAACAGAAACTAGGAAAATCTAATCTTTACGGGTCCTCTTCGCTGCTCGAAGTTCATCCCGCAGTTCATCCACTTGGTCCTTCAACACATCCGTCAGGTTCTTTCTCTTCTCAAGTTCCCATACTCGGTGACTGAGAACAGAGAAATCGGCCTTCCGCTGTGCCAGCTAAGCCTCCAAAACTCCAACTCTATACTTCAGGGTATCCACTTGCCTCTGAAGAGAAGCCACAGTGCCACTCAGAGCTGGTCCCTCTTCTTCATCGGAAGAAGAATCGTCAGATGAATCCGGCGGTGGGGTGATCTCTCGAGATTCAGGGTACTCCTCATCATCAGAATCTGCTTGCCCAGGATGATACTCGTCCTCAGAATCAGCCTGTCCAGGATGGTACTCTTCCTCAATAATATGCCAGTCGTCGCCTCTAGCAGGGTCGAAGTGATCAGCCATCTTAGAAATAGAGAGGAAGAAGCATAAATCATAGAGCAACACAAATGTAAGTCACTTACATTTACATCTCTAAATTCAAACACACACTCTAATGTCCACATCTAGGGTGTCGTTCCTTATAAATTTGTACAAGTATGAAAGTGTAGAAAGCGTGGCTCTGATACCACTCTGTAACGCCCCGAATCCCAAATCATTGAATTCGAGATGTTCTTCAGGATCTTTTCACTTTCTTTGAGTACAATTTTACAAGGAAATTCAAACTTTTCTTTTTACATCAGAGTTACAACATCTTACATTTAAATTTACACAGCGGAAGCAAAATGTACAACATTTACATAAATGAATAACAACATAATGAGATCTTTATGCATCCATTCCTCTTTACATGTAATTTATCCTGCATACAAAACTGTGGGTACGTCAGTTTATTCAACCGACGATAATTATACAAGGCCATCCTCTCTATGCCAGAAACAGTATAATGAATCTCATTTCTTGACAAAAATCACAACTTGTTCATAATAAGCATGTAAATCAAAGGGAACTTTTAAGGATGTTGTGTCGTGATTGTGCACTTAATCCTTAATGCAATTTATTTAATTAACATGACACTAATGCACACTTGTTCGAATTCTATGCATCCCATACTACATAGGTTCGAGGGCAAGCCTCTTAATCGTTCTTCATTTTTGTAGGGTTCAATCTCCCGCCATGACTTACTCTACTTCTGTAAATTCAGTGAGTATCCTAGATGATTCTATGAGTACAAGCATATATCCTAGCCCCTGGAGTAGAATTTCGCATCATATCTTGACTCGTCAAGCATGCATTCTGCGACAATTCAGCCTCCTCCCTGAACACAATCCTCTTGCAGTCACCAAAACATCCCATAAGCGTGACTAAAGTCCGATCATTACTGAGTTGTGCCCGCGCCATGTCTTGACTCATCAAGCATGCATTCTGCGGCTCACACACCCGCACCGTACCCTAGCTCTCATACTCATGTTTTTCTCTCACCTTCATCACCTCCATACTATGTATTAAATTGATTAGAATCATGAATGAAAATCAAGCTCTAGAGTTAGCCTCTCCATCAAACCGGACTTATCATTTCATTTCACATGACCAACCTTGGTCTATTTCTCAATTTCATTTCATTTCACTGCCGGGGAGTCTTAGCTACTCTTTCGTTCAATTTCAAATTCACAATATCCAATTGAGCATCATCAGCTCATCATTCATTTTAGAGTCTCGCAGACTTTCTTATCATGATTTCACATTTCATATTTTCAATTAATTCTCAATTCTCATCTACGATTCATTTCACATAATTCATACAGCCATAAACAGAGTCCATCGACTTAAATCATAAAGTTCATCATTACCAACAGTAAATAACATGAATTCAAATATATCAAGGTCCACTCTGTACAGTCGACTTGGAAGAACACCAGTCGACTCATACAGTCACATACAGGATCATCATAATGCTCGGGATAGTCGACTGTTGCACACAACCAGTCGCCTATCCCGCAATTTTTCAGGTTCACAATATTGTCCTCATGACAGTCGACTGTTCATCCATCAGTCGTCTGTCCTGGAGATTTCAACAGCACAATTCTATGTCCAGATCAGTCGACTTGCTACACGCATTCGGTCGACTGGACAGATCCATTTTAATTTAAAAGATTATTTACAGTTCTTACGTGCACTTGCATCATGATGTCAATTAACAGTATACATAAATTCATGTTTCATAGACAGAGTCTCTTATCGTTCAGTAATATTACAACATGAATTTTCAAGTTACGAATATGTTCTTTTCTTTAGAGAAAATACTTTAAACATGCGTTCGCGTTGCTCATACTTTCTTACAACAATGAAGATATGAATCTCATGTCATTAAACTGGGTCTACATAATGGAATATCTTAATTTATGGGACTTCCAAACAGTCACAGTCAGATTGAAGTACCAGTCGACTTAACACAACATCAGTCGACTGCTCCGACAATTCTAAGTTATTAATCACCATTAGTTCTTTTCATTCATTTACCTTCCCTCCATCATATGTGTCATAGAGAGAAATATACATATAATAATCACACCATCATGTCTAATTGCACACATGTTATCAGCACATTATGAAAAATAGTGTCTCGTACCAGTCGGCTGGCTCACATGGCAGTCGACTGTACCGACAGTCTCGTTCTCATTATTAATAGCATGTTCAAGCAATTTCTACTGCATTCAATTCACTTTTTGTAACATGGTATCAATCATAACAATTATAGTATCATTCCTACATTAGAAGTCCTGAGAAACACCCACCTTATATGAAGAAACAATCGAAATCCCGCAAAACTCTTCAATACGGTACTGCACTCCTTGCTCCTTTGTTCCACACCGAGCTCCTTAGAAGTGCTGCTCGTCTCCACAGAAAAGCTCCCACACACACAAACTCACAAATAACTTTCTTAAAATAATCTTAGAAAATCTTAGTGTAAAAGAGATAGGGAAATAGGAGGGGTATTTATACTAGGAAATAGATAGAATAGATGGCTAAGATTAATAGGGGAGTTGCAGATCAAGGGATAGGATGCAATCGGGAGTTTGAGAAACTACCCACACTCACACACAACCGCCCATGATGGATGCCACTACTCTACCCACAATCCGGCCAAAAGAAAAGGTGCTCAATGCACGTGTATGCGAAATGCACGTGCATGCACACCCACACTAATAAAATTGTACAAAAATATAATGTATAAAAAGTGTTACACAAAATGGGCTTAAATTCATTTGGGCCAAAAATAAATATTTTAAAAAGAGAAAATGAACAAATCAACATTGGGCTTCAAGAAGAATGCTCTATAGAAAATAATACACTTTATTCATCATGTAGAGAAAATAATAGACAACAAGCTACACAAGCACACCATATGAAAATAAATAAATAATCTTTAAGTATTAAGAAAAATCGGGGTATTACATTTACATCTTATTCATTGTTCGCACTGCAAAAGCTGACCATAGTGATATATTACATGATATGCTCTTCCTATTAAACACCGTCAAAAGACAACCAGGGATTGCCGCTAATTGTGGTTTCTATAATGCAAATCTCGAAACTAGGGATCACCTTTTTCTCGAATGCCACCATAAAAAAATTTGTCTCGATGGAGGTACTTCAAGCTCTAGGAGCACATGGATACCCAACCACATAAGATGACCTTTGGGTAGAGCAACGATTTACCAGACCTAGACAGAATATGAGAGAGGTCTGGTACATGGTGATCACAACAACAACTTGGGTTCTTTGGCTATACATAAATTATTTTTACTTTCATGACACTAGTAACATATTTCTAATAGACTAACTAAAATTATGCATTTGATCTCTTTTTAGACGAAGACAACTGCAGTAGGTGCACCTGATCGCATCAAGGTATTTTCCAAGGGTAGGGACTGTTCTACAATGATGATGAGATAGAGCTGGCACTGATGCTGGAGCAGGTACCTATCCCCCGGAGTTGTTAGCGGGTCTACTCATGTTATCTTTCTTGTTTCTTCCTTGTTGCTTGTTGTTGGTTATTTCTGTTTTTTGCTTTTGGAGGAGTAATGATTATATTTTCGGGTTTTTTTCCCAATCTCGCTAGGCTTGTTTCATTACATTCTCATTAATGAAATAGGGTGGCTATAAACCACGTTTCCTTCAAAATAATAATAATAATAATAATAATAACTACCAACATTTACATCTTATTCAGTGTTTGCACTGCATAAGTTGACCATAGTGGTAAATTACATGATATGCTCGTCCTATTAAACGCCAGAATTTGATGGATCACTCAGAATTGGTAATAGCAACTAGTAACAATTGGTGCCACAGACATCACATGGATTAGCATTACCGACGGCAAAGGAATGACTCGAGAGAAGCACCACCAACTGCACGCTTCTTTGCCTGCTAAGTTTGAGAAAAATAGTTAGCATACCATAAACCCTTTTGTAAGTTAGTATGAGGGTTACCTTTTCATTGTTGAATAAATCCTCTGCAATAGCTTCCATCTGCTTACGCTTCTTTTCTTCTCTCATATACTCTAATTCGCTGCTCCCATAATCAGACTCCCTAAAAGAAACAATGATTCAGAAATTTTGGAGCCCCAAAGAGTACTTATGAAAAAGAGATAATACCATGTTCTCACTTGTATGGATCTTTCGAAAATGGAATGAGGTCGCTGAAGCTATTACCAGAAACAGTATTCCTCTACATAGAAAATTTTGGCTACATGAGATTCAAACTTCACTGGTTATAAATGAGATGAATAATGTTTACCTTTCTAAAGCACTTGAAGCTGACGACTTTTGTTGTAGGCTGAACAGAAACTGGGACAAATATGTCCCTCACTATCAAATCTTGGGTGTATAAAATGTCAGAGTTTTCATGTCTATCGGCAAGAGACTCGCCACCCTTGTCCATCTTCTTTATAGGAGCAACTCCCTCATCCTTTTGGCTGGAGGTTGTAGGAGTAGATGTGTTGAGATAATCATTCAAATCTTTGTTTTCTTTACGTTCACTTGTATATTCCCGGTCTTCTGAAATTTTTGCTTCGTGCTCTTCAGGTTCATACTTGATGCCATCTTGAGAATTGGCAGTGTCAGCAACTATATTAGATGTTGCAGTTTCCATCTCTATGTCGGAATCCGCGACTATAGTCTCATCAGTCGAATGTGAGGCTGAAACAACAGCTGCGAGCAAAAGCAAAGGAAGATGGTTTTGAGATACTTTAAAAGTTAAAACAATCATCCGACTTTTCACTCTTATACTGATGCAAAGATATTGTTGTTTGCATCCATTGCAACTAAATGCACCATAATATAAATATGTTGAGAAATTTAACGATAACGTGGGTGTTCTGGAGAGACATGGCCAAAAAAATTACTTACTACTAGGCTGCACCAAAGTATCAGTGTCTAAGCACCCAGAAAAGATGGCAGCAATCAATTGCAAATCAGTAATCCTTGACAAAGAAGACAACTCTTCAGGCTGAATGAGTTTATTTGGGGACTCTCCAGGAACAACTAGGACATAATTGTTTTTTCCATCTGCAGAAGTCTAAATTTCCAAGTTTGATATCCAATTTATGAACAACCGAGATATTCAAGCAACATATAGAGAGAGCAACATTAAAGAAGCAATTTAAGGAATATAAATGCACCAAACATCTTGAGACAGAGAGAGTATTCATTCATGAGATGGATATTCAATTTACAAAGAATCGAGATATTCAAGCAACATATAGTTAGCAACAATAAAGAAGCAATTAAAGGAAGCTAAATGCACCAAACATCATGATAGCAAGAGTATATCATTCATGATGGTATCAATATTCAATCTACAGGAACCGAGATATTCAAGCAACATTAAACTATTAAAAAAGCAATTAAGGAAACTAAATGCAACAAGTATCAGAGAGTACAAAACATCGTGAGACTATTCATCCATGGTATGGATCATCGATGCTAAATTTTCCTAGGGATCATTGATGCTAAAGTTTCCTCACTTTTGAAGTAAATAGGAACAAATTCTAGTGTAATTTATTGAAAAAAAGGGAGAAGAAAACTTGTTATGCCATATAAAAAAAAATGCAGCTTCATCTGCATGACATTTTTCTCCCTTAATTAAGACATCAGTGAATCATATGAAATGACACCTGTAACTTGGATTTACGGATAAAACATTTTAGTTTTTGAATTAAAATGAAGAATCAAACTCCAAAACCTGTGTACTGAAAGTCAATGTTACACAATAAATAAATAAATATCAAAACAAAAATTAAAACTTAAAAAATGCAAATGTTTTTCTCAACAGGATAATTCCACTTTTTAATTTAGACTTCATAAAGTGATCATGTATATAACAATTTGCAGATATTTATATTAAAAAAACAACAATTTACAGTGCGAGGGAGAGCAAATAACGGTTTAATTGGTTAAGCTGGATTTCAACCAACCCCTCAATGTACACAATTGCAAGCAGAATATCTGCAGTGTCACAGCATTATTACTATGAAATTGGTTTAGTTAATATTGATTATGGAAAGCTC
The DNA here is from genome assembly GCA_017893485.1 of Hemerocallis citrina. Lineage (NCBI taxonomy): Eukaryota > Viridiplantae > Streptophyta > Magnoliopsida > Asparagales > Asphodelaceae > Hemerocallis > Hemerocallis citrina. The sequence continues at coordinate 201,511,488 of CM030362.1, forward strand.
ATCAAACTAAGGTGCAAGAGACGAGGCATCAACAAATCCAAGATATGGATATTTCTGTTGACAAAAAAGATAATGAAAAGGCAAAAAAATGTTGACCATTATCATATGTATATTTATAGAACATTGACATAACAGATAAAAAAAAATATCAGATAGCAAATAGATATTATTTATGTCTAATACATATTAAGAAAGCAACTGTAAGAGAGATTTTGTACCCCAGCAGAGTAAAAAAGTGTAAAAATAAACAATAATTATAAATTCGAGATACTTGTTAAATATATGTCCTAAAAGTGCTCAAAACACTTTTCACCAAGCATCCAAGAGTATCCAGATGGATACCTATCAAACACAAAGTTACGGACACAACTTTATCACAGAAGCATCCATTCAACTGAGTATCAATAAAAATAAAAAATGTCGAAGAACTTAATGCTATCAGAATAGTACAAAGTACCCTTGTTGCACGTCGTGTCATGACACATGTATTATACATAACACATGAAGTTCTGGTGAATAATTTTATAGAGAAAATTTTATGACACTAAAGGACATTTTGCTTTGGCAAATAACTGTCTAGCATTCTTCTGGAACACAACCGTTTTTCCTTGTTTCTCAATTTAAGGACAATATTAAACAGCTTACAACTATCAGTACCCTTCTTCCAGTGTACATAATCTCAAAAAACTAGTTTCTTGGAATTTGATAGGAATTATGGTTTATCCTTTCTGTTAGGTTTTTTCAATTTCTGTTAATAACCACCCTATTAGTTAGGATCGTGCTGTTAATGCTTTGATTAATTCTTAGGGCTTTACCGCGTATTTAGTTGACTACGTGGGTTGTTAGTTTCCTGTTCAAGTTGTGTAAGGCTATTATATAGCCGAGTTGTTATTCAATAAAAGTGAGTCATTCCTCCACATTCGTTTTGAATCTCTGATCTTGCAATTCCTTTCTAGATCACATAGTTCTTAACAAAGTGATATCAGAGCCCCCCTGGGCCTGAGAGAGAGATAAGCCGCATCTGTGAGTGACTTCCAAACAATGTGCGATGACGAGTGAGGGGAATTTCGTTCAACCAGCGATTCCGAGATTTGATGGTCATTATGACCACTGGAGTATGCTAATGGAGAATTTTGTTAGATCAAAGGAATACTGGAGTTTAGTTGAAACTGGTTGTGAGGAACAGGTAGCTGGAGCACATTTGACTGAGGCACAACAAAGAAGCTCGATGAGATGAAGTTGAAGGACCTGAAAGTAAAGAATTACTTGTTTCGAGCAATCGATGGAACAATTCTGGAGACCATATTGAAGAAGGATACGTCGAAGGAGATTTGGGATTCTATGAGGAGGAAGTACGTGGGGAATGCCAGATCGAAGAGGTCAGTCCTTCAAGCCCTACGAAAGGACTTTGAAACCTAGAGATGAAATCAGGTGAAACTATTACTGAGTACTTTTCTAGGGTTATGACTGTGGCCAATAAGATGCGTCTGTATGGAGAAGAGATGAAAGATGTGACTATTGTAGAGAAGATTCTTAGGTCTTTAACTGACATATATAACTATATAGTCTGTTCAATTGAAGTGTAAAGATATTGATGAATTGTCCATTGATGAGTTACAAAGCTCTCTGATAATTCATGAGCAAAAGTTTCATAGGCAGAGTGGTGAAGAACAGGCTCTCAAGGCGTCTTATGAGGAGAAGTTAAGCTGAAGAGGTCGTGGTAGAGCTGCAGTCAGAGGCAGACGCAGAGGGAGAGGGCGCCAACCATTTAACAAAGCCATTGTTGAATGTTATAGGTGCCATAAGCTCGGTCATTTCCAGTACAAGTGTCCTACATGGGATAAAGAAGCAAATTATGCAAAAATGGATGAGCAAGAAGAGATGCTTCTGATGGCTTACGTTGAAATCAATGGGGCAAAGATGCATGGTTCTTAGACTCAGATTGCAGCAACCACATGTGTGGTGATAGATCCTTGTTTTATGAGTTAAAAGAGAGTTTTAGGCAAGTGATGAAGTTGGGAAATAATACAAGGATGAGTGTTGCTGGCAAAGGAAATGTAAAGCTGTAGTTAAATGGCTTCAATCATACAAGGATGAGTGTTGCTAGCAAAGGAAATGTCAAGTTGCAGTTAAATGGCTTCAATCTTGTCGTTTCAGGAGTGTTTTTTATGCCAGAGCTGAAGAACAACCTTCTAAGCATAGGACAACTGCTGGATAGAGGTCTTGCGATTCTCATACAGGCCGGACAATGTAGGATCTATCATCCACATCGGGGACTAATCATTCAGACCGAGATGACTACTAATCGGATGTTTATCTTGTTAGCTCAGTCTCAAACAAGCAAATCCCGATCGAATCAGGAAACATGCTTTCACACAACCTCTCAAGACATCACTCATCTTTGGCATTGCAGACTAGGCCACCTCAGCCACAAAAGCCTAAAGACCTTGCAGCTCAAGAACATGGTTCATGGATTGCCTAAGCTTCCCGTTTCAGATGTGATGTGCACTGATTGCTTGATAGGCAAGCAACACCGCGATCCTATCCCAAAAAGAAGTACTTGGAGAGCCTCACAGAAGCTAGAACTCATACATGCCGACGTGTGTGGACCTTTTACTCCCATCTCCAACAGTCATAAGAGGTACTTGTTATGTTTTATAGACGATTTTAGCGGAAAACCTTGGTCCTATTTCTTAAGTGAAAAATCAATATTTTAAGAGTTATGTGGAGAGGGAAACTGGTTTGAACATCAAGTGCTTGCGCACTGATAGTGGAGGGGAGTTTACCTCGGGGGAGTTCAATGAGTTCTGTAGAAGGAATGGGATAAGAAGACGACTCACCACTGCATACACTCAGCAAAATGGAGTAGCTGAGAGAAAGAACCGGACTAAGAACCGGACTGTGATGAATATGGTGAGGTGCATGTTGTCAGAAAAGAAGATCCCCTTTTGACCTGAAGCTGCAAACTGGACCATTTATGTCTTGAATCGTTGTCCCACTTTGTTACACCAGAAGAAGCTTAGAGTGGTGTCAAGCTATCTGTGGAGCATCTTAGAGTTTTTGGATGTGTTTGTCATGTCCATGTGCCGGATGTGAGGAGGACTAAGCTTGAAGACAAAAGTTTCAGTTGTGTTCTTCTCGGAGTGAGTGAAGAATTGAAGGGTTGCAGAGCCTGTTGCTAAAAAGACAGTGATTAGCAAGGAAGTTGTTTTTAAGGAGGATAGACAATCGGATTGGGATTGAAGTTGTAATGATCAAGTGTTGGTTGATCTAGAATGGAGAGAGAAAATGAGGAGCAAATCCATGGCGTAGGAGAGTTTGAGGATGATGTTGAAGTTGGTACTGAAGAGGGTGACAATGTTGAATCGAGTCCTATGACTGCAGAAGGGTAGCTTCGACAACGGAGGCCAAGTTTGTAGCTGCTGCAGCATGTGCATGCCAAGCGGTGTGGATGAAGAAAATTCTGAAAAAGCTCAATTATGGAGGTGAGTGTACTACCATCTTCTGTGATAATAGTTCAACGATTAAATTATCTAGAAATTCAGTAATGCACGGTATAAGTAAGCACATTGATGTGCGCTTTCATTTCTTGCGTGATTTAACTAAGGAAGGAGCTGTGCAATTAGTTCATTGCAGCACACAGGAGCAGGTTGCTGATGTATTAACAAAGCCTCTCAAGCTTGATTTGTTCCTGAAGCTGCGCGGTCTGTTGGGAGTTTGTGAAACACCTGAAGTAAACTAAGTGTTGAGTTTAAGGGGAGGGGGGGGGGGGATGACTTTGATTAATTCTTAGGGCTTTACCACGTATTTAGTTGACTGCGTGGGTTGTTAGTTTCTTGTTCAAGCTGTGTAAGGCTATTATATAGCCGAGTTGTTATTCAATAAAAGTGAAAGTCATTCCTCGACATTTGTTTTGAATCTCTGACATTGCAATTCCTTTCTAGATCACATAGTTCTTAAGGGTATAGTTCGTCAAATTCAACAACGAATATTAATTTATCAATATTTTACACTTTTATATTGGATTACATGTTCTAGTCCTGTCCCTAAATCTAAATTAATTTAATACCTAATGGTGAGATTCATTAAAAGTGCTAAATTAACAATTACGGGAATTTTCAAATGTCATTGATAATATAAATAAGAGAAATGATCGGCTACCATGCTGGCATGCAACGCGCTTATGCCACACCCGCGATGTGGTCACCTCCCATGTGCTCCCATCACCACCCTTCTCCTTCCTTTCTCTTTTGATCTCTAAAAACATGAAACTCCTCCCCCTCCCCCACAAAACACTCTCTCTAAAACCCTAACTCCCTCTGCAAAACACCCTGGGAGGCGGTCGGCGTGAGGTGATGGTAGGCAAAGCGCGAAGAAAGACAGGAGCGCGAAGGCTCCAGCGGTGGTCCCAATGGGTGGGGCCCTCGTGAAAGAGAGGGGGTCGCGGCCGGAGGTGGTGTTGGATTCGAAGGGATGGGGGCCATCTTGGAAGCGAGGTTAGCAGTCGGAGGTGGCGTTGGATTCCAAGATAGTGGGTTTTTCCCCTTCAAATTTTATTTATTGATTTTTTCCTGTTTTGCTTGCTTTAAGATTCGTGCCACTATTGTCTTTATTGGCATGACGGATGATGGCATGCTATCAGTTCTCTATAAATTATGTTATTTATCCAGAGTATCTTGGGTAAATAAACCAACAACAACAGCAACAAAAATATTTTTCTCAACTAGTTGGGGTCGGCTACATGAATCCTGGTTTTCCATTCTGCTCGATTTAGCGCAATATCTTCTGTAAGGCCACAAGCTATCATATTTTTTCATATAGTTTCCACCCAAGTAAGTTTAGGTCTTCCCCTACCTCTAACTATCTTGGGTAGAAAATAAAAGAACTTATGTCTTGATACTCTTGCTTTGAACGTCTACCAAGTAAAGGGTGAAACAACTAACATTTCGAATAGCTTAATGAGTGGAGGGCCTTGTGAGTAACGCCTCCCAAAAACAAAGATATTTGATGTAACATCTCAGAGAAAAATCAATTTTTATTATTTTCTTTTGCAGTGCATTGCACGTAAAAATTTATGCACATGTTGACCCCTAAAATTTTCTTGCGTCGTGAACATTTTTCCTCTCATTTTCTAGTCACAATTATGTGATTTATTTTTAATTAAATCCATTAAACCTAAATCCATTTTTGTAGCCCACACACTAATTACAAATTTAAAGCCCATGGTTATTTTTGCACTTAAACATACATTTAAAATATAGTTAGTTTGGTACACTTGCCATGTGTAACATACACATCTAACTTAGTAAAAACTAATAATAAAATTTGTATGAAATGGTGTGCACACACATTTGATGCATGTGCACGTGCTTTATGCACATCAAGGGTATAGGCCGGCCAATATTGAGATGAGGGATAGTGGGGTGAGTGTGTAGAGAAGTTGGGAGTTATTTTGGGAAGTGAGAATCATCTTAACCACTCATTCTTCCTATAAATAGATCACCCCTTTGTCATGAATAGAATGCAAATCAAAACAAAGAAAAAAAAGAAAAAAAAAGGAGGAGGGGGGGGGGGGGGGGTTGAGCTAGGAGGAGGCCGGGACTTTTTGCTTGGGAGCTTGGAGCATTTTTTAGGGGTTCTACCGTAGGAATTCTACATTTGAGGTGAGTATTTCTCCAACTTTCTAATATAGTTTTATTAGTAGAATGCTAGATAAATGTGAATTGTTAGATGCATGATAACTTATATAGATTGAGTATTCATGTTTACATTATTTGTTGTTGATTGAATGTTTGAAATTATGATATGATTGATTTGGGGATATTTTTAAGTTTATGTTTTAAGTTTTAGTTGCACTTCAAAAAATCATATCTATTAAACTAGATGGAACCTAGAGCTAAAATTTTTATAGGAGCATCTTGTATATGTCAAGAACATCTTCTTAAAATTTCATTATATTTGGATGTCGTTTACTATTTTAATAAAATTCAAACTTAGGACTAGTTGGCAGTTGGCTAGTTGCTGGAAATTTGTTCGCGTTTCGGATTTTGATCATTTCGACATCTTAGATGCAGTATTTTGATAAAGGTCAAAAGTAAGAACTTGAAGTAGGCTCGTTAACCTTTCTTTAGAGTCTAAGAAATCAATTTTTCATGAAGAATTGAATTTATAATGAATTTTACAAATTTGAACAGTGGCAGTCTGTATAACATTTCGACCCTACTGTAGATTTTGAAGAATTCGAGGTTATAGACACAATATTTTTGGGAAATTTATAACGACAAAGTTATAGAAAACTTGTATACCTTTAATTTGATCTAAAGAACACAAAGTTTCGTGAAGTATAGAATTTTCTATAATTTTTACAAGTAGCATAAGCTGCAGTTTTCGAATTTTGAACAAACAGTTTTGCAAATGAATTTAGACGAAATAATTGAGGATGATTTTAGATGATCTTAACTACAAAGTTATAGTAGACTCATTTATGATTTCTATGAAACTCATAAATCTATTTTTTGAGTCGTATTGGAATTTATATATATATTTTTTAATACCATTGGGTTGATGTCTTTTATCTAGTTGTCCCAAAAATTTTACAACGTATAATATTGGATTTAAAATTAGAATATTAGTAAAATGCATCTTATGAGGAATTAAGAAACATTTAATTATCTTGTCAAGGGTTGTATTATGAGGTTTAAGGTGAATTAAGGAGTTGAATATAAAAATGGAGTTTGGAACTAAATAAATACTAATTTACATTTTGATTAAGAAGAAAAATTTGATTCTTTTGACTAGATTATTCTAAAATTATATCATTTGGATTAAACTCGATCTAGAGTTAATTTGAGTTTGTTAAAGAATAAAATTGGAAGTTGAATATCACATTGTTTACAAAAAGAATCCATTGAATGAATTACTACTTCATTGAAAATCCTATTAGAAGGGGTGAATAAACTATTTATTTATACATAGGGGATGTTGATTTGAAATTGTTGGATAAGGCTATGAAACTAGTTATGCAAATAACTGAGTTGTGTGAACAAGAGAATAATTGAATATGCAAATAGATGAAATTTCAAAATGTGAATAAAGAGGGTATGAATAACCCATGATGTGGTGAACATGAAATGAGTAGAGGCTAAGTGAGACCCAGAATACCGACAGTGTGACAAATAGAATTTGAGAAGTAACCGGTGTGGGTTAATTTTCTCTTGAAGAAGTAGCCAGTGTGGGCTAACATTCTCAGTGTGTTGGTTAAAGCCCGGTGGGTAAGCTAGCTCTAGATCTTAATAACTACAATTTAAACTTAAGGTCGAGCACTAGTTGGAGATATGATGAAATAAGAGCAAATGTGAGTTATGGACTCCAGGATGACTCGCGGAGTGAGACAATCCCCAGTATTCCGGAGCAAGAGTGATGCTCACAGGATATTTGTGCAATGAGGGTTCCAGGATGACTCGCGGAGTGAGACAATCCCCAGTATTCCGGGACGATGGATGAAATAGACCACAGAATAATCCGCAGAGTGGGATTAATCTCTAGTATTCCGGGACGAGAACCAATACTTGCAAAGTATCTAAATCTCGTAGTAGTCATAGTAGTAGGTTGCATGGCGAGGGATTGAACCCTATAATGTGGTATACGTAAGGGCTTGCCCTCGAACCTATGTAGCATGAGATGCATAGAATCCGAACAAGTATGTATTAGTATCATCGTAGTGTAAATGTCTGCATTAGGCATTAAGTCATATCATACACTGACACGACTAGGATAGTCACTTTTCCTGTTTGCATTCAAGTTTGTGTTTGCTAAAGTAAAAGAATCGTTGTATTATAGCATTGCGTCAGTTATATGTAACTGATGTACCCACAGTTTCCTAGTTGCAAGACTGGATTCGACATGTACTTGAAGTCACTATGATGAGCCATTACAAGATTGAAGAATTTTCATATTTGTAGATTGTATTGTATTCGTTTAATTCTGTTGTGCTGTTGTAAAGAACATGTTGTAAATAAAAAGTTTTAAATTGCTTGTAAATTTGTACGAATTTGAAGTAAAGGATCATGTATTTGATACGAATTACCTGTATTTGAAATTCGGGGTGTTACATTTGAAGGCTCATTACTCTCCATCAAGTATTCCAAACTATAAGCAAACAGTTTTTACTTAGAGTTTTTATAATTAAGGTCTGGTTTTAAGTTGCTTGGTCAAAGTTAACCTTTAAGATCTCTAACTCAAGATAGCATTGGTTGGACTGAGAAAGAAGGTCTCACAGTAAGTCCATCTCAAGGTTTTTGCAATAGGTAAGTGTGGCAACTGGCAAGGCGGCTCCCAGAGTCGGGGTGATGTGAAACTACTTGTGAGTGTGTAATTTATCCAAGTAAATTAAATCACACCAACACGTTTGAGCATAGTTATAGATTGATGTTTAAAACATTTACGGGTTAATGGATTTTACAAGAGTTACATAATCACTAGCAGTTCCATTTAACACCCTAGACAACATTATCAACAAAACTAAAGTTGTGCAATTTAAAACTGACAATATAAAAGTTTATAAGCTACAGGCATGTAGAAACTTTCACTTATATATAGTAGCAAAGTCAATAAATAATAATTTAGAGATAATGAAAGTGAAATTCGATAGACTTTTATAAACTTACCAACTATGGACATGGAGGAATGTTGGATGAGAAGAGGAATGGTAGAGGAGGCTTGTAACCTTGAAGATGATGAATCAATAGAAGAAAGAAGGATAATAGTCGGTTTCACACCTTGCCTTAAAGTTTCACACATTCAAGACACGGACACAGAGACATCACATGTTGGATCCTGTAGGCAAGGCAAGAAACGCTAGGGGGAGGGGGGAGGGGGGAGGGAGTGAATAGTGTTGTATAAAAATTAAAAACGAAATTGAATTTTTTCTTCTGTTCAGTCGACTTGAAAAGAAAAATAAGTCGACTGAGGCATCAGATTAGAAGAGTATTTTAGACAAATCTGATCAGTCGACTTATAACGAAAACCAGTCGACTTGCCAGACAAGTTTTCGAAGAGTATGTTATACCAGTCTGACCAGTCGACTTAAATAAGAGAGAAAGTCGACTGTCCAGACAAGTTTCACAGAGTAATTAACAAGCAAGTAAAGAAAATGCAAGTTCAGAGAAATACAACCACAGAGTACACACGATGTATCCTGGTTCAGTCCTCCCGACCTACATCCAGTCCCCAAGCAACCCACTTGAGATTTTTCACTATTCTTGAAAAAATACAACAAGACTCTACGACGTTTAGACAACAACCTTGTCCAACCAGTAGACCTCTCTCACCACTAGAGAGAGCAAACCCACTCTTCCACCAAGAGTGAAAACCTGACTCTACAACCTAGAGCCCTACTCTCCAACCGAGAGTGAAAAGAAAACAATAAAAAGTTACAGTAAACTTATAGCCTTGTTTTGTGATTGTGATTATTGTAAGTGGCTATTCAGTCAACTTCTGAATTCAGTCCAAAACGAATTCAATGTTATATTGGATTGAAAATCAAAGAACCAAAACTAAGAAGATTAGAGTGCTAGTTTGAATGCTTGTTCGTTTGAATGCTTGTTCTTTTGAAACCAATAAACTTAAACTTTCTTTCAAATGCTTGGAGAAGAAGAGTAACCTTTACCAAGTGATTTCTACACTCTATTTATAGAGTTAGAATCACTAGATGTTGAGAAACAGTTGTACCAACTGTCAACCAACGAAAATAAAGATTTTGATTTTGAAAAACGAGTTTAAAAACAGAAAACTGCCAAAACGACTTGATCAGTCAACTGAGTCGACTGGCCAGAGTTTGAAAGAGTTCAGACAGTTTTGTACTGATACAGTCGACTGGTGCCATAAGACAGTCAATTAGTACTCAACAGTTGATCTAATTCAAACTGTTTTGACCTTTAATCTTTTTGAAAAACACTCTATTATAAAGATGTGTGAGTGTGTGTGACAAGGCTGTTACATCAATCTAAGACTCAAAAAATGAAAATTACAATCTATATAATAAAACACAAAGAAAGCTATCAAGTGGCTCTCCTTCAATCCCCAAAAAATCAAAGGCCTAGATTTAACCTCACAAAACATATTTTCTCCTCAAAAGTTTCTATCCAAAACTCAAATTCAAATCTACCACCCAAAACAACTCCTATATTTATTTAATTTTTTTTTCTCTCTCTCTCTCCCTCCCTCTTCTATTCAAAAAATTAAGAAAATAAAATTTTTTAAAAAGTTTTTAAAATAAAAAAAAAATTAAAAACTAAACAAATTAAAATTTTAAAAACTTCAAAAATAATTCAATAAAAATCAAAAAAATCATATAATATGTTTTTTGCTCTATGCTTGCTACTTCAATTAATTTGCTGGACCTCCAAAACTATTTTATATGATCAAACAAGGGGCACCGTTCCGAAGACGCGCCGTAGGCACGTGTCAACGGGCAAACCTAGTTATTTTACAAGACATGTAATATAACACATTGAAGCATCAATCTTGTCTTGAGTCTTGAGTCTTAAGATGGAGCTTTAGCCTTTGTCTTTGTCTTTGAAGCTTGCTTGATCAATCTTGAGCTTTAGAACCTTGTAGCTTTCTTGATCAATTTACTTTGACAGCTTCGTTTAAACACTTTGCCTTTGTGTATACATGGTATTGATACAACCTGCAATATATAAGAGGTAGCACAACAACTTTGCATTGTGTTGTAATCATCAAAACCAAGAATCAACATTCTCCCCCTTTTTGATGATGACAACACAATAGCTTACAATTATAGAAATATTATACATGCTCAATGGTCCCCCTAACTAATGTACAATATGCATATGTTGAAAAACATGCACCAAATACACAAACATACACAGAAAGCTATTTTTCTCCCCCTTTGTCATCAACAAAAAAATAGGAGAAAAAAATAGTAAACATAAAGGAGCATTTGCAACATAATAAACACATAGCAAAAGCAAAGTTATACATAAAAATTTGAAATACATTGTTCAAACGACTACATAAAAACATAAAATACAAAAGTAGTAGAAAAATACAAAAAATAAAATGCAGCTAATCAGTCTTCTTCATCATCATCTTGGGCACCTTGAGAGGGAGGAGGAAACTGGGAGGTGAACAAGTGAGTGAGATGGGAAATACTGGCTTCAAGAGCGTCTTGACGGTCCATGATATAATTGACAGAAGTGTATAGACTCCTAGGATCATCAAAATCAGCACGAGAACGAGATGAACTAGAAGCAGAAAACCGACGAGCTGAAGTGGCTAAGGGGATAGGAGGTGTATTCCTACGAGGTGGAGAGGTAAGAAGTTTCATACGTGCTAGACTTGCACGATCAAAGAACTCATAGTGTTTTACAACACTCGTCTCCGAATCGAGATCAACATCATAAGCAAAGAAGATGTGAGTAAAGCACCAAAAGGAAGAAATGAAGAGTGAGTCTTATTAAGACGATTAAAGATGACTTGACCCAATTTATTTTTATATTGCCAAAAATTGCATAAACGGCTAGTTGCAACTTATGGGAATACTGATCATAACTCCATGTTTTGGGGATAATGTTATATGACAGTATGCGCGCGACTAACTTAGCAATAGAAGTAATTGATTGATTGGTCATAGGAGGACCTCGAGTTGGTAAATAAATTCTTGACAATATGGTGTCATCATTCATCTCAACATCTCCTAAATCAATCTCTTCATCAGACAGACCCAAAATAAGACTTAATCTAGCCGGGGTGATTCTCATGCATTTATTTTTGACAGAAGATAGAATAAATATATCGCTACCATCCTTCGATGTATCAACCTTCATATTTGTGTAAAACAAATATATAAGGTGAGGGTAGTAAGAGGGTTGATTTACTAAAGACAATAAATCAAATAACCCACATTGTTCAAACAATGGGGCTAGAGGAAACCTATAAAGATCCGGAAAGTTTACAAATCTACCCGGAAAAATAATTGAACAAATAATGTACCATTTATCAATAAGACTAGGGCTTCTTAAGTACTGAAGATAGTCTCTTGAGGATTGTCCCTCCTCTACATTAGAGGTACGAGATCTTTTAGGAGCCATTACTCAAAAACTCTAAAAATAAAGATAGGGAAAGAGTCTAAGAAGATATACCAACAAAGAGAGTAAAATAGAGGCACTGATCTTAGGAAAGAGGACTTCGAAATGGGGAAATCCACTGAAGTAGAGCTCCGATTTGGGTTCAAGATCTGAAATCGCCAAAGAGCAGCAGCACCAGCCGACTTGGAGACCTCGGAAGGGAGAGAGACAGTGAAGGGTAAAGTGAAAAGGAGGTAGAAGTTAGGGTTTTTACACAAGAGTAAAGGGCTAAGATAAAATCTGGAGAATATCAAAGGACGAGATTGGTCAAAGGTGAAAACATGGTAAAAGAGTCGCCTCAAAAGAAGTGCCAAATTTCGAATTTTAAGAAAACTGATTCGCGACAGTCGACTGTATGGTTAGGGCAGTCGACTTTGTCGAGAGCAAAAAATAGATAATCGAAAATAGCAAAAATACAACTGGCAGTCGACTGGATTACTGTTCACAGTCGACTTTCCAGAGCATAAAAACACGGGAAAATAGATATAACAAAAAATACTTGGTCAGTCGACTGAAATAAAGTTTTAAGTCGACTTACCAATGTTAAAATTTCAGGAAACATCATGAAAACTACAAATTGTTAGTTCTCTTCTTAAAATGATAAAAGTGTCTTCCTTAAGTGGTTTTGCAAAAATATCTACTACTTGTTTATCAGTAAAAATAAAGTCTAAAGAAATATCTCCCTTTAAAATATGATCACGTAGAAAATGATGTCTAATATCAATGTGTTTCGTAAGTGAATGTTGAACCGGATTTTTAGATAAGTTAATGGCACTGGTATTATCACACATTATAGTAGGTTTTGAAAATGAAATACCATAGTCTAATAGGGTTTGTTTCATCCACAAAATTTAGGCACAAGCCAAACTTGCAGTGATATATTCAGCTTCTGTGGTAGATAGGGATACCGAATTTTGCTTCTTACTGCACCAAGATACTAGGAAATGTCCAAAAAAGTGACATGTTCCACTAGTACTTTTTCGGTCAGTTTTACTACCGGCAAAATCTGCATCACTATATGACAAAAGTTGAAAATTATCGGTACGTGGATAAAATAAACCACACTCAAACGTGCTTTTAATATATCTTAAAATACATTTCACAGCTTTTAAGTGACTTTTTAGGACTCGACTGATATTTAGCACACAAACATATACTAAACATAATGTCTGGTCTACTAGCAGTTATATATAAGAGTGAGCCAATCATACCTCGATAGAGTTTTTGATCGACACGCTTACCTAATTCATCTTTGTCAAGGATAGTTACAGTTGCCATAAGTGTGGTCTTACTACTTGTGTTATCCATGCCAAATCGTTTGAGTAATTCCTTAACATATTTTTCTTGATTAATAAATATGTCATTTGGTGATTGTTTAATTTGTAGTCAAAGGAAATAATTGAGTTCACCCATGTGACTCATCTCAAACTCATTTATCATGGTATTAGCAAACTCTTGACATAGATTACTATTAGTAGAACAAAAAATTATGTCATCTACATATATTTGTATGAACAAAATATCAGTCTCAGTTCTCCTAATAAACAAAGCAGTATCTACTTTACCTATTTCAAAACCCGTTTCTAAAAGAAAAGTCTTCAATCGATCATACCAAGCACGAGGTGCTTGTTTAAGACCATATAAAGCCTTTTTCAATTTAAAAACATGGTTTGGGAATTGTTCATGTTCGAAACCAGGTGGTTGCTTAACATAAACATCTTCCTTTATAAACCCATTAAGAAAAGCATTTTTCACGTCCATTTGGAAAAGTATAAAATTCATAAAACAAGCAAAAGATAATAAAATACGAATTGATTCTAGTCTAACAACAGGAGCATATGTTTCATCAAAATCTATGCTTTCTTCTTGATTATACCCTTGAGCAACTAGTCTAGCTTTGTTTTTAATGACTTGTCCTGATTCATCTAACTTATTCTTGAATACCCATTTGGTACCAATTATAGTATGATCAGGAGGTCGTGGAACTAAATCTCATACATCATTCCTTATAAATTGGTTTAACTCATCTTGCATGGCATTCATCCAAAACTCATTCTCACAAGCTTCTTGTTTATTCTTCGGTTCAAAATCCGACAAGAAAGTCGTGTAAAAAATCATGTTAACATGAGATCTTGTCTGAATACCACGTGAAATGTCACCAATTATTAAGTCACGAGGATAATCTCTAACTTCAACAAAAGATTTTGGTAAAGTTGGAGACATCACAGCAGGATCAGTCGACCTGACTAGTCCATCAGTCGACCGATTCACATCAGTCGACTTGATTTCCTTATCAGTCGACCTATCCGCAAGGGTAGTTTGCTCTAAAGATGTAATAACCTTATTTAAAGGTGATGAATCAGTTTCATCATCTTCAATTAAAGTTGATGAAGGTAGAGATTCATCAATGCAACATGCATTGATTCTTCAATAGTTTATGTTGACTTGTTGAAGATCTTATATGTCTTACTCCTATTTGAGTATGCTATAAAGATACCCTCATTAGATCTAGAATCAAACTTATCTAAATTATCTTTAGTGTTCAAAATAAAACACTTACATCCAAATATTTTGAAGTAAGATACTTTAGGAATTCTATCAAAAAATAGCTCATAACATGTTTTCTTAAGCGGCCTAATCAAAATTCTATTTAAAACATAACAAGCTGTAGCAACGACTTCAGCCCAAAAATACTTAGGTAAATTGCTTTCAATAAGCATGGTACGTGCACATTCTTGCAAAGTCCTATTCTTTCTTTCGACCACTCCATTGTGGTGAAGCTCTAGGAAATGCAAATGAATGAGTTATACCATTCTTGTTGCAATATTCTGCAAACGTTTCATTCTCAAATTCTCCACCATGATCACTTCTAATAGTGACTACGGCTAGAGACTTTTGATTTTGAATTCGTTTACAAAAATTAGCAAATTCAACAAAAGCATTATTCTTATGTTTTAAAAAGAAAGTCCAAGTGAATCGTGAAAAATTATCTACTAAAACAAATACATACCTACTTTTATTTAAAGAAGCAACTCTAGTAGGGCCAAATAAATCCATGTGGATTAATTCGAGAGGCCTACTAGTAGAGATTACTTCTTTTGTTTTAAAAGTAGATTTGATTTGTTTACCTAGTTGACATGCATCACATAACTTATCCTTTTTATAGGATAGTCTTGGCAGCCCTTTAACTAGGTTGTACTTAGACAATTTAGCAAGAGTTTTCATATTCACATGGCTAAATCACTTATGTCATAGCCAAGAATCATTATTAGAAGCTACCAAGCAGAAATCATTCGAAAACTCATATGACTTTAAACACAATTCATAGATGTTATTCTTCCTAAATTCTTGAAAAATTATATTTTGCATGGTAGACATATATTCAACATGCATCTTTTTCAAACATAATTTTATATCCCTTATCACAAAGTTGGCTAATACTTAACAAGTTATGTTAAAGTCCACTAACTAGAAAAACATCTTCTATTGAAGGGTTAGTGTGCTTACCGACCATGCCTATTCCAATCACCTTCCCTTTGTTGATGTCACCGAATGTGACTATTCCTCCATCAATTTCTTGTATGGAAGATAGGAGGTTGGCATGACCAGTCATGTGCTTTGAGCATCCGCTGTCAAGTATCCACCGATCTCTTTTAGATACCTATAAAATTTTTAATGTGAATATGGTACCCTTTTAATTGGGTCCAAAAGAGATTAGTTTATGGGAAACCAAACCCAAAGAGAGTTTGATTTTTCACCAAATGCAGAAATATAATTAACAGAATTACAAACAGAAGAAATGTATGAATTAATGTAAGTAATTCTATCTTTCGGACTCAGATTGACTGGAACCCATATATTTTTGCTCTGTCCAGTCGACTTTATCGAACCTTTTAGTCGACTGGGAGGTAGAATAGGTCGACTTATCTGAGGTTTCCGTTTCTTTGAATGAAACTCAGAACCTCTGGACAGGCGACTGATACTTGGTTTCAGTCGACTGGTCTGAACTATAGATTTACCTTTATCATTAAAACTTACAGTTTTAGGCTTTTCAAAAAAATCATATAGTTTATTCTTAACACTAGAAATAGATACATATTTATTTACACTAGTGTTCTTAGAGACATGAGATTTTTCAAAAGACTTTTCAAAACCAAGTCCAAACCTTTTATTGAATTGCACTTGATTTTGGAGAACATCTTTTAAATTCTCCTTTCCTTTATTAAATTTAGATACATTCTTGGATATCTCTTCATAATTTTTCTTTAGAGACACAAGATCTATATCTAAACTAGAAATACGAGAATTTAAAGATTTCACTTCTTTATCAAGGTCAAGATTCTCTTGGGAAAGTGTTGATTTACTTTCTTCAAGTTCTTAACTCTAATTTTTTCTTTCTTAAGCTCTAGAAAAATCTCGTTGAAGGCATCAAGTAAATCATTAGAATCATAATCATCACTTGATTTTGAGACGTCATAAAGCAAACGTTAGCAACCTCGTTTGTCTCTTCATTTTCTTCTTCCGATGAAGAGTCGCTATCATCCCAAGTTGCTTGGTATGCCTTTTTGTTCTTCATGAACTTATTCTTTGTGTACTTGTCCTTCTTGAAGTTGGAAGCCTTTTCTTTAGATTTAGCGTTCTCTAGTGGACAATCATTCTTTATATGACCTGTTTTGTTACACCTGAAACAAGCGCGAAGTTCATTAGTATCCTTAGATTTTGAATTAAACTTACCCTTCCTTAGGAACTTTTTGAACTTTCTCGTGAATATGGCTATCTCTTCCTCATCTTCCTCTTCATCCTCGGAGTCCGATAGGCTTTGAATGCTAGTGTCTTCTTCTTTGATTGTTGAGGTTCTAGATCCTTCTTGCGTTCTTCAAGTTGTACCTTATACGCCATGAGATTTCCCCAAGATTTTCAAGAGAAAGTTATGTTAAATCGTTGCCCTCTTCTATGGCGGTGGACTTCATCTCCCATTCGGGAATTAGTGCACGAAGAACCTTCCTCACCATTTCGGCTTGAGTGTACGTCTTTCCAAGCGCCACAAGTGAATTTGTAATGTCCGTGAACCTTGTAATTATCTCAGACACATTCTCGTTCTCCTTCATGCGGAACATCTCGAACCTGTGAACAAGAACAGATATTTTAGATTCTTTTACTTTATTTGTTCCTTCATGAGTTACCTCGAGTGTGTGCCAAATTTGATGTGTGGTTGTTGCATTGGACACACGGTTGAACTCCTCCTTTGTAAGGGCACAAAACAGCGCGTTCAACGTCTTTGCATTGTTCATTATTTGGTTCTTCATGTCATCGTTCTATTGTGCATATGGAATGATAGGAGCGGTGTACTCAGTCTCCGTCATGTTCCATATCTCATAGTTGATGGACTGAAGATAGATCTTCATTCTACACTTCCAATAGTTGTAATTGGTTCCATCGAAGAGGGGTGGCATTTGTGTGGATTGGCCTTCATGGTATTGATTTGCATTAGAAGTAGTTGCCATTGCACTCAACCAGGCTCTGATACCAAGTATTGGATCCTGTAGGCAAGACAAAAAATACTAGAGGGGGGTGAATAGTATTATATAAAAATTAAAAACGAAATTGAATTTTTTCTTCTGTTCAGTCGACTTGAAAAGAGAAATAAGTCGACTGAGGCATCAGATTAGAAGAGTATTACAAGTCTGATCAGTCGACTTATAGAGAAACCAGTCGGGGAAACCAGTCGACTTGCCAGACAAGTTTTCGAAGAGTATGTTATACCAGTCTGGCCAGTCGACTTAAATAAGAGAGGAAGGCAACTGTCCAGACAAGTTTCACAGAGTAATTAACAAGCAAGTAAAGAAAAATGCAAGTTTAGAGAAATACAACCACAGAGTACACACGATGTATCCTGGTTCAGTTCTCCCGACCTACATCCAGTCCCCAAGCAACCCACTTGAGATTTTCCACTATTCTTGAAAAAATACAACAAAACTCTACGGCGTTTAGACAACAACCTTGTCCAACCCGTAGACATCTCTCAACACTAGAGAGAGCAAACCCACTCTTCCACCAAGAGTGAAAACCTGACTCTACAACCTAGAGCCCTACTCTCCAACCGAGAGGACCACTCTCACAACTGAGAGTGAAAAGAAAACAATAAAAAGTTACAATCAACCTATATCCTTGTTTTGTGATTGTGATTTTTGTAAGTGGCTATTCGGTCAACTTCTGAATTCAGTCCAAAACGAATTTAATGTTATACTGGACTGAAAATCAGAGAACCAAGACTAAGAAGATTAGAGTGCTAGTTTGAATGCTTGTTCTTTATATAGGCTACTACCACTCATAACTGATCACACTACTCACACACTGCCATTACATAACTGCACACATACTGACTGCATTGACACTAACAACATACACACACACTGGCTGCACACATACTGATGCCTGCACCTACTAATGCCCACATCATTCTCGCCGGGTAGGAGAGAACTCGACTCTGTCGAGTCAAATCTGATACTGCTGTGGTGCCTGTTCTGTCTCATAAATATATGGCAACCATATGTCGTCGGCGCTGATAGATCTTGCCAAATCTCTGGAATGAACTCGGTGTCGATGCATCAAAACTAGGGTGGCTCTCATACTGCTCCAGCCAATCTGGATCAAGTCTCTGAAGATCTGAACAATCCAGCCATGTGTCCTCAGTCTCTGGTTCGTTTTTCCACCTAATTAAGTACCAGCGATGTAACCCCTGTTTTTCGTTTTTCGTATTTTTGATGTATTTTTTTTCTTCTTAAGTATTTGTACTTTCTTGTATTTTTCTTGGACCGTATATTGGAGTTGTTTCAATATATATTCATTTTTGTTTCATTTTGAGCTCTTTGTGTTGATTTGTTCGTCTTTTGCTTCGTTCTTCATCAATTGTTGTTCTTTTCTCTTTATTGGATTCTTGTTCTCTTTATTTTCCTCTTGGGTGTTCATGGTATTTTGGTTGGTTACCCTATCTCTAATCCTATTGCTTTGATCCCTAATTGATTTCCAAAGCCAAATTAACCACAATCCTATTTTGAGTCCTATACAAATTTATCCTAATCAAATCCTAATTAAACCAATCCTATTTCTACTCCTAAACTACCCACAACCCAAACACCCAAATACCCACATACCCAAACCCTAAACTAAAATCCTATATATATATATATATACAACTCTCTCTCCATAAACCCTAACCCTAACCCTAACTCTCTCATCCCGACCTCCCTTTCTCTCTTTCCTGTGCGCGCCGACACGCCCCAGCCCGACCTGCATCACCCCGACGTCCTCCATCCCGAACAGCCCAACCCCCGACCCTCCTTTGCCGACGCCCTAGCCGATCACCCAACACCCGAGCACTCCACCATCTCATCTCTCTCTCCCCGTCCTCCGCCGTCCGACGTGCAGCAGCGACGCAAGAGCAGCGACAGCCAGCAAGCCAGCCGCCGCCACTCCCGACGTTCCGACGCTCTCTTGTTCCCTCTCTCGCTTTGTGGGTTGCACGTGCGTGAGTTTGCACATGTGGATCGTCGTTTGGTTTGTGATTCTTGTTCGTGGGTTTGTTCGTTGTCGGGATCCGTTCCCGTTATTCTTGGTGTTCTTCGTTTTCGTCTTCGGTTAAGGCAAGTAACTTGTACTCAAATTCTTTTGTATGATACAAGTCAAAAATACCGCTTAAGTGTAGTTAGGTTCTAGAGACAACTCGTGTGTGTTATTTTTGATGGGTTTTATCTCTATAGTGCTATTTGACCATAGTTGCCTCACGACACAAAAATCGACATGAAAACAACTAGGTTTGACCGTTCTTGATCTATTCATATATGTGAGATAATTATGTGGAATTATGTGTTTGATGAGATCCATGTGATATGATTGTTGTGAATATGTTATATACTCGATTTCATGATGTTTGGACACTTAGCAGACTTTATACCATGTTTGATTGTGATTGGAAGAGTTTCGTGTGGTTTATGTTGATTTTGTTTTCAAGAAAAAATCTGTAATTGTCGATGATCAGTTTTGATTTGTATTTTAGACCCTATTGAGGTCAGAATTCTTAATTTTTGTATAGACATAAATTGTAAAGAAATCTGTCTTCTTTCCAAACTTTCTAACCTTGATCAATTTCGTTTTCGTAATAGTGAGTTATGGCTATTTTACTACAGAGGTGTATTCTATTTCCAGATTTCGTTTCTTGATGATTTTGATGATTAAACTATTTTGATACTAGTCATAAATATATTATTTTGATCTAAAACTTTGCACAGTATTTCTATACCTATCTAGGGATTACCCAGAATTTTGGTGAATTTTATTGATGAGGTTTATACGCCGTTTCATGCTTGTTTAGGAAAGCTATACTTGCTATATTTTGCTCGCTGTTCTGTAGAGAATCGTATTTTCACCCTATTTCCTTTTACTATACGGAAAATATTTATGAAATATGAAAGTTAGCTTATTTTGTCTATTTTCATCTCCCTTTGACGGATTTGGAGTTTGTTATACGGTTTGCGAGATATTGATGTTTTCGTACAGCGGTGTTGGGAATTCCAGATTTACCAAACTATCGTTTCTTGATGTTTTCTGATTTTTGTTGACTAAACTAATTTTACTGGAATATTATGAAACTTTATATTCTGATACTAAACATATAGGGGATTACCCCAGATTTTTCCTGAATTTATTTAAGGAGTTTTAATGCTGTTTTCCTATCGTTGATACGATTTACTGATTTCTGGCTGAACGTATTTTCTGGATTCAAATCAGTTTTGAGTTATGATCTTGTGAAATACTATATGGCTTATATATAATCACTGGATTCGTGTGGAAGTCTATTTTCCAGATTCTTCGACGGATTCAGATTTGGATTTCTGTAGTAACGGGAATCACTGTTTTAGTACTGTTCTATCATGTTGTCCTGAATATGAACATACACTGTTTTGCTCGTTTATGTGACCGTATATCATTTATGCATGTTTATTTGTTTTCCTGAACCTAATAATGATTGTATCTTGTTAGTTTGACACTATTTCATGCACCATTATGTCTGTTGATAACCATAATAAAAGTATCAAGCCGGGGTTTCTTAAGGGAAGATTTAGTAGTGGAAAATATTGAAACGCGTACTTGGAAGGGAACTAGTGTTCCATACTGTTACTGTTACTGTTACTTTTACTGCTACTGTTACTATTACTTTTACTTTTACTGCTACTGCTACTGATACCTGAGTACACTGCCCCATTATGGTCCACTATAAAATCTAAAAACGGAACTGTTTGTTGTAGCAACCATGTGTTATATTTTGGGGCGCATGAAGTGCTACCTAGCTAGTAATAGACACAAGACTGTAAGAACATAAGATGATACTGTTAGACTGATACTGTTATACTGTTACACTGATATACTGAGCTTACTGTTACTGGACACTGTTAGTTGCCATATGACACTATACTTGACACATTCATTTGTACTGCTAGTATTCCATGCTAGTTGACCTTGTTTTACTGATCCATGCTAGTTATTACTGTTGATGCATTATACCATGCAATATTTATTTCCGCTGTATTTTAGATTTGATCATTCCATATACTTGTATCCTACATTATAAGTGGTCCATAACTTGCATTGACGGATACTTGTTTTCTCTTTCCTTCTCCTGCAGTTATTAATTGCAGATCAGGATGGTCAGCTACCGACGGCATTGGCAAAATGAGATATTAGTGCTGGATTTCTTGCTTATTAATATTACTATTATTGTTGCTTTGAATAATGTATTTTGAGTACTTGTATGATTACTTTGTATTTGGGCGATATGACCCAGGATATTTGATTGTCCAGATTCTGATTTATTTGAGCTTAATGTGTTTTGTTTCAAGTAAATTTTGTTGGTTTATTAATTCAATTATGCATGTGTGGTTGACTCTTTTGCTTCCGATTCTGATTATGTTGTAAAGATTCCTGAACAGCTTATGGATGATGCAAATTATTCGCTGGGTTGAGTCGCGTATCCGTATTCCGTATTTTTTTTGGAAAGCGGGGTGTGACAAGCGAATTCCACCATCTCCTATAGAGATAATCTCCTCATCTAAAATATTATCAATATCCTCTGCTGAGGGGTATATGATGTCAGGGAGTGGGGGTAGTGGAGGAATCTCACCATTAGGCTCTTGGGAAGGCTCTTATATCAATGGGTAGCTACGGTTAAAATTTGGGCCTTCGTAGCTTACATCTTCAATATTGAAAGCTTTGCTAATGCCAAGACCTTCAGGAAGGTCGACAACATAAGCATTATCATTAATTTTCTCTAAGATTTTAAATGGACGTGCACAGCGGGCATGCAACTTCTTAACGGCTCTAGGAGGGAACCATTCCGGACGAATCCGGACCATTACTTCATCACCGACCTTAAACGTTTTAAACCTCCTTCTAGCATTTGCTCTTAACTTGTAGTTAGCATTACTTTATTCAATTTTCTTGGATATTATTTTTGTGTAATTCGTGTATGCGAGATGCAAATGCAGATGCAGACTCAGACTCTCTATGAGGTTCTAACATAGGTGCTAAGTCTGTAGGTTTAGGTCGATACCCAAAAACTATCTCATGCGGACTCATACCAGTGGTTCGACTCTTAGATGAATTATATGCAAACTCAGCAATAGACAATTTCAGATCTCATGTTCCCATGTTTTCGCCTACTAACGATCTCAACAGACTTCCTAGACTCCTATTCACAGCTTCGGTCTGTCCATCGGTTTGAAAGTGGAAGGCCGAAGAAAACTTCAATTTTGTCCCCATCTTGTGCTACAGGTTTTCCAGAAGTAGCTGGTGAACTTAACATCCCTATCAGACACAATAGAATTGAGGAGTCCATAAAGTTTAACGACGTCGTCGAAGAAAATTTGAGCAACACGTGAGGCATATAGGTCTTAGAACAAGCCAGAAAGTGGGCCATTTTTTAAAAACGGTCCACAACAACAAGGATGGAGTCATGCTTCTCTGGGTCTTTGGGAGGCCAAGCACGAAATCCATACTGACGTCTTGCCATGGGCAATCAGGGACAGGCAACGGAGTATACAAACCAGTGTTTTGCTTACGTTGTTTGGCTAATTGACAGGTATGACATCGTTTAACAAGCCTTATAACGTCTTTCTTTAAACTGGGCCAAAAGAAACGATATTTGATAGCATCAGTTGTCTTGCTATGCCCAAAATGTCCAGCAAGACCACCAGCATGCAATTCCCAAACAAGATATTCTCGAAGAGAGGTGCAGAGAATGCATAGCCTAGATAGATAAAATAAATAACCATCTCTAAGAAGGTAGTTATTTATCACTTGAGTTACGCCAACCTGTAAAAGAGAATAAATTTCTTGAAAATCAGGGCAGGATGCATACTCATCTTTGATTCTCTCAAAGCCAATGACTTGGGTGAGCATAAAAGATATAAGCATGTGACAACGACTGAGTGCATCGGCGGCATTGTTTTCAACTCCTTTTTTATGCCGGATAGTATAGAAATATTCCTTAAGAAATTCAACCCATCGGCGATGTTTGGGTCTCAAGTTATGTTAGGAGTTTATAAACCTCAAGGTTTCATTGTCAGAAAAGATCACGAATTCTTGCGACAGAAGATAGTGACGCTAGTGCTTTAAAGACTGTATTACCGCATAGAATTGCTTATCATAGGTGGATTAATTCTGTTTTGATTCATTTAATTTTTCGCTGAAATAGGCAATGGGATGGTTTTCTTGGCTAAGAACACCGCCTATGCCAATACCAGAAGCATCGCAAGTCACCTCAAAGACTTTTGAAAAGTCAGGGTAACTGCAAAATAAGAGTTTGGACCATTCTTTTTTTAATCTCATTAAATGCTTGTGGCACAAACTCACCTTTCTTTAAACAGCCCGTTATAGGAACTATTATGCTGCTGAAGCCTTGTACAAACCTTCTGTAAAAAATTGCGAGTCCATGAAAATTTCTGACATCTCTAATATTACGGGGCTCGGGCCAATTGACAATAGCTTTCACCTTCTCTAGGTCAACTAATACACCTTTAGCAGACACTATAAAACTCAGAAAGAAGACCTGATCCATAAGGAAAGTACATTTGGTGGGGTTAGCATAAAGTTCTTCTTTCCTTAAGACACTACAAACCTATCTCAGATGGTCCAGATGACTCAGTACAGATCGGATGTAGATGAGAATATCATCAAAATATACAACGAGAAATTTTCCCATGAACGGACGAAGGACCTGAGTCATAATTCTCATAAGTGTACTCGGGGCGTTGGTCAACCCAAAAGACATAACCATCCATTCATATAAACCATCTTTGGTCTTGAATGCAGTCTTCCATTCGTCACCTAGATGGACACGGATTTGATGATAGCCACTCTTAAGATCAATCTTAGAGAAGATAGTGGCACCTGCCATCATGTCTAGCATATCATCCAGTCGTGGAATGGGAAAACGGTACTTCACTGATATCTTGTTAATGGCGTAACTGTCCACACACATACGCCAAGTTCCGTCTTTCTTTGGCGTCAAAAGTGCAGGGACTGGGGTTTAGGCTTTCTCGGATGAAGCCTTTCTTTAGAAGTTCATCAACTTGTCGCTTGAGCTCAACATGCTCAGTTGGGTTCATTCGATAATGCGGCAAGTTGAGAAGACTTGCGCGTTGAATGTCACGCAATGGGGGTAGTTGGTTGGGGAGGTCTTCGGGGAAGACATCAGAAAATTCCTAAGGACAGGAACAACTTGAGAAGGAATCGGCGTCACTGCTTTCTTGGGGACTTCTCTAGTGGCGAGAAAAAAGACTGGTGCCCTTTCTTGTAGCTTTTGACTTAGTTCTTTAACGCATATATATGAAATTCCTTTTCCTTTCTTGTCGGTGGGTTTAGAAGCCACTAGACCTGTTCGTGGTTGGAAAGGATTAAGTTTTATCCTTTTGTTGTTGTGCTGAAAGACACACTGATTGGAGCGACCAAAAATGGTTACGTCGTAGTCAAACAACCATGGTCTATCAAGAATGACATGGCCTACATCGGTGGTCAACACATCGCACCAGATTTTATCCTTGTAGACGTTAAAGTCAATGGGGACTAAACAGCGTTGGTTGACTTGCATTGAGGTAGCATCAATCCAAGTTACTTTGTAAGGGTGAGGATGTGATTCAGTTTTAAGGCCAGTCTTGGAAATGACGGCAGAAGATACAGCGTTGACACAACTATCGCTATCTATGATCACCTTGCAATTCTTATCGCCTATCTTGGTGTAGGTGTGAAAAATGTTAGTGCGTCACTAATCATCTTGTTCTTTTGGATGGGAGAAAACGCATCTAACAACTGATAGACTGAGAGAATGCTCAAAATTGAAGTAGTTGAGGTGATTATCTTCCTCAACATCGTCAAATTCAGCACTATCGTTGACTTCGTCGGTGTACTCTTCGGTGTCTGATTCTTCATTGTCAATGACGGAATTGCTGTCCACGATGGCTACCTTGATGGGCTAGAACAGTTGGCTGCAACTTGTCCATAGCCTTGGCATTTGTAGCACTTGGTGAGTGAGCTAATCTTGGAAAAGTCTCTCTCATGGTTCTTTCTTTTGGGGTCACTCCTAGGCTGCGAAGAGTTTGGGGTAGACTTACTAGGGTAATGAGAAGAGGATCTGGATCCATAATTGACTTAGGGCCGACCTAGAATTTTGACTCCTAGAATCATTAGGCCTATAAAATAAATTTGCTTTCGTGTCATCAAGATCTTGAACAAGAGCATACGCTTTCTCTAAAGTTTCCACATCTCAATGGATGAGTTCATTGCGGAGGTCCTCTCGAAGTCTAGCTCGGAATCGAGATAGGGTTTGGACTTCAAGCTCGGAGCCTAGAGCATTGCAGCGAATCAAGAACTCGTCAAACTTGGCAACATATTCTTTCGCTAATTTGTTGCCTTGATATAGTTGGTTCCACGAGTCGAGAAGACGGGAATGGAAAGAGATAGGCACATATTTGCCCTTGAGTTCGTCTTTCATCGCTTCCCAAGTGGCAATGGGGTTTTGGGCTCGTGCTCGTCGAATGCTTCTTACGTTAGTCCAATACTGGAGAGCTTGTCCAGTTAATTTCATTGTCCCAATCTTAACTTTTCACACTTCAGTCACATCGAACCACTCGAAGTAGTGATCCATGGTTTGGATCCAATCGAGGAAGGCTTGGGGCTCTGAACGACCATCAAAAGTGCCAACATCGGGTCTATCACTTTTCAGGTATTGTTCGTCGGGGTCCCGAGCTTGTCTGTGATGATCTTGACCATTATGTCGAAATTCTGTACGGTCGGGAGTTGGGGAATTGGCTTGAGTTTGTTCAATTCTGGCAAGCCGGTTCATAATTTCAGTAAAGGTTGCTTGGAGGGCATCCATTGAGAGGTTAGATGGAAAAACACTAGAGGTATCGAAAAGGAGAGGAACACGGGATGTTTAAACTAAACTCTCCTAGAGGTGTTATCGTCCTAATCCTACGTCTCCTAATCGAGTGGTTGAGAATAGCTAAGAAAGGTTCTTCGGGGTCCTTAACAATGCTTCGTAGTCTCATGCGCAGGGCAAGGACGAAAGAGGGACTCAGAGGAAAATCCTAAATTATCTAACTGCTGAAATTCCCTGGAAAAATGGCTAAATATAGCTAAAACTAAATGAATTTAAGACCTAAGATGATGCACAAACTAGAAAATAAATCAACCTAAATGATATATTTATTTTTTTACTAAATGCTTGCTGAAATTGAAACTAAATGACCTAAACGGAGTGATGCAAGAGCCGAATTACGAATAACCTGGCTCTAATACCAAAATGATATGAAACTACTTGTGAGTGTGATTTATCCAAGTAAATTAAATCAAGTAGTGTTCACCGACACGTTAGAGCATAGTTATAGATTGAAGTTTAAAACATTTACGGGTTAATAGATTTTACAAGAGTTACATATTCACTAGCAGTTCTATTTAACACCCAAGACAACATTATCAACAAAACTAAAGTTGTGCAATTTAAAACTGACGATATAAAAGTTTATAAGCTACAGGCATGTAGAAACTCTCACTCTCATATATAGTAATATATAGTAGCAGAGTCAAATAGATAATAATTCAGAGATAATGAAAGTGAAATTCGATAGACTTAATTACCTGAAAAACTTACCAACTATGGACATGGACGAATGTTGGATGAGAAGAGGAATGGTAGAGGATGCTTGTAACCTTGAAGATGATGAATAAATAGAAGAAAGAAGGATAATAGTCGGTTTCACATCTTGCCTTAAAGTTTCACACATTCAAGACATGAACACAGAGACATCACATTCTCTTTGTTTGATTTTTTTCAGTCACAAAAAACATCCCCTTTTACAATAACCCAAGCCTTTATATAGGCTACTACCACTCATAACTGATCACACATACTCACACTGCCATTATATAACTGCTACATAACTGCACACACACAACTGCATGCATACTGACTGCATACACACACACTGCCATTACATAACTGCTACATAACTGCACACATACTAACTGCACACGCACACTGACTGCACACATACTAACGCCTGCACCTATTAATGCCCACATCACGGGACTTTTCTAAAATTATTTAATTTTCTTATTTTACTATGTACAACTCAGAAAATCCATTTAAAAATAACAAAATGTTTTTTTAAGAAATTACAAATAACTAGCAAAAAAGTTGCAATTTGCAATTCTGGGTCCAACAATTAAAGCATCAAAATCAATATGGAATTTTGAATGAATAAAGCAGGACGTATTAAACTAAGAAGTGAATTGTGAGTGCCACTAGGGCCTAGTGGTAAGCCCGTTTGCTAGTGAGCAAGAGGTCTAGAATTTGAGTCCCGCTTTCATCAAACCTTTTATTATGGGATGAGATCATGTGCGGTGTGCGAATGTGTTGTTAAAGAAAATGCACACCAATTAATAAATTAAAACAACATTTTTTTGTACAAGTCTCTATCAAATCTCGACTTTTTAGATTAGTCCCTAGAAATCACTATTTGCATAAACACCCACCAACAATGTGGGGTCCACTTAAAATACTCCTGTTATTTTTCCTTGTTCAAACTTGCTTAGTGCTTTACCATGGTCGGTAAATTAACAATATACCCCTTCGTTTGTTGAACCAAATTTTCTAAGGGACCTGTGAGCAAAAACCCTTAAACCAAACAGGAAGTATCTCTCCTAAATTACACAAACTAGGACCTTTCATAAATTACATAGAAGTGAAAAAGAAACAAGAAATTAGCCAAGCGAGATAGAATCAAGGGCGAGATAACTATGATTAGATGATTGGATGCAAGATAAGAGTGGAAGAAACAGAGAAGGGCACAATGGAGTTTGGATAGAGAGGCTGGATGCAATGGAGGAGGCTGCTAGGGTTTCAATGACTTAGATCAGGTTTTTTATAGGCATTTTTGATAGGCAGCGCTTCGATCAGACCCTTCAGATCATCGGATAGATAGATAGATATTCATAAATGGCTCAGGTTAATGGCAATTAAAATCCCAAAAAACCCACACCTAAAAAAAACACATAATGGGCCGCCTAGGTGGTGCCTGAAACACCTATATGGCCACTTAACTGGCGAGCACAAAACAGTCCTGCCGCTACAAAAACGCTGTCCCTCTTACAATCTCAGCTTATTTTATAGTGTATATATATTGCATGCCAGCGACATGATTAAACATGAAAAAAAATTTAGAAAGATCCAATTACAGGCATAGCTAAGGGGAAAACTTCTCTAGATTCGATAACAAAAGTTATAGTTGTATAATTAATATTAAAAAAAAGTAGTAATTTTAACTGTATGTGCATTTTTGAGCATCCACGGTGGTTTCGCTCAAAAATGGCAAAATGGCAGTTTGAGAAATAGCATATAGCGAGTGTGCGCGCAACATTTGTTTGCCAAATTTTGAGAAAACAACCAAAAAAATATCGGACGGAACATGTTGTTCCGTCCAAGAGGTTTTTGCATAATTTTTTAAAAGATTAAAATGGTAATAATTTTTAAATAATTATTAGTGTATTAATTAGTTACTAATTAATACTAAAATATGATTAATTAACACTAAACCCCATTAATTAAGTCTAAACCCGATTAATTAGAGATTGTTGGTTGGTCAAAAGTCCCCAAACGGGACATGTTGTCCTGTTTGAGTCTTTGAGACTTTCTCTTCGGACGGAACAACTTGTTCCGTCCGACACTTAAAAATTAAAAATAATAATAATAAATTATAGGACGGTACCTGTTGTACTGTCTGATCCCATTAAAAATAATAATAATAATAGGGACGGAACATCTGTCCCCTATATTTTGAGAAAGAGGAAAAAGTTTCTCGAATATGAGAAGCGACTATAAATATTTTGCCAAAAAATGGCAAATCAATGTGGCTGCTATTTTGCCAAATTTTGGCAAAATGGCAAATATAGCAAACCACTGTGGATGCTCTTAGGGAGAGAAAAAAGGTAGACAATAAAATGCTTCTTGGCTTCAGAGTCTTACTTGGCTATCAGAAGAAAATTCATCAGCACCAAGAAACTTTGCTCCGACCACTTCCAGTAACGATTGCAACTTCTCTTCAAATTTATACTATAAACAAGAAATGGCTTGGGTTATAGAATAAAAACTACTTTCCAAGTAAAGAACAGAAATTTACCTTTTGTAATGATCCCAATACAAATGTGAACCCTTCCAGACATTTGTCTCGCCCAGCGGGGTCCACAATCTGGATCGATGTCCCAATCAAAGTTAAGGTGGGGGCATATCTGGAAAGAGTTGAAGCAGAAGCAAAAATTATCGAAGTTCTATTTCAAAGGATAAAAGAGGTAAGAAAGACATAATCAAGAGCATCTACAAATATGTAAACTTACGGCTTGCAGCTTGGAAATTCTGTGCGAATATTTTTCTCTGTAAGCACCTGGAATTTGTGTGCATTGAATTAGAACGAGGTTTTGCAATCAGTTTGCAAAATTAGAATAGGACAGCGAGCAATTAAGTAGAATAGTGATCATCATATACTGCTTGCAAATTGGCCATATAGATATTAGCAGGTTGTTTGCAAAATAGAACATGGAAAACAGTGACATGTTATAACCAGAGTCTTAATGAAGATGGGTCATTCAGTGATCCCCAAATGTTGCATACAAAGGCAGTATGAAACTTGCATGCCCGCAACCAAAACACGACCTGGAAAGAAGAAATCTAAGTTGCGCTGACATGGACACTGACACGGACACGGGCATGCAACACGGCAATTTTCCAAAGGAAAAAAGGATACAGGGACATAGCTTTCATTAATTAATATTTTTTTTTAAATAAACTATATTTAATTAATTATCACAAGAACAAACATTTATTAAAACATCATTTATTATTATTACTATTATAACTAGAGATCTCGGGTTGCAGATGTATGGACATGTCATTTAACCCGCGTATTGTACATGTGTCTCATCTTAATTTTATTTTTATTGGAAACGGAAGAGTGATGACCATTCATATGCATTGATTTGTGACAACAAATGAAACTCTTACAAAAACAGAACAGAAAAAACAATGTTAGTTGTGAAGTGCAAGTGTAACAGTAGTAAAGATGGAAGGGAAAACGAAAAAATGTACACGAAAAATATACATGCATCACAAAAGAAACAAGTAACATTCACCAAAGATAGAAGTGTCTGTGTCTGTGTGAAAGAGAGAGAGAGGGACACACGAAATTAAAACATACGGCAAAGGGAAACGTGTATCTGCATCCCAAAGGAAAGAAATAGTCTTCTCCAAAAGGAATAAGGGTGTGCATGTGAGCTGTGAGAGGGAGAGAGATGTATGTGAATGTGATTTGGACAGGATCCGCCTGAGAACCCGATACAGGAATGGTTTTGATATGTTTAAGCCGGGTATAGGGTTTTCTAAAGCCAACACTACTAGATATGAAATAATTAACAAATCGGGAGAGGGTGGGGGTGTCACAAATTTCCCGTGTCCGACAAATGTCTAGAGCATGTATGTGTCCAGCACAGCTGCACAGAGCACTCCGAGAGTTTCGAATTGTCCGCGCAACCTAGGCGAAGAGTCTAGTTCAATGAAACTGCAAATCGGCATCATCATTTTCTTTTTCCTATCCAAATGGAGTTGGTAACTTGGTATATTGCAAGCCGTAAAAAATATTTTAAATAGAACCAAATATTTGAGAGCCTCTTTAATGGCTTCCTATAATTATGGCAGAAAAGAGAATATACATTAAGCCAGTTAACAAGCGCAATCGGCTTCTTGACCACAACCGCTTCAGTAAGATCTTTAGTTATAGGAGAAGACTCTTCCACAAGAGCATGTGTACACTCAGGGTTCCAATTGCAGCTCGATTGTGCTCCTATAAAAGAACAGTCAATCTAGTCAACAATTAGTTTAATCAATTAACACACGTAACAAACTTTATATAAAAGATACCAACTGTCCAAATTTATATGAAGTGACTACCATAAACAATTAAGATGGGCCATCTGTCCAAATGCAAAATTTATATAAAAGATAATTACATTTACCAATGAAGAGCTTTCTGAACGATAGCTTTGCAAATTATACTCATGGAATAATGCCGACTATCCATAGCTCTATTTGATATGGGTCAGATGACATGGCCCCTCCTGGGCCGTCAGATCTCCTTAAAACCCGCTCTTCCCTGATCATCATATCAACCCAGAGCCGGATGGGCCTTTCCCACTTCAGGCCCACCTGCAAACGGGTCCGACCCAGCCCAGCAGGATCTCAGACCCGTTTGCCCTGCCTATAAATACCAGACCCCCTCCCCCACTGGCCAGGTAATCAAACTTTCTGCCCCTGAACCCTAGCCACTGTTGCTTTTCCGAGTAACTGACTAGATCGTCGGAGGGTCTGTCGCCGGGACTTCTCCCGGTGTTTCTAAGCAGTGTGCAGGTACCCAGGACCAAGCCGAGCCCCCAAAACCGAGCCAAACTGCTGGATCCGAGCCGAGCACCCGATCTCTACCTCACCGCTCCTACTTCCGAGCCGGCTCCCGCTACCCCAGGTCAGACCAGAGCCAGTACCACATCAGGACTTTTACTATACAAATTACAAGAACTCACACATGTTACCTCCACACCCCCAAAAACAAACATCAGGTTGGCGCCGTCTATGGGAAGATTCCTTTCAGGTACTGTCCTTCTGAACCTAGCCAGAGTCGTCACCTCGGGTCCGAGTCCATCCATGGCTCCCAAAGCCTGAAGGGCCGTCACCTCAGCACGACATCCGGACCCCCTACATAATGGCCACGCCAATGGCCAGGGTTCCAACCAACCTCGGGTCAACAGCGTGGTCCGACCTTCAAACGCGTCTGATTTGCGACGCGTCATCTCGGACAGGCAGGCCAGCCGGACGAGGGGAGAGGCCGCTTCCAACTCGGTCTCGAACCATCGTCAATAGCCTTCCTAGGTGCGCGATCCCCAGCCGGACCCGGTAGGGCATCGAATTCCAGAATTTCCGGGACGAGATTCTCCAAGCTATCCGAGGTGGCCAGACTACCGAGGTCCACCACAGTTCCAACCCCCGATCAGGAACAGGAGCCGGAGAGTCCCGTGGATCGGCTCGTCCTCAGGAACAGGCAGACGCCGTCCTTCGTCGTTTGGAGGAAATGGAGAACCGCCTCGCCCATCTTGGCGAGGGCGAACCAACATCGGGTCGCGGTCATCAACAGACCGGGCCTCCTTTTTCTCCCCAAATCCTAGAAGTCGAGATCCCTCGGAATTTCAGGCCTCCCCAATTCAAAACCTACAATGGCGAGGGTGATCCTGCTGATCAAATGGAGGGATTTAAGACCCTCATGATGATTCACAGCGCTGCTGATCCCCTCCTCTGTCGCACCTTGCCTGCTACTCTCTGTGGACGGCTCGGGAATGGTTCTCCAAACTTACTACCGACTCGGTCTTCTCTTTCGAGCAGCTAAAGGCGGGTTTCCTAGCACACTTCGTGACCAGTAGGAAGGTCGAGAAGACAAGCTCTTCCCTTCTCGACCTCAAACAGAAGGACCGGGAATCCCTCCGGAAGTTTGTTTGGAGGTTCACCACCGAGGCGAGATCAGTTTCCTCCCTCGACGCAGGGATCGCCTCTGCAGCCTTCCGACACAATGTCCGCCACGGCCAGCTCAAGGCTTCTTTAGCCAAGAAGCCACCCGTGGACTTCCCCGACCTACTCAATAGGGTCGAGAAGTACATCCGGACCGAGGAGGCCCTCAATCCCGATGGCGCCAAGGAAGCCACTGCAAAGGGGAAGAGTAAGGTCGATGATGCTGAGCCTTTCAAGAGACTTGTGAAAGAAGCAACTGTCTCAAAAGGGTCCCCCGATCCCCCGATTCGATAGATATACGCCCCTAACTCAGAACGTCTCGGCAATCTTGATGGAGATCGAGGACAAAGGGATCGTCCGCTTCCCTCCCCGACAGGTGAACAACGGCAAGAAGCGAGATCAAAGGTTCTACTGCCGCTTCCACCGAGACACTGGGCATGACACAGATCATTGCCGAGCCCTCAAAGACGAGATCGAAGCTCTCATCCAACTAGGATATCTGAGGGAGTTTGCCCGGACCAATCCCGAAGACCGAAGAGAACCGAGGAAACCGAGGCCTTCGCCTCCTCCTCGAGCAAACAGCCGCTGCCCCGAGCGGGATCCTGAACCCAGGGAAGCAGGGGAACCAGCTATCCTCCACTACGTCCACGGCGGACCCATGGGAGGGGACTCCAATACCTCCCGCAGGGCCTTCGTCCAAGAGATCAATTCTGTCCGGAACCATCCCTCCCCCCAGGTCCAGCAGCTGGCTGTCTCCTTCTCGGGAGAAGACCTCGAAGGCGTCCAGCTTCCGCACTGCGACGCCCTCGTCATCAGCCTCGTCATGGCCAACTTTGAGATCCGCCGTATCCTGGTGGACAACGGTAGCTCGGTTAATATTTTATTCTTAGAAGCATTTGAGAAACTCAAGCTCCCCCGAGAAAAGCTCAAGCCCGTCGGCTACACCCTTCGCTGGTTTTCTGGCGTCCCCGTACAAATTAAGGGGATTGTGACACTAGATGTAACTGCAGACACGACCCCCATCCTCCGAAACGAGTCGATAGATTTCATGGTGGTCAACGTCAAGGCAGCATACAACGCCATCCTCGGTCGACCCAGGGCTCTGCTCGTTCCAGGCCATCCCTTCGTCCTACCATCTAAAACTAAAAGTCCCCACCGACATCGGGGTCGGGGTCATCCGAGGCAACCGGGAGTCGGCGTGTTTCTGCTACATGACAGCGGTCGGGAGCGGTGTATTTCCCCTCGACGCAGTTGAACTCCCTCCCGAGAGAGACCATCCGAAGTTAGAACCGGCGAACGAGCTGGAGGAAGTCTCGTTCGAGACAAATGACAAATCTAAACATTTTCGTGTGAGTCGCACCCTGTCCCCAGACTTGAAGCCAGGCCTGATCGATTGCGTCCGCCGCAACATCGACCTCTTCGCCTGGACCCCGTCCGACATGCCTGGGATTTCAGAAGACCTTATCATGCACCGACTGAGCGTTGCCCCGGGCTCCAAATCCATTCATCAGAAGCGACGCAAGTTCGCTCCGGAGAGGCAACAAGCCCTGAAGGTTGAGGTGGACAAACTGTTGTCCGCTCGTTTCATTCAGGAGGTCAGTTACCCGAAGTGGCTAGCCAACGTTGTTATGGTGAAGAAGGCCAGTGGAAGCTGGAAGGTCTGCATTGACTTCACAGACCTCAACAAGGCGTGCCCGAAAGACCCTTTTTCTCTCCCAACCATCGATGCCCTGATCGATGCGACATCGGGTCACGAGCTGCTGACGTTCATGGACGCCTTTTCAGGCTATTACCAAATCCGCATGTTCCCTCCCGACATCGCCAAGACATCTTTTGTAACTGACCAACGTCTGTATTGCTACCGGGTTATGTCCTTCGGGCTCAAGAATGCCGGAGCCACCTACCAGAGGCTCATCAACCGGGTCTTCAAAGATCAAATCGGTCGCAACATGGAGGTATACGCGACGACATGCTCGTCAAAAGCCGGGGAGGTCAGGACCATGTGAACGATCTTGAAGAAGCATTTGGTGTCCTCCAAGCACATGATATGAGGCTCAATCCCGCCAAGTGTGCCATCGACGTCTCCTCCGGGAAATTCATCAGGTTCGTCGTCAGCCAGCGCGGCATCGAGGCGAACCCCGAGAAGATCCAGGTCATTATCGACATGGCCCCTCCCCAAAATATTAAAGTTCAGTGCCTAACGGGGAGGCTAGCGGCCATCGGCCGCTTCCTCTCAAAATCAGGGGAGAAGTCACTCCCCTTCTTCAAGGCTCTCCGAGGAGCCAAAGGCTTCGAGTGGGGGACGCCCAGCAGCAGGCATTCGAACAACTGAAGTCCTATCTCGCCAACCCTCCACTCCTGAGTAAACCCGAACCGGGCGAACCATTACAACGATATCTCTCAGCCTTGGAGAGCTCCCTCAGTGGCGTCCTCGTTCGGGAAGATGACGGCGTCCAGAAGCCTCTATACTACGTGAGCAAGGTCTTGCTCTCGGCAGAGACGAGGTACGCTAAAATGGAGAAGGTGGCCTACGCACTTGTGATGGCCGCACGGAAGCTTCGCCCTTATTTCCAAGCACACTTCATTCAGTACCTCACGGACCAGCCCCTCAAGGCCATCCTTCACAAGCCCGAGACTTCTGGCCGCTTGGTTAAGTGGTCGATCGAGCTGAGTCAATACGACATCAGCTACCAACCCAAGACAGCCGTCAAGGGGCAGGCCCTCGCCGAGTTTATCACGGAATGTACCATTCCTGAGCCATCCAACAGCAGACGACCGACCCAATGTGGGAGGTTTATGTCGACGGCTCGTCTTGCGAGGGAGGAAGCGGTACGGGCATCATTCTGAAAGGGCCCGATGATTTCATCCTTCAGTATTCCCTGCGTCTGAATTTTCCAGCTTCAAACCATGAAGCGGAGTATGAAGCTATGATCGTGGGGCTCACCCTTGCACACAAGGCCGAATCCAGACACATCAAGGCCTTTAGCGACTCCCAGCTCGTGGTCAACCAGATCACCGGGGAGTACGAAGCACGCAATCCCCAAATGGTGCAGTACCTGGCTGTAGTCCATCACCTCTTGGCATCTTTCGAATACCACTCTTGCCCAGGCGGATTCGTTATCGAAGCTCACCTCGTCATCAT
The DNA here is from genome assembly GCA_017893485.1 of Hemerocallis citrina. Lineage (NCBI taxonomy): Eukaryota > Viridiplantae > Streptophyta > Magnoliopsida > Asparagales > Asphodelaceae > Hemerocallis > Hemerocallis citrina. Next base: position 201,547,930 of record CM030362.1, read on the forward strand.
TCGAAGGGCTCGACCGCACCGTTCTGATCGAAGTTCTCCTCAAGCCCAGCATCGACCTTCCCGAAGCCTCCTGCCTCGCCATTGATCTCCAACCAGACAACTGGGCAACGCCCATTCGAAAATTTCTTTCGGACGGCGAGCTCCTTCAAGATCGAGCCGAAGCAAGAAGAAATAGGGCCCGCTCTGAAAGATTCACCCTGATTGAAGGAACGCTCTTCAAGCGCTCATACACATCAGCCGACGGTAGGCCATACCTCCGTTGCCTAACTCCAGACGAAGGTAGGCCATACCTCCGTTGCCTAACTCCAGAGCGTACTCCAGAGCGGAGTACGCTCTGAAGGAACTACACGAGGGGATCGGCGGATGCCACATGGGGAGCAGGCTACTCGCCCGAAAGGTCTTAAATCACGGGTACTACTGGCCTACAATGCTGCAAGACTCCCAAAACCTCGTCAAGCGATGTGGCCCTTGCCAAAGATTTTCGTCAGTGACGAGGCTGCCCCAGGCCAACCTCCAATCCCTATCCAGCCCTACCCCCTTCGCTATGTGGGGGATGGACTTAGTCAGCCCCTTCCCACAGGCAACGGGTCAAAGGAAATTTCTGGTAGTAGCCATCGACTACTTCACCAAGTGGATCGAGGCAGAACCCCTGGCCACGATCACCGAGCATCAAACTCAACAATTTTTCTGGAGAAACATCATCTGCCAATTCAGTATCCCGCAGGTACTCATCACCGACAACGGAACCCAGTTCGCAAGTAAAAACTTTCGAAAGTTCTGTGAAGATATCGGCGTTTGCCAATGCTTCTCATCGGTGTGCCACCCTCAGTCCAACGGCCAAGCCGAAAATGCGAACCGCCAGATCCTGGTCGGCCTCAAAAAGCGGCTGGATAATTCGCCAAAGGGACTATGGGTCGACGAGCTACCAAGCGTACTCTGGACACACCGAACAACTAAGAGAATCCCCATGGGCGAATCCCCCTTCAACCTCACCTACGGCGTCGAGGCTGTTATCCTCTCGAGATCGACCTCCCCTCGCCCAGGATCATGGCCTTCAGCCAAGAGAACTCTTCGGACCTCAGAGCCAACCTGGACCTCATCGACGAGGTCAGGAAAAGATTTGCCATGCGCATAGGCATCTACCAACAAAGGATCGAGAAATTCTACAATAAGAGGGTCCGTACAACGGACATCAAGCAGGGCGACCTTGTGCTCAGAAAGCTCGCGGTCTTCGACCCCAGAGCCCAGAAAAGCAGAAACTCTCGCCTAATTGGGAAGGCCCTTACAAGGTCTCTGAAGTGGTCCGTCCTGGCACGTACCGACTTGCAGACCTGGGGGGCAGGATTATCAAAAGGCCCTGGAACGCAGAGCACCTCATTAAGTTCCTCGAAGGAGAGGGCTAGACTTATGTAACCGACCTATTGTAATCAGCACTTACGTGCTAGTTCCTTTTGTAAATAACAAAGTGTAACTTTATGTTTTCTTCTACACTTTTTTAATTTTTTAGAACAAGTTAAGGGGGCTCGACTCTCGGCACGCACCTTGAGCCACACCCTAGCTTTCTCAAGCTAACAGGGATCCGCGCTCGGCAGAACCTCCGAGCCACAACCCGACAACTCTAAGCGCAAGTTAAGGGGGCTCGACTCTCGGTACTCACCTCGAGCCACACCCTAGCTTTCTCAAGCTAACAGGGCCTCGCGCTCGGCAGTGCCTCCAAGCCACAACCCTGACAACTCTAAGTGCAAGTTAAGGGGGCTCGACTCTCAGCACTCACCTCGAGCCACGCCCTAACTTTCTCAAGTTAACAGGGCTTCGCGCTCGGCGGTGCCTCCGAGCCACAACCCGACAACTCTAAGCACAAGTTAAGGGGGCTCGACTCTCGGCACTCACCTCGAACCACGCCCAAGCTTTCTGAAGCTAACAGGACTTTGCACTCGGCAGTGCCTTCGAGACACAACCCGACAACGCTTCTCTTACGTTAAGGGGGCTCGACTCTCTGTACTCACCTCAAACCATGCCCAGGCTTTCTCAAGCTAACAGGGCTTCGCGCTCGGCAGTGCCTTCGAGCCACAACCCGACAACTTTTCTCTTACGTTAAGGGGACTCGACCCTCGGCACTCACCTCGAGCCACACCCTAGGTTTCTCAAGCTAACAGGACTTCGTGCTCGGCAGTGCCTTCGAGCCACAACCTGACAACTCTTCTCTTACGTTAAGGGGGCTCGACCCTCGACACTCACCTCGAGCCACACCCTAGCTTTCTCAAGCTAACAGGGCTTCGCACTCGGCGGTGCCTCCGAGCCATAACCAGACAACTCTTCTCTTACGTTAAGGGGGCTCGACTCTCGGCACTCACCTCGAGCCACACCCAAGCTTTCTCAAGCTAACAAGGCTTCGTGCTCAGCAGTGCCTTCGAGCCACAACCCGACAACTCTTCTCTTACGTTAAGGGGGCTCGACCCTCAGCACTCACCTCGAGCCACGCCCAAGCTTTCTCAAGCTAACAGGGCTTCGCGCTCGGCAGTACCTCCAAGCCACAACCCGACAACTCTTTTCCCAAGTTAAGGGGACTCAACCCTCGGCACTCACCTCGAACCACACCTTAGCTTTCTCAAGCTAACAGGGCTTCGCGCTCGGCGGTGCCTCCGAGCCACAACCCAACAACTCTTCTCTTACGTTAAGGGGGCTCGACTCTCGGCACTCACCTCGAGCCACACCCGAGCTTTCTCAAGCTAATAGGGCTTCGCGCTGGGCAGTGCCCCCGAGCCATGACCCAACAGCTATTCAGGCTATGGGGGCTCGGCTTTCAGGATTCCAGCTCTCCTCCCTACCCAGAAGTTTTTATTAAGATTGAGGGCGCTCGCCTTCGGCAAACACCCTGAGTCCTGAACCTTAGGTCGACATACCTCTCACCCGCTGGCAACTCGGGGTAAACGGCCCTCGGAGCCGAAACCTTGAATTGTCAGAGGGTGGCAGAGAGCCACCGATCCGGGACTCTCGGCCAAAAATTCTGCTTTAGGGCGTCCGCCTTCGGCAAGCACCCCGAGTCGCCCCCGGGATCGACCCACCTCTCACCCGCTGACAACTCGGGATAAACGGCCCTCGGAGCTGAAACCCTGATTGTCAGAGAGTGGGAGGAAAGTCACCGGCGATGACTTTTCACGGTGAAGTAAGACAATTCCTGATGAACTCCTGGTGAAGGGGGAGGCTTATACAGCCCTCCGGAGAGGCGCATTTATGACATCGGGGAGTCCAAACGACGGAAGATGAAACGTCCCCCATTAATTGTTATCAGAAGGTGAAACGTCCCCCATTAAGTGCTATCTGCGGGGAGTAACGACTCAGCTCCCGAGTAAAGCAGGGGGTTCGGAGCCCGAGTGATGGGCAGTCAACATCCTAATTTTGCCGAGTCAACAAGGGTCGAACAAATCAAGTCTTATTCATGAATGCCCTCAAAGGCTACGGTACAATTGAAAAATATTACAGCATTCTCCCTATACTTCTATCTAAGGGTCCCTCCCCAGACCCTCCAGGCTCACAAGAGCTGCCTCAAGCCCGACGGAATGGCTCCGCTCTCCAGCAATCTCATCTCCTAACTTGGGCATTGGCATTGTCGACGTCTCCGCAACCGAGCTCTGCGAGTTAGCAGGCCTCGCCATCTCCAGATACAGGGTCGGCGAGGAGCCTAAGACAAAGGGGCCTTCTGGCTCCGGACGACCGAGTCGAGGTCGTCCGACGCCTAGCAGCACCTTCAGCCTCTGAATCTCCAGCTCCTACTCAACAACGACCTCACGAGAACAGATTCGGAGGTCTGACGCCTGGTGGAGGCGTCAGATAGAACACAATTCGTCTCAGTACTCCCCTAATCGCGATCGGCTAGGGCCTTCTTGAGACGAGCCGCCTCTAGGCTGAGCTCCTTGGACTTGTTCATAAAATAGCCCACCGCAGCTTCTCGATCGCGAGCCTGCTTACGATAGCAAATTAGCACTCTCCTTAGACTCCAGCTTATTCTGAAGTCGCCGGACCTCGGCGGAACTAAGGTCGGCCCTGGCAGTCTCGTTCATCTAGCAAAAATAGAGGAGAGGCAACGATTCACTGAGAAAGCTTGCTCAAAACGACAAGCACAGAGGGTCGGCCAAAATTTTGTTTTTATAAATTCAAGAATAGTGTTACAAAAGGAGGTGGCCAGTCCGCACAAGGCAAGTACAAATCAAAAAGAAAGTAAAAATCCTACACTACTTTGGCACCTCTTCGGCAGCCGGGGCATCCCCTGCCTCCTCCAGACGAGGGTCCTTCGGAGCCTCGTCTTCTTCACCCCCGGGGGTCAGCGGAAGCACGGGAGGCACCCACCCGTAGTTTAGGTGGTCGATCTTGGCCTCGGGGTAAAGATGCAGGAAGTGCTCCTTGGCCCGGTCGTATGCGTCGTCTTGAGTGTGGATCAGCTCATCCGCAGATGACATCTCCAACGCGTCATACGCCGTCTGGGCCACGGCCCGAACCGCCGCGATCTCGTGCGCGTGCTGATCCTGCAGAGTAGCCATCTCTGCTTGGAAGACCGCATGGGCTCCCTGAGCTGCCGTCAGCTCGTCCTTCAGCTTCTTTCCCTCTCGGAGATACCGCACGGCATTCCACTTCTTGAGCTGAATCTCCTTCTCCATGCACTTCCTTATATGTGTCCCGTGCAGCATCGCCTAGCCGAGGAGAATTGAGTTAGACGCAAAACTCATGAACACTAAACACAAAGCGGATAAATCACCAACACTTACAGCGACCTGCGACCTGCACCTGAGCCCACTTCATGTGGGCCACCTCGGACATCTCTGTCGCCAGATTTGTCCGATCACGCTCGGTGACGAGCTTTTCCGTCATCTCCACAGCGATCGGGCCCTCCGTCATGGAGTCGCCCTCCTTAACCGCCCAATCCGGGGCGAACGGCCTTAGACCCTTCTGGCCCACCATTTCCCTGGTGTCAGGTCGAAGCGCTGGGGTCCTCGACTTCAAGACCTCCGCCACCTTCTTACTACTGGAGCTCGGCTCCGCCTCCTGTGGCCCTCTGGACGAGTGGCTTCTCTTCAACTTTTTGCAGTTGGCTCCGAAGATCCTTGGGCCGCCCCCTTGGTGGGCCCTGCTGCCGGGGCAACCTTCTCCCTGTCGGCCCTCCTCTTCGCGGCCAAAGCCAGGAGGGCATTTCTCGCCTCGAGGCTCTTCGCATCCATGGCTAAAGAAAGAGAAAAATGTTAAAGCGAAGGCAGAAAATTAATCAAAGTAGAAACAAAAGGGCGCTGGGCTCAGTCCGGCTCGGGCAAGATGTAACTCTGTGATGCGCGGCCAACCGATGCTGTGCCCCTCTACAATTTTGTCCACTTCCGCCGACTTCTTTTCCGTCAAGTCCCTCCGCCTCGGGGGTTTATGGTTCGGCTTGTAAAAATTCCAAACTGTGGGGATTTCCCAAGGCGTCTCGCTCCGGACAACGAGGTACTTCTCCTTCCATGCCTTTATCGAGTCTGGATATCCATGCATCACTCTCTTGTGGGGTCGTGGTGACATGTAGAAGATCCCCTCCATATCCCCGAGCGAGCTCACCCCTAAGACGGCGCGGAAATACTTGAGCTTCAGCTTGACCCCCTTCTCCTGGCACTTTAGGATAAAACAGACCAGGTGCTTCCACGAGTTGGGCCCATACTGCATCGGACTCAGCTCCCCTCACCTTAGCACCCTCTTGATAAACGGGTGCAGCGGCAACCTCAGTCCCGAGAGGAAGGCGTCCTCGGGAAACATGCAGAAACTCTTCTCCAACTCAGTAGTTGGACAAAGCCCAGGGCTCGAAATGAGTAGCTCAAACTCCCGAGGAATGAAGTAAGCCGCCCTTAATATCGGCAGGTAGTCCGCCTTCAGCGCACACTGGATGCTGTCCATCTTTATCATTGTCCGATCAGAGGCATGCTCCCCCGCGACAAATCGGACAAGTTCTTCAACATTGTCAAGATACATCCTGATCGACCCTGGGTTCTTATTGGTCAGAGGAGAAACCGCCATCCCTTTTCCGGGCCCATTCGGCGTGCTCGGACTTCCGGCCAGATCCACTTTCTTTTCCTCCTCATGGTTTTAAATCTCAGATTTCGGACTCGTCTCGGCAAGAGGTGTTTCGTTTCAGATCGGAGATATCGGAGGAGATCTCGGGAAAATGTGATCATATCGGATGTTCATTTTCTATACTCAATAAATATTTTTTTTGTTTACTAAATAAGATATTATATGTCCTACATATCATTTATCAAATAAAATACTGTATAACGTAACTAATGACATGAATCAATTACGGTAAATATGCACACAATTTAACAACAATATAAAAGAGAATATAATATAAGTATATAACTAAATGAAATTTGCATTGATTAGAATAAAATGTATCAGTTAATAAACTTACTTGACTTTGCATATATACAAACAATAGCGAGACGAAATCCTCACATTATCTTAGCTTAAGGTCCTATATAGAAAGACATATATACAAAAAGTAAAGCAAAATTTTTATATATATTCACAATAACACCTGTCTATTTCGGCTAATATTTCGCTAATTTCGACGATATTTCGGCAATTTTGGCTGAAATCTACACATTTCGGTCCAAAACGATATATAGCATAAAATATGTGATTTCGTATCGGCAGACTAGCCGAAACGAAAATTTCGACTGAAATTTCGATCGTATCGGAGGAAATTTAAAACAGTGTTCCTCCTACGAGGGCGAGGCTTCCTCTCCGGAGACGGAGTCGACAACGGGGGAAGAGGAGGGAGACCTGTTTCTTCATCCGCTGCCACTCTCTCGGCTCCTCCTTCTCCCCCCTCCTGGGGGCCCACTCGTTCGGTTCCTTCTTCGCCCCCTCCTAATCACCCTCTTCCTCGACAAGCCCCTCCTACGAGCCCTCGTGGGCATCCTCTCCTGACGACCCCTCTTCAGGAATGCGACTTCGCAAAGGGACCACGTCCAAAACCACATCACTCGTGCCACCAGATACCATATCCGACTGTTCTTCCTCCTCCGAAGTATAGTCGTCCAAAGACCAAGACGTCGACTCTAACTCGACCTCTACCACATCGCGACCTGAAGAGCTCGCCTCGGAACCGGACTGAGAGCGCGACATAAGGAAACGAAATACTAACCTGATTACCGAAAAACAGGAGGACCACCGAAAAAGTCGTCGACGGCAGCAAAAAGGTGAGAATTCCTGTTGTAAAGAAAGTGCGAAGTGAAGAAATGAAGGGAGGGGTGGACTTATAGAGTGGGAAAGACTCCTCGAATTCTACGAAGGAATCTCTACCGTCCAATCTTGATCATCAAGATCTAACAGCCACTAGGATCTCAGAAGCCTCGATCTTCACACCCATGACGTCAGCCTGACACATCAAATTCCAATTTTACCTTCGGCCTTGTCAGCTGGCACAGTAGCTCGTCGCTCCTCCTTCCTCCCATGACAGAGGAGCAAGCTAAACCTCTCACACCAAAGCTTTTCCAACAAATTTTGCAGCTCGGAGTTCGGTTGTAACCTCAAGTCATACCAGAGCTTTTCCAACAAGTTTTGGGGCTCAGGGCTCGGTTGTAACCTCGAGCCATACTAGAGCTTTTCCAACAAGTTTTGGGGCTCGGGGCTCGGTAGTAACCTCGAGCCACACCAAAACTTTTCCAACAAGTTTGGAGGCTCGGAGTTCGGTGGTAACCTCGAACCACACCACAACTTTTCCGGCTCGGTAGTAACCTCGAGCCATACCAGAACTTTTCCAACAAGTTTTGGAGCTCGGAGCTCGGTGGTAACCTCGAGCCACACCAAAATTTTTTCAACAAGTTTTGGGGCTCGAAGTTCGGTTGTGACATCGAGCCATACCAAAAGCTTTTCCAACAAGTTTTGGGGAGCTCGGCGCTCAGTTGTAACCTCGAGCCATACCAAACCTTTTCCAATAAGTTTTGGGGTTCGGAGCTCGGTAGTAACCTCGAGCCACACCAAAGCTTTTCCAACAAGTTTTAGGGCTCGGAGCTCGGTTGTAACCTCGAGCCATACCAAAACTTTTCCAACAAGTTTTGGGGGCTCGACGCTCGGTGGTGACCTCGAGCCACACCAAAGCCTTTCCAACAAGTTTTGGGGGCTCGGAACTCGGTTGTAACCTCGAGCCATACCAAAGCTTTTCCAACAAGTTTTGGGAGCTCGGCGCTCGATTGTAACCTCGAGCCATACCACAACTTTTCCAACAAGTATGGGGAGCTCGACGCTCGGTAGTGACCTTGAGCCGCCCCCAACTTTTCCAACAAGCATGGGGGCTCGGCGCTCGGTGGTTATCTCGAGCCACCCCTAGCCTTCACCACAAGCAGGGGGGCTCGTCTCTCAACCTTCGACGCTCGGCTAAGCGACCCCGTACTCTTCGGTTCTCGACGCCCCCATAGCTTTTCCAACAAGCATGAGGGCTCGGCACTCGGTAGTGATCTCGAGCTAACCCCTAGCCTTCACCACAAGCAGGGGGATCGTCTCCTGACCTTCGACACTCGGCTAAGCAACCCCCTATTCTTCGGCTCTCGACGCTCCCATAGCTTTTCCAACAAGCATGGGGACTTGGCGCTCGATGGTGACCTCGAGCCACCTCTAGCCTTCACCGCAAGCAGGGGGCTCGTCTCCCGACGCTCGACGCTCGGCTAAGCAACCCCTGCTCTTCGCCTCTCGACGCCCCTATAGCTTTTCCAACAAGCATGGGGGCTCGGCGCTCGGTGGTAACCTCGAGCCACCCCTAGCCTTCACCGCAAGTAGGGGGCTCGTCTCCCGACCCTCGACGCCCGGCTAAGCGACCCCCTACTCTTCGACTGTCGACGCCCTCATAGCTTTTTCAACAAGCATGGGAGCTCGGCACTCGGTGGTAACCTCGAGCCACCCCTAGCTTTTACCGCAAGTAGGGGGCTCGGCCTTCCGACCCTCGACGCTCGGCTGAGCGACCCCCTGTTATCGCCTCTCAACGCCCCTCATTCTTTCAAAGGGATCCTCTTCATTCTGCCTCGCTGGCCTTTCCAGGAAGATACGAACCACATTTTCGCCGTACACCGCTCCGGTATTCCTAAAGAGGCAAATCACTCCTACACGGCTGGATTACCCAGCCCTCTAGGAGTGGGGGGCTCCTGATATGGGTCAGATGACATGGCCCCTCCTGGGCCGTCAGATCTCCTCAAAACCCGCTCTTCCCTGATCATCATATCAACCCAGAGCCGGATGGGCCTCTCCCACTTCAGGCCCACCAGCAAACAGGTCCGACCCGACCCAACAGGATCTCAGACCCGTTTGCTCTGTCTATAAATACCAGACCCCCTCCCCCACTGGCCAGGTAATCAAACTTTCTACCCCTGAACCCTAGCCACTATTACTTTTCCGAATAACTGACTAGATCGGAGGGCCTATCGCCAGGACTTCTTCCGGTATTTCTAGGCAGTGTGCAGGTACCCAGGACCGAGCCAAGCCCCCAAAACCGAGTCGAACTGCTGGATTCGAGCCGAGCACCCGGTCCCTACCTCACCGCTCCTACTTCCGAGCCGGCTCCCGTTACCCGGGGTCAGACCAGGGCTAGTACCGCATCAGGACTTCCACTATACAAATTACAAGAACTCACACCTGTTACCCCCACACCCCAAAAACAAACAGCATCACTATTAAAAAAGGGAGGTAAATAGGTCAAGACGACCTCAATAGACCTCCAGTCCAACTGAAATACTATAAATTATTTTATTTTCCTATCTTCAGTGTCAAACCACCACCACCACCTCCTTTCTCGTACCACCTACTAAGCTTCAACAGCTACATGGCTTTCAACCAACATACCTTGGATAGATGTCTCTAAAATTTACATCTTCATATCATACCATACTTACTATAACCTATTTCTACTGTATAGGAGAGACAATAGTCTATATACATTATTGTTGACCACAGTTATTTTATTCCTTTTCCTCACTACTCTATTCATCTCGTCCAAATTTCTTGCCCTACTACACCATCTTCTCATTACCCCTTAAACAACTAACATTGTTTTAAACAGGCCGATATGACCAATATAATGGCTTTCGTAAATTGGAGATTACCCATTCAAAATTCTGGTATCGTTTTCCAATCACTGAGCAAATATGTATCGGGTGAGACATGGGAATTATCAAAATTACAAGGATATTTAAAACATTGCTTACTATAATGTTTATTATGAGAATGCTTCCTCATAAACAGTGTTTTTGTAGGTGATAGGTAGGGGAAGAGCAGAGGAGGTGCTCTTTCGCACCTTACGACCTAGGCAGTTGACTGATTTTAATTTATAATTAATATTAATTTTATATTTTATTTTGTAAGATAGAGAAAATTCATTAAAATAAAACAAATATTAAGACAAAATCATTATTAGCAAGCAAATAATACATAACCATTGAAATTTGTTATAATATCAAAAGAACCATTTAGTTCGATCACCGACGTAGGCAGGCATCCCATCCACCGCTTTTGCCTAGGCGGCCACCTACAAAAACACTGGTCTTAAAAACAATATCTACAATAACTTAATACATCTAAGAGTCTAAGACCCTCTTTAGTAGATTACAAAATATAAGCAGTTACTTTAATAACTTTGTAGGTGTATGTAATGTGAATAATTATTGATCTTATAAATTACAATCATTTTTTTACATAGATAATGCTTTGCCTATAATGTTATTTAGTATGTTCATTTAACTTCTAAATAATTTTTTACCATATATGTTTATTTTATGTATTTGATTGCATGTAATTACATGCAGGCAGGTTGTAAGTATTGTTTGCATCCAATAGGTTATATGCATGATATATAAATGGATAGGTAATTTAAAACACATTTAAGACATATATTTCCATCCAACTGGACGACCTGGAATTTAATAAATATCACTAATATACCCCTCATATCCAATACCCAACATGGAAAATTTGTTATCCAGTACAATTCCAGTATCCAATATTTAGAACCATGCTATTTAACTTAGAAGAAAGTACTTCTGAGGATTTTTTCCCCTGTTTTCTTATCTTTATTTTTATTTTTATTTTTGGAAAACATTATCTTTAATTTATTGAATTAGCAATATCCTTGAATTATTCTCTCACGCCTAAAAGTTTGAAGTTTCCCTATCTTTTACATTCAAACCCTGGGGCTGGTTCATTATTGACCAAGATAGGAAATCTAAGGATGATACTATATAATACAATAAAAGATAGGTGATTAACCTAGAGAACTGGTTCTTGATTTCTATGTGACAAAAGGAACTAAAGAAGCTAAAGTGTAATTTTTGCTTGGTATCCATAAGTCAATCTATGCCCTATTGATCAGAATGTTAGATGATTAAGGAACAAAAACATTAAATAAAAATTTGAGTGTGGAGGACATGAATATTCTTCGATGGATGAGTGGTAAAACAATAAATTAAAACATTTGGAAGATACTAGAGATAGATCCTCTAAAGGATGATTTGAGGGAAAGCAACTAGTATTTTTTGGCAAGTGCAGCGAGGACAGAAGAGTGCAATGCTCAAGAAAGGTGATGTAAGTTTGGGAAGGAATACGAGATGGGACTAAACCTAAGAGAACATTAGTAAAGGTATTTCTAAAGGATATGTTTGCTTCTGCCTTGACAAAGAAAACTACTCTCAATAATGGTGAAAACTGACTTGCATGAAAGATTCGAAGGAAGGTGGACATAGGACTCTGGTGGGGTTCCTTACTTACTACTCTGCCATGTCCAGCTCTCCTTTATCTTTTGTTACTCCCTCCGGTTCAAAATATAAGTCATTCTAGCATTTTTTTTGTTTCATAATATAAGTCACTTTAGGTTTTCGATGACATGTCTTGCCATTTTTAAATGTCAATGAATTAATTTTCTGTGAGATTTTCAATTTTACCCTTGTCTTTTTTTGTAAGAGAAGTAATACTTAAAAAATTATAGAGGAGGACAAATAGGATATTGTACAATTGATGGATCGCTTATGAGCTTCAAAAACCAAGAATATATAATACTTTTCCTCAATTCTAGGTTGTTTCTTAATAGTAGTGTAGAAACCTAAAATGACTTATATTTTGAAACGGAGGGAGTATTTTTTTGGTATATATTTCATCATATTTTGTAAAGCTTTTCCTTTTTCTTGTTCTTTTTATTGTTATTATTCTGAGGTAAATTAGTTTTCCTGCCAACATCTAGCTCATTAAATTTGACAAGCCCCTCTCTTAGTTGTATTTTCCTTGTCTAGATTTCGATAATCATATATGGGGCTTATTTCAGATATATTAAATTGTTAATTTCTAGTCATATTACACAGTTTTATGAGATAAGGCTCTAATGAGGATATTGATGATTATTTAACTGCAAACACATGTAATTCCCAGAAAATGCATTTCTATATGGGAGTTTCAATACCTGTCACTAACAAAACTTTGGGAATTAGATCAAACTCAAATATCTTGAGTGATGATGTATAAAAGTTTCTTTATTATAGCACTAATATATATTAACAAAGTTACAAAGGTTCTACCTCTCCAGAAGTAAATTACGTCTTCTTAAGACAATAACGGAAACAAAAAGAAGAAAAGTATTGCACAAGCAAAATTCAATCCCCCCACATTAGAAACATTCCACTAGGAATGACTTGGTTTGTATTTCTGTTCTTCAACCAACTTGGTAAGAGCTATCATGCAACAAACGACAAACCAATGATAGAACAATCCTATCAATAATTCACAAAACTATATATCTCTAATTTATGCTAAAACTGAGCATCCACATAAGAGCAATACCATTGTAACAGAAAACCAAAGATTTAAATTGTCATGCATTTGCACATATTACTAACCAATTGATGAAATAGTAGCCTGAACTGACGGGTCCGAAGCTTGAACAAAGAACACAATCGGAATAAAGCAAAACCTACACACATAAATAAAAGTCGTTGTATTTTACATGAAGCTTCATTTCAATCGAAATAAATAGCTTAAGAAGCTTTTTTTTTAAAAAACTTGATATTCACCTGAAAGTTGCAGTACTAGTTCCAAAAGTTACCAAATCCCCCTCACTAACTGCAGCATCCTTATTCTTTACCAACCGAACCTTACTTCCCGATGGTCCCTTGCTCATAAACGTCCCATACTTGGATTTATCGATAACACGAACACACGATGAAGTCGATGATGACGAAACCACCATCTCATCGACAACAATCTGTGCATGAATCCGGGAAATCGACGTGTCGGTCTGAACAATAATATCACAGTCTACCACAACAAATTCAAAAACGGAAAAATCAGTGAGCCAATCACCACTGAAAAAACTAGCAATAATTATAATAATCTATTAAAACCGTAAAATCCTAAACCCCAAATCAAAGTGGAGACCTTTTCGGCCGACATTGTAAGTTCCTTTGGAGAAGATGTAGTATTTCTGGGCACCTGCGGAATCGATCAATAAATAATTCCAAAAAGTGTCGATATTAGGATTTGAAAGAGTTGAATTTTGAGGAAAATTTAATGGGATTTTCAAAATAAGAAGAAGAAGAAGAAGAATTACCTCGAAGGGAATCGGATGGAATGAGAGCCCAGACCATGGTTGGGGCGTGAGAATTGGATTTGGAGATGAAGGTTGGGGTTTATCAGCTCAGGAATATAAGCTTTGTGATAGTAGCCTGAACTGACGGGTCCGGAGCTTGAACCCTTTGCACTCACTCTAATCAAAATTTGGGCTGCTTTATTAGGCAATCTAAAGCGGGGTTAGGGGTCGGACTCGGGTCAGATCTTATAAGATTTACACGTGGATACAAACTTATCCCGGTTGAATTCAGATCGGATTCCACTATAATTTTCTAATTCAGTTCGGGTTTATGGATTATCCAAGATCTAATTTTTCATAAATTATTAATTTTTGAGAAAAAAAATTTATCTACCAATATAACTAATTAGTAAAATTTACTTGTTACATCTCAAAATACTAAAATAAACATATAAATAAAAATTATTGGAATCTTATCTCAATAGCTAAGCATATATTTTCATATTTATAATCAAAGAAAATGATAACTTATTGGTATGTGTATTATGAAATATATAATTGATATGGATAAAAATCGGAGCCACACGATCCCAGCACGTATCTCAAAGCTGCCGAGGGCAGTACAATTTCACAGCAACTAGGGGTGGGCATCGGTTGGTATCTGACCTAATATGGACCATCCACCACCGATCCAAAGAAGATCGGTTTATTAATTTTCTCATCCGCAACCAATCCGAACCTTAATTGGATCGGTTTCCATCCAAGCCGATTAAGCTCGGTTTGGATTGGATTGGATGGTCGGTTTTGCGTGCTACTTTTCACCTTCAACATCATTCATAATTTTGTTGAAATTTAAAAGATCAACTTCAATCAAACTTAAGAAACAACCTGCTATTTGTTATTCATAAATGAATATAAAATGAAGATTCATAAAACCACAAGTTGTTAAAGAATTTTGAAGTAATTGTTTGAGATGACGATGTTTAAATGAGTGAGATAAACTGCTTTTTCACTTGCATACTTCTATAATCTTAGTTTATTATCATAAAAGAAACATCAATAACCATAGCTAATTGAATTTCAGGTGTAATAAAAAAAGATTTAGAAAATAATTTCTGCTTGACTTGATTAAAGTAACTACTAAATGTTACATCAACTTTATGATTCTATTAAGTTGGGTCACACTGTAAATCAAGCATTGCTCAACAACATAACACATAGGATTATGGAGAACCAAAACATAGGTAGAACAACTGCTCGGTTTGTATTAAAGAAATTTAAAAAGACTGTTTGTATCTCAAGGAAAATGAGAAATGACTATTTGTATATTCAAGAAATTAAAGGAGAACTATATTTTTTATTGACTTATGCATAGAGGTATGGTCGGTTCGGTTTCATCGGTTATTTGAAAGCTTCATCCAACAACCGAACCGGTCTAAGGTTATTGAAGATCAAGAACCGATCCAATCCAAACCCCCAATTGGTTCGGTTAAAAACCGGTCGGTTTGAATTGGATTGGTTCGGATAATAATTGTCCACCCCTAACAGCAATAACATGCCTACTAGAAGGGTATGGGTCGTCTTCAGGCTCATCAAGCTCAACCAGATCCACAAATATGGCTTAGAGCCTAAGAAAGATGAATTTCCCACTAATTCCAGATGTTAGTCAAATCCCCTCAAAGCAATGATTAATCATTAATTGTATCCCTTCACTATAGGAATCTCCAACCAAATCTTAAAAGATACAGTTTCAAGTCTATCTTCTATAACTAATTCCTGTCCTATAAATACCATATCCCCGCATTCAGCCAGAGGTAATCAAGATTTCTTCACTAAAAAACCATAACCTTTATTCTGTGTTTCTGACTTGAGCGTCAGAGGGTCCTACGCCGGACCCACCTCCGGTGTTAAGACTTTTTCCAGGTCTTTAAGCATTTTTAGCCATCCACATCCAGATCAAGATCCAGGCATTTCCAGTCGTTAAGATTCGGATCCTGGTCGATGGATCCTTACTTTCCTCCCCAGTAAAAGAACTCGTCATCTGATTGCTCTCATACCAAATTTAGCAGCACCAGAATTACTGCTGGCCATGGGAAAGCAACAGATCTGCCTCTCTGATCAGATCCATCCACCAAGAACACTTCCAACCATGCCTTATGGAAGAAAGCCAAAGGCAGCTACCACCAATCGCTAAGTCGATCCCCTTCCTCCATCGTCGCAACCTCCTCCCAGCAGGGCTATGTCGGTGAGCTCCCGACTCAACCGTCCTGAGCCTCGTCTTATCGAGAATCGGGGGTCGGTCTGCACTTCAACCCCCTTATCAGTGCATCCTGAGCCGTCAGATCTCCGCAAGGTCATCAACGCCCACCTCGAAGGGACTAACCTCCACCAGCGCTTAAATGAAAAGGCACATCCAAGATGGTGGTTCTCGCTCAGAACGCCAGAAGAGCCAGACAAGTCCTTCACCCCGAAAAAGAAGAGGTGCATATGACTCGGGGTGCGTTCCAGAATTTTGCCGACCAAGTCCTTAGGGCCCTTAAGGGTTTTCCGAACAGGATTTGCCCAACGAGTGGTCCACACCCTAGGACCGAGCAACAAGAAGAATCCCGTAGGTTAACCCGATCTGAGAGGTAAGAAGATGTGGTGCTCCGTTGCCTCCGAAAGATAGAGAATCGCCTCAATTAAATCGGTCAAGCAGAGGGTCATCAAGGCGAAGGATACTGCCCCATCTGCCCCCCTTCACTAAAGCCATCTTTGAATCCCCCATCCTAGAAAACTCCAAGCCTTTCACCTTCGAGTCATACGACGGTGAATCCGACCAGCAGATCACATCGAAAGCTTCAAAGCTCTCATGATATCCACTAAGCCTCCGACGGACTCCTCCACAGAACTTTTCCCTGCCCCCCTGAAAGGATCAACATGGGAAGGATACTTTCATCTCCCTCTAGGGTCTGTCTCCTTATTCGACCAGCTAGAAGAGCTATTCCTCACGCACTTTTTCAGCACCTACAAAGCCGAGAAGACGAATGTCTCCCTTCTCAAATTGAGGCAAAGGGCTGGGGAACCCCTCAAAGACTTCATTAGATGCTTCACGTCCGAGTCTAGGTCTATCCCTGCCTTTAACCTGACAATAGCAGCTGCTGCATTCGGACACAATGTCCGCGATACCTACCACAAGGTGTCCTTTGTCAAGAAGCCTCCTCGGGACTTCTTCGAAATGTTACAAAGATGTTAGAAGTACATTAGAGTCGAGGAGGTTCTTCACCCCCCAGGATCAAAGTGGGCCCTCATTCGAGAACAAGCAAAGAAGTGTGAATGGGGAGGGACCAAAGAAGTCCTAGAAGGATGGATCCGGCAGCACCACCCTCCTCCGATCCTTTGCTTCAACAAATTTACCCACTAAATACCTAGATATCCACCGTCTTCATGGAGATCGAGCGAGATGAGCTACTCCGCCCGCTCTTAAGATGAACTCAGCAAATAGAAGGAGGGATAAGACGAGCTAAGCTTTCCCGAAGGATCCCTTTCCTCTTCATTGATGCCCTGATCGATGGCGCATCTGGATATGAGCTCCTCAACTTCATGGGTGCTTTCTCGGGGTACAATCATATCTGAATATTCCCTCCTGACATCCCAAATACATCTTGCATCACCTGCCAAGGACTCTATTGCTACTATGCCTTGCCCTTCATGCAAAAGACGTTGGTGCCACTTACCAACGGTTGGTGAATTAAATCTTCAAGGATCAGAGTGGCCGAAACAAAGAAGTCTATGGGGATGACATGCTTGTAATGAGCCTTGAGAAGGATGACCACGTGGCCGACCTCTAAGAGGCCTACGACATCTTGCAGAAGCACAACATGAGTCTGAACCCCTCGAAATGCACTTTCTGGTTCTCCTCAAGAAAGTTCTTGCGATTCATGGTTAGCCAAAAAGGAATCGAGGCCAATCCGAAGAAAATCTGGGCCATATTCGACTTGTCTCCCCCGTCTAACATCAAGGAAATTCAGAAATTCATGGGATGCCTTGCCTCCACCAGTCGGTTCCTCTCCAAGTCTGGAGATAAGTGCCTCTCCTTCTTTAAAGCTCTCTGAGGGTCAAAGGGATTTGAGTGGGGGTGGGGGGGGGGAGCGCAGCTAGAAGCCTTTGAATAGTTACAGACATATCTGACACACTCACCACTCCTAAGTAAGCCAGAGCTAGAGGAGATACTTTACCTCTATCTGGACACTTTGGATCAGACTCTCGGCGCTTTTTTGGTAAGGGAGGAAGAAAGGTCAAGAAGAAAATCTACTCTGTGAGCAAAGTACTCCATGTGGCCGAAATCCATTATTCCAAGATGGAGAATATGGTTTATGATCTGATAATGGCCGCCTGAAAGCTTCGTCCTTACTTCCTGACACACTCTATCTCGATCCTCACCGACCATTCCCTCAAGTAAGTATTTCACAAGTCGGAAAGCTCTTGACGACTCATGAAGTGGTCTATCGAATTGAGCCAACACGACATCAATTATTGGCCGAGGATGGCTATCAAGGCCCAAGCGCCTTAGCCGAATTCATCATCGGAAGTACTAACCCGGTCTGGAGTGTCTATTTCGATGGCTCCTCTTGCATCGAAAGGATTGAGGTGCTCGGCCCAGACGAGTTCACTCTCCAATACCCACTCAGTCTCAATTTTCGAGCCTCCAACAATGAGGCTGAATATGAGGCACTGATTGCTAGCCTCCTCTTAGCTTGAAAAGCAAGGGCTCAAAAGGTCAAAGTGTTTACCATCTTCCAACAGGTGGTCAATCAAATCTGAGGAGACTATGAAGCTAGGGGTGACCAGATGATCAAGTATTTAGCCTGCGTCAAAAAACTTATCGCTACATTTTAAGACGAAGATGTCACTTGCATCTCCTGTGTGGAGAACGGACAAGCTGAAGTGCTCTCTAAGCTAGCTTCCTCCTTCTTTGAATGACTCGATCACATTGTGCTAATTGAGATTCTACTCAAGTTGAGCATCGAAGAGGAAGCTTTAGAGGTCATGGTTTTCACTCGTCAAACACTCCGAGACAATTGGATGAAACCATTTATCGACTTTCACGACAAGGGAATCCTCCTAGGTAAGCCTAAAGAAACTAGGAAAATCTAGACATGGACATTTGACCCTATCAACGGTGTCTCGGTCCTGAAGAGACACAATATGCCTTTAGAGAAGTGCATGAAGAAGTCGACAGCGGCCACATGGGTGCAAGGTCCCTAGCGCAGAAGATCCTTAATCATGGATACTATTAGCCCACACTTCTCGACGATGCCTTAGAGTATGTCCACCGATGGGCCCCTTGCCAGAAGTTCTCCCCGATCAAGCGAGTGCCTCAGGTCGACCTCAATTCCATGACAAGTCTGATCCCCTTTGCTATGTGAAGGATGGATCTACTTTGGTCGTTTCCTCTGTGACTGGACAGAGGAACTTCCTAATCGTGGTTATCTACTACTTTACAAAATGGATCGAAGTGGAACCTTTGGCCATAATCTCCGAACAAAAGATTGAGCAATTCTTTTGGAAGAACATTGTCTGTAGATTTGGGATACCCCGGATCCTTGTCACCGAAAACAGAACCCAGTTCTCTACCAAGAAGTTTTGTACTTTCTGCTCCGACCTTGGAATCAAATAATGTTTCTCTTCCATTTCACATCCTTGGACCAATGGACAAGCTAATAATGCGGACAAGCAAATACTTGATGGCCTCAAGAAGAGACTAGATTAAGCGTCAAAGGGACTATGAGTCGAAGAACACCCAAGTGTGCTCTACTCCTATCGGACCACTAAGAGGACCCCGACAGGGGAGTCTCCATTAAACCCCACTTCGGGTTCGAAGCTTTAATCCCCGTAGAGGTTAGAGGTCAGCCTACCTTCCTCATGCGTCCTCTCCTTTAATGAAGAACATAACTTGAATAATCTCCTGGGTAACTTCGACATTGTCGAAGAAGTTCATGAGAAATCCGCCCTATGGAGACAGATCTATCAGCAAACGGTGCAAAGGTTCTACAACAATAATGTTCTTTTGACGAACTTAAAAGAAGGTGACCGCATCCTGCGAAATCTAGAGATCTCCAAGCAACACAAAAAGGAAAGCTCGCTCCCAACTTGGAAGGACCATATAAGGTCTCCAAAGTCGTTCACCCAAGAGCTTACTGACTTGAAAACCTAAGGGGGGCTAGGAGATATGTTGGACTTGGAATGCTAAACATTTGATGCAGTTCAATGAGGGAATTTAACGCCCTCCACAAGATTTTTAAGATTAGTAATAAAACCAATCTTTATAACAGTCCGAGCATGTAATAAAGGCTAGCCGCTAAGGCAGCCACTTAAACGTATTTTTCAATGAAAACTTAGTATTTCTTTCGTAAATTCTTGTACTACTCTCTGAATGCAAACAATGAGTTTGGTGATCAGCTCCTTGCTTGAGTTACACCAATAACTCGCAAACTCTTAAATAGCAAGTTCAATGTCCAACTCGCCACTCGAGCTGCTCCCACAACTCGCTCACTCTCAAATAGGAAGTTCAGAGTTCAACTCGTGACTTGAGCTTCTCCCACAACTTGCTAACAGAAAGTTCGGAGCTCGGCTCGTCACTCGAGTTGCTCCAACAACTTGCCAACAGTCGGAGTCCAACTCATGACTCGAGTTACTCTAACAACTTTCTAACAACAAGTTCGGAGCTCAGCTCCATACTTGAGCTGCTTCCATAACTCACTAACTCTTAAACAACAAGTTCGGAGTCTAACTTGTTACTCTAACTACTCTCATAACTTGCGAACAACAAGTTTAGAGATGGACCCGTCATTCAAACTGCTCCCATAACTCTAACTCTCAAATAGCAAGTTCGAAGTCCAACCTATGACTCAAGCTACACCCACAACTTGCTAAAAGCAAGTTCGAAGCTCATCTCGTCACTCGAGATGCTCCCACAACTCGCTAACTCCTGAATAATATGTTCAAAGTCTAACTCATGACTCGAGCTACTCCCACAACTTGCTAACTCTCAAACAACAAGCTCAGAATCCAACTTGTGAATCGAGCTACTCCCACAACTTGCTAATAGCAAGTTCAGAGCTCGGCTCATCACTCGAACTTCTCCCGCAACTCGCTAACTCTCCAAAAGCAAGTTTGGAGTCCAACCTGTGACTCGAGCTACTCTCACAACTTGCTAATAGTAAGTTTGGAGCTCGGCTCGTCACTCGAGCTGCTCCAATAACTCGATAACTCTTAAATAGCAGGTTCAGAGTCCAACACATGATCGAGCTACTCCCAAAAGTTGTGAACATCAAGTTCAGAGCTTGGCTCGACACTTAAGTTGCTCCCATAACTCACTAACTCTCAAACAGCAGGTTCAAAGTCCAACCCATGACTCGAGCTTCTCCTACAACTTGCTAACAGTAAGTTCGGAGCTCGACTTGACACTCGAACTGCTCCCATAACTAGCTAACACTCAAGCAGCAGGAGTCCAACTCCTGTCTCGAGCTACTCCTACAACTTGCTAACATCAAGTTTGGAACTCGACTCGACACTCGAACTATTCCTACAACTCGCTAACTCTCAAACAACAAGTTTAGAGTGCAATTCATGACTCATGCTACTCCCGCAACTTGCTAACAGCAAGTTTGGAGCTCGGCTTGTCACTAGAACTACTTCCACAATTTGCTAACTCTCAAACATCAAGTGCAAAGTCCAACTCGTGACCCGAGCCACTCCCATAACTTACTAACAGCAAGTTCGGAGCTTGGCTCGTCACCCAAGCTGCTCCCACAACTTGGTAACTATCGAATAACAAGCTCAGAGTCCAATTCGTGACTCAAGCTACTTCCACAACTTGCTAACAACAATTTCAAAGCTCGGCTCGTCACTCTTGCTGCTCCCGCAACTCGCTACTAGCAAGTTTGGAGTCCCACTCGTCTCTGGAACTTCTCCCACAACTTGTTATCCCAAAGTCATCAAGTCTGGAATCCAGCTTGTGTCCCTAGAACTGCTCCCACAACTTGTTATCCCAAAGACATCAAGTCCGAAATCCAGCTCGTCTCTATATAATGAGTCACAACATTAAACAAAAAATTAGACAGAAACAAGTGCACCATTTTTATTTCATATTAACAATCTAGTACAAGTTTCATTCCACATAAAAACTTTGTTACAAGTGCAACAACTAAGTGCATCCAACTGGCTCACAAAGTTTCTCCACTTAAATCACTTATGACCTCAGGAAGAGGGATATTTAGTTAAGTGATATGGAGCACCCATGATGCATCCTCAGTGCGGAAGTCCCCCCTCGGCCACTCGGGTTGTACGAAAGAGGTTCCAACCCAACTGACTGAGTCTGAACCTCACGATGGAGGGTGAGTAAAGCCCTCTCAGTAGATGCTATGCTCAAAGTCCTAGCTACACCACTCTGAGCATCCTCGGGGTTCCTTGGCACTACCGAGGCCCCGATGACATCTCATGGAACCTCTTCCCTTATTTATACTCGTCGTGAGAGCAAGAGGTGTGCTGCGTTCGTAGTCTTCCAAGTAACATCTTCAACTTATAAATTTTCAAGTCCTCGATGGGCATATCCTTGAGGAGAGCATTCTTGTAACGCCTTATAATTTTAAATATAATATTTTTGATTAATAAATAAATTTTAAATGAATTTATTTAATTATTTTGAATTTTTGTGAAATGGTTGTTATACAGGTGCAATACACGTGCAAATATTTTTGAACTGCAAGTTTTGGAATTTTGAGTAGCTAAATAAATTCTATTATTTATAATAGGATATATTTGAAATTTTGAATTTTTCCTGAATAAGAGAAACTGTTTTTGTAAATAATTCGAAAGAATGAGGTTTTTTGTAAAAGTCGTTTGGAGGTAAAATTTGAATTCATAAAAATGGTTAGCTGCATTTTGGGGGCCGGTTTTGGCAGTGGAGAGATTTGGGGATGAAATTCAATCCATTTAAATTGATTTGATTTGATTTGATTGAACAAATAATTAATTATGCAAATTGAGACTTCTAGGAAGTTTTATTTGTAAAATTTCCACAAAGAACCCATAGAAAGGGACCCGCGGTCATAGAAAGGGATCCCAACCTATTTAGAGAGCAGCAACTTTTTGCCTCTCTCTTTCTTTTGGCTTCGGTGATTTTTGGAGACATTGAAGTTGATCTTTTCCTTGGAGGAGAAGACTACTAGTTTGTAACAATTTCTTCTTGAGATGGGTAACACTCTAACTCTCTTGCTATGTTCTATCTTATAAATATTTAGTATCATGCTAGGGATGAACTCTTGTTAATCATGGATTGTATGTAGCATGATTGTAGTACTTGTAGAGATGTATGTATGATATGAGATTGTTGGTTATGAGGCATAAAGATTGAATCGAGATTGTGTAAGGATCTAAAATAATTTTTTTCCTGAATAATGGAGTTTCTATGAATGAAAGACCTAGTCTTTATTTGTACAAAGGGATTCAATGAACCCATAAATTGTTGTAGATGATTAGAACTTGTCATATGTTCTTAAAATTCATGTTGATCATTAAAAGATGAGATTTTTAGGGTTTATTCACTTTTTTAATACTAAATAATTTTTATATGAGGAATTTTTATTGTTTGAACATGATAAGATGTGTAGACTGCAAAAGAATAAAAGTAGAAACCCTAGAGTTAGGGTTAGGGTTGAACAGTGGGTTCGAGTTCGAGTCAGTTCATCTGAATTCTTTGAATCAAGATGACAGCTAGCACGTTGGACTTTTTGGTTGGCGCACGCTGCTAGCGCTGTGGCCGTGTGGGTCACCGGTTCGAACCCGAGGCTGAATTTTTTTTTAATGGATGGTTATTTATTTCATTAAATGTCTATTCTTTTCCATGTATGGTTATGAATAATCCTTTCAGTTTTATTCTAATAATTTTGATATATAGTTGGAAAAATTGGGATTGTATTTTTGGGTCAAATAAATTTCAGATTTTGTAGAAATCTAACTTCAAATTTTAATGTATTCAAGTGATAATTTTGATGGTGCACATTTTGTAGATAAAATTCTCAGTTTTGAGGGGATATATGTTTTAGTATTGAAAGACAAAAACTCAAATTCTAAAGGGTTATTTTCGATTTCTAAAGAGGTGATATTTTAGATTTTTAGAAGTAAAGAACTTCACATTTTATGGATGAGATCCCAGACAATAAAGAGACATGTTTCAGTTTAAGTTGATTGGATTTAAGAGAAATTTATTGAGTTTTATGTATGTATGGAAAGTGGGATTTAAGAGTGGAATTTAAAGGATTTTGTGGATTTGATTTTGTCTCCATATAAGAAAGAGTTTTTTATGGTAGTAACTATTTATCAAAAGGAAATATGAATAATGAAGATATTTGTGGATGGGCACATGTTTATTTTGGAATAAAGTGTTTCATGTATGAGATTTTGATTCATAGTCGTGGTGTTGTGGGAAAAGTATTGTTTTTTCATAAAAGAGTATATAGAAAATATTTTGAATGATTGAACCAAGTGGGGTTTTGATTGTGATTAGGATTATTGTGAGAACCCTGGATGGATGCTTGAGGCATTGAGTTAGGAGCACTTGATACTGAGCGAACACAGGAAGACCAACAGTGGATATTTTGATTGTAGGAAATTACCCGAGGGGCTAGTGTTCCTGAATTGGCAAGTGAAGTCTGGTCGGGTAGAGCTAGTTTTAGGTGGCTCGAGTTGTTATTATTACAAATCTAAGGACAGACACTAAGTTGTGAGTTGTGATAGAACTTGAGCAACGTAAGTATAGGCTCTATTTTCATTGGGGCAGATGTATTTCGAGACTGTGTATTTGTTGTGTCTTTCTAGTGTGTTCGTGCGTCGAGGGTCGACAGGCCTATTCGCAGAATGTCTAGAAGTGAGACGGATTTGGTATGTTTGGGCGTTGAGGGTCGGCGGGCCTATTCGCGGAACGTACAATATGTTTACGCATTGAGGGTCAACAAGCCTATCCGTGAAATGTACTGTGTATCTGCGCGTTGAAGGTCTGCAAACCTATTCGGGAGATATACGACAGGGAGGTGATTCTCTATAGTTCAAGCAATGCTTACGGGATGCTTGCATGTTTACACTTGTACAGCTCGGTGGGATGCGTTTCGAGGTTGGGGTCTATTCACGGAGTGTACAATTCGGGAGATATACGATTTGTATTTTGTGAGATACTGTTGTTTTAGCACTGCTGTGTTTATGATTCCAGATTTACAAAACTTCTGTATCTTGTTGCTTTCTGATTTTACTTGACTATTCTATCTATGTTGGAAAATTATGAAACTTTATTTTCTGATACTAGACATACTAGGGAATACCCTAGATTTTTCTTGGATTTAATCAGTAAGTTTTTATGCTGTTTTCTTGTTTATAAAAATAAACTTCTGATTTCTGGCTGAACACGTTTTCTGGATACATACCTATTTTGAGTCCTGTTGTTGTGAAATACCATGTGACTTATATACATTTGCTGGATTCGATCAAGAGTCTATTTTCCAGATTTTCTAACGGATCTAGATTTGCACATTTGCAGCAACAGGAATTCCAGATTTAGTGCAGTACTGTCTTACTGTCCTGAACTAGATTTTTGTTGTTCTATTTTTTTTATGTGTTGTCTATCACCTATACATGTTTTTTCAGTCTGAACCTGTTACTTGTTTATGCCATGTTATTCTTTCCTTGTTTGTGACACATACATGCCTGTTTGATAATAATAACAAATAATCAAGTCGGGGTTAAGGGAAAGATCTAGTAGTGGAAAATATAGAAATGTATACTTAGAAAGGGGCCCGTATTTCCCACCTGTTACGTATTCATGACTACATGATACACGATCCTGTTTACCTGATTACCCGACCGCACGCTTCCCTATAGGAAGGTGTACTCGGAAGAGGACCACTAGGTTCTACTTGTACCTGTTTACCTGATTACCTGACTGCACACTTTCCTATAGGAAGGTGTACTCAGAAGCGGACCACTAGGTTCTACCTGTTCCTGTTCCTGATCCCTAAGTACACGACCCTATGTAATCCACTACAAAATCTAAACGTGTCATGCTCCGCTTCTCAAAAATACGAAATACGAGCACGTAACATTGGCCCAGCAGATGATTTTCATCATCCATAAGCTGTTCAGGAATCTTTACAACATCTCACAAAATAATCAGAGTTGGAAGCAAGAGAATCAACCAACATGCACATATGAACCAAAATACAAACAAGAATACTTGAAAACAAAATAAATTAATCTCAATAGTCATGATCTGAATAAGTCAAAATCCTGGGTCACATTGCCCAAATACAAGAATAATTTCAAGTATCAAAATACAATATTGTTCAAGCAATTACAAGAAATAATAATAATAAGATCCAGCACTAATACTTCATGTCACAAATACCATCTGGAACCTATTCTCCAAAATCTGTAATTTAACAATTGCAGGAAAGAGGAAAAGAGAAAATAAGTAGCCGTCAATTGCAAGTTACGGACCGCTTGTAATGCAGGATACAAGTACATGGAGAAAACTAACTAATAACATGGAATAAGCATGATGATAATTTATAACAACTAGCATGGTAAGGTGAACAAGTGCAAGTAGTATGTATCAAGTGCCAAGTGAACAAGCATCATGTAAATAAGCAACAAGTATCAAGTATCATGTAACATGTATCAAGTGTCAAGTATCAAGTCTCATGTATCATGTAGTCAAGTATCAAGATTTCGTGTCTAAGTGGGGAAGTGCTTTGTATCATTCATTCACGCTTCGAACGAAAGGAAGAGAACGGATCACTTTGCCGATACAATACAGCGGGTTCTTGAAACTCCTCGTATTGAGGAGCTACTCTCCCGATTCCCGCCATGAAATCTCTATTTTACCTTGCCCCGGGAACTCACACCCGAAGCACGCAATGGAGTCCACCTCGCAGCTATCGCGCTTAATGCCGACAATTGGATCCCCATCCTAGGCTTACCTAGGACCCGTGCCAATCAAGTCTTGTAGTTATTACTATCTAGGTAGCCCTTCATGCAGCCCACCTTATATAGTTGCTACAACAAACAGTTTCACTTTATATTTCATAGTGGACCATAGAGGGCAGTGTACTCAGGGACAAGCTCTCAAGTAAACAACTATCAAGCTCCAAGTAACCAGATAAACAAGCTCCAAACAAGCTCCTCATAACCAAATACCAAGCTCCAAACAAGCTCCAAATACCCAAAATATATTAAGCTCTGTGTCAAGTGTGCAAGTGCAAGTAATCATGTGTCAAGCTCCAAATATCACGTAGGATCAATAGATCCCCTTCCGAGTACACGTTTCTGTATTATCCACTACTAGATCTTTCACTTAAACCCTGACTTGGTTATTTATTATTAGTATCAAACAAGCATGTACGTGTCACGAACAGGGCAAGTATATCATGGTATGATCAGGTAACAAGTTCAAGTTGCAAGATAAACATGTACGGGTGCAAGATAACTCATGAAAGGATAAAATAACTAAATCTCTAGTTCAGAACAGCAAGACCATGCTACAGTAAAATAGTGATTTCCGGGGTTACAAACATGCAAATCTAAATCCGTCGAAACTTCTAGAAAATAGAATTCTAACCGAATCCAGCGAATATAAATAGGTTATATAGTATTTCACAACAACATACTCAAAACTGATTTGAATCCAGAAAATACGTTCAACTAGAAATTAGTAAAACGAATTCTCAGTCAGAAAAATAGCATTAAAACTCCTCAAATAAATCCAGGAAAATTCTGGGGTAATCCCATATATGTCTAGTATCATAATATAAAGTTTCATAATATTCCAGTAAAAGTAGTTCAGTCAACAAAAATCGGAAAACCTCAAGAAAGGATAGTTTGGCAAATCTGGAATTCCCAACAATACTGTACGAAAACTGAAATATCTCGCAAACCGTGAAACGAAATCCAAATCCGCCAAAGGGAGATGAAAATAGACAAAATAATCTAACTTTCATATTTCATAAATATTTGTCATACAGTAGAAGGAAATAGGGTGAAAATAAGATTCTTTACAGAACAGCGAGCAAAATACAGAAAGTATAGATTTCATAAACAAGCATGAAACGACATATAAACTCATCAATAAAATCCACTAAAATTCTAGGTAATCCCTAAATAGATATAAAAATACTGACCAAAGTTTCAGATCAAAATAATACATGTAGCACAAGTATCAAAATAATTTATTCATCAAAATCATCAGGAAACAAAATCTGGAATTGATCTACACCTCTATAGTAAAACAGTCATATCTCACACATACAAAAACGAAATCGAGCAAGGTTAGAAGGGTTAGAAAGAAGACGAATTCCTCTAAAACTCATATTTTATACTGAAATTAAGATTCTGACCTTAATATGGTCTAAATTACTGATCAAGACAGACCATCGACAAAACACAGAATTTCTTCAAAAATCAAAATCAACATAGATCCAACGAAACTTGATCCAAACGCCACCAAACATGAAATCGAGTCTACCAAGTGTCCAAACATCATGAAATAGGGTAATTAGCATATCCAAAGCAAGCCTATCACATGAATCTCAACAAATACCCAAATTCTCACAAAATCCCACATACATGATCAAATCAAGAACGAGCAAAACCTAAGTTAATTCATGTCATATGTGTCGTGAGGCAACTATGGTCAAAATACTATAGAGACAATATCAATAAGGGATTTCACACACAAATTGTCTCTAGAACCCAACTACACCACAAGCGGTATTTTTGACTTGTATCATACAAAAGAATTTGAGTATAAGTTACTTGCCTGGAAGATGACGATAGAAACGAAGCAAGAACAAGAATAACGGGAACGGATCCCGGGCACGAACACAACGAACGGATCACGAACCAATCACGAACACAAACCAACGAACTGATCACGAACAAGATGAAGACGATCGAGATCACGAACACAATCGGACGACTGAGATTGAAGATCAAGATCAAGATGATTGGATCAGATTGGACGACTAGGTCTCCTTGATGATGAAGATCAAGATCGATCGATCGAACGACTGTGATCAAAAGAAATTAATGATCATTATGATCGTGACGATCAAGAAAAGATCGGACGGCTAGGATCTAATCGGATGATCAAGAGGAGATCGATGGCCCACATCCAATCAAGCATGATGATCAAGATCCAACAGACAGCCAAGATCACCCTGATGGTGATGATCAAGATGAGATGGTGATGATGAAGATCCAATGGCCCAAAATCAAAGCAATGATCACAGCCCAAACAAACAGTAACCACCAAGGCTCGAAGGCTGTCAACGGGAGGGACAGGTGGTCGGCACGGCGCACTGGACGGCGGGAGTGGATGACGAAGTCGCGGTTGCTGCTGTCGCCGGAGGACAGCATAGGGTGGTCTGTGCGTTGCTGTCACACAGGCTGTCAACCATGACTTTGTTGCAACACTGGTTGTGCGACGGGAGGGCGCACAGGGGATCACACAGGGGCAGGCTGCGGGACAGGCGGCAACTCTAGAGGCAGCGTCGCGAGAGGGAATCAGCGACGAGATGGGTCGCGCTGCAGGGGACGCATCGCCTTGGAGGCCGAAGAGGGAAAGACGAAAGGGGAAGTAGGGAGAAGGTAGACGAGAGGAAGGCGGCTGGTATATGGAAGGTGAAGAGGCTGGTTGGGTTGCATGGGTTTATATATAGGTATAGGTGATTAGGCTGGTGTTTGAGCCCCTTGCAAGAAATGCAGAACTACGTAGGCTTGGTGCTTGGCCTATCATTCGAGCCCCTCGCAAGAAATGCGTAAAATTTGCTTAGGCTTGGTGCTCGACCTGTCGTTCGAGCTCCTCGCAAGAAATGCGGAAAAGTCTCTTAGGCTCGGTGCATGGTCTATCGTTTGAGCCCCACACATGAAATGCACAAAAACTACATAGGGTTGGTAATCAGCTTGTCGTTCGAGCCCCTCGAAAAAAATGCGCAAAAATTGCTTAGGCTCGGTGTTCATCTTGTCATCCAAGGTCCTGACAAGGAAAGCACAAAAATAGCTTAGGAAGCTTCATTTCAATCAAAATAAATAGGTTAAGAAACTAAAAAAATCTTGATATTCACCTGAATGTTGCAGTACTAGTTCCAAAAGTTACCAAATTCCCCTCACTAATTGTAGCGTCCTTATTCTTTCACCGACCAAACCTTACTTCCCGACGGTCCCTTGCTCATAAATGCCCAATTCTTGGATTTATCGATAACACGAACACACGATGAATTCGATGATGATGAATCCACCATCTCATCAACAACAGTTTGTGCTTGAATCCGGGATATCGACATGTCGGTCTGAACAATAATATCACAAATCACCATAACGAATTCAAAAAGGGAAAATCAGTGAGTCCATCACCACTAAAAAACTAGCAATAATTATAAATCTATTGAAACCCTAAAACCCTAAAACCTAAATCAAAGTGGGCACTATAACGCCCTAAATTCCAAACACAGGTAATTCGTAGCAAATCCAGAATCTTTACTTCAATTTCGTACAAATTTACAAGGAATTTAAAACTTCTGCATTACAATGTTATTCTTTACACTTGCACAGTAGAATTTAATATGTACAATATAACATTTGACAATAAAAGCTCTTCAGTCTTGTGACATGCATCATCACAACTTCATATCCATGCTAATACAAGATCCTGCAACTAGATAACTGTGGGCA
The DNA here is from genome assembly GCA_017893485.1 of Hemerocallis citrina. Lineage (NCBI taxonomy): Eukaryota > Viridiplantae > Streptophyta > Magnoliopsida > Asparagales > Asphodelaceae > Hemerocallis > Hemerocallis citrina. The sequence continues at coordinate 201,578,264 of CM030362.1, forward strand.
CATCCGCTAAATGTAATTAACGCAATGCTACTTTTGCCCAAAAGCAAAGGTCGACTAAGGAGAAGGAGCTTCAAGACTATAGACCTTACGATCGATGCCGTCCACCCACCAAGGGAAGACCGAACCCAGACTTTTCTTTATTACCACATTACGCCTTACTTGGTTCGGTGAATTTGCAATGAGCCAACTCACCCAGCCATGATGCATGATAGAAGAGAGCGAACACAAAGTCAAGTGTATGGTTCGGTTGCTACGAACGCTACACCTACTCTGCGTGGTCTCCTATGAATGAAGCATTCAATAAGGGCTTCTCTCTCAGCTAGGTCAAGTGCTTGTTAACCATTCCATACATTCGGGGGCGTAAAATGCGTTATACACATCATCAGAGTCGTGGAATTTTGAGTTTTTACTTAACGGAACATTACAAAATTTTGTTGAAGACCTTTCATGAACGGAAGAACTTGCAGTAGATAGTACACTTTGCTTCTAGAAGACATTCTTAGCCCAATTTCTTGGGTTACCGAATTTTTCAATTTAACAATCACAAACTTGAATGCAAAAAAAAAAGTGAGATGTGACTATCCTTAATATGTCAATGTATGTTATGAACCTAATGACTAATGCAGACAATTATATTTACGATGCAAACTTGTTGCAGACTTGTTCGGATTCTATGCATCCCATACTACATAGGTCTGAGGGCAAGCCCTTACATACTCCTCATTATAGAGTTCGATCCTTCGGCTTGAAATCCTACCTCGGTAACGAAGACAAGGTTTAGACATCTCACGAGCATCGGTTCCAGCCCTGGAGTACACCGCCCGACTATACAGAATCTCATCATGCAAACATCCTGCAAGCGGTGCTCTAGCCCGAAAATACTAGTGATCGGTCTCCTTTCTACCCGACTAATCATAATCCCGGAGTACACTGCCCGATTATTTATAGTTCTGTAAATAATTAAGACTTGTCTCACCTCGCAGTAATTATAGTTCCGGAGTACACCGCCCGACTGAATCTAAAGTCCCGGAATCCACTGCCCGACTATATAAAGTTGCCCTGCTCATAGTTGCCCAAGCTTCATCACATCTCCTTTTCTAGTGTCTGTCCTTAGTTCAATTATAATTTTTTTGACCTAGAGCTAGCTTACCCTGCTGGACTTAAACTAACTCACTAAGAATGTCGGCCAATATTGGTCACTTCTCAAAATTTCATTTATCACAATTTGCCGGTTAACGCGGGTCTTGCTCAGCCTCTCCATCCATCTCAAACACAGATATTTTCCTGGTCATTCTTAACCTCTTTATAAAATTTCTCATTTATTATAATTTATTGATTCTCTTATTGATTCTCTTTTAATTCATCAATCTCAAACAAATATATAACTTCTTATTCCATAACACTTCACTTAGATAAAATCTTTTAAAACGTCATACGTCTACTTTTCACTTTTTCATTCTTTGATTATCTCTTAATTCGTCATCTGAACAATTTACATAAGCTCCAATTTGAACTCATTTTCAAACGATATTAACTTCTAGAATAAATCTAAATTAAAATCACCACATTTCACTCTTTTAATCAAACTTATTTTAAAATGAAGTAACTCCAAAATTATTTTTTTAAAGTAAATTAGTTTACTACATAATTTATCTACAAAAGTAAATCTTGAATTAATATATGATCTTGTCGAATATTCCATTAACACTCTATATTAATCTTAAACTTCTTCTCAAGAAAATAAATGGTTTATAAAACAAAACAAAAAAAATTAAAACAACTCGATTCCATAAGGATTCAAACTAGAGCGCGTGCCACCAGCTCTAAACTACACCCAACAACCACAAGTCCAACTCTCTTTTGGTATAAAACTCTCTACAAAAGTTTCTCATATGCCTCTGTCTACTATTTAATGAGTTAATAAAAGTTCGTAAAAGAAAGCAGAACTGCAAAGACTCTAACCTGCAACCTTGGGGTACTGTACACAGTGCCCAAACTCGAACAGACTTACCCAGACTCCTAGTTTTATGATCCTGTCAACTTGCTTACAATTTACTAACATAAAGCACCCTCACTCCAAATGAGTTTAAAACGAAATAGATCAAATTTTGCGCTCGGTTAGAGTTAAACCCGAGATCATTAAGTCGCCCAAACCTCACACTCTCAAACCAGTCTCTCAAGTCTCTGTTTGTGTCATAAGCTTCTTATAAATTTAATGTAAATTGTTTCTCCTTTATCTGCTTTCATTAATTTAACTTCGCAACGCAACCCCAACTCTTAACTTGTAAAATTGGAGTTCTATATTCCAATCACACTACAACGAATAATATTATGAAAATTCAATATTCATACTATCTACAACTACATCTAACTAATTTTAACATCAACATAATGCATCAACACAATTTATTCATATCAATATAAGCAAACAATTCCACGATTACATCTCATACAATTTCCCAAGATAAGGTGTACTTTTCTACTTAAAATTTTGTTAGCAAAATATGACATTATCACCTTAATAAATTAATAAAATTTTAGCAATTTCATGATACCAAATTTTCTTTTCTATAATCTCAAATAACTTAATTAAATTGACATGCATTCGATTCTAAAATTAATTTATAACCTAAAAGAGATTAAAGTTGCACATGACATGATTTCTAATCATATCATAGTATATTTCTTGCTTTGAAAAAAAGTTAGAAACCAAGAAAACACCCACAACTTTTGATGAATCGCAATTAAAACTCCTAGAAATCTCCAATCTCCTCTCCAAAATCCGGCTCCAAAAGACCATAACAAAGAACTTTTGAAAGTGGAAAAATAAAAATTTATTTTTCTTCTAATGAATGGCCGGGTTGGGGTTATTATAAAGGAGAAAGTTAGGGGGGGGGGGGGGGGGGGGGGGGTTTAAAACTACGCACTTAGTCTTAATAACTACCCACGTAATCTTAAACTCATTCAAATTTAGTCTTTTTCCCTCCTATAGACTTGGCCGACCAAAATAATGGGTAGACACGTGCTCGAGATGTGTTTGTGAGCGCATGTAAACTACACACAAAATATTAGGAATTTTATTTAATATAATTACATATGTTACTCATTTTAATGTGAATTTAATAAACTAGTTTAAATTAATCATAATAAAAAAAATTAGTGCACATATCATTAATTCATACTCAACACGTGCATAAAAAAAGACACATGTAAAGCACGTGTGGATAAAATATTTTTAAAAATATTTTGTGGCTGTTACAGACACCGTTTCAACCAACATTGTAAGTTCCTTTGGAGAAGATGCAGTATTTCCAGGCTCCTGCGGAATCGATCAGTAAATAGTTCCAAAAAGAGTTGAGATTAGGATTTGAAAGAGTTGAATTTTGAGTGAAATTTAATGGGATATCAAAGAAGAAGAAGAAGAAGACCTCGAAGGGAATCAGATGAAATGAGAATCGGGACCATGGTTAGGGTGTGAGAATATGAAGGCTAGGGTTTATCAGCTCAAGAATATAAGCTTTGTATTAAAACCCCTTGCACTTAGATGATCTGCTTAAACCCCTTGCACTCTCAGTCTAATCAAAATTTGGGTGCTTTAATAGACAGTCTAAAGTGGAGTTAGGGGTGGCAACTTGTCGGATTTGGGTCAGATCTTATAAGATCCACATGTGGATCCAAACTTGTTCTGGTTGGATTCGGGTCGGCTATTATTTTTGGATATGGACCTGTTTTACAGATTATCCAAGATCCATTTTTTCATAAATTATTAACTTCTTGAGAAATAAAATTCTCTACCTATAAAACTAATTTGTAAAAGTTACTTGTTACATTAAATTACTAAAATAAACATATAAATAAAAATTATTGGAATATTATCTCAATAGCTAAGCATAGATTTTTATCTTTGCAATAAAAGAAAATGATAATTTATTTGTACGTGTGTATTATGAAACATATAGTTGATATGGGTAAAAATTGGAGCCACATGATCCCTGTACGCATCTCAAAGCTTCCAAGGACAGAATAGTAATTTCACAGCAACAATAGGCCTACTAGAAGGGTATTGTAACTCTCTGTTCCATCTGTACGTATGTTATTACGTGAATCTCATATTTTATTTATCAGACCATTTTTTCTTACTTTTTGGACTCATTATCGGGCACTATTTGATTCTTATTATAGCCCAAATATGATCTAATACATTCTATAATTTTTTATGTGTGATTTTTCAATTAGAGTTTAAATTTAAACTTTAATCCTAATTAAATTCTCTAATCCTAATCTCTAACTTGGATTCTTTCTGTAACCCTAACCCCTTCTCCTTCTCACTTCACAGCAAACTCTGCTCCTACTCTACTGCATCCTACACCCTAATATATCTACATATACACATCATGTGCATATCAATTCATCCCATCACATCTCCGCCTCATCCCGTGCTTCTTCTATTTCTCTTCTCTTCATCCCGTGACTCTCTCTCTCCCCCTTTATATATATATATATATATATATATATATATATATATATATATATATAAACCTGTTACACCCTAACTTCTCATTCACATAAAACTCCACTCCTACTCTATCCCTATAAACCTATTACACCCTAACTCCTCATTCACATAAAAATCCACTCTTACTCTATCCCTATACACATACACATACAAACCCACTGCTCTTCTTTAATACCTATATAAAATATTTATATATATTCATATACTAAACTCACCTCACATACAAAGCCACTCTTCTTCTTCTTCTTCTTCTTCTTCTTCTTCTTCTTCACTCCGAAACCATTGAACTCGACTTCCACCACTCTCACTCACCACTGACTCCCTCCATAACCCATTACCCTCCCTCACACACACACACACCCGAGCTCCATCTCCTCTCCACCTCACCTTCATCTCGAGCTCCACAAACCCATAGCTCCAGCACCTCCATCCTGTTAGCCCCATCTTCTCCTATACTCGTTACCACTTTCGGAACCCAAAGACCCCACCACCATTTCCGATCACCTCCAACCCTGTCACCACCCTCTCTCTCAACCTGAGCCTCCATCGAAACCTAAACCCGAGCTCCATCTCCCCACTGCCTCACCCGGACAGCTGCTGCCTTCCACAATCCACCACCTTCACACCATCTCATCCTCGCTGCTGCTCCGACCACCCAACAACACCACCCTCATCTTCTACTTCATCTCTTCTGAAGCTCCATCGCTGCCATCACCCGAAACTCCTCCACCCGAAGCACAACTCAAACTCCTACAAACTCCTCATCACCACCATCAGTTCTTACCGTTGTTGTGTTCGTGAGCATCGTCACTCTCGTCATTGCATTGTTACTGCCGTGGATTTTTTTCGCCGCTGTTGTCGTCGTGCTCCTCTTCTTCCCGTTGTTCTTTTACATTCGTAAACATCGTAAAAGGCAAGTGTTTCTTGGACTCTCGCAAGTAGTTCTTTGTATTGATTAATATATCGTGAACTCCATTCATTATCCATGTTCATGCTAGCGTTTCTTGAACTCTCGCAAGTAGTTCTCTATATTGATTATCGTATCTTGAACTCCATTCATTATCCATGTTCATGCAAGCATTTCTTGAACTCTCGCAAGTAGTTCTTTGTATTGATTATCGTATATCAAAGAATTCTATTATTGAATCATCGGCAAATCGGAATAATAGTTTTCTTTATCGTTCAGTGTCACTAATTCGAGTATTGAACTGTTGATTCATCATTTTATCGAATATCCAGTTTTATGCCCATTGTTTACCCGAACTTGTACTGAGAATTTAACCTAGTGCCACACACCAAAATTTAGAACTCTATGCATATGAATTGTATTCCTCTGAGTCTAGAATCCAGAACATCTTACGATTTGTCAATCCGGTATATAATTTCTGAGATATCGATGTTTTAGTGCTATAACATCTAAATTCCATAATACTGCATGTGTGCAAGACTCGTAAAGATCTAACTATTAGACCTAGCTACTGTCCTTAGAATGTATCTTAGGAATATGATTTGGATTCAAAATGGAGTCTACTTTCTAGAATCTCTGACAACACTAGATTCGCATTTCCGTAGAAGCAGGAAAGTGTGTTTTAGTGTATTGCTATCCATATTGTAGTTAGTATGAAATGACAATAATATTAGTATTCTTGTAACGATATAGTAGGTTGATAGATTTTCTTCATGCATTTGCATATACAGCTTGATAATTTCATGATTACTACTCTTGATACATGTATTTATTTTTACCTCTTGACATACCCATGATTACTGTCCTTGATACTTTTTCGATTCTTGATTAACTGTCTTGATACCACCATTTTCACTAGTCGTACCGACAGAATGTTCATGATTAACTACAATAAAATAATAACAAGTCGGGGTTATTAGGGTACGACTTAGTAGTGGACAATATAGGGGAGTATACTCGGAAGGGGGCTCGTATTTTCTGAAATAGTGATTCTTGATTCTTGATTCTTGATTGGGGATCTTGATTACATGTATTGTTTATTGATACTATCACTGGAAGATCCGAGTACATAATCCTATAGAATTTACCACTTAAGTCCAAACATCACTTGATTGATATGCACCCGAACTTGTGCTATGGGACACAGGATTGCATGCATTAGATAAGTTAATAAAACCGACAGATTTAAGATTGACACTAAGCATGATTCTTGGTTACATGATTCATGATTGTTGATTATATGATTCCTGATTCTTGATTACATGATCATAGGTTACCGATTAATTATACTTTGAAGTCTTGTTTATACCTGTTTACAATTATTACCTGCATCTTATATGATCATGCCACTCCAGTATTTGCACTACTATTTATTGTTACCTCCATGTTATATCTTGTAATCTTGCTATTATACTGCTTTTTGCTACTTGCTGTTCAACATCCCCCCCCCCCCCCCCCCCACCCCGATGTTGATTATGCAGGTACCGATGGACTTGGCAAATAGACTTTCAAGATGATCGTGAATGATTGCCGCATCATAACTACTTCCTATTGTTTTATTTTTTCAGTCACGATCTTAGCTAGTTGTCATAACGAACTGTTTATCATACTATTTTTATCATACTATTTTGATTCTAGTACATTGTATTCACGGGCGTCTTGACCCGAAGTTTATGTTTATGTATTTATCAGATGATGGTAATTTCTATTTGCGGTTCATGTGATCATTATATTTGCCTGCGTGAATGTGTTATAAATATCTTGTTGAGCTGATAATTGTACACCTTATGGATGATGTCGTATCATTCGCTGGACCTTAGTTGTGTGCAAGTTTTTTCGTATATTGGGAAGTGGGGCGTGAAAAGTAAGGTTGTCTTCATACCTATCAAGCTTAACCAGATCCACAATTATAGCTTACAACCTAAGAATGAGGGATTTCTAGCTAATTCCAGCTTTCAGTCAAATCTCCCAAATCAGGGGTTAAATATTAATTATATCCCTTCACTATGGGAATCTCTAACCAAATCCTAAAATATACATTTTCAGGTCTATCTTCTATAACTAATTCCTAGTCTATAAATACCCTCTCTCCTCAATCAGCTAGAGTTAATCAATATTTCTCCACTAAAAACTCCTAAGCTTTATTCTGGGTTGTTGACTTGAGAGTCAGAGTGTCTTAAGCTGATCCACCTTCGGTGCTAATACTTTTTGCAAGTCTTTGGGCATTTTCAGCTGTCCTTTTGCAGGATCCAAGTGACTCCAGCCATCTAGATCAAGATCCAGAAATTTCCAGCTGTTTAGATTCAAATCTTGATCGACGGTCCAGATCCTAGCTTTCTTCCTCAATAAAAAAATTCATCATTTGATTGCTCTTATACCAAAATTAGCAGCAATAATAATATACTAATATTTCAATTGCCTAATTCATAAAATCCATTCCTACTAGACCTAAAAAAAATTAAAATACAATATCTACGCATTTTTCTCGTTATTGATTTAGGATATATATTTAAATTAACATACATAAACATATATACTTCGGATTATCCATCGAGTTATTGAACTCAGATCCACGAAGATCCATTTCTTGGTCCAATAAGAAAGTGGATCTATTATGGAGGATCCATATCCTAAAATTTAGGTCATATTCTAATTAGGTTATTGGGTTATGAATATTTTTGTTCTAAAAATCTGATTTGTAAAAAGAAAATGGAGTAATGTTTCTTTGTTATAAAAATATGATTTTTCGGTACAAGTACCTAACAAATAGTGAAATTTGCCAAGCACTTGTAGTGCAATTGACCAGACTTCCCACTTTTAAGTGAGATATCACAAGTTCGATTAATTATGAAAGTTGGAAAATCTCTCTCTAGCCAATGTGGGCGGCTGTTGCTACTAATTTTGGTGTGGGAGCAATCATATTATGAATTCTTTTATGGAAGGAGAATGCACTAACCTAGACTGTTGATTAGGATATGGATCTAGATGGCTGGAAACGCTGGATCTGGATGGTTGGAAACTCCTATATCTGAATCCGGATGGCTAGGATCGCTTGAACCTGAATCTGGATGGTCAGGATTGCCTGAGAATCCTACAAAAAGTCTCCCACCGGAGGTGGCTCCTGTGTAAGACCCTCCTACGCTCACAGTAAAGGTTGTTGATGGTCTTATCTTTAAAAATCAGAGCGCTTTTCTGAAAGATAGGTTGATTGAAAACTATACTCTACTTTTTCATGAGCTAGTTCGAGACTTTAGTTGAGATTGATCGTAGTAGCGGTGAACTTGAATGTGGTAAATCCAACCTGAGAGCATCCTAGAAGGATGCACTGCAAGTATGCAACCTTTAAGGTAGCTGTCAACAGCTTTTTTTCTTCCACTTTTCACTTTGCTTCTTCTTCTCACTTCGACTCTTCCTCTTTAGTTTAATTCGTAACTGAGAAAGCAATAAATAAACCCAATATAGCCACTTTTCTCGCTTAATCATTGTTGACATCGTTGAGCCATTCTTGTTGGTGTGTCTCTGATACAAATTAATGAGGAGTCCAATCATTCTAATAAGAAGAATTTTGGACTCGTTTCTCTAATATTATTTTAAAAATAAATAATCCTTTCATTATCATAGGTGACTAACATTTAATAAATTTGCCTACCGAGAAATTTAGATGTGTTCCTTTTCTTCTACTCGGATGTCAAGTATTTCTCTGAATTTTAAAATAATAATGGCCCATTGATATCGGCAAGGTTGGAGCAACGTTCACCTAGTCCAATAGTCTGTACGACCTGAAAAGGCTTTATGGGTCGACTTCTTGGCTTGAACCTCATTCTTCACTTCACCACCTTCCCTCTATCAATAGTGATCATTGTCCAATCTTGCTTCACAGTGAGCATCCTTCAAAGACAACGCATGCCATCTAAATTCAAAGCTATGTAGGGTCAAACACCCTAATTATCAGGCAATGTTAAGTGATTGTTGGTCTTCTTGCACCTCAGACTTGGGTATTAAAGCTCAACTTTCAAGTCTGCTACTTCTATGAGCCACAAGGAAGAGTTTGGTAAGTTGAAAGACCGTATTGAGGATACACATATAACCTATTACATGATCAAGTTGTAGTTATGACCTAAGCAAACTTGAATTTTATTTGTAACTTGTCATCTACTTTAGAATACTATTGCCGGCGAGGAATCATTTGGACCCATGGGTTGGAGAACTGTGGGCTACTAAGGGGGGCCGTAATACTCGTTTCATTCACATTTCTAATCATTATCAAAGGCGGAAACACCATATTTATGGGGATTGAAAAGCACGACAGCAGATGGACATCGATTGAGAGTGAAGTTCATAGGGAATTCATTTATTATTTATTTTGGGATTTTCAGCAAAATGCCCCTCAAACAACTAGAAATAAAATTGGTAGTTAGGGCGTAATTGTATATACACATATGGGCTGAAATTTGAGTTTTTGAATTCTTAATTAAGCTATTAGTTTTTCTAATGATTTTTTTTTTCCTGCGATTTTATATGATAAAGCTTTCATACTATTTCTCTTGCTCTCAAATTTCTAGATCCTTGATCCCATTATCATTGCTTGATTAGCTTAGAATCTCCAAGTTGTATGCTTTCATACTGTATTTGTTGTAAGCTTTATTAGGTCCTCTTCCTGTTTGAGAACAATAATATTTGTAATTTAATGTTTTGTGTGATTGAGTGCTTATGAGGATCTCTTTCTTAGCTGAGCTGAGAATCCGACAAGGGTATTGTAGGTGGAACTCTACTTGGGAGAAGAGGCAGAAAAGTCCTACGCGGTAGTAGGTGTTAAGCCATCTTGAGAGTGACGCTGAAATTCCTCAACAAGGAGAGATCTCCAAGCATTAGTGTAAAGATTGAGTTTTGGGTTTAGTTTGATTAAGATTATTCTTTAATGGAGCCTAAGGCAAGATGGCGTTCGCGAACCACCTTAAAATCCTTATGTCATTGTGATTTGGTTGTCACATTCTCTTACTCTATTTATTTGCTGTAGTTGGTTTTATTTGCTTGTTATTGATTAAATTCTTTGGTTTATCAGAAGTGGATTACCAAAATGTTAGCAGAGCATCATCCATCATGATAGTATTGGTGTCCTTAGCCAAATCCTTTTGGAGGAGGTGTCAGACCCCGACAGGATCTTGACTCTATGATTTTAATCAGGTTGGAACACAATTAAAGGCAACGTTATGGAGGTGATATCTTTAGTTTTCTCAACTTGTTCATCTCCTATCTTTTTGATGATATTGTTTTGGCTCTTACCCCATTAGGCACTTTATCTGATGATTTCAGACCTATTGGGTTTTTCATTGTTATGCATAAAGTCATTATCAAATTTTGGTAAACATGATGAAATCTTTCTTCTCATATCCCATCACCTCCAATTAGAGTGTCTTTGTTCCAGGTATCAAAATATTGTATCATTAAGTGGTTGTAGTAAAGATTTTCATTCCATGAAATCAAAACAATGCAGCCACTGGCCGTTCGTTCCTCTAAAAGTTGATATAGAGAAAGTGCATGCCGAGTAGATTGGGACTTCCTCATTGATCCCCTTTGGTTTCAATGGTCATTTTGTAGCCTTGATCAAAGCTTGCATTACAACATCATCCATCTCTATCAAGGTCCATGGTGAGCGTGACGATTTCCTTAGACCTTTTAAAGGCCTGCATCAGAGGTGTCCACTTTCCTCCTATTTGTTTATTCTTGTGGCAGAGGCTCTTTCTATCTACATTCACCACACAGTCTCTCGAGGTAAATACAATGGCATTCAAATGAATAAAGGCTCCAGTTATCTCTCGTCTCATGTATGCAAATGATCTCTTTTTGTATGAAAAGGCATCACTGAACTGAATATGATCAGTACAGTCAAAGAAGTTCTTTCCTATGAAAAGTGGGTCAAACCATGTGATCTAGGGACCTTCTCTTGGATCAATGCTGTAATGACACTCAGTGCCTCCCCAAACCTCCTCCACACATGACATATTTATTTGGTTCTCTCTCATCCACCACTTCTTTTCCATACTACACCTAACACCTCTTGACTTTCCCAGTAGACTATTGAAATATTTATCAACAATCTCCTAGAGCCTTCCTTCCCCCGACACCTATTCTTCCCAACCCGAAGTCGAGGAATGAAATTCCGCTTGTGCCTCGCATTTGAATATTGTGCAAATATCTTGTATTTGCATCACCCTTTTGATCCACCTCTCTTTAGAACTCTGCAACCGATATATTTTGTCCATCTCAAATTTCCCTAGACATAGGAAGTTCTTCTTTTTCCAGTTAATCAAGTACTCTCTCCTCCACCAACTTTTCCAACTCTTGGATCATCCACCCAATTGTATCAACCTTCTTCTAGAACCGTCTAACTTTGTGTTCCACAGTCCAACTGTAGTCACCTCTTTAACCATCCACGACTCTTTCATCATACCTTTAAGCACCACCTGAAGTAGCTAGCTTTTCTGAAAGTAAATGCATTTATTCCTCTTATATCCAACTACTCCATCATCATTGACCATTGACATGATCTAATGCACACTGTTGAATGGAATGGGCCACTGCAATGGAATTTTTTTTTTATCTCATTCGTTAGACACTAAAAATGATTCAGTATCGCTTGAATTGGATTATCTTTCATGATAGACCACTTAGAATTTGCGATTCATGATCAGAATCTCGAAATACTCAAGATAATCGATGAATTAAATAAAGTTGGCCCTCTCCCTCTCATTTGACCCATATCTCTTGTGCTCCCACTCAAACCGAGTGATTTTGAAATCGCTTGGCAATACCCAGGATCCCTCCAACCTATATTTAATAGCAATAACTCAACCTAAAACTTTCCTCTCTTCTTACTCACATTCGGGCCATAAATTGCAGTAATAGTTTGCTCCCACTCATCACTAGAATTTCAAACAATATCTTTAGTGATTGAAAACAAATCTAGATTTACCCTTAAGGCGATATCCTGGATTGCCCAATTGCTTCCTTATACCTCCATACACCTCAATTTTGTACAACCTATTTTTTTAGGCCAATCGAGCCTCATCTGGCCAATCTTAGTTTCTAGTAGTCCAACATTATCTAGGTTGATCCCTCTCTATGACTCTGCCACATTTCCTCTCTAAAATCCCTGTCGCACCCCTATTACATTCTAGAAGATATACTTTTATACATAAAATAAATGAAATTATCACATCACATATTGCAATAAAATAAAAGATCAAACAATGAACCAATTGTATCCATATTCATAGATTAGAGATACATAATAAAGTTCCTCATTATGATTTTAATCTAATTATGCTCCACACTTGCAAGAAAAATTAAAAAGGAAATCATCTAAGCATAAATCAATAAGTTTTGATGAGCAATGGGTTTCAAACCTAACAGATCATGTGCAATGGATACTTACCCCTCTTGGCTGCCTCATTATCTGCTAGTTGTTCTCTGAAAATATCAACCTCATTTTTTCTTTCCATGGGTCCTCTAGTGTTATAATCATCTTTGGTTCCTCTTAAACTTCCCCTAATAATTGAACGAATTCCTCTTCCCCCTCCAGAAGACCCTCGTCCTCCATGTCCTCCAATTCTCTCTCTTCCCCGGTCTCCTCATTTTGGGCAATCTCATAAATCACAACCGAAGAGTTAGGGATTAGGGATAGTTGGAAAGATGGGCTGATGCAAGGTCCTCCTCACTAATAATTCTTTCTATTGGATCAAAAAGACCTTGAATTATGCCCTACAGCGTTTCTTCGTCAGCCTACCATGAGAAAGTCATGCCTAGATTATTTTTCAAAAATATTCATTCTATTATTTCTGCTTGAGGTCATAATAATACGTCCATGACTCATCGAGTTGGGTGACATTTTTATTGACTATTGGAACTCTCACTTCTTTCAAATTGTCTAGAAAGATGTCTTCCACTAAATTTTTAACCTCGTACCCCCCCCCCCCCCCCCCCAAACATCCCTCTTTTATACCCTTCAGTCATGCAAACCAACCATCTCTCTTCGTGGACCTCACTTTATTTGCTCCCCTCATGTCCCACACTCTACTCCATTGACTATACAAAAACATCCTCCTCAAAGATGTGGTTGCCAGCTTTCCTAAGTGGCCCATATGAGTTATAGATTCACACTGATCAAACCGTTGATCTTCAACAACGTCTCCCTATAGTTCTCCTCTCTCCTTACGCCATCTCTTTTTTCACACTCTTTCCCATCTGATCATGATCATGATCTGTCTGATCTGACAATTTGTGTACATCTTCTCCATTACATCTTATTCTCTTATCAGGATTCCTTATTTCCTAACCATGTGGTCCTGCATAGGGGTCATTCCACCTCCAGTTGGTGCTAATTTTGATGTGGGAGAAAACAGATGATCTGTAAATTCTTTTAGAACCAATAAAATCTAGCATTTTTACTACTTGCCGATGTTGACTATTCTCAACGCTGCTGCTAACTTGCAAAAGTTCAAAACCCCGGGAATGATCCCGACGACGAACCCTTCGACTCTCAAGTCAGTAATCTGAAAGATTATGAAAGAGCATTTTTGGAATACTGATAATCTTTTTTATGGTGGAGGTAGAGGGGTATTTATAGTCTCCTTTGAAAATAGCTTAGAGATAATCATTTATATTTAATCCCAGGTATTTTTGGATAAGAAATAGAGTTTAAATTCCTTCATTATAAGAGATTTGGTTTAAACCGTCTCTTATGGATAATCATGAATTTAAATAACTCTTTAACCGATCTAAGTTTATTTATAATGGGCTGCCATCATAACCCAGTAATACGGATCCATTTAGGGTTATTGGGCCTTGAAAAAGATCCAATTCCCATTTTGGACCCGTTTGTAGGGAAAATTACCATTTTGCCCCTGAGAGCTTTGGCATTCGTGCTCAATTTGAAAGGTCATGAATTGGTTCTATTTTTAGCCATATCACAACCCCCCACTCTCAAAGACCGAGTTTCACAACCATTGAGGAGTAGTTCACCTGTTTTTAATAGCTTACATAATTTATTAGAGTTTTCGCGGATGTTTAGATCTCGCTCGGGGTGTAACGATGCTTTTATAAGTTTGTAAAATACTTAGAATTATTTTTAGAATTTTCTTGATTTTCTTGATTTTTATTCAATTTTTTAATTTTAATAATTAATTTTTGAATTTTTGAATTAATTATTCTAATTTTTTTTTCCAGAATATAAAAATATTTTCAAGAATTAATAATTATTTTAAGAAAAATTTTAATTAATTATTTCGATTTTTTTAATATTTTTCAAAATTTTTAAATAATTAATTTGAATTATTAATTAAATAAAGAAATTAATTAAAAAGAAAATACCTTGACTAAATCTCAGTCGTCCATCACGATCTGGCGTGAAGATCTTGGAGTTCGGAAGGTTGCTGCTCCCAACCAGATCGGTTCGAGGGCAGTTTGGAATCGCCCCGAGATGGCGCGTCGCCGAACCCACATTGGCCTGTACAGTGGCACCACATGGCATTGACTAGTCAACCGTTCACCAATCAACGTTGACTGTTGATCAGTGTCAATCTCCTCAGTCTTGGCCACTGATCTTGATGGCATGATTTTTGAGGAGATCGAACGGTTGACGCTTCGAGCACGGTTCGATCAGGGGTAGCTAGAATCACCCCTAGCTGGCACGTCGCCGAACCCAGGTGGGCCTGTGCAGTGGCACCACATGGCATTGGCTGGTCAACCATTGACATATCAATGTTGATCGTTGACCAGCGTCAATCTCCTCAAATCTTGGCTATTGATATTGATGGCACAATTTTTGAGGAGATCGAACGACAGATGCTTCAAACACGGTCGGATCAGGGGTATCTCAGAATCACCCCGAGTTGGCGCGTCTCCGAACCTACGTGGGCCTGTGCAGTGGCACCACGTGGCATTGACTGGTGAACTGTTGATCAGTCAATGTTGATCGTTGACATGTGTCAATCTCCTCAGATCTTGGCCGTTGATCTTGATGGCACAATTTTTTAGGAGATCAAACGGTAGACGCTTCAAACACAGTCATATTAGGGGTAGCTCGAAATCACCCCGAGCTAACATGTTCCACCTTTTCCTCCTTTTTTTTGGCACTTGAGTTTTAACATAGGGTGGGCTTTCCAAAATATTTGGGGGCCCATGAGCTTGGAAGCCCAACAGTTTCTCACTTCTCAATTATAAATCCCCTGCCTCCCTCTCCATTTCTCCCATACTCTCTCCATTTCTCTCCCTCATTTTTTTTCCAACGAGAATTGGCTTTAGAGAAGCTCCGACAGATCTTTTTTATCTCGAGCGAGCAATTCCGACTGTAGTCATCACATCGAAGGTAAATTATTACATATATTTTATTAAAGATGTCTAGGGTTTCATCGGGCGGAGAGACCTCCCCTACGAGCCGAGGTGAAGGATCGTCTCAGATTCCCCATTCTAGAGCATATTGGGGCAAGGGCCCGTCGAGCCATTCGTCATCGAGGAAACTATTGTAGAGGCGGATAGAACCCCGAGTGAGTTCAGGAGATATCTGTGTTCTTTATCGTGCACTACTGGCATTAGAGACTACTCTGCCGATTTAGGGACAAGAGTCAAGCATGGAATGGGGCGATTCTATGAAGAAAATGAGTATCGAGAGTCTACGAAGGCCGGTGAGATGTCTTCTATTCTTTTTGAAGAGGATTTAGTCCTTGTTCGAGAGTGCTATCGGATTCCACGGGAGTTCAACTTATTGCTACCAGGCCCCAGAGTTAGAGTTTGTTCTCCGGTTTCCTCAGATCTGTGCGTCTTTCCTTTCGACACTTTTCATGTGGGTCTCCATTTCCCTCTATATTCCTTTGTTAGAGAAGTCTTGAGGTGGTTTACTTTGAGTCCTGCTCATTTCGTGCCGAACATGTGGAAATTCGTGAATAGTTTTATTTTGCACTACCAGGCGGCGGGGATCAACCTCTGATTGGATGTGTTCAGGAGCCTTTATAAGCTCCACCAAAAGAGTAGGGTGGATTTTAGATACTACCTTAGCCCCTGTACCGGTGTGAAGTTGGTAGACAACCCCCATACGAAAAAGCATTGGAGGACTAAGTACTTTTAGATTTGTAGTCACGATCCATGGGGGATCCCTATTGTCTAGTGGGAAAGTGTCTCGACGAGGGTTACGGTGGAGCCGAGTTTGAGTATTGAAGAACAGGATATGGTAGATGTCCTTCTCAAGACACTGACAATGAAGTGGAAGGATCTGACTGAGGAGGTGCTCTTTAAAGGGGGGAGGGGAGGGGATGTCTAAGCCCGATCGACCCTAGTACGCACCTTTCATTTCTTATATTGCATGTGTGATTTTCCTTTATATTTCCTTTTTTTTCTCCCCTTTCTTGTTTAACAACTTTTCGTGTCTCTTATCACAGAGGCTGTCGAGATGGACTTAGATGCGATCTTGTCCAAGCACTTAGGCCTGAGCAACAAGGCTCCTGAGGAGAAGAAGAGGAAGAGGACTGTTACGAGACCCCCTTGCAAAGGTTGTGAAGAGTACACCAGTGGATTTGGGATATCTTCCAGCCTCCTTGACTACCCCTGCTGAGGGTGGTTTTACTCCGTGCTCGGCCCTAGCCCTCGAGGCTCCTCTTATGTGGAGGCCACTGCGATCCTTTTGGACGAGAACAAGAAGATTTTTGTTTCCGATTGGCATGTGAGGAAGCATGATGGATTTCTAGGAGATTCTGCTAGCAGTATGGATGCAATTCGTCATCTTGCCATCCTAAAGGACAGGTCCACATTGAAGCATGGGACTGTCGGAGACTATGCTTTGGAGATCTCCCTAGCCACTATGGTAGTAAGTTGTTTCTTAGGTTTAGTTCATGCACTTCAATTGTTCCGCTTATGGTGAATGGTTGTTGCTCTTTTCGTAACTAAGGGTTATTCTATATTTGCATATTGTCTACCACTTTAACTATTTGTGGAAGCAAATGGCGGATCAGGAGGGGTCGAAGTTGGTTGTTGATAGGGCCAGGGCAGAGCGGTCGAAGTCCGCTAAGGAGTTGGAGGTGGCTACGGTTACGGTTGAGTCACAGGCCACTCAGATTGTGCAGTTGGAAGCGGCGTTGGCGGAGGAGAAGGAGAAGTTGGCTCAGACGAAGGAGAAGGTAGCTAGAGCAGGCCACAAAGGAGATAGAGGCAGCTAAGGAGGCCGAAATAGTGAAGGGGAAGGCCGAGGAAGAAGAGTTCTTGGCGGCGAACATGGAGAAGGCATATGCTAGGGCTCTTGATGATGTTAGTGAGCGGGTTCCTGATTTCGATCGTTCATTGTATGTCTCGTTCAAGGAGGCCCCCGCCGTTGATGAGGAGTCTGGGGAAGAGCTGGAGGAGGAAGAGGATGCAGTGGATCCTTCTGTCGCGATCGCAGGGCGATCAAGTGCTGTAGAGGGAGGTGGAGAGGAGACGCACGCTCCCGAGGTGGACCCCTGATTCTTCTTCTTAGTTGTTTTTTGCTTTTGTTTAGTTTAGGACTTTTGTATAGATGCCTAATAGTGGACTAGCCACCGCTAGATATATCTTCATTTTAAATCAATGAAATCCCATTTTGGTTCCCCTAACTTGTGTTGAAAGTTTAGAAGCTTTGTATTTGAGTCTTTGGTCCTTCTATGGTCACGATCTTTCTTGTTGAAGTAACTCCTTGTTCTTTTGCCCTGGCAGATTGTTGTGTATGATAGGGAAAATAATTATTCAAGTGAGATCACCCGCCTCTGTACCAAATTCAAAGTGGTGGAGCTGTGGCTTGGTTGCTTATGAGATAGGCTTTTTAAGGCAATGACAGAGCTTGATCACTTAAGAAGGGTGTTGGCTCGCAGGACCAAAGCGAGGAACCGTGACGAAGCTCTTAGAGATTGGTTCCCGACTGAAGTGGAGAATTATTGTAGCGGATGCGAAGGTTCTCTTGCCAAAGCTGTACTGGAGAAGGATACAGTAGTTGAATCTCTTCAGCATTTTTTACTCAAGACCACCACCGAAAGGGATGAGCTGAAGAACGTGGTGCTCGAAAAGAGCTTAGAGGTAACTCTATTGAGGAAGGCCGCCTTTGAGACTTCGGGGAAAACATGTCAGGTGAGTCTGGCGCGTGCTCGATTTGGTTGTTTAAAGTTTAGGGTGAAGGACAGTGTTCTTAAGGAGATTCTTGTCAAGATAAAGGTATATATTATCCAAATGAAGCGGCTTCTCGAAGGAGCCAAGACCAATAGTACCTCCAGTTCCTATGAAGAGTATAAGAAAGGGCGATCGTTCAAGTAGCTCTTCGCTCGAATGGAGCTTCGAAGAATTCGGGGGATGCTCAAAGCGGTGTGGCTAGTGCTTCGAGCTCCTCTTCAGCTGGAGAGGCAACATGTAGTGTAGATCATTCGGCTCAGACTCAGTATGTTGGGCTGGAGTTCTCTTCGGGTGGTCTGAGGGAACAAGGTAACGCTTCGGATGCCGAAAGAGCCGCAGACCCCAAGTGTCTCTCAAGAGGAACATCCCCCTGCCACGATGGGGTAAAGGTGACTCTAGGGGGAATGGCTAAGGTTTTAAGGAGTTGTAATTTAGTTCTTGTTTCCTGAACCTGTATCGAGGTTTCGTATTTGAATGAAAAGATTATTTGAGTGTTGAAGCGTTGTTTTTTTTCATTGTATCCTTTTTGTATTGTAAGTATTGTTTTAGAGTTGCAACAGTTGTGAGAGAAATTTTGAATGGTGAGTTGCTCCGTACTTGCTTCTCAATAAGCAACTAGAGCAGCGTCGAACCAAGTGTTGGACTCCGAACTTGTTATTTAAGAGTTTCAACAGTTGTGGGAGCAATTCCGAATGGTGAGCTGCTCTGCACTTACTTGTAAGCAAGCAGCTAGAGCAGCATCGAACCAAGTGTTGGACTCCAAACTTGTTGTTTAAGAGTTTCAACAGTTGTGGGAGCAATTTCATTTGGTGAGCTTCTCTGCAATTGCTTGTTAGCAAGCAGCTAGAGCGACATCGAACCAAGTGTTGGACTTCAAACTTGTTGCCTTATGTTTGTGGTCGTCGTGACTTGAGCATGTATGCATTAAGCAAGAACAACAATTGAATTAGAAAAATAAACTAAGTTTTTATAAAAGAGAAACTAAGTGGCTGCTTCTATGTTGAAAGACTTTATTACATGCTTTGGGTGCATTACAAGTATCAGCCTTATTGAAAGAAAAATAAAAGAACTAAAAAATAGAGAAACTAGCTCTAAGGGACGTTCTAGGCACTTTCTTGATACTTCATCAAGTGCTCGGCATTCTAGGTCCTTGATATCTTCTTTCCCTCCGGATCTTCAAGTTGATATGCTCCGGGGTGGACAACTTTGGAGATCCTATACGGACCCTCCCAGTTCAAAGCTAGTTTTCTTTTCTTGCGAGGGTAGGAAATTTGTAGCTTGCGAAGAACTAGGTTTCCTTCTATAAGATTCATGGGGCGTACCCTCTTATTGTAGGACTGCTCGACTTGTTGTTAATAGATATTTTGTCGTATGGATGCTCTCTCTTGGATCTCATCAATGAGGTCGAGGTTCTCTCAGAGGTTGTTTGAGTTATGTTCTTCGCTAAAGGCTAGTAGGCCGGGAGAGGGTCCGACCTCGAGGGGTATGATGGCTTCGGAGCCATATGTAAGGTTGAAGGGGGATTCTCCTATTTGGGTTTTGTTGGTGGTTCGGTAAGACCATAGCACATTGGAGAGTTGTTCGACCCAAAGTTCTTTTGAGGATTTGTCAAGTCTTTTCTTGAGAGCATTGAGAATTTGGCGGTTGGCGTTCTCTGCTTGACCGTTGTACTAGGGGTGGAAAACTGAGGAGAATCACCATGGGATACCGAGGTCGGCACAAAACTTATGGAATGTCGCTCCTGTGAATTAAGTTCTGTTGTCAGTTACTAGGATTCGGGGTATGCCGAACCGAAAAACAATATTCTTCCAAAAGAACTGCTGGACCATATTTTCCGTGATCGTCGCTAATGGCTCGGCTTCGATCCACTTGGAGAAGTAGTCGACTGCCACTATAAGGAATTTTCTTTGACCAATTGCTGGAGGAAAAAGTCCAAGCAGGTCCATCCCCCACATGGTGAAGGAGATTGGAATGGACATGGAGGAGAGCTCGGCTTGAGATGTCCGCCGGATGGATGAAAACCTTTGGCAATAAGTACACTGACGAACATGTTGTTGAGCATCACTTAGGAGCGCAGGTTAGAAGTAACCATGATTCAAGATCTTGCAGGTGAGGGATTTGGCTCCCATATGAGCGCCCCCGATGCCTTCATGGATTTCCCTGAAGGTGTACTAAGATTCTTCGGAAGATAGACATTGCAGATAGGGACTGCCATCTACCGTAGTGTAGGAGCACTTGTACATGCTCCCTCAATAAGTGTGTATCACTCGGCTCTTGTTCGAATTTTTCTAGCTTCTTTAGGGTCTGGGGGGAGGGTTCCTTTATCAAGGAACTCGAACAGAGGCTTCATCCAGTTCTCCCCATGTACCCAGGGAGGTATCACCATGAGCTCGAGGCCTTCCTCGTCAATACTGGGCCTGAGGAGGACTTCAATCAGGATGGTGTGGTCAAGCCCTTCAAGGGAGGAGGAAGACAACTTTAATAGGGCGGCTGCTTGTCAATTCTCTTCGCGAGGGATACGGATGACTTCCGCCTCTTGGAAAGTGGCTAGTAGCTTCTTGGTATGGGCCAGATACTTAATCATGCGGTCATCTCTAGCCTCTTAGTCTCCTAGGACTTGGTTCACCATAAATCGAGCTCCAGCCTTACGGGCCAGGAGTAAGCCGGCTATGAGTGCTTCATACTCTGCTTCATTGTTGGAAGCTCGAAAGTTGATTCGGAATGAGTACTGGAGAAGGAAATCATCTGGACCCATCAGGATGACTCCCGCTCTGCTCCCCTCGATGCATGAGGATCCATCAACGTAGACGCTCCAAAATAGAGGGTCTTTGCCTTCCTCGTGGGGGCCAGGGATGGTGCTTTCCACAATGAATTCGGCTAGAGCTTGAGCATTGATGGCGGTCCTGGCAGACAATTTATGTCGTGTTGGCTCAATTCGAAAGACCACTTCATAAGTCGCACCGAGCTCTCTGACTTGTGCAACACTTGCTAGAGGGGTTGGTCGGTAAGAACGACAACTGAGTGGGCCTGGAAGTACGCGTTGTAACACCCAGTATTTCTTGGAGGTATAATATACCAGTATAATATAGTATACTGAGAATAAATTGGAAGTAACACGCTATAACACCCCGTATTTCTTGGAAGTACGCACTCACCCCCACCATCATCAAGGTCAACTGTGGAGCAACAGATAAAAGCCGACATATATCTGAGAATAAAAATACTGAAGGAAAGTAAGGACAAAGAGGTTCGCTAGGCTGAGCAATAGATTGCACACCTGAAGGAAGAGCAAGAGCAACTTCAATCCTATATGACATGCTTACAGGACCATTGGACGGAACTCCGGGAAGACACCAAGCCAAAAAAAAAAAGTCCAAGAAGATCATCAAGCCAAGGACTGCTCGGAAAGAAACCAAATGTTTTAAAGGAAAAGTTTTTATTATGCTACTTCCTGGATGAATGACTTTTCTTCTAATTAAAGCTTAGTTTGGAAGATAGGTAGATCATAAATCATATGGTAGCACTTTCCAACTTATGATTATGATCTTCCCTATATCTGAACAAGTCTCAGTGTACTTCATTTTTACTGACGAGCTGGGTGCAGTCATGTTCAGTGGCGACTAGTCTGTTACCAGACATCAATGGAGGCACACCTATAACTGGATATCGGAGGGAAAATCTGCAACCGAATTTCTAAAAGGCAAACTTGCAACTAGATATCGGAAGGCAAGTCTGCAGCCGAATGTCCAGAAGGCAAATCTGCAGCCGGATGTCGAAAAAAGCTAATTCATAACCTGATGTGCAGGTAACGAGAGCTGCTGGAAGATCAGAACAGAAATGTGCGACTTCATTCTTTTCTAAGGAGGGAGTGGTCACCGACCCTCAAGTACAGCAACCAGGAGTTAGGAGGCATGCAGAAATCTTGTATAAGGAGTAAGATGTCAGCTCTAGAATGATCCATGGAGTGAGATATTCCCCAGTATTCCAGACGTGGGATGAAATAGGCCCCATAATGTTCTTGGAGCCTGATTGGCCTCCAGTATTCTAGGGACGAGAGCAACATTCACGAGCAGGCTAGTGGAACATTGACTCCAGAATGATCCAAGGAGTGAGATATTCCCTAGTATTCCAGACATGGGATGAAATAGGCCCCAGGATGTTCTGTGGAGAGGGATTGATCTCCTGTAGTCTAGGACAAGAGCGACTTTCCCTAAGGTGATTCATCCCAACTACGGTGGATGTGAGATAAGACAGATCCCCGAATGATCTACGCGATGGGATTAATCTCTGGGATGGAAGGATGTGTTGAGCACTTGAGAGTCAGTTGTCAAGGATGTTCCTCGAGGAATTTGAGGTGACGAGAGAAGGTATCTTCTGCTCATTGATGTTTGTCTGCTCTCCTAGCGTCGTTCTGAGGACAGAACGATTCTAAGGAAGGAGTGATGTAATACCCCGCAAAATAGCATATGGCTATTTTTTGCATAGTAATCTGTGCACGTCTGAGTATTGCACACGATTACATATTTTTCTAATAGTTATCAGTTTTAATTGAAAAATTTCAGACGTATGAGCTATTTTGAACCCGATAAGATAGACTCGTGATATCTTCTCAAATTAATAGTGGATTTGTCCCGATTGTTTTGACCAGACAATTGTCGGGAGAAAAATTATAATTTCTATAAAACATATATTTTTATAGATTTTAAATTATTTATATTGGTTATTTTAAATTAAGCTAGTGCTTGAATTGGATATGAATTGTGTTTGTGCACAAGAGTTAGTATTTTTTACCTAGGGTTACTTGACCTAAACTAGGTAGGAACCCTAGCATCATTGATCATGGCTTGGATCTTGATGAAAATCCAATGGTGGAGATATTTCACCATGTGTGGTTGACAAAGGAGGGTGAGAAACTTCCAAGAAGTTTCCAAGAAACTTCCAAGAAGTTTCTACTTGGGGTGTTGGCACTCCATCTCACCACACATCTCCCACTCACTCCACCTCTCCCCATACTCACCCTACACTTCATTTCCAGCCCAAACTCCCAACACCCAAAACCCTAACTCCCTATCTCCTACAAATACTCACTCCATCCTCTTCTCATCCATTCTTTTGTTTTGTTTTGCTTCCAAAAATAAAATGTAGAGAAGGAGAAGAAGAAAGGAGAAGTCTTTGAAGTAGTGGTAGAAGAGAAGAGTAGTAGAGAAGGCGTTGGTGTTGGCCAAAGCTTCTACAAAAGCAAAGGAGGAGAGCAAGCAAGCCAAGCTAAAAGGAGAGATTTTCTTACAACCACAACATGTGGGTGATCTCTCTCAACTCTAAAAATTTATTTTCTGGATGTGCACGCGAATTCTTAGCTTGTGGTAGTGTTTGGAGAATTTTGATTATCATGTATGATAAGTGAAATACTAAGAAAAGATATGGTAAGAACAACTCATTTTTATAAGCTTTTGTTAAGAAGCATGATTGTGAGGGTGAATTTGGAAATTTCTTACTCCCAAACGGTTCAGAATTTGGGGCTCAAATTTTGGAAAATTGTTCTTCTATTTATGTAGAGCATCCATGAATTTTTTTATAATAATTGGAAGCAATTTGATAGCCCAAACATTAGACCCAATCTCGGACAGTAAGGAGCCGAAATTGCTGCTGGCTGTGTGGAATTTGCTGTGTATTTCTGATTTTGTATCTCAGTGTAGCGGGGGTATTTCAGCTGAAAATTTTTGTGGACACTCTTATATGTGTCTACAATTATAGTCTTAAATTTCAAAATTTTCTGAGGTCGTTTGAAACCTCAAAGTTGCAGAAGGTGACTAGTCTGGATAGTGGAACTGAAGCTGACTATTGATTTGAATGAGGTTCACATGACCATAACTCCTTGTGTGTCTATAATATTACAATAAAATTTTTGGAGTAACTTGTGGTATGAGTCTATTTGATGATTCTCAAATTTTAGAATTTTTAGATATTATTTGAAGAGATTTCAAAAATAAACCGTATATAGTGGTATAAACCCTGCTGAAAGAGCAGCTGAAATTGTATGCTATGTTTGAGGAGTCATAACTCATTATGTGATATGAATCTGAATGTGAATTTTGGACACAATGGAATGGTGTATGTGTGGATTAAGAACCTAAAATTTTATGAACTTTGGACTTAAGGTTGATTTGTTATTGAATTTCAAAGAGAACTAGGTTCAGCATAGTGCAAATCGACTAGTCTATGAAGATGGGAAATTCTGGAATTATTTGTTAAGAATTTGGGAAATTGACCAACTAGAGATTTTTTGTAGATTGTGAGTTATGATTTTTCAAAGACTAGGGCAGATCCAGTCTAGTCGATGCCCTGTTTATTGAAAAATCAAAAATTTTCCCTGTTTGTGCACTTGATGGAATTTTGGGTTTTTGAGGACTTTAGTGATGGAATCTGAGGATGTATTCAACTAAGAAGTTGTAGTAGACACTCCTACATTTCCATAGAACTTGGAATCGAGTAATTCCGATGAGCGAGCAAATTTTTATGATGTTGGAAAGGTGTAGCGAGTGCATGAAGGAACGTACAAGCTAAGAGTGTATGAGGTTTTTATGGTGTCAAGATGATCGAATTTGAGGAAATGGTTAACTGGAGAGTTGTAGACTAGGATCTTATCTTTTCAGAATGGAAGATATCAAGCAATTCCGAATTCTGTGCTGGAAGTTATGCTCGTTGCAAGTTAGCAACCTGTTGTTTAGTTTGACTTCGAGCTTAAGTTAGCTCGGGGACTTGAGTTCTTTAAAGAATTGAGAGAGTCTTCCACTAGGGGATTGTAGTAGATCTCCCTACCCTTCTAATTAGTTTGATTGTGTGGGATTCTGATGAGCGTAGCTTGAGTTACAGCTATTGTTATTTCTCGAACTATACTATCAGACAATTAATGAGAACCCTCTGCATACCGCAGTGTGATGATCATGAGCTATTGAGTTTCAAAAGATGTTATTAGCATTTTGTCTAGAACTTAGACAAGTTCCTGTGCTTAGTACTCATGGTGGACATGAGTAAGTTGGGTTATAGCTCTGGTCGGGTTGTGATTGGTGTCTCGATGCCTGTATCTATCGATGGTCAGGAATTTTTAATTATGTGTGTGCTTACCTTCATTTGAATTATATTGCATCATTGAGACGCCGTTGGACTACTCGTTTAGGGTCATGGGCCAGGATTATTTAGTCACTAACCTGTGAAGGTATTGGGAATCAGTGGATGTAATTCCCGTGATTATTGTTATTCTCACAGATCAGTCAGGCTCAGCATTGATTGTTCGACACCGTATGATTTGAGTGACAACATGTTTTCAGCAATCTGCATTGATTAGGCTTCCTTATTTTTGTTTTGCTTGTAGACTGAATTGGTATTAGGGGTGATTCCCTATAATCTGATTTGTTCTGAGAGTTGGCACTAGGTGTTGATGACCATGGAATTGTCTCTTCTTGTCATTAGGGATACGTGCTGTGGTGCATATCTTGCACTGTTGATTCCTGAAGTACCGTGGTAAGAACGGAATGTCGATTTCCTGGCAGATAAGGAGTTTTAGACCTTTGAGGTCATCATGTTCTATGTGGTGGACACAAACGGATCATATTGGATCTTCTGCATAATGGATACGCTGTAGTGTATTTGTAGGTTCGTCACGACTTTTGAGTGGGGTCCGGATGCCGGACACTAGTGGCAAATCGAGATACCACTAAGTGACTGCAGAATGGATGAGACCGATTAATCTGCAACCTCCTCAGCCAAGCTCTACTATCAGGAACAGGAAGTGTACAATAATAAAATGCATTGCATGGCGAGAGTTCGAATCCCTGAAACTAGAGAAACGGCTTGATCTGGGGCACATGAAGTATGGGATGCATGTGTGTCCAGAGTCTCGCTGACATTAGATTAAGGCATCTGTTCTTTACTCTGTGTTTTGTATTAGACTTCAAGTCATGGCATACATGAACACTAGAAAATTAGGATACACGTTTCTTTTCCATTCAAGATGAATTGTGGGTGTGATAGTTGAGGATCGCTGTTTTCTTATCAGCATTGCATCAGTAGAATTACTAACGTGCCCACTTAATTAGGTACTGGATACTGGGTCAAGAGGACAGGAGAGCCAAACTAGTAGGGTATCCAAGTGGAGCGATAGTGTACATGCCCACCATTCGAGCGGGTGCAGAGATATCAGAGTCGCGTAGCAGAAGGCACAAGCCGAGGGACAAGTCCCAGGGAGGCAAATAGACCATTCAGCAGAATTTTTGGCAGTAACCAATCGACTGTTGATGGCTTCGTAAAAAGTGTTTGAATATTTTTGTAATCAGTTGTAATGAGTTTATGTAATTTGTATTCCTTGTTCAAGAACAAGGTAAGGGTTGTAATTATTGTTGTAACGATTCTATTTGGTAATAAAAGTTTTTAAATTTCCTTGTTATTTACTGTATTGAGATGCATTTGAAGGCAAAGATTCTGGGGCATTACAGTTGGTATCAGAGCTGACTTCAAATTGCAGTCTAATACTGTTGCTGCTGAAATCGGTGTGGGGGCAAACAAATAGATTTGTGGATTCTTAGGATGTCGAATAGTCAAACCTGAACACCTTTCCGCCGGAGTTTGACCGTGATCTCCTGCCGCTGACCTACACAAAGTGCGAAACACCGGGGTTGATCTCGGCGACGCACCCTCCGATGCTCAAGTCAGTAATCAGAAAGATTATGAAAGAGCTTTGATTGGCAAAAGATTGATTACCTATTAACAGTGGGGGATGGGGGGTATTTATAGCCACCTTAGGGACCAGTTTCGGGATAAGATCAAATCCCTACTTCCCAGTGAATGGATAGAAGGAATCAGGGCCGTTAATTAAGTAAAATCATAAACCCTAATTCTATCCAGCCGAGCTGGGTTTCTTACGGGTTGGAACCCGCACCCAGTTAAGACGGATCCGTTCGTGGGTTGTTGGGCCTTTCGAAAAAGGCACAGTTCCCATTTCGAACCCGTTTGTAGGTGAAATTACCATTTTACCCCTGAGCTTTGAGATTCACGCCTAATTTGGACGGTTCCAATTTAACCCTTATTTTTAGCCATATCACGAGCCCCCCACTCCCGAAGATTGAGTTTGATCAGCCTTTGAGAAGTAGTTTTACTGTTTTAATGGCTTGTAGAGTTATATCGGAGTCCGAATGAGAGGTGTCGAATCTTTATATGAGGTATTATGGTGATTTTCAGAGTTAGTTGCGCGCTCAAGGTTGTTCTTGAGATCTCCTGGACTTTTGGTGATTTTTCAGACCATTTATTTAATTTTGCGGAGTGGTATTCTATTTTTCGGGAGCACTAATTGATTATTCTAAGCAATAATTATTTACCCAGGGGTTCAAAAATATTTTCCTGAATTTATAATTATTTTTTAGAATTTTAAATCAATTTTTCTGAATTTTTAACCATTTTTCCGCAATTTTTAAACATATAATTCGAATTTAATAAATAGAAATAGATTTTTTAATTCTATTTATGACGTGGCACGATCTAGGCTCTCTATCAGCATGGGGCGCGAATTTTGGGGAGATCTAAAGCCTATGATTGCTCAAAGGTGTATTTCCCTTCACTCGGTGGCAAGTTGCTTCGGCAACATTGCCGACCCCCTGCCAGATACGTGTTAGGAAGGAGGCCGAAGCCTAGGGAGGTTCGGGGTCCCCTTGCCAAGGTGCAGAGATACCTCGGCATGGCAAAACGTGTGAAAAGAGGGTTCGGCGAGTTTTTGCCAAAGTCCAGAGTGAGTTTTTACCATATTTGAGCGTCGGTGCCAAGAATGCTCGACAAGGTGTGCCGAAGTCCAAAGCGAGAGTTTTTTCTCACGTTTGGGCGTCGGTGCCAAGAGCACTCAGCAAGGCGTGCCGAAGTCCAAACCGAGAGTTTTTCTCACATTTGAGCGTCGGTGCCAAGAGCGCTCGGCAAGGCATGCCAAAGTCCAAAGCGAAAGTTTTTTCTCACGTTTGGGCGTCGGTGCCAAGAGCGCTCGGCAAGGCGTGCCGAAGTCCCAAAGTGAGAATTTTTCCATGTTTGGGCATCAGTGCCAAGAGCGCTCGGCAAGGAGTGCCGAAGTCCCAAAGCGAGAATTTTTCCATGTTTAGGCATCGGTGCCAAGAACGCTCGGCAAGGCGTGCCGAAGTCCAAAACGAGAGTTTTTTCTCACGTTTGGGCGTCGGTTCCAAGAACGCTTGGCAAGGCGCGCTGAAGTCCAAAGCGAGAGTTTTTTCTCACATTTGGGCGTCGGTGCCAAGAACGCTCGGCAAGGCATGCCGAAGTCCAAAACGAGAGTTTTTTTCTCACGTTTGGGCATCGGTGCCCAGAACACTCGGCAAGACGTGCCGAAGTCCAAAGCGAGAGTTTTTTTCTCACGTTTGGGCGTCGGTGCCAAGAATGCTCGGCAAGGCGTGCCGAAGTCCAAAGCGAGAGTTTTTTCTCACGTTTGGGCATCGGTGCCAAGAACGCTCGTCAAGGCGTGCCGAAGTCCAAAGCAAGAGTTTTTTCTCACGTTTGAGCATCGGTGCCAAGAGCGCTCGGCAAGGCCTGCCGAAGTCCAAAGCGAGAGTTTTTTCTCACGTTTGGGCGTCGGTGCCAAGAGCGCTCGGCAGGGCGTGCCGAAGTCCCAAAGCGAGAGTTTTTTTCTCATGTTTAGGCGTCGGTGCCAAGAACGCTCGGCAAGGAGTGTCGAAGTCCAAAGCGAGAGTTTTTTCTCATATTTGGGCATCGGTGCCAAGAACGCTCGGCAAGGTGTGCCGAAGTCGAGAGTTTTTTCTTACATTTGGGCGTCGGTGCCAAGAGCGCTCGGCAAGACGTGCCAAAGTCCAAAGCGAGAGTTTTTTCTCACGTTTGAGCATCGGTGCCAAGAGCGCTCGACAAGGCATGCCAAAGTCCAAAGCAAGAGTTTTTTCTCACGTTTGGGCATCGGTGCCAAGAGCGCTCGGCAAGGCGTGCCGAAGTCCAAAGCGAGAGTTTTTTCTCACTTTTGGGTGTCGGTGCCAAGAACGCTTGCCAAAGCGTGCCGAAGTCGAAAGCGAGAGTTTTTTCTCACGTTTGGGCGTCGATGCCAAGAACGCTCGGCAAGGCATGCCGACGTCCAAAGCGAGAGTCCAAAGTGAGTCTGACAGCTTGGGGATGACAGCTGGCCTTTTGACCGTTGATCTTCTGACGATTTTGACCGTTAGTCATTAATGCGACGGTACAACTTTTCGTCGTTTTGTGTAAATGGGCCTGACCGTTGGTCTTTTGAAGCCCAACATCCTCGTTTTGTGTGTCCACCTCTATAAGTCTCACCCTTCCTCTCATTTTTCACTTCTCCGAATTTTCACTCAGGCGATTATTTTCACTAGAGAGAGATTTCGGCGATCGTCGACAGCTTGGGGATGACAGCTGGCCTTTTGACCGTTGATCTTTTGATGATTTTGACCGTTAGTCATTAATTTGACGGTACAACTTTTCGTCGTTTTGTGTAAATGGGCCTGACTGTAGGTCTTTTGAAGCCCAACATCCTCGTTTTGTGTGTCCACCTCTATAAGTCTCACCCCCCCTCTCATTTTTCACTTCTCCGAATTTTCACTCAGGCGATTATTTTCACTAGAGAGAGATTCCGGCGACCGTCATCAGTACTCCGGTGAACTTTCTGACCGAACGTGTCACTTCAAGGTAAATTATACTTAGTTTATTTCAAGTAGAAAATGTCTCTTTCCCCTATTTCGGAGCCCTCCCCCTCTGCTGGCAAAGCGCCATCTCCGAGTTAGAGACCTCGCATCGACAAGGGAAAGAGAGTTGATGGTCGAGACACCATAGTGGAAGATCCGAAGCATATGAGGGAGTTCGGCAGACTGCCAGGCATGTTGACGGGGCTCCATAGGGTTCGAGAGCCTTCGGAGGAGCACACCGAGCGTATAGTATATGGCCGGGGGCAGATCTTCGAGGAGAACGCAGCGAGAGAGACCTCGAAAGCGGATGACATAGTCTCCATTCTTAACGAGGTAGACCTGGCAGCGATCCGGGCGTGTTTTCATATCCCGGAGGAGTACGAGTTGATGCTGTCGGGTCCGGTGTAAGGGCTAACTCGCTGATGCCAGTAAACATGTGTTTCTGGCCAGTCGACTCCTTCATTGTCGGGGCGCGTCTTCCTCTCCACCCGTTCGCCGTTCAAGTGCTTAGGTGGTTCAGGGTCAGCCCCATCCAACTAATGTCGAACGCGTGGAGGGTCATCAACGGGTTCGCGCTCCACTGTCAAGTAGCCGAGATCGAGCTGGACTTGAAGGGTGCTCCGGACAATTTATCGGCTTCATCAGCAGCACAAGTCCGAGTTCAGATTCAACTTGGCTCCGAGGTATGGTGTTCGGCACGTTAGCTGCCCCGACTCGATAAAGCACTGGCGAGACAAGTATTTCATAGTTCGGAGTCGCGAACCGTGGCCCAAACCCTCGGATTAGGTGGAAGAGGTGACGAAGAGAGTAAGGGAATCACCGGTGCTCTACCCTAACAAAGAGGGGATGGTTCAGATTCTCCTTGATCGGCCAAAGTTTGATTGGAGGGATCTGACAGAGGACATGCTCTTCAGGGAAGGGCTCTGTCACGTAGATCCTAGTATGCAGCTCTATCTATTTGTTATTTTTTTTTCTAATTCCATCATAACTTGTTTTAACCGAACTTTTCTTTCGTTGCAGAGACTATGGATTACGATGCAATTCTGGCGCAGAGGGCGGCCCTCAGAAGCAAGGCTCCTCGGAAGTGCAAGAGGGTCACCACAAAGGTGACCGCACAGAAGCCGAAGACCATTGACACCGCCGTTCAGGAGGCGGAGGCTTCGGCAACTGTAACCCCGAGGAGGGCACAGGCAGTGACCCCAACATCGGCTGAGGCTGGTGAGTCCCCGATGGCCTGCTGCCCTCGAGATGGAGGTGCCCCCATTGATGGCGGACGCCGAGGTGTTCCTTACTGAGGAGCACAAGATGATATTCGTTCCGGACAGGCAGGTTTGAAAACTTGACGCCTTCCTCGGCGATGCAACGTTGAGCATGCAAGCGGTGAAGCACTTGGCAACACCAAAGGATCGGGCTGCCATGGACGCCGGCAGCGTGAGCGACGATGCCTTCGAGATCGCTCGCTCGGCGGTATCGGTGAGTATCGATTTCTTTCTTGTAGATAACTTGCATATTTGTTTCTCTAACCTTTTTTTTTGTTGTTCGGCTGCAGATAACCGTCCACTTCGGTCATCTTATGGAAAAGATGATGGAGCTCGAGAAGGAACTAAAGAAGGAGGTCGACTGTGCTCGAGCTGAAAAAGCTCGTCTTGCCGACGAGCTTGAGAAATTGATGATCGAGGCCGAGGGGAAGATGACGAGGCTGGAATACCTCGAAGGCCTCATCACAAAGCTCGAGGGCGATCTGCTTGGGCAGAGGGAGGAGTCAACCAAGCAGCAGGCCGAGGCTGTGGAAGCTACCAAGGTTGCGGCAGCGAAGGAGGCCGAAGCTGCAACAATGGAGAAAGCACAGGGCTTTCTCGTGGCCAATATGGCGAAGGCATACGCTCGCACCATTGAGCAAGTGTCGGAGCGGTACCCTGAGGTCGACTGCTCCGGATGGCGACTCTTTCCCAACCACGTCGACGGCTTCGATGACGAGTCCGAGGGGGAAGTAGGGGACGATGAAGGGGATGCCAAGGTCAAGATCGTCGGTGAACGCCAGGGGTCCAAGGTGACTCCGCTAGCGATGGACGCGCCTTCGGGGTAATCTGACCTCGTCCAATCCCTTCGTCCTGGGAAAGAGGTTGCCCCCTGACTTCTTCTGCTTCTTCTTTTTTTGTACTTTTTGATGTATCGCCTAATTGCGGACTGGCCACTGCACTTTTTTGAAATGAATGAAAATCCATCTTTTTGAGTTCGACTAAGTGCTTGCGAATCTTGAATTTACAAAAATTTTCTTCAAATTTGGCTAAGTGTTCACATCGCCCTGCCTGAAGGTTCGGCTACGTGCTCACAAATTTTTTTCAAAATGTTGCTGTGTACACGTTGCCTTGTTTAGGAGTTTCGGCTTTGTGCTAACTAAATTCGCTAATTTTTGCTAAGTTTTCTCGTCGTTTGCCTTGAAATTTTTAGCTCGTGGAGGTGACACAGCTGGTCGAAGCAACTCATGCGGCGGAGGAGTTACATTCCGAGGTTGGCCTAGGAGCGACGAAGTTGTGCCTCGCTAGGTGCCGAGAGCGCCTTTATGAAGTTAAATTGGGGCTGCGCAGAGCCGAAAGTGAACGAAATCATCTGCAATTAATTGTAGGCCGCCGAGACATCGAGATTCGAAGACTAGAAGGGTGGCTTGCTGAGATGATCTCCGAAGGCGATGATGATGGCTCGTTGACAGCCTTTAGTCTCGGCCTGAGGCTTAAGTGTCTCCACCACTCCTTGTCAAAGATGACAACAGAGAGGGACGGACTATTAGCTAAAATTCACCACTTGCGGATAGTAGAAGACGAGCTTTTGATGGGGAGGGAAGAGCTAACAGCAGCAATAGGGAAGTTGACGGCGGAGCGCGACGAGTTGACGGCGGAGGTCGACGAGCTGAAGAGGGTTACGGTCGACAAGAGTATCGAGGTTACTCAGCTCCACCGAATTATTGCCGACAGTTCTGGTGCCGCAGGCTCCGCTGTGCTCCCTCGCTTCAAGATAGCCGTGAAGGATGACTATCTGAAGCAACGAATAGTCGAGCTAGAGGCGGAGGTTGCTCGCCTCAAGCCCTAATCGAGACGGATCAACGTCAGAAGCACTTCGTATACCCATGAAGAGGGCGAGCGAGGGATTTCGTTTTACAAGCTTGCGACTCGCTCGCCCGTTGCTCGGCGAAGTCCAGGTGATGCCCAAAGTGGGGTGGTTGTTTCGTCGAGTGGAGCGTCCATTGGTGCGACTGTCAGAAGCAGTGCAGAAGATACATCTCAATTTGCCAGTCTAGGGATGAGCTTCGAGGTTAGGCGCCGCCGTCCCCGGGTGTCTTTAAACCGGAACATCCCTGCGCCTAGGAGGCGTTGAAGTAGTTTTTTGTTTTCCAAGTTTTGCACCTTGTCTAAGTGCGAGGAGTCGGTCTTGTAATTTTGTTTTTTTAACTCATTCATTGTAGAGAAAAGTACAAGTCTTGTAATTTGGTTTGTTCCCCAAACTTTATAAAAGCGAAGCTTGTTTCTTCTTTTGGACTTGTGTGTTTTGTTAGTCATCTATGGTTGTAGGAGCACTTCTGAAGAGCGGGCCACTTCTAGCTCACTTAAGAGCGAGCTTGCAAAGCGGAATCGAGCCAAGTTTTGGACTCCGAACACGTCGTTCGAGTAAGTTCCAACAGTTGTGGGAGCAGTTCCGAATGGCGAACCACTTCTAACTCGCTTAAGATCAAGCTTGCGAAGCGGAATCGAGCCAAGTTTTGGACTCCGAACGCGTCGTTTGAGTAAGTTTCAACTGTTGTAGGAGCAGTTCCGAATGGTGAACCACTTCTAACTCGTTTAAGAGCAAGCTTGCGAAGCAGAATCGAGCCAAGTTTTGGACTCCGAACGTGTTGTTTGAGTAAGTTTCAACGGTCATGGAAGCAGTTTCGAATGGCGAACCACTTCTAGTTCGCTTAAAAGCGAGCTTGCGAAGCGGAATCGAGCCAAGTTTTGGATTCCGAACACGTCGTTCGAGTAAGTTTCAACGGTTGTGGGAGCAATTCCAAATGGCGAACCACTTCTAGCTCGCTTAAGAGCGAGCTTGCGAAGCGGAATCAAGCCAAGTTTTGGACTCCGAACACGTCGTTTGAGTAAGTGTAATTAGAGGTCTTAAACAGA
This sequence comes from Hemerocallis citrina, assembly GCA_017893485.1. Lineage (NCBI taxonomy): Eukaryota > Viridiplantae > Streptophyta > Magnoliopsida > Asparagales > Asphodelaceae > Hemerocallis > Hemerocallis citrina. The sequence continues at coordinate 201,612,752 of CM030362.1, forward strand.
GAGATAAAATAATCACAAGAGAATTATCAGGGGAAAGAAGTTCTTTATTGATGACTGCTAATCGGCTGCCTCTAAGTTGCAAGCCGTTATTACAATGGAAAAATAAAGAAGCAAGTACAAAAAAGATAGGAATTGCTCGACATTTGATGGTACTCGGAGAGGCGTTCAAGCACCCTCTTGGTACTTCAGTAAATGGTCGGTGTTCCAAGTTCTTGGTATCTCTCTACCTTCGAGATCTTCAAGATGATATGCTCCTGGCCGAACTACCTTGGAGCCCTTGTACGGTCCTTCCCAATTCGGAGCTAGCTTGCTTTTCTGACTGGGGAATGAGATGGCTAACTTTCTGAGGACTAAGTCCCCTTCTTTGAGATCTGTAGGACAGATCCTTTTGTTGTAGGCCTGCTCAATTCTTCTCCAGTAATTTTGCTGGCGAATTGAAGCTCTTTCGCGGAGCTCATCGATCAGGTCCAAGTTCGCTCGGAGCTTTTTGGCGTTCTGCTCTTCATCATAAGAAATAAGGCGAGGGAACGGCAAACCAACTTCTAAGGGGATTACGGCCTCGGACCCATAGGTGAGATTGAAGGGCGACTCTCCTGTGGGGGTCCTTTTCGTAGTGCGGTAGTTCCACAATATGTTAGGAAGTTGTTCTGCCCAAAAGCCTTTGGCCGACTTATCTAGTCTCTTCTTGATGCCAGATAGGATCTGCCTATTGACGTTCTCTACTTGACCTTTGGACTGAGGATGGGAGATGGAGGAGAAGCGTTGCTGGATGCCGAGGTCTTCACATAAAGATCGGAATGCTGCCCTTGTGAACTGTGTTCCGTTATCTGTTATTAGGATCCGAGGCACGCCAAACCTACAGATTACATTTTTCCAGAAGAACTGCAGCACTTTGTTCTCAGTAATAGTGGTCAGTGGCTCGGCCTCGACCCACTTAGAGAAGTAGTTGATTGCCACGACTAGGAACTTGAGCTGGCCTGGAGCTGGTGGGAACGGACCTAGCAAGTCCATCTCCCACATTGCGAAGGGAATTGGACTCGAGAGAGTGTGAGTTGTGCTTGGGGTAGTCGGCCGATGTTGGAGAACTGCTGACAAGGGCTGCATTGTCGGACATGTCGCTCGACATCTTGAAGTAGGGTAGGCCAGAAGTACCCGTAGTTCAAAACTTTCCTGGCAAGGGATCTTGACCCTGAATGGGCTCTGCCTATACCGTCGTGGAGTTCTTGCAAGGCATACAAGGCTTCTTCCGGGGAGAGGCATCTCAAGTGGGGTCTACCATCTACTTGGGTATAGGAGCATTTGAACAAGACTCCTTCAACAAGGGTGTACCGCTCTGCTCTCGTTCGGATTCGACGGGCTTCTTTAGGATCTTGGGGAAGGGTCCCATCCCTGAGGAACTCTATCAAAGGCTTCATCCAGTTGTCCCGGAGTTGGACGGGCAGCGACTCCATCGAGTCGGGGGCTTCCTTTTCTATGCTTGGTCTTAGGAGCACTTCGATTAGGACGGTCTGCTCGAGACCTTGGAGGGAGGAGGCCAATCTTGAGAGGGCATCTACTTGGGAGTTTTCTTCTCTACGGATCCGCTGGATTTGTGCCTCTTCGAACGAAACCATGAGACTTTGGACCTTGGATAGGTACTTGTCACGCCCCGCTTCCCAAAATACGGAAATACGAGTACATGACGAAGCCCAGCGAATGATCTTAACATCATTCATAAGCTGTAGGATCGACTCAGCATCACAACAAGTATATAACAAGAGAGATATATAAAACCAAGCATGCATGAATACTTTATTAGCAACAGAAACAACTGAAATATGATAAAACATCCAAGTAGTTTCAAGTCTGAATCAAAGTAAACTCGGGAACATCAGCCCGTTACAAATTCTCAAATCTCAAGAAATAATAATCCAAAATGAACAAATAATGCAAGAATTTAAATATTCTAGTCAGGTCCTTCTCCACTTGGAAACTAGAACCTTTGCTCACCAATTCCCGCGGGCAGCTCGTCTCCAAAGTCTGTTTAATAAATATAAACAGGAAAACAAAGGGGAAACAAGAGAAAATGCCCTTAGTGCAAGCTAGGGCCACAAATAGTGAAAACAAGTACAAGTAAGGGGAACAAGAATTGGAATCAGGAATATAACAAAGTTATAAGAAGTAGTGGACAAAACAAGGACTAGGTAGCAAGAGGAAACATCTTAATAACTAGATTGGATAACAACTGCCAGGCATACCTATGGGGGTATTTAATATCAAGCGACAAATCTCAAGTCTAGTGTCATATGTTATTTCAAATGTCAGGTCTCAAATGTCAAGTTGTCAAGTTCAAGTGTCAACTTATCTAGTTCAAGTTATCAAGTCCAAGTCTAGTTCAAGTTATCAAGTTCAAGTCTAGTGTGATTACTATCTAGGTAGCACGACATGCATCCATCTTTTTACTACATGGTTGCTACAGTCAAATCAGTTTCGTTTAGACCTAGTAATGGATTTTATAGGGCGTCGTACTCAGGTATCAAGTATCAAGCAAGCCATGGTTCATGAATCGGAAATAAAATAACAAGTTCACGAAGCAAGTTCGCGAATCCACAAGCAAGTTCAAGAACCGCACAATGGGTTCAAGAATCAAACAAGTTCATGAGCCGAGTAACCGACTCCATGAATCGAACAAGATACAACAAGTTCATGAACCAAGTATTGGGAAACACGGGCCCCCTTCCGAGTACACTTATCTATATTGTCCATTCTATAGTCTTTCCCATAACCCCGGCTTGTTACTTTTATTAACTCTTATCAAGCAAGCATACATATGTAAAATGTTGTGATTTAATTCTAGGAAAAATTGGGGATGTCTTATGTGGTGTCCAGCAGCTACATATAAAATTTCGTGTCAAACGCTCGCTGTTTACACAGCTAAAATAATTTGCAAAGTAATTATATACAGCAGTTTTGCAAAACTGCGTCTACTGACACAACTACAGTATAACTGCCATAACTCCTAGACCGTAACTCCAAATTCGAACATTTTGGAGTCTATCGATATCAACACCTCCGGATCTACAATTTCTATTCAGGGCTCGGGCCCAGATTCAAATGATAAAAGGGTCGAAACCGCAAAAGAATATTCAGACAGCAACACATAGAAATAATTTACTAATGTAGATTTCATGGGAAAATGTCATTTGGTGTCTAAGTTGTTAAGTAGCGTAGGTACATAATCATGGAGGTCAAAACAGCAACTAATAAATATTTTTCAAGTCATAATAGTCGCAAATTCGTCAAAATACTAAATATATATGTATCTACAAATTTTAGGGCTCCTTAATTCATATGTCCATGTGATTCATGTGTTCAAGGAGGTAAAAGAGTCCAATTGATTATTATTTAATACGAGGAAGTTTTGTGACTCTTAGAATTGTGGGTTTGAAGGTTCAAATTGATTTACTATGATATTTCAAAGGGAGTCACAATCTAACTATATGTGGTATTTTCAAGAAAACTTGTACTAGGGCAATAAAATGTACAAGATGAATACTTGCCTTAAATCGACGATTATAAACTCCACTTGTTGAAGAGAGTCGGGTAGAAAAAATCTCGGAAAAAGTCCTCAAAAAGCGCGTGCGAAAATCTACCGAAGATCGAGTTTTCCCCACACCGGATCGTCCAGAACAGCAAACAGCAGAAGGGGATTCGCTGCGCCAAAACAGCGAACAGCAAACCCACCCAATCAGTATTCTCTCGCGCAGCGGATCGACGCCCAGAACAGCGAACACCCAAGTGAGATTCAGTGCGGCAAAACAGGGAACACCGGAACGCAGCCAATCGGATTCTTTCAAAGCAGCGGATCTGATCCCAAACATGGAACACCGACTCCGGATTTGCTGTGCGCGAACACAGGACAGCGATCACGGCGCGAATCTTGATGGGATCCGACGCCTGAGATCGATTGGCGCCAAACTGCTGTTCTTCTTCTTCTTCGTTCACTTCTTCGACCAAACCACAGCGCGAGAGAGAGGGAAGGTGACGGCGACGCGAGGCGGCTGCAATGGCAGGGCGGCGAGGCGGCGAGGCGGCGATGCCTGGCGCAACAGTGGCGACGCGACGTCGAGGAGCGACGGGCGACGGTGGCGGCTCTGTTTCGCTGCGAAACAGGGGAGGAGCGAAGGGAGTGGGTTTGGGGCGTTGGTGGCGCGAACGGAGGTTGATGAGGGTGATGCGGCGAGGGGATCAGTTGCGGCTGTGATGGTGCTGGCATTGGAGGCGAGCAGGGAAGGCAATGGTGATGGAGGGTGCGATGGCGAGGCGAGATGGGTTCGGGAGTTGAGGGAGACGATGGGTTCAGGAGTGTTGGGTACGGTGGTGGAGTTGCTGTGGTGCCGAGGGGTTGACGAAGGTGACGATGAGGGGGCGGCCGAAGGCGAGGCGAATTGGGTATGGGCGATGCGAAAACGGAGGAGAAGGAACGGGACGAAGATGGAGAAGAGCGGCGGGGTAGTTTTTAGGTTAAAACAGTAGGGGGTAGGGTTAGGGTATAGGGTTAGGGGTGAGAGCGTCGGATGGGTGGTCACTCTTCCGCCGTGATCTTCTCCTGACTCTGACGGCCACGATGCGGATGTCAGGGCCAGGGGAGATCAGGGCAGAAGGGGTGACGACCGGAGTCCGGACCCGGGGGACAAGGTGCCTCGGACGGATGGGTCTTCTCCGATCTCTGTTTTCCTTCCGGGCTGACGGCTTCTGATGGTTGTCAGCCCGAAGGAGCTAGAGATGGGAGGTGGGCCGATCTGCCTTCTGACTGGGCCTCACGCGATGGTGGTTTTTCTCCCACCCTTGAACGATTCGTGGTTTCGGCTTCCGAGGCCGTAAGCCTCGAGTTGCTCACGGGTGAGAGGGGAACCGACCGAGTCCTGGGGCCCGGGGCACTCGCCAAGGGCGGGTGCCTTAAAACTTTTAATCCAAATTTTCTCTTGCTTCCTGGGACAGATGCGGGGTGTCCGGGTCCGAAGTGCTTCATCCGGGCGATGTGGCGCGATCTGAGCCAGTGGATGGTGGCACGAATCTCGAGACGGGCTCTTGTTCGGTGGCCGACCGGGCTCTTTGATGTTGGGGTCGGATCGCACGTCGCTCGGATTTTGATCCCGTGTGTGCCGAGCTATTTGACTTGTATCGAAACATTTTGTCTTTTCGCCAACCATTGCTGCTCGGTCACAAAGTCGTTTGGGTTTTCGTAAGAGTCGCGCCCTTACGTAATGAAGTCCAAGAGACTTTTTCTTTTACTATAAAACTTCACTTCCCCCATCCCAATCTCATTATTCACTTTTACTTACTCAAGTTTTTACTTCTCACCATCGAAGTTTTTAGCTCCTGGGTGGCGCTGCTAGCTGTCACGGCAAGGCGTTTCTTTGCTCCGGCGAACTTTTCCGACCGTAACAGTCACTTGAAGGTCAGTCTCTTTCCTCTCTCTTTAGAAAAATGGTTAAGATTACTTCTTCGGATGAGACCCCCGCCTCGGACCGAGTCGTCAGCCGAGCGGGTAAAGAGAAGGAGGTGGTAGAGTCGACCGAGCTGACCATGGTCCGGCCGAGCAAGAGTGGGGTGGTCGCTGAGCTACCCCAGGATGTTGCAGCGAGCTCCCGGAAGGGTAAGGGAGTCGTGACGGTCATCGAGCAGCCGAAGAAGGCAGGGGAGTTCGGTCGGCAGCCGATCGTTCTGTCGAGCGTGGGGGGAGTTCGGAGCTATTCCGAAGAGATGCTAGAGAAAGTGACCCAGGGCACCGCCAAATCGGTAGAGGAGAACGAGCCGAGAGAGTTGTCCGAGGTGGTCCAGATCACTTCGGTTCTTACGGAGGATGATCTGCATCGGATCCGGACCGGATTCCAGATCCCTGCCGAGTACGGGCTACTTCTCCCTGGACCAGGTTTCCAAGCCTGCACGTCGTCTTCGACCGACACGTGTGTTTTTCCACTCGACTCCTTGGCCGCCGGGCTTCGTTTGCTGCTGCATCCGTTTATTGTCGAGGTCCTCAATTGGTACGGCTTGTGCCCTGCCCAACTGATGCCGAACACTTGGAGGCACGTCTTGGCGTTTGTCCTTTAGTGTCAAGAGATCGGCGCCGAGCCAAGTTTGTTTCTCCTTCGGAGCCTTTACCGTCCTTGTCAGCCGAACAGGAACGAGCAGAGGTTTTACCTTTCGCCGCGGACAGGCGTGAAGTTGATCGAGAACCCGGACTCGATCAAGCATTGGAAGGAGAAGTACTTCATTGTCCGAGCTCCCGAACCCTGGGCAATTCTGATAGCTTGGTCGAGGGAGGGCCTGCCCAAGCGAGCGAAGAAGGAGCCAGTGCTTAGTGACGAGGAGACGGAAGTCCTCAAGAAACTCCTCGGCCTGCCGATGCTTAGTTGGAAGGACATCACCGAGGAGGCTCTGTTCCGAGGGGGTCTCAGTCCGATCGACCCCAGTACGCCTCTGGTATTTTTACTTTTTGCTTGAAGTTCTTGAAAATTTTTCTAAGTTTTTTCATTCGGTTTGTGCAGAGTCTTCCAAGATGGACTATAGGGCGTTGATGGCGAAGGCCAAGGCGGCTAGGGAGCAGGAGACGAGAAAGAAGAAGAGACCCTCGACAGGGCCTCAGGGCGGCCGAGCGCCGAAGATACCTTCGGTCCCAAAGACCGCTGACCTGCAGGGGGTCGTTGTTCCGGATGCTGATCCCGAGCAAGACCAGGTCGCGGCCTCCGAACTTCCTGCCTCGGATGCGCCGACTCCAACGGCGAAGACTGATGCTCCCGGTTCGTCGAGCGGCGCGTTCAACGTGAGCGTGGCGTTAGCCCTTAACGTTCTGCCCCTCACTGCCGAAGCGGAGAAGATTCTGACCGAGGAGCATAAGTGGATCTTCGTCCCGGACTGGCAAGTAATGAAGGTCGACAGCTTCTTGGGGGACGACAACATTTGTATGCAGGCGGTGAAGCACCTGCCAACCCCAAAGGACCGAGCGGCGCTTAAGTCCAGAGAGGTCGGGGATGCTACAATGCAGATCGCTCGGAACACGATGTCGGTAAGTAGACCGAGCACTTTCTTCTTGAAGCATTTCTTTCGAAATTTTCTAAGTTCTTAGGTCCGGATTCTAACTGTTTGTTTTCTTTCTAGACCTTCTGCCACTTCAACTTTTTGCTCGAAGAGTTCGCGAGCAAAGAACAGGAGCTGTCGGCGCTGTGCGACCGGGAGAGGTCAGAGCGTGCGAAAGCTATGAAGCTGTTCGAAGCCGAGCAACTCCTCTCGGCAAAGCGCGGTGCCGAAGTGGCGGGGTTGGAGGTGAAGCTGGCTGAAGCCATACAGCGGTCGGCAGACGAGGCGGCCAAGCTCGAGGCCTCGGAGAAGGAGAATGCCGAGCTCAAGGAGGAGCTGGCCAAAGCCCGGTCAGAGCCGGAGAAAGCTCGGAAGGAGGCCGAGAGGATCAGGGCCAAGCACCAATCGAAGGTTGCGAAGGCGAAGAGGGCTGTCCAGCAAGAGGCCGAGCAGCACATGTTTAAGAACATGGAGGACGCGTACGGCCGAGCCCTGCTTCATATCGCTGCTCGGAACCCGGGGTTCGACACATCCTCCTACCACTTCTACGACCCCGTGGAGGGGGTGGAGGAGCTTCCCTCGGTAATGCTCAGCCCCGAGGGACAGGCTGCCGGTGTCGAAGGCACGGCCGAGACAGAGGCCGAGGGTGAGGAGGAGGACGACTCCGAGGACGAGGACGTGGACGAGGACATGGGAATCGTCGGGGGGTCGGAAGACCCGAGCGACAAAAAGGTCGACCCCTGACTTGGTTGCGTCTTTAGTCTTCTTTTTGTTTTTTTTTTGTAACGCCTGACCGCGGACTGGCCACCGCTCTTGTAATGCTTTTTTGAGTTTTGAATGAAATCACTTTTTGTTTGGCCAAAAATTCTCCAAGTGTTAGACCTCGGATTTTGTGTTTGACTAGCCACAAAATTTCTCCAAGTGTTGGGCATCGGATTTATCTTTGCTTTTCAGGTGAAGTTTGGTCCGATCACGGAGGTTTCGTACCTTCGTAAGGAGCTGAAAGAAACGAAGCGAGCGCTTTCTCAGAGCCGAGAGAGGCGTTTCTTTATGCTCTTGAAGTTGGAGGAGATAAAAGCGGCAGCGAGGGGGTATTGTCGTGAGTTGAAGCAACTACGGAAGCAACCTCAAGCTTTTGGTCTTGAAGGTGAGATGGAGCGGCTTCGTAGGGAGCTTTTCGTTGCCGAGCAAAAGAATAACGAGCTCTTGGCCGAGATTCGTCACTTGGAGGTAATGGAGAAAGTGCATTCGGCGGAAGGAGAGAAGTTAGCTTCCGAGTTGGAGAAGTTGTCATCCGAGCGCCAAAAGTTGTTGGCCAAGGTCGACAAGCTTAGGAAAATTACGATAGACAGGGGGATCGAGGTCACCCATTATCGACGTCTTGCGACTGATAGTGCCAATGTTGCGGGCTCGTCGAGACCTCCTCGTTTGAAGATGTCGTCGAAGGATGACGTTTTGAGAGATAGGATTATCGAGCTGGAGGAAGAGATCGCGTCGCTCAAGCCTCCGCCTGAGAGGGCCAACGTTCGTAGTACGTCATGTACTCGCGAAGAGAGCGAGAGAGGGATTACTTTCTACGAACTTGCGACTCGTTTGCCTGCGGTGAGGCGGAGTCCTGCTGACGCTCAGAGTAGTGTAGCTGTCTCGTCTAGCGGTGCCTCAGTCGGCGCCATAGTTAGAGTTAGCGGCGAAGAGGGATCTCGCTTTGCTGGTTTAGAATCGAGCTCGGAGGTCAGGCATCGCCGTCCCTGGGTTTCCTTGAACCGGAGCGTTCCCCTTCCGAAGAAGCACTAAACATGTTGTAGTATGTCTCTCTAAGTTATTGTAAAACCCTGTTGTAGCGTCGGTCTAGTTGTATGTAGGGCTACTTTATTTGAATAAAAACCTTTGCTTTTGCTTCTGTGTAACTTCCGATCTCTGACAACTTACTCAAAGTCTGAAAGTTTGATTGAAAATTCTTGAAGTGTTAGGCTTCGGCAGTGTTTGAAATTTTGTTGTTTGACTCTTCTTCTTTTCAGCTTGTGGTGGTGGCTGAAGACGTCGAGCCTGCTCGCTCGGATGACAACGCTCGAGCCGAGGCTGCCTCAGGGGTGACGAGGCCATGCTTGGGGAGGTGCCGAGAGCGGCTCTATGAAGTCGAGCTAGGATCGCGCCGAGCCGAAAGCGAGCGGAACTATCTTCAGCTCATCCTAGGCCAGCGGGACATCGAGATCCGGCGTCTGGAGAGCAGGATCGCCGAGATGACCCCCATAGGAGAGGACGAAGGTTCGGCGACCGCCTTTAGCAACACTCTTCGGATCCAGTGCGTTCGGCACAATTTGTCAAAAATAACAGCAGAGAGGGACGATCTTCTTTCCGAGATCTGTCACTTGCAGACTGTAGAGGCGGAGCTTCGGATGGAGGGAGAGGGACTGGCGGCCGAGGTGGCCAAACTGACGACCGAGTGGGACGAGCTGACGGCCGAGGTCGGCGCACCGAAGTGTAGTGGGTTGGCATTGTAATTTTTGTACTTTAAGGCCTTGTGACCTTGTTGTACGGGAGAGTCGCTTTGTACTGTATCCCAATTATTAATAACATTTCTTTCTCGGACTCGCATGTCCTTTGTAACTTTGTGTAGCCGTTTTGTTTGTGACTGTGTTCATCGCGCCGAGGTCTCTGAGCCGACCTCTTGCTCGCTCGGCCAGTGGTGCCGAGCAGCGCTCTGGTCTCCTAATCTTATGAACTTGCGAGATGGGCCGAGCTTTACCTAATAGTGGGCTCGCTGGCCATTGTAAGAGTAGTTCGACGGCTGTGGGAGCAATTCCGAATGGCGACCCACTCCTAGCCCGCTTAGAAGCGAGCTTGCGAAGTAGAATCGAGCCAAGTGTTGGACTCCGGAACCATCGTTAGAGTTCAACGGTCGTGGAAGCAATTCTGAATGGCGACCCACTCCTAGCTCGCTTAGAAGCGTGCTTGTGGAGTAGAATCGAGCCAAGTGTTGGACTCCGGAACCATCGTTAGGGTTCAACGGTCGTGGGAGCAATTCCGAATGGCGACCCACTCCTAGCTCACTTAGAAGCGCGCTTGCGGAGTAGAATCGATCCAAGTGTTGGACTTCGGAACCATCGTTAGAGTTCAACGATCGTGGGAGCAATTCCGAATGGCGACCCACTCCTAGCTCGCTTAGAAGCGTGCTTGCGGAGTAGAATCGAGCCAAGTGTTGGACTCCGGAACCATCGTTAGGGTTCAACGGTCGTGGAAGCAATTCCGAATGGTGACCCACTCCTAGCTCGCTTAGAAGCACGCGAATCGAGCCAAGTGTTGGACTCCGGAACCATCGTTAGAGTTCAACGGTCGTGGGAGCAATTCCGAATGGCGACCCACTCCTAGCTCGCTTAGAAGCGCGCTTGCAGAGTAGATTCGAGCCAGGTATTGGACTCCGAACCATTGATTGAATAAAGAATAAAGGCGGAGAGATACAAGCAATTTTATAAGTACGAAAAAGCATTCTTTATTGATAACTGACGGCGAGCCATTTTTACATATGACAACTTAAGAGAGGAATTATAAGTTAGAGGAGAGGAACGGTTCAACACCCTGTGATACTTAGAGAGGCACCAGGGCGCTTTCTTGGTATTTTAAAAGGTGGTCGGCATTCCAGGTCCTCGGAATCTCCCTGCCTTCAAGGTCTTCTAGAAGATAAGCTCCGGGTCGAACTACCCTTGCGATCTTGTAAGGTCCTTCCCAATTCGAAGCTAGTTTGCTCTTGGGGAAGGAGATGGCTAGTTTTCTGAGGACCAAGTCGCCCTCCTTGAGATCGGTGGGTCGGACTCTCTTGTTGTACGCCAACTCGATCCTCCTCCGGTAGTTCTGTTGGCGGATTAACGCTCTTTCCCTCAGTTCGTCCACCAGGTCTAAGTTCGCCCGGAGTTCTCTGGCGTTCTGTTCCTCGTTGTAGGCTGCGAGGCGAGGAGAAGGTATTCCGACTTCAAGAGGTATCACTGCCTCGGACCCGTAGGTGAGGTTGAACGGGGACTCTCCTGTGGGGGTCCGTTTGTTGGTGCGGTAGTTCCACAGCACGTTGGGGAGCTGGTCGACCCATAAGCCTTTAGAACACCTGTCTAGTCTCTTCTTGATACCAGAAAGGATCTGCCGGTTAGCGTTCTCTGCCTGGCCATTCGACTGTGGGTGGGAGACGGAGGAGAAGCGTTGTTGGATGGCAAGGTCTTCACATAGAGCTCGGAATGTGGCCCCAGTAAACTGAGTTCCGTTGTCTGTTACGAGGACACGGGGGACGCCGAATCGGCAGATGACGTTCTTCCAAAAGAGTTGAAGTACCTTATTTTCGGTGATAGTGGCTAGGGGCTCGGCCTCAATCCACTTCGAAAAGTAGTTGATGGCCACGACCAAGAACTTGAACTGGCCCGGAGCTGGAGTGAATGGCCCTAGTAAATCCATCCCCCACATTGCGAAGGGGATAGGACTTGATAGGGAGGCGAGGTTAGCTTGGGGGAGGCGACGAATGTTGGAATGTCTCTGACAAGAGCCACATTGCCGGACGTGTCGCTCGGCGTCTTGGAGGAGAGTCGGCTAGAAGTATCCGTAATTAAGAGCTTTCCGAGCTAAAGACCTGACCCTGAATGTGCCCCGCCTATGCCTTCGTGGAGCTCCTATAAGGCATAGTCGGCTTGTTCTGGGGAAAGGCATCTCAGGTATGGTCGGCCGTCTATCTGCAAGAAGGAGCGCTTGTACAAGATCCCCTCGATCAGGATGTACCACTCGGCCCTGGTTCTTACTCGGCATGCTTCCTTGGGGTCCTCGGGGAGGAGTCCGTCCCTTAGGAATTCCACTAACGGTTTCATCCAATTATCTTGCAGTAGGACCGACAATGACTCCACTGAGTCGAGGCTCTCATCTTCTATGCTCGGTTTCAAAAGGACCTCGATCAAGACGGTCCGCTCGAGACCTTGGAGGGAGGATGATGCCAACTTGGAGAGGGCGTCGGCCTGTGAATTCTCTTCTCGAGGGATTCGTTGGATGAGCGCCTCTTCGAACCGGGCCATGAGGGTTTGGACTTTGACGAGGTACTTCGTCATCCGTTCATCTCGAGCCTCGTAATCGCCCAAGACTTGATTCACAACCAGCTGAGAGTCACTATAGATTCGGAGGTGTTGCGCCCCGGCACTTCGGGCAAGTCCGAGGCCGGCAATTAGTGCCTCATACTCTGCTTCGTTGTTTGAGGCTTTGAAATTCATGCGAAGGGCATACTGGAGGACGAAGTCATCTGGACCTGTCAGGATGATACCGGCGCTGCTTCCCTCGTTGCAAGAGGAATCGTCCACAAAAACCGTCCAGATTGGTGGTCCATTCTCTGCTTGGCTGACCTCGGGGATGGTGCTCTCGACGATAAATTCCGCTAAGGCCTGTACCTTTATTACAGTCCGGGGCTGGCAGGAGATGTCATGTTGGCTCAGCTCGATGGACCATTTCATAAGCCGACCTGAGGTTTCCGGCTTGTGGAGTACTTGTTTCAGCGGTTGGTCGGTGAGGACCACAACCGAGTGAGACTGAAAGTATGGGCGGAGCTTCCTCGCTGCCATAATTAGGGCGTAGGCCATCTTTTCTATCTTCGGGTAGCGGAGCTCGGCGTCTCGAAGCACCTTGCTCACATAGTAGATGGGCCTCTGAGCCCGGTCTTCTTCCCTCACCAAAACAGCACTTAGGGTATGCTCGGAAGCAGCTAAGTAGATGAAGAGGGTTTCCCCTGGAACGGGCTTGCTGAGCAGGGGAGGGTTGACCAAGTAGGCCTTCAGTTGGTTGAACGACTCCTATTGCAGTTCGCTCCATTCGAAACCCTTGGCCCCCCTGAGAGCCTTGAAGAAGGGGAGGCACTTTTCCCCAGACTTCGAAAGGAATCGCTCAATAGCGGCGAGGCGACCCGTAAGCCTCTGCACTTCCTTGATGTTCCGGGGTGGGGCCATGTCCAGTATGGCCTTAATTTTTTTAGGATTTACTTCGATCCCTCGCTGGCTGACCATGAAGCCGAGGAACTTTCCCGACGAGACCCCGAATGCACACTTGTTCGGATTAAGCCTCATGTTGTGCCTTCTCAGTACGCCGAATGCCTCCTGTAGGTTGGCCACGTGGTCGGTACCTCGGATGCTCTTCACGAGCATGTCGTTGACGTATACTTCCATGTTGCGGCCTATCTGGCTTTGGAAGACTTTATTGACGATGCGCTGGTAGGTGGCTCCAGCGTGCTTTAATCCGAACGGCATAACTCTATAACTGTAAAGGCCCTGGTCGGTAATGAAGGAAGTCTTCGGGATGTCTGGGGGAACATTCGTATCTGGTTGTAGCCGGAGAAGGCGTCCATGAAGCTGAGGAGCTCATGGCCCGAGGTGGCATCGATGAGGGTGTCGATATTCGGGAGAGGGAACGGATCCTTCGGACATGCCTTATTCAAGTCTGTGAAGTCGATGCATATCCTCCAGGAACCATTGGACTTCTTAACCATGACGACATTGGAGAGCCACTCGGGGTAGTTCACCTCCTGTATGAACCGAGCTTTTAGGAGTTTGTCCACCTCCTCCTTGATGGCTTGTTGTCGCTCGGGAGCGAATTTACGCCTCTTCTGCTGAATCGGCCTGCACCCCAGTTCGACGCTGAGGCGGTGCACTAGAAGCTCCTCGGAAATCCCAGGCATATCCGCGGCGGACCAAGCAAATAGGTCGCGGTTCTTCTGGATGCACTGCACCAAGTCGGAACATAGGGCAGTCGGTAGGGATTTGTTGATGAGGAACTTTCGGCTCGGGTCCTCGTCCGAGAAGAGCACTTCTTCCAATTCGTCCGCCGGCTCGGACGTTGGTCGGGCATTCGGCTCGGGGATCTCTAGAGTCTCGAGGGAGAGCACCGGACCCCCAGTGGAAGTCATGTAGCATTTCCGAGCCGTCTCTTGGCTGCCCTTGACTTCTCCCACTCCCGCCCGGGTGGGGAACTTCATCTTGAGGTGGTACGCCGAAGGAACGGCTTCCAGGGCAGCTAGGCCAGGTCGGCCCATGATGACATTGTATGCAGCCGGGATATCGACGACCATAAAGTCCATCGGCTCTGTCCGGGTGGTAGGGGTCTTCCTAGCAGTTACGTCTAGGGTGATAACCCCTTCGACAGTTACTGGCACCCCCGTGAACCCGTGGAGCGTGTAGCCGGCCGGTTTGAGGCGATCCCGGGATAGTTGCAGCCCTCGGAAGGCCGAGAGAAAGCGGATGTTCACGGAGCTCCCGTTGTCTACCAGGATCCTCTGCACTTTGAAGTTCGCCATGCGGAGGTCGATAACAAGTTGCGTCGCAGTGGGGAGTTCAGACCCCCTCGAGGTCTTCATCAGAGAAAGTTACTGGGACGCCGAGGCCTTTGGGGGGAGGGACGACATGAACTGAATTGACCTCTCGGACGAAGGCCTTCCGAGAGGATTTGGAAGAGCCCCCCATTGGGCCTCCATGGATAAGGTGCAGAACACGCTCCTCCTCGAACTCGGGGGTTTCATCGCGTCGCTCGGAGCGCTTGTTAGCCCCTCGAGGCGGAGGAGTGGAGCGATCTCCCCGATCATTTTTCCTCACAAACTTAGCCAACTGCCCCGTCTGGATGAGGGCCTCTATCTCGTTCTTCAGCGCTCGGCAGTCGTTGGTGTCGTGGCCATGATCCCGGTGGTAACAGCACCACTTCTCCTTGTTCCTCTTCTTGGCTGGGGTGTTCATCCTCGGAGTGGGAGGCATAACTCCTTCCTTCTCGACTTCCATCAGGATGGTGGAGACGCTGGTGGTGAGAGGAGTAAATTTTTCAAACCTGGGAGGAGGACGGCGCTGACCGCTATTATCCTTCTGTAGCTTCTTGGCCCCTTCCTCTTCCGTCGTCTTTCTCTTCGATCTGGAAGCGGATCCTCCGAAACCCGGGAAGCACTCGGCTTCCTCCGCCCAAATATATTTCTCGCATCTAAGGAGAAGATCGGCAAAATTGTGCGGGGGCTTTTTGGCGAGGGACGACCGAAGGTTAGAGTTGAGGACGTTGGATTGGAATGCGACGGTCGCCACTGACTGGTCGAGGAAGGCGATGGACCTGACCTCCGCAGTAAACCTCCTCACATAGTCCCTCAACTTTTCTCCCCTCTCCCGTCGGAGGTGGAGTAGAGAGAGGCTGGTCTTCTCCGTTCGTCTGCTGCGCACAAAGTGGGTTATGAAGAGCGTTTCGAACTGCTCAAAAGAGAAGATGGAAGAGGGAGCGAGCCGGGAGTACCATTCCCGAGCCGAACCCTTAAGGGTGGCGGGGAAGGTTTTGCAGAGCATGGCGTCGGAAGCTTGGTGGATTAGCATCAAGGTCTTGAAGCTCTCGACATGATCAATAGGGTCCGACTCCCCCGAATACGTTTCAAACTGTGGAGGCTTGAAACCTCTTGGGATGGGAGCCTCCATGATAGTCCGGGAGAAGGGAGGTCTGCCGGGGCGGACGGTCCTACCTCTAGACTCTTCCTCCTTGTCCATTCGACCGATGTGTCTCTCCATCTCGTGGAGACGGCGGTAGAGAGCATCCTCCCTTCGGTGGTAGTCGATCGAGACCCTGGACTCGTCTTCATAGGAGGGGGAGCGGGGACTACGACGGCGGTAGTCTTGGGAGCGGCGAGGACTATGGTTGTGTTGTTGGTGATTAGGAGCCGGAGGAGGTGTCATGGACCGAGGACAGGGACTTGGGACCCGTGGGGGTGTCGGAACCCTTTGGGCATTGTTGTTGGCGGGGCGAAGGTTGAGGGCTTGCAACACTGTTGCTTGGAATTGTAGGAACTCAGCACGAGTGATAGGCGCCTCATCATTCCTCGGGTGACGCCGACCAGTGGGGCAACGCGGTCCCCTCCTATGATGCTTGGGGGATTCCCTTCGACCCTTTCGGTCCGGGGACCTCCTGGTGTCTCGGTGGTGAGGAGATCGCTCACCTGGATGTTGTTGGCGGGAGGCTCCCTCTCGGGCCCGCTTATCATCCAGGCGGTGGCGAAGATCCTCATCCTTTTGCCGGTTTAGAACGGTATTACGGAGGTCGGAAGCTCGAGGATGGTGGGAAGCCATGGAATCCGAGGAGGCATTGTGGATGGACACGTGGTCCAGGTGGAGGGGTTGTTTCTGCGGGTCGGGGCGAGAGACCCCTGCGGCGGCATTTGAGGAGCCTGTGGGACCATTAGGAGGTTGCTGATTTGGGAGTGGAGGTAGATCCTCGGTTTGAAGCGGAAGTTGTCCCTGTTGATGAGCGGGTTGGGAGGGGAATTTCTTGTTGCTGATCTGGATTGGGCCCACGATTGGATCCCCTTGATCTTACTTTTCTAGGCGGCATGGCAGGAGTAGGTCTTACCAATGGGAAGAGGAGGAGCTGCTATTCGTCTGATTTTCCCACAGACGGCGCCAATCTGTTGCCGCTAAATTTGGTGTGGGGGCCAACAGATAGAATTTGTGGGTTCGTGGAAAAATCTGAATAGCGAATCCAAGCCTGTTCGTCGGAATTGAGCTGCTGACTCCCGCCATTCACCTGCAAGGAAGTGCGATACACCGGGGTTGATTCCGGCGACGCACCCTCAGACGCTCTTGTCAGTAACCAGTGATATGATTAAGAAAGAGCTTTAATTGGGAAAAGAGTGATTACCTTGTAACAGTGGTAGGTCGGAGGTATTTATAGTCGTCATGGGAATTTGATTATGGATCTGATTTCCTGTGATACCGTTAGGAGTAAAATCCTCATAATTAGTTTAGGAAACTGATCTCTGATTCCTGGTGAGAGGATAACCGCGAATCAGGCCTGTTGATTTAGTCAAATCAGAGACCCTGATTCCCTCTTGCTGGTCTGGGTTTGTCTTGGGTCGGGACCCGTACTCAGTTGGAGTGGATCCGTTCGCGGGTTATTGGATCTATGAAGGGGAGATCCAGTGCCCGCTTCGGGCCCGTCTATATGCGAAATTACCGTTTTACCCCTGAGCTTCAAGATTCATGCCCAATCTGGACGGTTCTGATTTAACCCCATTTTTAGCCATATCAGGTGAGTTTGGAAATTTCTTGCTCCCAAACGGTTCGCAATTTGGAGCTCAAATTTTGAGAAATTGTTCTTATGTGTATTTAGAGCATCCATGAATTTCATAATAATTGGAAGCAATTTGATAGCCCAAACATTAGACCCAATCTCGGACAGTAAGCAGCAGAAATTGCTGCTGGCTGTGTGGAAATTGCTGTGTATTTTCGATTTTGTATCTCAGTGTAGCCTGGGTATTGTAAGCTGAAAATTTTTGTGGACACTCTTGTATGTTTATAAATATAGTCTTAAATTTCATAATTTTACGAGGTCATTTGATACCTCAAAGTTGCAGAAGGTGACTGGTCTGGATAGTTGAACTGAAGCTGACTATTGTTTTGAATGAGGTTCACATAACCATAACTCCTTGTGTGTATATGATATTGCTATGAAATTTTCGGAGTAACTTGTGGTATGACTCTATTGGATGATTCTCAAATTTTAGAATTTTTAGATATTATTTGATGAGTTTTCAAAAATAAACCGTATATAGTGGTATAAACCCTACTGAAAGAGCAGCTAAAATTGTATGCTATGTTTGACGAGTCATAACTCATTGTGTGATATGAATCTGAATGTGAATTTTGGACACAGTGGAATGGTATATGTATGGATTAAGAATCTAAAATTTCATGAACTTTGAACTTAAGGTTGATTTGTTATTGAATTTCAAAGAGAACTAGGTTCAGCCTAGTGCAAATCGACAAGTTTGTGAAGATGGGAAATTCTGGAATTATTTGTTAAGAATTTGGGAAATTGACCAACAAGAGATTTGTAGTAGGGAGTCACAGATTTCTAACCCATCTGGAATTTTGTAATTCCAGCTTGTAGGTTGAGAGTTATGATTTTCCAAAGACTATGGCAGATCCTGTCTAGTCGATGCCATATTTATTGAAAAATCAATTTTTTCTCCTGTTTGTGCACCTGATGGAATTTTGGGTTTTTGAGAACTTTAGTGATGGGATCTGAGAATGTATTTAACAAAGAAGTTGTAGTAGACACTCCCACATTTCCATAGAATCCGGAATTGAGTAATTCCCTTGAGCGAGCAAATTTTTATGATGTTAGAAAGGTACAACGAGTGTATGAAGGAACGTACAAGCTGAGAGTGTATGAGGTTTTTATGGTGTCAAGATGATCGAATTTGAGAAAATTGTTAACTGGAGAGTTGTTAGGATCTTATCTTTCCAGAATGGGGGATATCAAGCAATTCCGAATTGTGTGCTGGAAGTTATGATCGTTGCAAGTTAGCAACATGTTGTTTAATTTGACTTTGAGCTTATATTAGCTCGGGGACTTGAGTTCTTTAAAGAATTGAGATAGTCGTCCACTAGGGAATTGTAGTAGATCTCCCTACCCTTCTGGAAAGTCTGATTGTGTTGGACTTCGATGAGCATAGCTTGAGTTACAGCTACTGTTATTTCTCGAACTATACTATCAGACAATTGATGAGGAACCCTCTGCACACCGCAGTGTGATGATCATGAGCTATTGAGTTTCAAAAGATGTTATTAGCATTTTGTCTAGAACTTAGACAAGTTCCTGTGCTTAGTACTCATGGTGGACATGAGTAAGTTGGGTTATAGCTCTGGTCGGGTTGTAATTGGTGTCTCGATGCCTGAGTCTATCGATGGTCAGGAATTTGTAATTATGTGTGTGCTTACCTTCATTTAAATTATATTGCATCCTTGGGGCGCCGTTGGACTACTCGCTGAGGGTCACGGGCCAGGATTATTTGGTCGCTAATCTGTGAAGGTATTGGGAATCAGTAGATGTGATTCCCGTGATTATTGTTATTATTCTCACAGACCAGTCAGGCTCAGTATTGATTGTTCGACACCGTATATGATTTGAGTGACAACATGTTTTCAGCAAACTGTATTGATTAGGCTTCCTTATTTTTGTTTTGCTTGAAGACCGAATTGGTGTTAGGAGTGATTTCCTATAATCCGATTCGTTCTGAGAGTTGGCACTAGGTATTGATGACCATGGGATTATCTCTTCCTGTCATTAGGGATACGTGCTGCGGTGCGTATCTTGCACTGTTGATTCCTGAAGTACCGTGGTAAGAACAGGATGTCGATTTTCTAGCAGATAAGGAGTTTTAGACCTTTGAGGTCGTCATGTTCTATGTGGTGGACACGAACGGATCATATTGGATCTTCTGCATAATGGATATGCTGCAGTGTATTTGTAGGTTCGTCACGACATTTGAGTGGGGTCCGGATGCCGGGCACTAGTGGCAAACCGAGATACCACTAAGTGACTGTAGAATGGATGTGACCGATTAATCTGCAACCTCCTCAGCCACGCTCTATTATCAGGAACAGGATGTGTACAATAATAGAATGCATTGCATGGCGAGGGTTCGAATCCCTGAAACTGGAAAAACGATTTGATTAGGGGCACATGTAGTATTAGATGCATGTGTGTCCAGAGTCTCGCTGACATTAGATTAAGGGATCTGTTCTGTACTCTGTGTTTTGTATTAGACTTCAAGTCATGGCATACATGAACACTAGGAAATCAGGATACACGTTTCTTTTCCATTAAAGATGAATTGTGGGTGTGATAGTTGGGGATCGCTGTTTTCTTATCAGCATTGCGTCAGTAGAATTACTGACGTGCCCACTTAATTAGGTACTGGATATCGGGTCAAGAGGACAGGAGAGTTAAACCAGCAAGGCATCCAAGTGGAGCGGCAGTGTACATGCCCACCATTCAAGCAGGTACAGAGATATCAGAGTCACGCAGCAGAAGGCATAAGCCGAGGGGCAATTCCCAAGGAGGCAGATAGACCATTTTGTGGAATTTTTGGCAGTAACCAATCGACTTTCGATTTGGAAGACAGCCGATGGTTTCGCAAGAAGAGTTTGAATATTTTTGTAATGAGTTGTAATGAGTTTATGTAATTTGTATTTCTTGTTTAAGAACAAGATAAGGGTTATAATTATTGTTGTGATGATTGTATTTGGCAATAAAGGTTTTTAAATTTTCGTGTTATTTACTGTATTGAGATGCATTTGAAGGCAAAGATTCTGGTTATGTCACGGATGTCCGATGGCGGGGATCTGGGCGTTACATTGATCTCGACGATGAACCCTCCGACGCTCAAGTCAGTAATCTGAAAGATTATGAAAGAGTTTTTTGAAAAAAAATATTGATTACCTTTTTTATGGTGGGGGTAGAGTGGTATTTATAGTCGCATTTGGAAACAGTTTAGATAATCATTTATATATAATCCCAATGTATTTTTGGATAAGAAATGGAGTTTAAATTCCTTCATGATAAGAGATTTGGTTTAAACCATCTCTTATGGATAATCGTGAATTTAAATAACTCTTTAACCAGTCTGGGTTTATTTATAATGGGCTGCCATCATAACCCAGTAATACGGATCTGTTTTGGATTATTGGGCCTTGGAAAAGACCCAATTTTCATTTTTGGTACCGTTTGTAGGGAAAATTATCATTTTGCCCCTGAGAATTTGAGATTCGTACCTGATTTGAATGGTCCCGATTTGATTTTATTGCTAGCCATATTACCTCCAAGCACTATCGATTTCTGCAGTTTCCAACCCAACTCTAATTTGATACTAGAAGCATCGCTTACCTCATGACAACCCACTCTCACTCTTCCAAACTATTTTCTACTTCACAACTTCGTCTACCAGTCAATCTCTTCTACCCAAGCCATTTATCCAATGACTTATTGGAAGCTCTCATGCTCCCAAACAACACAGTGGACGTTCATGAATTCGAATCCGTGTTCCTTGTTCTAGTACAAAGGAACCATACTCTAGAGACCACATTCTGAAGCAGGGAATGCAAGACGGTCCGTCCCATCGTGGCCTCTCATAGAAATCATTCTTCTTCATGCCACGACACCCAAAAGGCCCTCAGACCAAGTCTTTTTTCTGTCCATTGAAAGTTAGACCCACAGGCCATCATTCATTTAAGTCATTAACCACCTCTTCCAATGATGGATTACTAGCAGTCACTTCTATCACTACAGAGCTTACTATTCTGTCTTCCTCCTTTTCCATTGATGGTGGTGGTGGTAGGCTAATGTATAGAACCCTTCCCTCCATCTCTCCTTGTTTGTTGCACTCACCATTAATCAAGCTCATTCAATCTTTTAGCCACCTCCTCAATACCTTTTTTAGCCCACACTTTACACCCTGGTTGCCCCACTATTCTCTTAAATTTAATCATCCCACTAAGTCGAGGTAGCGCAGTTCTCACTGGAGCCTCTCTCCTCAGAGCCTCTCTAACCGGAGCATTCTTGCCTCCTCCCTCGCATTGCTTACATGTGCACCTTCGGACTAAATGGCCCCGCCCTTGACATTTGTAGCATAGCCTGTCGAGAAGACACTCATTAAGGGCATGGCCCTATCTCCCACGTTTTCAGAAAAATATCAACAGAACTGCTTCAGCACACGGCGTAAAGTCTCTCGGCACCTTAAGCATCCACAAATCGTTTGCTATATTTGCCAATTTCTCATATTTTGAGAAACGAGGTACTGCCGTCGTTTGCTATTTTGTCATATTCAGGAAAAATCGCTACAGTCGCTTCTCATTTTTGAGAAGCGAATTGACCATTCTCAAATTATAGGGGACAGAACATGTTGTTCCGTTCTTTTTGATATATCGGATAGAGCCAAACGGCTCCAGCCATCAAAAAATATATAAATCAATAAAAACAGTTAAGTTACAGACTATAATCAATGGTTTTACAAGGAGTAAAACAGAAATAAGAATACATAAAAGAATACAAAAAAGGCTGAATAGCACTCCAAACGGAGGGTGCGAAATAAAAAACGAAGCGCCACACCGAACAAAAGAAGGGGGCGGGGCCATCATTCAGGAAAATCAAGCCATTGATGGAACCAAACAATCTTCCCGTACCCGAAGGAAGATCAGGACAAAACGATAGCGCCAAGAAACAGGAGGCCAAACCTCCCCACTCGAAGACAACCTACTCCACTAGTAGTCCCGGAAAACTCTAGCAGCGCAACAGAGGCAAAACATACTGCCTATACCACTGAAGGCAAAGCAAAGCCAAAAATCAACTGTGCACCAGCTGAAGAGCTGATACAGAAGCTGCATTCCTTGCAAGAATACGGGCACTCACTCGAATCTGCTATTTATTAAAGACTTTCTTATTGTATCTCCGCCTTACGGGGGGAGTTGCTACCTTCACCGAAGGGGGAGATATTGTCGCAAGGTCAGAAGATCTAGCTGCAATAAGGCGAGAAGGGGAAAAGAGACAACTGGGGGCCATCGACGTTGCTATAGGAACGACACTAGTAATAAAGGAATGACGGGGGAAAGAAGAGTCATCCATGAACGGAGAAGTCTTAGGGGAAAAAGAGTTCATGAAGGGTTTAACTTCCATCAGGAGCTGGTTGAGCCACAATTGAACCCCTAAATGTTAACACAATGAAAATAAGTATCCTGGAAGCTGAATAGAGAACTTAGAACATTTTGGAGAAGATATCCCCAATGCACACGGAGGATTAAAAACTAAAGGGGGGGGGGCTCACAAGAAACAATAGCCTTGTCTGGGTGCACTAGGGGGTCAGAAGTGCGGCAGTGCAGAGTGAGCCCCCTCGCACAACGAGACCCAGAATGAGAAGAGAAGTATGATGTAAACAACCCAGAATTTTTAATTGAGTTCCAACTCAACGAAGGAACTGAGATAGATCCTGGATGAGCCTTGAAAGAACCCAAGCGCGGGTAGGATACGAGTTTCGGATAAACCTTACGATCCTTAAAACAGTTAGCAACATTAGGAGATCGAAGAGTAGCAAGAGAAACACAATCAGGAGAAAAAGAAGTGGAGAAGTTCTTAGCAGGCAGAGAAACAACAACAGAGGAGACGGAATCATCTCCAGTAACAATGCTGAGATTACTAGCAAAGCAATCACGAAGCATGCGCTTTAAGAGGGGATAGTTAAGAAAGGAGAGGAGTTTGGTTGGGAGGGGATGGCCTCTGGGAAAACCCAGGAGTTTCTGAAGGGAGAAACATCGACTGCGAGGGTGACCAAACTTATCACAGAAAAAGCACTTCAGTTTATTCACACACTCACGTTTAAAATGCCCAGGAAGGAGGTACCTAAAGCAGACCGGATGAGGATCAGACCCACGAGGAGAAGAGGAATTAGAGAAAATGGGAAAGCACCGATGATAATCGGTGTCAGCCAAAAGAGGAGGAAACCAGTCCCCCTTCAAAACCAGAACCGTGTCTAAACTGGAGGAACTAACATCGGACTCTAAGAGAGCCATGGTAGAAACCAGCCCTAGATAGGCTCAAAGTAAAATACTCACAGAGGAATCTTACAGGACAAAGGTACCAAACAGAGAACAGATCCACACCCACCAAAACAGCACTACCAAAGAATAATCCAGCACAGACCAAAGAGTGGCAACAACACCCTCCAAGTATAGAGAGAAAGAAAGGGGATGAAATAGATGCAGAGAGGGTAAACAGAACAACCAAACTTGAACAAGTTCTTGGTCAGAAAGCAGCTCGGAGCTGATAAAACCACAGATAGTATCTATCCCCAAGGGGAGCACAATGCAAGAAAAAACAATCGGTTAAGCTGGACGATCTACAGCTCTGGAAATCGATGCCGCTCTAAAAAGAGACAGCAAAGCACAATGCAACCCCAAATGACACACCCAATAATAATACTACCAGAAAAAAAAGGCTAACTAAAAGATCAGGCGAACTCACAGTGAGCGGTCTATTGGACGGACTGAAAAGCCGCGGGAGGGGGATCGCCTCTGGTAGAAACCTCACCATGCAGAGGAACACTGACGAGCGGGTACAGGTCGCCGCCGAGGAGGTAGAGTCTGGAGCAGGAACAGGTCGACACCGGAGGGAAGAGAAGCACGCAATTCAAACTTTGGGGGAATAGCGAACTGAGGAGAGAAGGGGATCAGGGAGCGCCAAGGAGCAGCTGAGAGCCAAGAACGCTCTGGCGAGAACCTCCTACGGGGAAAAAACGGGATCGCCTAGGAATGGGAGGAGAGAAAGAAATGAGGATCTGGGTCGGAAGCTAAGGACGAGGTGAACAAGATTAATGAAAGGAGGATGGTGGAAAGATGCGAGAATCGGCCGGATCTGGGCTTTGAAAGATGGAGGAGGGAGCCGATTTCAAATCGCCAGTCGAGGTAAGATCTCCATTTCAAATCGCCTGGTTTGGTGTAGTAGTAGGAAGAAAATGTTGTTCCGTTCTCTTTTTTTTTAAAATTTTTTAGTGGAATTGGACGAAACATGTTATTTCGTCCGACGTTTTTTTTTAAAAATGATCATGTACCGTCTGAACAAAAAAAAAAAATTAAAAAATGCTTAAATGAGACATGTTGTCCCGTTTCAAGCATTTTCGCTTGGACGGGACAACATGTCTCGTCCCACCCAAATGCACAATTAGGTTAGTGTTTAATTAATAGGTTAGTGTATAATTAAGTAGGTTAGGATAAATTTTATTATTTAATTTATTTAATTAACCTATTTTAATATCTAATCACTAATTAATTAACTGTAAAAAAAAACAAACCGGACGAAACAACATGTACCGTCGCTTCTCAAATTTTAGCAAATCACCGTTGCACAAGAAATTCTCATTTGCTATTTTCATTTGCCATTTTGCCATATTTTTTAACAAACGATTGTGGATGCTCTTAGGGGTGGTTTGGTTGGTTGTAAAAAAAATCAAAAGAGGGAGCAACACTGTAGCAAAAGTAAATCATTGGATTTGATTTCTTGAAATAGCTTTGGATGAACATAGATTTACTGTATCAGAAATAGTTTTCCAGGAAATATTATCTTTGTTTGAGTTGTCAGAATACTGTAGCGACCGATAATTTAAAATATTGTTTAACTTTTTGTTTTACATGTAATTAATCTCAATTAAGGATTAATCAAATCCTAATTAAAAGAACTTAATTAATCTAATGTAATCTAATCTTAATTAATTACTCTGAAACTTTAGTCCAGTTATAACTAATTTAATCTAATCTAATCTTAATTAATGAAACCGAAACTTTAGTCCAGTTTGAATCTAATCTAATCTTGATATAATTAATCTAATCTAATCTAATTTTAATTAATTAATCTAATCTAATCTAATTTTAATTAATTAATTTGATCAACCCAATTAACCAGTTTTTTGGTTAACTAAATTAAACAATAAAAAACCAAAAAAGGGGAAAAAAAGCTCAGTGCAGGCAAAAGTGGGTTTTTAGTCCCATATCGGACGGGAGGAGGGTTGGTTTGTTGTTTAAATAGGGTCTTGTGTTTTTACCACGGGACCGAAGCTTAATTAGAGGTAGAGAGAGTATAAGAGAAATGAAGTGTGATCAGGGTGCAATAGTTTTCGAGTCTGATACAACAAAAATATTCTACTACAACCAACCTAAGAACTGCTATTGTGTTCCCCCTAGGAATTGATTTTTGCAGCGGAGTTACCGGCAACCAAACCACCCCTTCGCGGCTTGTATATAACCTTCGTCTACATTCCCTTTCCTTTTTTAGACCACCTTGTTTCATAGTAAAGATTCGTTTATAATACTATAATTGATTTTAAATACTTTAGTAGATTCTATTAAAGAAAATAATAAGATATTAAGGGAGATATCAGAACAACTAGATTATATTAAGAATCAGAATCTTTCCAAGCTTGAGAAATTAGCCAGATTAGAATATTTGCCTAGTCAAAAAGATATTTTAGACCTAAGAAAATCCTTAGACCAAAATAAACCTAAAGACAGAGAAATAGAGACCAAGAAGTTATTAGAAGAAGTTAAAAATTATATACGATCTTTGCAAGAGATTACTGAAGAAAATAAAAGAATTATCCAAGAAATAAAATAGATTTCTCTGGGTTAATGACATATCCTTATAACGAAGCAGTAGAGTATACAAAAACTCTCCAAGATTGAGAGGGTTATAGTGCATACGTTCCGCAATCTCAGTCGGATAGAATTACAATTAGAAAAAATAATATAATAATAAGACTTCTTGTTAAGCTTCACGAAAAAATCGATAAACAATCTACGACTCCTAGTATTCAAAGAGATCTTAACAAACTTACTAAGAACTTATCTAAGATATCTCTAGAACCCACAGGAAAAGAAACTAGTACTAGAAGATTTCTTACTAACCATTCTACTCTTTCCTCTAACTATTTCACTATGATTTCTTACTATAAAAGCTGTTGATCTGTGGGGGGCTTTCAAATCTTCTAATTACTCCTAATTTTAAAAGTTCTGAAGTATGCATTTTAAAATCTTCTAAGTCTTTATTAGTTGCATTAATCTTAACAGTTATAATCTTATATTCAGGATTTATTATATAAAGTTTGCATACTATCTTATCTTCTTCCTAGTATCTTAATCTATCTTCACCTAATATTCCTATTTTTCTATTTTCTATTTTAATTGATCTATTTCTTGTGCGCTTACTAAAGTATAATAAAACTGTTTTAAATTTATAAATTCTGTTTGAATGTCTATATTATAATCATCAACTTCTATGTCTTGTTCTATTTTGATTTCATTGGCATTCATTCTCATGTTTACACTTGCATCCTTTTTATGGAAATAATTTATTAGTTCTTCTCGTCGTTGTAGGTTCATCTTGAATAAATACAGGAGTAAACTGAGTATGTTTTTGTAGTTTTAAATAGTCTTTATTAAAAAGTATACTACCATTATCTTTTAATAAGAAACTTAGTCCCAATATTAGATCTACTCTTTGGTTTAAAGGTCGTAGCCATGTACCATTCTTTGGTAATGTATATTCTTGACTTTCTCCACAATTAGTTTCAAATCTTATTTTACTATTGGGTGCTAATAGGCTATCATATATATAGTTTGTCCATCCATTTGGTGTGCTTCTTTGGGTTTTAACAAAATGCAATTACTGCATCTTGTATCTACAAATGCTAAGCATTTTATTTCATAATCTTTTATTCGGATTATGCATCTTACTTTTAGTGTTTTTAAATCTTCATTATTACATCTTTGTACTAATTCATTAGGTTCTCGAATGTCTATAGGCCGTTCTATTACTGTTTTTCCTTTATTAACTTTAGCCTCCAATATTTCCAATTTTTCATATATTAGTTTCTGTGTATCTTCAACATTTTCTTTTCTTTTCCTCAATATTTTTAACTCATCTGTATGGATTAAAGTTTCAGCTACCAAAGGGCTAAATGATATTTTATATTTTTCTTGTATACACTTCATACATCATTCTCTATAACATTTAGAACATTTAGTTCTATTTTCTATAAGAGGATACCAATTATAGAAGAAACAAGGTACATTATCCATTCCTGTATTAACTTTCATGTCATGTTTGCAGGAATCTTGACTAGTACTTTATATATTCCTCATATCTAAATCTTCAAGATCAAAGAAATCTGGGATATTATCTTCTAATGGAGAAGTACTATCAATGAATCTATTATTTTCTATTTCTTCTAGTTCCTCTTCTTCGTTTTGATTTACTATAATAACTATAGAATAAATTTATTCGGTGTCTGAAATGGCCTCATCTATATTAATCAAATCTTCATTAGTACATTCTACTAAAGTGCTATTTTTGTCATGCTTATTTATTCGTTTTGGACATGTTCTACTCATATGTTCTGGACTACCACATCTATAACATTCAAGTTTATTTTTATAAAGTCTATGAGGCTTAACTTTTTCTAACATGTCACTGGTGGTTTAAATAAGGTTTTCTCCTATTAGATCTTCTCAATAATATTTATTTTTATGATATTTCTGTTCTTTTAGATAGTTCTTATAGTTTCTAGGATTTTATCAATAATGTCATAAGTCTGTGGAGTGTAAATTTCTCTGCAAAATCTGTAATTTGAAAGTTTTAATTGTTTTTGAATTTGAATTTCTGTACATTTTTCTTTTAGTATTTTTATGATATGTTGTACTCTCGTCCTATTGACCAGGGAGTTGTTGGTTCTTCTTTCATACCTGATTCATTTTTGCATCTTTCTGCTATTTCTATTCCCAAGGCACCAAGAAGTTTTCTAAAAAGTTTATCACCAATTCCTTATTAAAAGCATTTCCGGATATACAAGTATAATAAAATAGTCACTTTAGATTTTTTTTAAATATATTTCCATTTATAAAGGCTTAACTGTTCAAAACCTCTAATAGTGTCTTTTTGTACTCCTAAGTGTCCTGAATTAGGGTCTTCCCCCTGTTGCCAGGCTTTGGATCTTGTTTACAAAATTATATGGATTAGCTCCTAAGTATAAAAGCGTATTATAATCTGCTACCTGATAGGTCTTGTATGACTCCCACATAACTCTAGTACTTTCTCCTAAATATGTCCCTAAATATTTATACATTTCTTCTGCTTGCATATCTTTTGCAGATCTATAGTATTCTCCTATTAGTGTATATTTCCAAAAATTTAGATTATATGCCCATGTTTGAGGATCATGAGCTACTAGGTTATGAATTTGAGGTTCTCCTTTTGTTTGAAATTTAATGGGTTGTTCTAAAGGCAATCTTTTACCCTTACTTCTATACCAGTTTTCTAGTTCTCTATATTCAGAGTAAGGAAGTCTTGGTGCATTTCCTGTAGTATATGTCTGTGGTGGTAATGGTACAGTTCTATCAAAAGGAGAGGGTGAAGTAGCGGTACTAGGTTCTGCTGTATCAGCTAATTCTTTTTGATAAGATATTTCTGTAGCTGTTGTTTGTATGTCTTCATCATCAGATTCTATTAATTTACCTATTCTTATATTATTTTCTTGATCATAATATAAATATTCATCTTCATTTATAAACTGATTTCTATAATGTGTTTCTTCCAATTCTAATAATTCTTGTTTTGTAAATTCTACTAATCCTAATTCTTTTGGATAAAGAATTTTATCTTCAGGTTTCTCTATATGAACTAATCCTGACTCTAAGTCTGTTTCTAGGTCATCTATATTTCTATTGGTTTGTGGTGTATGATTTGTAAATCTAATGCTAGTACATCCTTGAGTATCTTTATATATTAATGATTCTTGTGGAACTATAGTCTTATTGGATTCTATGAATTTTTCTAAATTCCAATCTAAACCTGCAAATCATTCAGAATTATTTTCTGAAGGCTTAATCATTTTAATTCTTTTACTACTGAGTAGTTCTACTACTTCATCTATATGTACTTTATATTTTATCTTAGAATTTGTAGAACATCTTCCTAAAAATGCTATATGTACTAACAAATTATCACCTGAATGAACCTCTTTATACCCTTTCGTATGTATACCTATATGGATATGTTTCTTAAAATAATTTATTGTCATCATAAAATATGGACTACAATTATACCTGAATTAATATTCATGTCTACTTCTATACTAGCTACCATTCTCTTAGCCATATCATTCCATCTATCATCATATAAAGTAATTAGTACCTTACAACCTAATTTTTTTTCTCATTAATCCTTTGATTCCGATAACTATTAATCCTAGATGCATAAATTTATTTCTATTTTTTAACTCATTTGTAGCAACCATGCTTGCTAAAGGCATACTAATAGCTTGATTGCCTAGATAACTAACTGCTTGTTCTCTATTATGCCTAAAAATTCTGTTCTCATTTCAAATCATCCAGTTTGATATAAAGTTCTTGGGTTAAGGATATTTAATCATTCTCTTTAAAATTTATCATAATACAGCTTTGGATCTATAAGTTCTTCTAACTGCACATCATAATTACTAGGTCTTCTACTAAATAATCTTGCAAGAATAGGTTTAGTATTGCTGGTTGATCCATGTTCTTCTGATCTAATAGTTCTAGAGGGTCCTGAAAATGTTTGCAAAGTTGATTGTCTATTACTCATACTGGTTTTTGTGATGGGAATTTAAACTCTCTTACTGGTCTTCTAGTAACAGTTTTTTTCCAGTGTGTTCTAGAGATATCTTAGATAAGTTCTCAATAAGTTTGTTAAGATATATTTAAAATACTAAGAGTTGTAGATTGTTTATCTATTTTTTTGTGAAGCTTAACAAGAAGTCTTATTATTATATTATTTTGTTTAATTATAATTCTGTCTGATTGAGATTGCGCAACGATGCTATAACCTTCTGAATCCTGGAGAGTTTTTGTATACTCTTGTAACACCTAGAATTTTTAAAATACCAAAAATACTCGTTTTTATATCTCTGGAGTGGTGAGAATTATTTTAGGTATATTTTATTTTATGTTAAAAAAAAAGAAAAGAAGTGAAATTAGAGATTAAGCAGTTAGTTAATTCTAATTCCTTCCAACTCGAGCTTCAATGACTAAGAATGAACAAAAAATTAAGATGAGAGATGAGAGAGAGGAGAGGAGAGAAGTGCGTGCATGGCTGCCTTGGAACAAGAGCAAATCTTTTGCTCAAGTTCTAATGTCTACACGTCCCACCTCTCATCATTACCCCCCACCCACCCCCTCGATTCCCACGCCCTTCTCGATATCCCCAAAACAGCTTCATTTCTCCACCACCGTCCAACCTTCCCCCACTCCTCAAAAGTCCTACTTTTCCCCCCAAACCCATCTTCCCCCCCAACCCCTATCCTCGATACCCTAGACCCCCTCATCCCAAGCCTCGCCCTAGAAGGATGGAGAAACGATGCATGAAGTGCGGCGAATCCGACCACCTAGCAGTCGACTGTCGCAAGAGCGGATTCCACTGCTTTAACTACCGAAAATTCGACCACCGGGTTCAAGACTGTCCGCTCCATAACCGAAGGGAATCTATGACCATCGAGGTCTCTCACAACTTAGAAATCGCCTCTGCTCTTCCAGGGTTACATGCAAGTGCCTTCCTCCACCTGATCAACCCCAGCACTCTCCCTGATACAGCGACGGTTGAAAGTGACTTGAACTTTGCTTGGAGGAGGCAAGGAGGTTGGTGGGTTGTGAAGCGGGTCAGTGAGGCGGTGTTCCATGTGCAATTCCTCAATGAAGAAGAGGCAAAGAAGGCAATCGCTGATGGTGTCTTCCAGTTCTCGGATTTCAATGCCACTTTCTTGCCTTGGTCGATGGATTATGGTGCTAAGCTTAAGCCTAAGCCAAGCTTCATTTGGATTAATGCACCGCTCCTTCCCTTCCACTTGTGGAACCAAACCTCTCTTGAGCAGCTGATTCAACCCTTCGACAAATTCATCACCATGAGCGGTGATATGAAGAGTGTGGTCTCCAGAGACTAGACACTCATCCTCATTGAATTTGAAGATGTTAGCCTCATTCCTAAGAACATCCAGTCAACTTCAGGGTGCCTTTGACCCAAGAGCTTCAGAACCATGAAGTCCCCGTTCTTATTCTCGGCAGCCCTATTCCATCTGATGATGTTGCAAAAGGCAAAGTCCAACTATTCACCTCTGGCACCGGCTTGTCCACCTCTTTTTGGCGTCGAAGGGAATCTCCGGCGGAGAAACAAGATGGAACTAGTCAGTCGCAAATTCAGGCAATTGTTGGAGATGCAGAAGGAAAAGCGCTGTTGTCGCTAAATTTGGTGTGGGGGCAAACAGATAGTATTTGTGGATTTTTAAGAAAACTGAATAGCAAACCTGTATACCTGTTCCGTTGGGAGTTTGACGATGACTCCTGCCGTACACCTGTAAAAAGTGCGAGACACCGGGGTTGTTCCCGGCGATGCACCCTCCGACGCTCAAGTCAGTAATCAGGGAAGATTATGAAAGAGCGTGAAAACTGGAGAAAGTTTGATTACCTCTTAATGGAGATGGATGGGGGGTATTTATAGGCGTCTTAGGGATTGAATTAGGAATGTAATCCCCGTGATCTGATAAGAAATATTCTCCTTATAAACAGATTAGGAATGTAATCCCTAATTCCCAGTGGAGGATAGGCATGAATCAGGGCCATTAATTAGGATCTAATCAGAAATCCTAATTCTATCCCTCTGGATCGGGCTTTCTGCTGGTTGAAACCCGCACCCGATTGAGGTGGATCCATTTGCGGGTTAGCGGGTTTTCGAGGAGGAGGACCAGTACCCGCTTCAGATCTACTGGTAGGAGAAATTACCGTTTTACCCCTGGACATCAAGATTCGTGCCTAATTTGGACGGCTCCGATTAAACCCCATTTTTAGCCATATCACGAGCCCTCCACTCCCGAAGACTGAGCTTGATCAGCCTTTGAGGAGTAGTGTTACTATTTTAATGGCTAGTGGAGTTGTATCGGAGCCCAAATGGAAGGCTTTGAATCTTGAAGGAGGTAGTGAGGTGATTTTTCGAGTGGATTGAACTCTGAGTCACTCCTGAGCTCTCATGGTCGTATGGTGTTCTCGTAGGAATATCCCTTTAACTTTGCGAGGTGTCAATTTGTCGTTCGGGGGTCTTCGAAGACTGTTCGTGGCAATAATCGCTTGTTTGGGGACTAGAAAATGCCTCCCCACCTTTACAATTGCTTTCCAGGAGTTTTTCCTTAATTTTCCAAATTTTTAATTGTTTTTTTGCGATCTCTTGGTGGACAGTTCACCCCTTTTACCTTCGTTGTGTGGCCTACATGCTCGTTTCACACTTCCGACCCCTTCCAGCGCTCGCTGCCCAGGAGGCCGAGGTCTGTAGGTGGTTTGACACCTCTTTCCGAAGGGGAGAGGGACCCCAGCAAGGTTGTGAGTGCTGAGAGGGAGTTCGGCGAAGTCCGAGGTCCAATCTTTCCACGTAATAGGGTCGGTACCAAGAGCGCTCGGCAGCTGGTGCCGAACCCCAATTTTCCCCCCATAACGGGGTCAGTGTCAAGAGCGCTTGGCAGCTGGTGCCGAACCCCAATTTTTCCCCCCATAACGGGGTCAGTGTCAAGAGCGCTCGGCAGCTGGTACCGAACCCCAAATTTTTCCCCATAACAGGGTCGGTGTCAAGAGCGCTCTGCAGCTGGTGCCGAACCCCAACTTTTCCCCGTAACAGGGTCGGTGTCAAGAGCGCTCGGCAGCTGGTGCCGAACTCCAACTTTTCCCCCGTAACGGGGTCGGTGTCAATAGCGCTCGGCAGCTGGTGCCAAACCCCAACTTTTTGCTGTAACAGGGTCGGTGTCAAGAGCGCTCGGTAGCTGGTGCCGAACTCCAACTTTTCCCCCGTAACGGGGTCGGTGTCAAGAGCGCTCGGCAGCTGGTGCTGAGGTCCAACTTTTCCCCGTAACAGGGTCGGTGTCAAGAGCGCTCGGCAGCTGATGCCGAACCCCAACTTTTCCTCGTAACAGGGTCGGTGTCAAGAGCGCTCGGCAGCTGGTGCCGAACCCCAACTTTTCTCCGTAACAGGGTCGGTGTCAAGAGCTCTCGGCAGCTGGTGCCGAGGTCCAACTTTTTCCCATAACAGGGTCGGCGTCAAGAGCGCTCGGCAGCTGGTGCCGAACCCCAACTTTTCCCCGTAACAGGGTCGGTGTCAAGAGCGCTCGGAAGCTGGTGCCGAGGTCCAACTTTTCCCCGTAACAGGGTCGGTGTCAAGAGCGCTCGGCAGCTGGTGCCGAACCCCAACTTTTCCCCGTAACAGGGTCGGTGTCAAGAGTGCTCGGAAGCTGGTGCCGAGGTCCAACTTTTCCCCCATAACGTGGTCGGTGTCAAGAGCGCTCGGTAGCTGGTGCCGAGGTCCAACTTTTCCCCATAACGGGGTTGGTGTCAAGAGCGCTCGGCAGCTAGTGCCGAGGTCCATAACTTGTCGTTTTTGGCGTAGGAGTTGGTTGCTTCTGCGCGCCCTCTGAACTTCTGACAGCTCTGACAGATGAGACGTTCATTTAATGGGGTGACCTCTGAGCTTCTGCCAGATGGGACTGTAATTAATGTGGTGTACGGCTTGGCATGGTAAACAAGGCGACGATTGGGGTCGCTTCTGTCATTTTGTGTGAATGGGCCGGTAGTACAGGCCCATTAACCTCGTTTGGCGTGCCTTTCTCTATAAAACCTTACCCCCCTCTCATTTTTCATTTATCTTCTCTTTTGCTCAGGCGATCTTTTGTGCTAAGCAAGTATTTCCAATCATCGACGTTCGTTTTCTGGTGAAGTTTCCGGCAGCTAATCCTTTAAGGTAACTTATACTCAGTTTGCTTCATAAACTGTCTCTTGCTTCTGTCTCCGAGTCGACCTCTTGGTCAGAGCCCTCCCTTGAAGTCGCCGAAGCCCACACTCCGAGTCGGCTAGACAAGGGCAAGAAGGTGTTCGGCAAAGATTCGATCGTGAAGGATCCGAAGCGGATGGGGGAGTTCGGAAGATTGCCGGGGCCGCTGACGGGACTTCACAGGGTTCGGGAGCTTCCGGAAGATCAAGCCGAGCGAATTGTTCACGGGAGGGGGAGATCCTTCGAGGAGAATGCAGCGAGGGAGACGACGGAGGCGGACGAGAGTGTCAATCCTTCACGAAGAGGACTTGGGAGTGATCCGGGATTGTTTCCAGATCCCGGATGAGTACGAGCTCATGTTGCCGGGCCCCGGGGTTAGGGCCAACTCGCCGCTGCCGGTGACCATGTGTTGCTGGCCGGTTGACGCCCTCATCGTCGGGGCTCGGCTACCTCTCCATCCGTTCGCTGTTACTGTGCTGAGCTGGTTCGGGGTCAGCCCCATCCAACTTATGCCGAACGCATGGAGAGTGATAAACGGCTTCGTACTACACTGCCAAGCAGCGGGGATCGAGCCGGAGCTGAACGTGTTTCAGACACTCTATCGGCTACATCAGGGGAACAAATCGGAGTACCGATATTATTTGGCTCCGAGGCATGGCGGCAGGCTCGTCATATGCCCCGACTCCATCAAGCACTGGCGCGAGAAGTTCTTTATAGTGCGGAGTCCGGAGGCCTGGCCGATCTCCTCCAGTTGGGTGGAAGGGGTGCCGAAGAGGGTGAGAGCGCTGCCCAAGCTTCGTTCTGAAGAAGAAGAGGCAGTCTGGACATTTCTCGATCGGCCGAAGTACGATTGGAATGAGCTGACCGAGGACATCTTGTTCAAGGGGGGGCTCTGCCGCGTAGATCCCAGTACGCGACTTCTTTTTGCTTTGTCTTTCATATCTTATTTTGCATGAGTCCTGGTGTTCTGACGAACTTTGTTTTTAATGCAGAGGCGATGGACTACGACGCGGTGCTAGCTCTGAGGGCAGGCCTCGCCAGCAAGGCGCCGAAGAAGCGCAAGAGGGTGGCCACCAAGCTGCCGACCCCAAAGACTCCGAGGGCCACAGAGACTGTCGAGGTGACGGAGACCCCGAGTAGCCCGGTCATTGCCGGTGGCGGCGCCTCGACATCGAATGCAGTCGGCGAGTTCCCCATCGCCGCAGCCCTCGGGATGACGACGCCACCGCTTTCAGTGGCGGTCGAGGAGCTCCTGACAGAGGAGCACAGTCCATATTCCGGACTGGCAAGTTCGGAAGCACGATGGATTCCTCGGAACTCGCTGGCGAGCATGCAGGCCGTCAAGCACCTCGCTACGCCAAAGGACCGGGCCGCAATGGAGGCCGGACAAGAAGGCGACGACGTCATTGAGATCGCTCGTTCGGCGGTCTCGGTAAGCATTAGATTTTTGCCGTGGTTGAATTTCTTCAGTTGAAATTTTCCTAACTCTTTAAGTTCTTCTTTCCTTGTCGCAGATCATTGTCCACTTCGGGCACCTCACCGAGAGGTTGGCAGCTCTGGAGAAGGAGCTGAAGCAGGAGTCCGACCAGGCTCGGAAAGAGAAGGCCCGGATGGGGAACGAGCTCGACAAGCTTCGCATCGAGCACGAAGGGAAGACGGCGAGGGTCGAGTCGCTCGAGGCCCAGGTCGCCAGAAGGAGGAGGCGACCAAGCAGTTGGCCGAAGCTGAAGAGGCCAAGGAGGCGGCGGTGAAAGATGCCGAGGACGCGACACTGGCGAAGGCGCAAGGTTTCCTCGCGCAAAACATGGCTAAAGCTTACACCGAAGCCATAGCCCGGGTGGCGAAGACGTACCCTGATGTGGACGTCTCGGGATGGAGACTGTTCTCGGGCCACGTCGAGGGCTTCGACCCCGAATCAGAGGGGGAAGAGGAAGAAGGGGAGGACGAAGCCAAGACCGAAGTCGAAGTCATCGGCGAGGTCCCGAACTCCGCGGTTACCCCGCTGGTGGTGGTGCCCCCTTCGGAGAAGTCGACCCCCACCCACGCTCGCTGCCCTGGAAAAGAGGTCGCGCCCTGACTCCGCTTGTTTTTTCTTCTGTTTTTCTTTTTCTTTCTTTTTTGAAGTGTAACGCCTAATCGCGGACTGGCCACCGCTGTTTTGAAATGAATGAAAAACTCATCTTTTTGGGTTCGACTCTGTGTCTTTTGGGTTCGACTGTGCTTTCTGCACTTGAGTTGTTCAAAGTTTGTTCGAAAATTCTTGAAGTGTTGGACTTCGGCAGTGTTTGAAATTTTGTTGTTTGTCTCGATTTCTTTTCAGCTCATGGTGGTAGCTCAAGACGTCGAGCCCACTCGCTCGGATGACAACGCTCAAGCCGAGGCTGGCTTAGGGGCGACGAGGCTGTGCCTGGCGAGGTGCCGAGAGCGGCTCTATGAAGTCGAGCTGGGATTGCACCGAGCCGAAAGCGAGCAGAACCATCTTCAGCTCATCCTAGGTCGGCGAGACATCGAGATCCGTTGTCTGGAGAGCAGGATCGCCGAGATGACCCCCGTAGGAGAGGACGAAGGTTCGTCGACCGCCTTTAGCAACGGGCTTCGGATCCAGTGCATTTGGCACAATTTGTCAAAAATAACAGCGGAGAGGGACGATCTGCTTTCTGAGATCTGTCACCTGCAGACTGTAGAGGCGGAGTTTCGGACGGAGGGAGAGGGACTGACGGCCGAGGTGGCCAAGCTGACGACTGAATGGGACGAGCTGACGGCCGAGGTCGACCCGCTGAAGAGGGCTACCGTTGACAAGAGCATCAAAGTCACTCATCTTCGCCATCTCATAGCCAGTCGCTCTGGTGTGCCGGACTCCACAATACCCCCTTGCTTCGAGGTTGATGTAGAAGACGACTCTCTGAGGGAGCGGATTTCCGAGCTAGAGGCGGAGGTCGCTCGCCTGAAACCGCGCTTGGGGCCAATCAATGTCAGGAGCACTTCGTGTA
Organism: Hemerocallis citrina; assembly: GCA_017893485.1. Lineage (NCBI taxonomy): Eukaryota > Viridiplantae > Streptophyta > Magnoliopsida > Asparagales > Asphodelaceae > Hemerocallis > Hemerocallis citrina. Next base: position 201,649,972 of record CM030362.1, read on the forward strand.
CTCGTGCGGAGAGTGATCGAGGCATCACGTTTTAGCTCGCGACCCGTCAGCGCATCGGCCATGCTAGTTCGGGGGACGCGCAAAGTGCTGTGGCCATTTCGTCGAGCGGTGCATCCGTCGGAGCGACTGCTAGGAGCAGCGCCGAGGACAAATATTACCCCTATTGCTATGCTTGTAGCTAGAATACTCGCCTATAACATTCTTCCCAAAAGAGGAAGTTATGACCAGTATTCTCTAGAATTACAAAAAGCTGTCTATGCAATATTTGGTAAAATTGCTGTAAATTGGGGTCGTGTCATCTTTTCAAAATTTGAACAAAACCACACTCACTTCTTACATTTTGGTGGGCTTCTCACTCTTGTCTTTGTAGCTTTCGGTATTGATCTCGATTCCGAGACCAATGTCGTTACGCACTATGAGTGTTTCGATCGTGCCAGTTTAGCACGTATGAAGCTCCTTGATACTCCACCTCAACAACCACAACCTTCTCCTAGGTCTCCTCCACTCTCTCAAGCTCCTTTAGGTTCCTGCTGCTAGACCTTCTAGACCTTCTGCCTCTTCTGGTCCATCTCTTCTTCAAGCTAACTATGCTGATCCTCGTACTCTCTATGATTGTGTCTCTTATCTCATGAAACATTCAGAGACTGTGGATACCCAGCTTCACACCCTTGATTCCAAACTTGATACCCTTGATTCCAAACATGATCATCTCACTAATCTTTTCCAAACTCAATTTCCTCCTCCTTCTCATGATGCCAATGAAGACTCCGATGAGGACAATTGATGACTTTTATTTTTTTCTATAATGTAATTTTCTATTTTGTGTCTTAATGAACTCAATTATGTATGAGACATTTCTTAGTTTATTTCTATGTTTTCTATGCAAAAGACTGTTTCTTTTTGTATTTTTTGTTGATGACAAAGGGGGAGAGATATCCTCTTAAGTATTTAATTCTGTGTATTGACAATATCTCTGGTCAGTCGACTGGCTACAGGCATATAAGTCGACTGCTGCATCTGTGATTATTATTATTTGTGATTGTGATTTTAGCATCTGTGATCATTATTTTGTGATTGTGATTTTACTATGTATGTGTTTTCTGATCAGTCGCCTGATGTACTTTTAAGTCGACTGATACATGCTTTAAAGATACATTTTTTTTTGTATGCATGATGTGTTTTTAATAGGGGGAGCATATCTTTACTATGCTTGTATATTATCTGTTATTATCAGCTATTGTGTTGTCATCATCAAAAAGGGGGAGAATGTTGATTCTTGATTTTGATGATCACAACACATTGCAACATGTGTCTATGTTATACATCTAACATTGCAGGTTGCACATACAAAAGATTATTTCAGCTGAACAAATGAACAAGCTCAAAGGCTACAGACAAAGACTTCACTCAAGACAAGATTCAAGACAAGACTCAAGACAAAACTCAAGACTCAAATCAAGACTCAAGACCTCAAGCTCAAATGTGTCAAGTTGTTATGTCTTGTAAAACATTGTAATTTTACTTTTGTTGAGTCTTAGTCTGATTGTAAAGCCTTGTCACACACACATACACTCACAATTTCATAATGTGTGTTTTTCAAAAACCCCAAAAGAGTCAAAACAGTTTGAAGTAATTTAACTGTTGAGTACCAGTCGACTGATACCTCTGGCAGTCGACTGATAGTACAAAACTGTTTTAAATTTATTCAAACTCTGACCAGTCGACTCATATGGCAACCCAGTCGACTGTTCGAGTGCTTTTGACCGTTTTCTGTTTTTAAAATCAATTTTTCAAAATCAAAAGCTAAAGATCCGTTGGTTGACAGTTGGAATAACTGTCCCCCAACGTCCAGAAGATCAAACTCTATAAATAGAGTTCAGATCTCACTGAAAAGTATTTACAACAACCTTTTAAGATACCGAGCACTCTTTGAGAAATTTTCAAGTGAAAAGTGAGAAAAAGCTTTCAAGTTCAAATTCTCTGGTTCTCTACACTCAGTCCAGTATAGCAACGATTTCGCTCTGGACTGGGTATAGAAGTCGACCTTGTTTTAAGCCACGTGCAACAACACAATACACCAACAAGGCTATAGGTTGACTGTAAAGTTTTTCTTGTTCCTTTTGCTCTCGGTTGGAGAGTGGTTTTAGACTCTAGGTTGTAGAGTCGGTTTGTTTCACTCTTGGTAGTAGAGTGGGTCTGCTTTCTCTGGTTGAGAGAAAGGACTACGGGTTAGACAAGGTTGTTATCTTAACGCCGTAGGGTATTCTTGTAAACTTTTTCAAGAATAGTGGAAATCTCAAGTGGGTTGCTTGGGGACTGGATGTAGGTCGGAAGGACCGAACCAGGATATATCTTGTGTACTCTGTGATTGGTTGTCTTGATTTTGCATTTACTTTTGTTTTCTTAAGTTGTGTAAAAATTGTCTGGACAGTCGACTCCTTGCACTATCAGTCGACTGGTCAGCCTCTTATAAGTTGTATTTTTATTGTGTCTTCAGTCGCCTGTCTCATCTATAAGTCGACTGCACAGAGTTACTGTTTTTGCTTAAAGTTGGTCATATCAGTCGATTGGTTCACAACCAAGTCGACTGCACCGAAGAAATTTCCGCAGTTTTTTATTAACACTATTCACCCCCCCTCTAGTGTTTGTTGTCTCGCCTACAGGATCCAACAGATCGACCCATCAATAATACGTGCAATATACATGCACTCAAAGAGACAAATCAGCAACAACACACAAAACAAAGAGGCAATAGCAACTGCGAAGAGACAATGGTAGTAGCAAAGAGGACAAGGGGGCGGCGGTGCTCCGACGACTGGCGAGGGCTTCGACGGGAGTTGACGACATCGCAGGTGGCACGACATTGGCGACTGGTCGAGAGTCAACGGGAAGAGGGAAGGAGGTCAGGTGTTGGGGTTTTCTAATCTGTTGCTGTCGATCGGAAGAAGAGGAGGCTCAGGGGGGTATCGGTGCGCATCAGGGGAAGATGGTGCTACAGTAACTTGGGAGGAAACTACTGTAGACGGGGAAAGAGAAACACAGAATAGAGACAAAGAGGAGTGAGGAGAGAGATTAGATGGTTAGGGCTTCAAAATTGTGCAATTTTTTGGGTTTGCAGAAGAGTTGTATTTATAGGGTACAATTAGGGCTGGGTTAGAGGTTTAGGATCAAATAAGAGCGGTTTTGGGTCAAGAACAATTGAAATTGGGTTTTAAGGTTCAAGTAAGAGATATATCTAAATCAATAGGGTTCAAATAAAAACACTAACAATAAATAAGAGGACAATAGGATCGACAATAAAAGCTTAATCAAAAGAACAAAGATCTTTATGAACAAAAATTGAAATCCAAATAAATAGAAAAATAATACAAATGAAACAATATAAGTTGGCTTGAAATTAAATTAGAATTCACCACGAAAATCAGATTAAGTACGAGAACAGAATAATTCGTTAAATGTACTTTAATTAAATAATCAAGGAATAAAAATTAAAAGTTATAATTATAAAAATGATAAAATCATACAACAAAATAATTATTCGGGTTTAACAATTTATTAAAATGACCCAATATATATATATATATATATATACTAGGTTTGCCCGTTGACACGTGCCTACGGCACGTCTTTGGAACGGTGCACCTTGTTTGATCATATAAAATAGTTTTGGAGGTCCAGCAAATTAACTGAAGTAGCAAACATATTATATGAGAAACATTTGGGAGTCCAGCAAAAAGCATATTATATGATTTTTTATTTATTTTTTTGAATAATTTTTAAATTTTTTAAATTTTTAATTTTTAAATTTTTTTTAGTTTTTTAATGTTTTATTTAAAAAAATATATAAATTTTTTTATTTTCTAAATTTTTTGAATAGAAGAGGGAGGGAGAGAGAGGAAAAAAAATAATTAAATAAATATAGGAGTTGTTTTGGGTGGGGGATTTAAATTTGAGTTTTGGGGGGAAACTTTTGGAGGGAAAAATATGTTTGGTGAGGTTAGATCTGGACCTTTGATTTTTTGGGGGATTGAAGGAGAGCCACTTGATAGCTTTCTTAGTGTTTTATTATATATATATATATATATATATATATATATATATATATAATTTGGACTCAAATAAAAATAGTTGATCAATAAGATCTAGAAATTAAGATCAAAACACATCGTTATTCGAAATGAATAAATTTTCGATTAGAAAAACACTTTAATATAAAATCCAAAATAATTTTAACAAATAATGAATTTATAATATTGAAATACAGAAAATATTCGGAAAATACGTATTTACGGAATGAGGGTTACAGAACCAAACTCCTCCTAAGAGACCTTCACCCTATCGTAGAGGTTGGTTCAGTTTTCAATAAGGTAGATGCTTGTAACACGGCCAAAAGCATGTAATAATGGCTTACCTATTGAAGCGGCCACTTAGATGGTTTCAATAAAACTTAGTATTTTTCTATTAAAAATTATTGCATTTGCCTCATTTCTATCTCTCTAGGTCACATCTACGACCCATTAAATGGTAAGTTCGGAGTCCATCTTATCCTACGATGTTGCTCTCACAACTTACTAAGCTCAAAAAATGAGTTTGGAGTCCAACACTTGGTTCGACGTTGCTTTAGCTGCTTGCAAATAAGCAAGTACGGGGTAGCTCACCATTCGGAATTGCTCCTACAACTCGTTAACTATCTTAACAACAAGTTCGGAGTTCAACACTTGGTTCGATGCCGCTTTAGCTACTTGCGAACGAGTGAGTACGGATTTGCTTCCACAACTGTTGAAACTCTTTTAAACAACAAGTTTGAAGCTCAACTCTCCCCTGCTCCTCAAAATTATCTCCCAAACGGATCTCTTCTAGAGCCTGGTGAAGCTCTTCGCTCCGCTCGCCTCCCGAGCAGACCTCTTCTTAATGAATTCAGAGCTAAATCTCTCTCCTAGAGTTCTCCTCGAACTTGTCTCCCAAACGGCTCTCCTAGGGCCTAGTGATGCTCTATGCTCCGCTCGCCTCCAGAGTGGACCTCTTCTCAACGAGTTCGGAGCACAACTCTCACATAGAGTTTCTCCTCAAACTTTTCTCCTAAATGGTTCTCTCCTAGAGCCTAGTGATGCTCTTCGCTCTGCTCGCCTCCAGAGCGGACATCTTCTCAACGAGTTTGGAGCACAACTCTCCCCTAGAGTTGCTCCTCCAACTTGTCTCCCAAACAGCTCTCTCTTAGAGCCAAGTTCTTCGCTCCGCTCGCCTCCCGAGCGGCCTTCTTCTCAACGAGTTCGGAGCTCAACTCTCCCCTAGAGTTGCTCCTCAAACTTGTCTCCCAAACGGCTCTCTTCTAGAGCCTGACTATGCTCCTCCCGCTCACCTCCTGAGCGGCCTTCTTCTCATCGAGTTTGGAGCTCAACTCTTCCCTAGAGTTGCTCCTCAAACTCGCCTCCCGAACATCCTTCTTCTGAAAGAGTTCGGAGCCTAACTCGTCTGGAGATGCTCCCTAAACTCGCTTCCAAGAACGGACCTCCCTTAGAGTCATGCAAAGCTCTTCTCAACTTCGTGAAGGCAAAGATGTTGCAGACTATCTTGACCTTGATGAAGGATGATTCTCCAACTCATTCCTGAAGAGAACTTGTAGATCTTCGAAATATCTTCGAAACAAGGGGTCACATGCCCAAATCTGACCTCCGTAGCACTGGGAACGTCGGTTACAATACAGCTGCGCCGAAGCCTCCCTGGCCCTCAGCACCTCTCGCCGAGCGCTCTTGCCACTGACGTCCAAATGCGAGAAAAAGCTCTCCTGGACTTCGACAACGTGTGCCTAGCACTCTTGCCACCGACGTCCAAATGGAGACAAAAAAACTCTCATGGACTTCAGCAACAAGTGCCGAGCGTTCTTGCCACCGACCCTGAAATGCGAGAAAAAGCTTTCTTGGACTTCGGCAACGTGTGTTGAGCACTCTTGCCATCTACGTCCAAATGCGAGAAAAAACTCTCATGAACTTCGACAACAAGTGTCGAGCGTTATTGCCACCGACCCTGATATGAAAGAAAAATTTATCACAAAAGTCAACGGTCAACATTGACTGAGTCAACGGTCAACCGTTGACTGCCACGTGTCAAGCTGCCGAAGCCTCACTAGTGTTCGGAAACTCGATCCGAGCGTTCTTGCCACCGAAACTCAAATTGGAGAAAAATTTTGCCTCAAAATTCGTGCTCAAACACGATTTGAGGCTCAGATTCGCGAACAAAAAAAAAGACAAAGGGGTCAACAGGTTGGGTTCAGACCCGTTAGAGACCCAAACCCGAAACCCCATACTGCTTCTTCTTCCCTATGCTTTGGCGCCAAAAAACCCAATGCCAGGCTCCTCCTTCAACCTCTGAGCTCTTTCTTTGAGCTTCCTCGCGAAGCCTCGTTAAGCTACCATCGAGCTCCCCACAGTCGAGCTCCACCACCACCTCGACGAGCTCTGAGCTCCACCACCTCCTCGATCAAAACCCCAACATCTCCACCGTCGTCGAGTTCCTTCAGCCTCCGAGCTCTTCTAACGCCGTTGAGCTCCCCGCATCGTCAAGCTCCCTTCGTCGCCGAGTTCAGGGGCTTCGTCATCGAGCTCTAAATGCCAAGCTCCTGGCCCCGACGAGCTCCGAATCCCTCGCCGACCTTCTCCATCTCCTCCATTTCGAGATTCCTCGATGAAGCTCCGTCGAACTTCGAGCCCCAACTCCGTCGTCGAAATCCCCATCACAAGCTCCGACGTCGAGCTCAGACTCGCTCCTCGCTGCCTCGTCGGCTACCAATATCGAGCTCATCCCTTTACGAACTCCCTTTGCCGAACCCATAGCCAAGCTCTGACCTCGACTCCAAGCCTCGCCGTCGAGCTCGAACTTCACGCTACTGAGCTCAACCCTGCCGAGCTCACTCCTTCGTCGAGCTCTGTCGAGCTCAAGTTCTCCAATGCCGAACGTTCTACCACCATGGCCTAGCTCATTGCCAACCCCCATCACTGCCATTGTCGAGCTTCGCGTCGCCGAACCCCTCCATCGTTGAGCTCCCCTTCACGAGCTCCTCGTTGAGCTGCCCCCATTGCCGAACTCTGCCGTCACCAAAAATCCGAAGCGCTCCATTGCCGAGCTCCATCTACTTCACCGTCCTCCTTCCTCGCCGAACTCCTCTCCCCTCGTCGAGAACTCACGAGCTCCTCCTCGGACGTCGACTTCGAAGCTCACCTTGCCGATGCCGAGCTACACAGCGCTCGCAGAAGGAGTCGGAGAAGGAGACGAGGGAGGGAGACGAGAGAAAGCGGAAGTAGGAAGAAGAAGTAGAGGTTGGGAGAAGAAAAAAGAGAAAAAAAAACAATAATAAAAAATTGGGGTCGGTTGGCTTCCGAGCACTCGTGCCACCGACCCCCAAATGAGAAAAAAATTGGCTCCTCCCGATGCGTGCTCGCCTGATCATGATCAACGTCCCTGATGGCGCCACGTGTATAGGTAATTATCTATTTATTTATTTAATTGAATTAATATTTTTTAAAAATCTGAAAAATAATTAAAATCGAAAAAGCTAATTTAAAAAAATCTAAAATTAATTATTAATTCAGAAAATAATTTAAAAATTCTGAAAATATAATTATTAAATTAGAATAATTAATTAATATTTTTGAAAATTAATTATTTAAATTTGGAAATTGAATAAAAATTCAGAAAAATCTGAAAAAATCACAAAAAAACCAGAAAAATCTGAGAATAATTTTGGGCATTTTACAAGCTCAGATTGACACCGTTACACCTCGAGCAAGATCAAACTCCCTTAAGAACTCCAATAAAATCCCATACGCCATTGAAATAATAAATTACTCCTCAAAGGCTGTTAAACTCAGTCTTCGGGAGTGGAGGGCTCGTGATATGGCTACAACTAGAATTAAATCGGGATCGTTCAAATCGGGCGCGAATCTTAAAGCTCTCAGCTGTAAAACGGTATTTTCAACCTACAAACGGGTCTGAAATGGGAACTGGATCTTTCTTCAAAGCCCAATAACCCATAAGCGGATCTGTCTTACTGGGTATGGGTAGCGACCCATTACAAACCAACCCAGATGGATAAAGAGTAATTCAAATTCATATTTATCTCTATGAAACGATATAAACTCTAGATCTTATCTAAAAACACCGGGAAGTAGAGATAGATCCTTATCTCAAAACAGGTCCCTAAGGCGACTATAATTACCCCTCTCCCCCCACCATAACAAGGTAATCAATCTTTTTCTACCAAAATATCTTTCTTAATCTTTCTGATTACTGACAAGAGCGTCGTAGGGTTCTTCACCGGGATCCATCCCGGTGTATCGAACTTTGTGCAGGTTCGCGGTAGCAGCGAGAAACAAGTCAACACGTTGGTGAAGGTCAACAGGTTTGCTTTTATTGTTTCTAAAAGAATCCATAAAAATCTATCTGTTTGCTCCCACACTAAAATTAGCAGCAACACTTATTGCTTGCACGTAAAATCTGCAAAAGCTTGAAAACATTTGAGACTATAATAGTTTGATGTTGACCATCTAAAGGATCCACCGCAGTACCATTCACGTTTCCCTCTGCAACTGCTTTGGCTGAAACCTTTTCCTTTTTCCTGTGAATCCTCCTTCTTGCCTTGCGTTTCACATCTACGTCATTTAAAACTCGGTAAATCTCAACAGTCCTTCCTGCCATCTGGCATGCAAGCAGATTTGATGATTTGTTAAACCAAACACCGCTATCCTGTCCTGGGATCGGAGCTGAATCTCTCCAAAAAATTCAAAAACCTCCCACTTGCCTGAAGATTCAATGCCATCAGATGAGTTCTTTATCAGGTAGAATCTGAGGTCACGGTCAGATCTAGTTACAAGAAACCTCTCTTCATGGTCAATATCCAGTGACCAGATTTCGCGCTGGTGACCGCTAACAATTTGCATGCGATGTTGTTGCATGTCGATATCCCATACCCTTAAAAATTTGTCCATGGAGCAGCTCACCAACCTTTTTCCAGAATCAAGAGAAACAAGGTCGGTTACCTGCACAGCCAGCCCAGGGTGAGCGGCCGCTCACCCTGGACTTGGCCGGCCCTCTATATAGGCCAAATAAATTTTTTTTAAGAGAGAATTACCAATTGGCACCCAAAATTACTCATAATACCCTATACACACCTGAAGTTACGTTAATACCTTAATAATACCCAAAGTTATCAAAATTGGACCTATAGGCACCCGCCGTTCAAATCTGTTAAGTTATTAACAAATTCAGCATGAATTTACGTTTTTACCCTTGCCTGCTGTTTTCTTGTCTATGTTATGTTTGCTCTCTTCTTCTCTTGTATTTTGAAATGAAGGAATTCAGCGGTGATGGCGTCAGATGGGGCCAGCGGCGAGCGACGCTGCAGGTGGTAGGCGGTGGCGCACAAGCAGCAAATCCATCAAAAGGTAGGGAATCTCTCATCTTTGCATTTGATGAACTTGTCTCATAGTATTTATGTATTATTTGAAGATTAATTTCGCTTTTAATTGTAGAACTCCTCTTGATTGTTGATTATTCTTTCCTTCAATTTAGGATTGAATTCGGGAACGTTATTAGGGTTGAGTTAGGGTTCCGATTTGTTGCAAATAGAGATTTGGGATTGTATTTCCGATTTTAAATTAGGAATTTGTGATTTTTTTGATGGGTTCCGAGTTAGGGATTGGAAATTGGGTTTGAAAATTGGGCAATTAACTTTCATATTGGAATTTGGGATTCACGAAAAATTATATATTGAACACATTATAATAGCTTTGTACTTCATAAAATAGAAACTGGCAAATACATGTAAATTGAACATACATACAATGCATACATAACTAAAGTTAATTGCTATTACAAACTCATTTTTTGACACTTCCACTAGACTTGAGTAAATTTTGTAATTAATTTAGTATACAAGTATATGCTGGGTTTCTTCTCAACGGGTAGGAAGGACTACTGACTCTGCCTCTTTTTTAATGCATAAGTAGTAGTTATCCCCCCCTACATACACTTTTGTTCACTACCATTACACAGAGGCAGTAATTCTCTGGTTCGTGGGATGGAGAAGTAGTGAGTGTAACCGTATATTCAAACTACTTAACAACTTCTTGACACGCACTCCTCATATTCATTCCATTTGTTGCATGATTGTGAGGTGTGCATGCCAAGAAGTTGAAAAGTACCATGAATACATTGTGACACCCACCACTACTCCGTCCTACGAAACCAGAGAATTACTGCACTCTGTGTAACGGTGGTGAACGAATGTGTATGAAGGAAGGAGAATAACTACTTCTGCATTCATAAAAAAATCCCCAAAAAAGAACTTAAAAAAGAAAAGTGGCAGAGTCAGTACTCTTCCCTACCCATTGAGAAAAACCCAACATGTACTTGTATGCTAACATAGACATGCATCTGTCTCTCTACTTAAACTCCAAGTAGTGAACATCTTTTGTCTTTTCTTCTTATTTGGGAGTCTTCGTCTTCTTTCTTCTTCTTTTTTTCTGCATCTTGATCTTCTTTCTAATAATTTTTTTTTGCTTCATATTCTCCAAAAAAACATTACGAAGAACGATGAAGAAGACATTCTTTGAATTGGGTATTTATAGAAGCAAAGAGACACTCATTGAATTGAAATTGGGTATATTCTCACAAAAACATGAATTTCACCTCCCTTTTTCTTTCTTTTCTTCATCTTCCGTCTTTTCTTTTTTCCTATCATGTTCAATAAAAACATGATGTAGAAGATGCTTTCCGAACTGGGTATTTATAGGGAGATAAAGAAGACACTCCTTGATAAATTTGGGAGTCTTCATTACTGCATCTTTTCCATCAATAATAGCTACTTACTTTTGACACACAATTCTAAAAGTCAAAAGCAGTGATACACTTCTCTAAATGCAAAAGGATTCAAGAGCAAACAAACAAAAACAGCAAAAAATAATCATAGAAGCAGCAGCAGCAACAACAATAATATCAGAAGCAACCAGCAGCAACTGCAATAGTAGCAACATTAATGAAAATGAGTAATATCATTCATTTCCAAGAAACAGCTGCAGCAACAGCAATAGCTAAATCAGAAGAAACCAGTAGGAACAGCAATAGTAGTATCAGTTCATCAAAAAGAGTAATATCATAGAATCCAAGAAGCAGCGGTACCAACAGCAATAGCTAAATCAGAAGCAACAACAGATCATTATCCCCACTAGCTGATTAGTGGCAACAAATATGAGAAGCAGCTAAAACAAGCACCAGCAGCAGTAGTAAAGTGTAAGTTGTGTATGAAATTTGAATTATTATGATGTCAAATGTCTATCTGTATGATGTGTATGAAATGTGTATGTATAATCAGTTCAAATGTATTTTTTTGACTATATATGTATCAATTGAAATATGCACAAAAAATTTCTAGTGTATATCGCACTTTAAACTATATAATCACATTTCTATGTATAATGTGAAATGTTTATCTATATGATCTGTGTATGTTTATTATGTGTATGAAATGTCTGTATATGATCAGTTGAAATGTATATTTTTCACTATGTATGTATTAGTTGAAATGTGTAGAAAAAATTACTTGCACATTTATGTGTATGATCAGAAGAAATGTACTAGTGTATGTCTATCATTAGTTGAACTGTCTATGTATTATGATGTGAACTATATATGTTTTATATGTTGAGAAATTTTTTCATTATGTATGAAAACTTCTATAATAGTATTTCTTTGCTAGATACACTTAATTGTTGTATGAACAAGTTTGGAAAAAAAAATGATTCGACAAAATAGACAACAATACTTGATACAATTTCAAAACTTCTTTTTTATTGAATTGTAAAGAACAATTACATTATGAACAACTTCCAATTTCTCTTTTAATAAACCAAAATTAAATAAAAAAAAAAATTTCAAATTACATTACACATTAGTTTTCTTTATTCTACTTCAGATTCATCTACTTCTTCAATTTCAGTACTCTTCAGCTGGTACTGCTGCTTCTTCTTTTCCTTCGTCTTTTGCCAACCACAGAAAAAAAAACCAACCTTTCTTCGTCTCCTACCAACCATAAAAAAAAAACAGGAGTTCAGTAACTATATTCATCTATCTGTATGTGCATGATGCGGAACAGTAAATTAAACAATTACTAGTAGGCTCAGAACACAATTATCAGCACGAACAGATCAAATATGTGTATGAAAGTAGTATCAGTTCATCAGATATATAAAAAATGGTTTCAGTAGGGCTGCACTTTATTGCCATGCCAACTCGTTCAACAATACCAAAAATCAGAAGCAACAACAGCAAATAATTAGAAACAACAACAACACAATCTAAAGCAGCAATTATTCTCCAACTCAACATTGTATGATTTCCATCTACAATCAACATCAGGCAAGAAAGTAGATGAATCAAAAAATGCTTTCACTAGGGCTGCATTCTAATTCCATGCCAACTAGTTCAACAGTAACACCAACAATATATCAGTTCAAAAGTAACCAAGAGTAGCAGCAAAACCCTCAGATTAAACAAAAGCATAAGTTCACCCAAGAATATCAAAGAATCCAAGATTGGAATTCCCAACAAGTATTAATTCCCAACCATTTTATCCTAATGCTTCTGCCAACTAGTTCAGCAACAACAACAGCAATCACAGGCAACAACAACAAAATCAAATGCAACCAAGAGCAGCAGCAAATATGAGAAGCAACTGAGGCAAAAGCCTAAGATGAAGTATATGATCAGTTCACCCATGCCTACAAAGAATCCTCTAAAATTCCCAACCTATATTATGGATCATCAATATTGTATGATTACAATCCACAATCAAGAACAAGCAACTAAGTATCAACAAAATAAAAAACAAGACTATTTTGTGTGACTCATCATAGCCTACTAAGAATCCAAAATAATTTGCAACTAATTAAACAATATTGTATGATAAAATTGCAACTCAGAATCAAACACTTCTCTCTCATATTGTAATGTCAAATGCCATACGCTACTTCAAAAACCCAACTCCAACCCTCAAATTCAGATGGGATTTCCACATTGGATGCAGGTGGGTAATCGACATCGGTGCTCACAAAAAAGAGGTAGAGATTGAGGATGTACTAGGCATCGAAGATTAGAGATGACAGATATATAGTACTTAGGGTTTCGAATTGGGATTTCCAAATTTTTGGATTCTTTGAATTAGGGTTTACAAAGGGGAAGGAGATAAAACTAGGAAGAAACGAAGATGAAGAGAGTGAGGACTTTTTCATCTTTTCTCATTCTTCTTAACGGGTATGAACCCGTTAAGAGGAATATAACACGAATATTTCACTAACTTAACAGATATTTCAACGGCAGGTGCCTATAGGTCCAATTTTGATAACTTTGGGTGTCATTGGAGTATTAACGTAACTTCAGGTGTGTATAGGGTATTATGAGTAACTTTGGGTGCCAATTGGTCATTCTCCATTTTTTAAAATAAAAGTAGCCCGCTCCCCCCGAGCTTGGCCCAAATGCTCCCTTGCTCCTACTTCGGCCCACAACCAAAGCAACCCACTCCATTTTTTCTCCCCAAGCCCAACTACTCACAATCCTCTTCTAACCGCAATTCCTCTTCGTCAGTTCTTCCTCGATTCCATTTTGGCTCATTCGAAACCCTAGCTCCCCATCTAATCCGTAACCCCTGTTTCCCATTTCTTGTATATAGGGTTGTTGCCGCTAAATTTGGTGTGGGGGCAAACAGATAGAACTTGTGGATTCTTGGGGAAACTGAATAGGAAAACCTGCGTACCTGTTCCGTCGGGCTTCGTTCGTCGTCCCTGCCGTGCACCTGCAAAAAGTGCGAAACACCGGGGTTGTTCCCGGCGACGCACCCTCCGACGCTCAAGTCAGTAATCTGGCAGACTATGAAAGAGCGTAAAAAACTGGTGAAAGATTGATTACCTCCTAATGGAGATGGGTGGGGGGTATTTATAGGCGTCTTAGGGAACGGATTAGGAATGTAATCCTCGTGATCTGATATGGAATATTCTCTCCGTAAACAGATTAGGAACGTAATCTGCTAAGGTATATTCCATGTAACCAGATAAGGAATTTAATCCCTAAATCCCGGTGAAAGGATAGACATGAATCAGGGCCGTTGATTAATATTAATCAGAGACCCTAATTCTATCCCTTCAGGACCGGGTTTGCCGCGGGTTGGAACCCGCACCCGGTTGAGGCGGATCCGTTTGCGGGTAAGTGGATCTTCGCGGGGGACAACCACTACCCGCTTCAGACCCGTTGGAAGGTGAAACTACCGTTTTACCCCCGAGCTTCAAGATTCGTGCTCCATCTGGACGGTTCCGATTTAACCCCTTTTTTTTTAGCCATATCACGAGCCCCCCACTCCTAAAGACTGTATTTGATCAGCCTTTGAGGAGTAGTTTAACTGTTTTCGCTGGCTATCAGGGTTCTATCGGGAACTAAACGGAGCACTGCTGAATCGCGAAGGAGGTGGTATGTTGATCTTTTCGGCAGACGGAACTCTTGAACCGTCATCGTGCTCTTCTTAATTAGCGGTTTTGGCCATTTCCGTTTGTCGGGCGTTGGTGCGAAGGGAGCCGAAGTTCCGCTCGTGACACACCCGCTGCCGCGGACATCTGGTGATCGACGCCGAACTCACTTGGTGCCGAACTCTCCCCTGTAAGAGGGTCGGGGACACGAGCGTTCGGTGTAAGGTGCCGAACTGACTAAGTGCCGAACTCTCTCCCGTAAGAGGGTCGGTGGCATAAGAGCTCGGAGGACGGTGCCGAGCTGACTAAGCGCCGATCTCTCCCCCGTAAGCGGGTCGGTGGCACAAGAGCTCGGGGAACAGTGCCGAGCTGAATCGGTGCCGAACTCACGCCTATAAAACGATCGGTGGCACGAGCGTGTTCGGCGGATGGCGCCGGGCTGAAAACGCGCCGAACTCACGCCTATAAAACGATCGGTGGCACGAGCGTGTTCGGCGAATGGCGCCGGGCTGAAAACGCGCCGAACTCACGCCTATAAAACGATCGGTGGCACGAGTGTGTTCGGCGAATGGCGCCGAGTTGAAAACGCGCCGAACTCACGCCTATAAAACGATCGGTGGCACGAGCGTGTTCGGCGACCTGCGGCGGGCTGAAAACGCGCCAAACTCACGCCTATAAAACGATCGGTGGCACGAGCGTGTTCGGCGAATGGCGCCGAGCTGAGAATGCGCCGAACTCACGCCTATAAAACGATCGGTGGCACGAGCGCGTTCAGCGAATGGCGCCGAGCTGAGAATGCACCGAACTCACGCCTATAAAGCGATCGGTGGCACGAGCGTGTTCGGCGACCTGCGGCGAGCTGAAAACGCGCCGAACTCACGCCTATAAAACGATCGGTGGCACGAGCGTGTTCGGCGACCTGCGGCGAGCTGAAAACGCGCCGAACTCACGCCTATAAAACGATCGGTGGCACGGGGGTGTTCGGCGAATTCCGCCGAACTGAGAATGGGCCGAACTCATGCCTATAAAACGATCGGTGGCACGAGCGTGTTCGGCGAATGGCGCCGAGCTGAGAATGCGCCGAACTCACGCCTATAAAACGATCGGTGGCACGGGCGCGTTCCGCGAATGGCGCCGAGCTGAGAATGCACCGAACTCACGCCTATAAAGCGATCGGTGGCACGAGCATGTTCGGCGACCTGCGGCGAGCTGAAAACGCGCCGAACTCACGCCTATAAAACGATCGGTGGCACGAGCGTGTTCGGCGACCTGCGGCGAGCTGAAAACGCGCCGAACTCACGCCTATAAAACGATCGGTGGCATGAGCGTGTTCGGCGAATGGCGCCGAGCTGAGAATGCGCCGAACTCACGCCTATAAAACGATCGGTGGCACGAGTGTGTTCGGCGAATGGCGCCGAGTTGAAAACGCGCCGAACTCACGCCTATAAAACGATCGGTGGCACGAGCGTGTTCGGCGACCTGCGGCGAGCTGAAAACGCGCCGAACTCACGCCTATAAAACGATCGGTGGCACGAGGGTGTTCGGCGTATTCCGCCGAACTGAGAATGCGCCGAACTCATGCCTATAAAACGATCGGTGGCACGAGCGCGTTCGGCGAATGGCACCGAAGTTTCGGACTTGTGCTTCTCTTTGGGTTGAGTTTTGGCGGTTCTGGCGGATGTGACCTTTGGAGCTTCTGACAGATGGGACACCTTCTGTGTTTTCTGACGGATGTGACGTCCATTAATGCTGCCGCCTGGGCTTCTGCCAGAAGTGATGGTCATTATTGCGCCGTCTGGATCAGCGCGAAGAATAAGGTGACGTTTGGGGTCTCTTTTTGTCGTTTTTGGAGGTGGGCCTGCGTTAGAGGCCCATTTACCTCGATTGGAGCGCTGGCTCCTCTATAAAAACCCTCACCCCCCTCTTCATTTTTTTTACTTTCCGAGTTTTTGCTTGCGTCTGAGTCCGCTGTGAGAGAGCTTCAGGTGATCACCGACCGTTTTCCGGCGAAATTTCCGGCGAGTTCCCCCTTCAAGGTAACCTCTATATTTATCTTCTCAACATGTCTGTTTCCCACTCCTCTTCTTCGTCCGAGCCCTCCCTCGGAGCCGGTGGAGCTCCAACTTCGAGCCGAGCTGCCAAGGGCCAGAAGGTGTTCGGCAAGGACTCGATTGTTCAGGATCCGAAGCGCATGGGGGCGTTCGGACAACTTCCGGGACCGTTGACGGGGCTTCAAAGGGTTCGGGAAATCCCAGAGGACAAGGCGGAACGTATAGTGTACGGGAGGGCGAGGTCGTTCGAGGAGAACGCGGCGAGGGAGACCACGGAGGCCGACGAGACGGTGTCGATCCTATCCGAGGAGGACCTGGATTCGATTCGGGACTGCTTCCAGATCCCGCGGGAGTACGAGCTTATGCTGCCTGGCCCCGGGGTTAGGGCCAACTCGCCGTTGCCAGTGACCATGTGTTGCTGGCCGGTCGATGCCTTTATCGCCGGGGCTCGGCTGCCTCTCCATCCGTTCGCGGTAACGGTCTCAAATTGGTTCGGGGTCAGCCCCATCCAACTTATGCCGAACGCATGGAGAGTCATAAACGGCTTCGTACTCCACTGCCAGGCGGAGGGGATTCAGCCAGAGTTGAATGTGCTCCGGACTATCTATCAGCTGCACCAAGGGAATAGGTCGGCCTATCGGTACTATCTGACTCCGAGGCATGGGGGGAGGTTGGTCCTCTGTCCGGACTCAATCAAGTTTTGGCGCGAGAAGTACCTTCTGGTGCGTAGCGCGGAGGCCTGGCCTATTCCCGTTGGTTGGGTGGAAGGAGTCCCGAAGAAGGTGAAGGCGCCGCCGGCGCTTCGACCCGAAGACGAGGACGCCGTACGGGTGCTTCTCGATCGGCCGAAGTATGACTGGAGGGAGTTGACGGAGGACGTCTTGTATGAGGGAGGGCTCGCGCACGTTAACCCCAGTACGCTGCCTTTATTTATCGTCTACGTTTCCATTTTGCTTTCTTTCCCTTGTTTCGTTCCGAGCTAACTAACTTAACTTTTGGTGCAGAGACAATGGATTACCAAGCCGTGCTCGGGTTGAGGACGAGCCTCGCCAACAAGGCTCCGAGGAAGAGGAAGAGGGTGGCGTCGAAGCAGCCGGCGCCCAAGGCCCCGAAGATTACGGAGGTGCCCGATGAGGTGGAGATCTTGGATTCCCCCGTGGTGGAGGTCGGGGCCGCTTCGTCGTCGGCCAAGGTCGGCGAACTGCCTATCACCGAGGTCCTGACCATGGTGACGCCGCCGTTGACAAGGGCGGCCGAGGAGCTTCTGACCGAGGCTCATAAGAGGATCCACGTCCCGGACTGGCAGGTTCGGAAGCACGACGGGTTCCTGGGCAACACCTTGGCGAGCATGGAGGCCGTCAAGCACCTCGCCACGCCGAAGGATCGCGCGGCGATGGAGGCCGGACGAGAGGGAGACGACATCATCGAGATAGCGCGCTCGGCGGTGTCGGTAAGTGCTGAGCCAAGTTCCCTTCTCTTTACGCCGACCTTCTTAAGTTGTAATTTTTGTAACTTTTTGCATTTTATCCGCAGATCGTTGTTCACTTCGGGCACCTCACCGAGAGGTTGTCGGCCCAGGAGAAGGAGATGAAGAAGGAGAACGACCAGGCCCGGAAGGAGAGGGACAAGATCCGGGGCGAGCTCGACAAACTCGAGCTGAATTTTGAGGCGAAGTCGGCGAGGGCGACCTACCTCGAGGACCGGGTCAAGACGCTGGAGGACCAGCTTCGGCAGCAGAAGGAGGAGGCAGCCAAGCAGATGGCAGATGCGGCCGAGGCCCAAGCGGCGGCAGTGAAGAAGGCGGAAGAGGCTACTTTGGAGAAGGCGCAGGGCTACCTCGCCGTGAACATGGCCAAAGCTTTCGCCGACGCCCTTGCCCGGGTCACGGCGGCCTACCCCTCTGTCGACGTCTCCGGATGGCGGCTCTTCCCGGGGTACGTCGAAGGCTTTGACCCCGAATCAGAGGGGGAAGAAGAAGAAGAGGAAAGAGGCGACGACGAGCCCTTGGTCAATCCAGCCGCCGGAGCTCAGGGGTCGGTGGTTACCCCCTTGGCGGCGGTTGCCCCTTCGGAGGCGTCGCCCTCGACCCCCTCTCGCCGCCCCGGGAAAGAGGTCGAGCACTGATCCTGTCCGTTTTTTTTTTTGTTTTTTTTTTTTTTTGTGTAATGCCTAATAGCGGACTGGCCACCGCTAATTTTTTGTGATGAATGAAAAACTTCAACTTTTTGGGCTCGGTTTCTTGCACTTGTTTGTTGTATGTTGTGTGTTCGAGAATTTGCTCTCTAGAACCCCCGAGGTCTAGGACTTGGGCCATGACTGAACTTTTATTGCTCGTCTGTATTTCTTTTCAGCTTGCCCTGGTGGACCAAGAGATCGAGCGCGCAGGGTCGGACTTCAAGGTTCGAACCCGCGCAGGGTCGGACGCCAAGGTTCGAGCCGAGGCCGGGCTCGGGGCGACAAGGTTGAGTCTGGCGAGGTGTAGAGAGCGACTTTACGAGGTCGAGCTGGGACTGCGCCGAGCCGAAACAGAGCGAGGACAGCTCCAACTTATTTTAGGGCAGCGGGACAGCGATATCCGGCGTCTGGAGGGCAGGATTGCCGAGATGTCTGCCTCGAGCGAGGGCGGTGCCTCGCCATCCGCTTTCACTAGTAGCCTTCGGACCAAGTGCTTTCGCCACACGCTGTCCAAGGTAACGGCGGAGAGGGACGACCTGCTTTCGGAGATTCAGCACTTACAATCTACGGAGACTAAACTTCGGACGGAGGGAGAGGAGCTGACAGCTAAGGTGGCCGATCTCACGGCTGAACGAGATGAACTGGCGGCCGAAGTCGATGTTTTGAAGAGAGCTACCGTCGATAGGAGCATCGAAGTCACCCATCTTCGACATCTCATCGCGAGCCATGTTGGAGTTCCGACCTCAGTCGTACCGGCGTCCTTCGAGGCCGACGCACAAGATGGTTCGTTGAGAGGCCGGATTTCCGAGTTGGAAGCGGAGGTGGCTCGCCTGAGGCCGCGCTCGGGGCCGATTAATGTGAGGAGCACGTCATGCACTCGAGCGGAGAGCGAACGGGGCATCACCTTTTACGAGATGGCGACCC
The DNA here is from genome assembly GCA_017893485.1 of Hemerocallis citrina. NCBI lineage: Eukaryota > Viridiplantae > Streptophyta > Magnoliopsida > Asparagales > Asphodelaceae > Hemerocallis > Hemerocallis citrina. The sequence continues at coordinate 201,669,626 of CM030362.1, forward strand.
GCGAGCGCCTCGGCCATCCGAGCCCCGGGGGACGCGCAGAGCTCTGTGGCCATTTCGTCGAGCGGCGCATCCGTCGGCGTGACGGCCAGAAGCAGTGCCGAGGATACGTCTCAACTTGCCGGCCTGGGATCGGGTTCCGGAGGCAAACGTCGCCGACCTCAAGTGTCCTTGAAGAGGAGCATCCCTGTACCCCGAAAGCGTTGATGGGTCCGGGTTCGGTGTCTTGTAATCTTCGCTTTTCAGCTTCTTGTAATTGTTTAGTGCCTTGTAATATTGATGTTTGTAAGGGTTGTTTCTAATAAAATTGGAATCGTTTTAACTGTCGTCATATCGTAGTTGCACAATGTTTGCTCTGATTGTGGAGTCGTGGAACCGAGGTCTGAGACTTGGTGTTTTTGACTGGTGTTAGCCTCCGAACTTATGTGCGTTATTCGGTCAGTGGCACGAACGTTCGGTGAACGACGCCGGGCTTCTTAAGTGTGCCGAACTCACGCTCGTAAAACGATCGGTGGCATGATTGTGCTCGGCAAATGGTGCCGAGCTGAAAAGGTGCCGAGCTCACGCCCATAAAACGATCGGTGGCACGAGTGTGTTCGGCGAACTGTAGCGGGCTGAAAACGCGCCGAACTCACGCCCGTAAAACGATCGGTGGCGCGAGTGTGTTCGGCGAACTGCAGTGGGCTAAAAACGCGCCGAACTCACGCCCGTAAAACGATCGGTGGCAAGAGTGTGTTCGGCGAATTGCAGCGAGCTGAAAACGCGCCGAACTCACGCCCGTAAAACGATCGGTGGCAAGAGTGTGTTCGGCGAATTGCAGCGAGCTGAAAACGCGCCGAACTCACGCCCGTAAAACGATCGGTGGCAAGAGTGTGTTCGGCGAATTGCAGCGAGCTGAAAACGCGCCGAACTCACGCCCGTAAAACGATCGGGGGCGCGAGTGTGTTCGGCGAAAGGAACCGAGCCGAGATCGTATCGAACTCTCGCCCGAAGAACGTTCTCGGCAACAGTGTTGGACTCCGGAACCATCGCAAGTTTAAGGGCGTGGGAGCAATTCCGAATGGCGAACTACCCCTAGCTCGCCTACTGGCGAACTTGCGGAGTAGAGTCGAACCAAGTGTTGGACTCCGTACCATTCAACGGCTGTGGGAGCAATTCCGAATGGCGAACTACCCCTAGTTCGCCTAGGGGCGAACTTGTGGAGTAGAGTCGAACCAAGTGTTGGACTCCGGAACCATCGTAAGTTTAAGGGCGTGGGAGCAATTCCGAATGGCGAACTACCCCTAGCTCGCCTACTGGCGAACTTGCGGAGTAGAGTCGAACCAAGTGTTGGACTCCGTACCATTCAACGGCTGTGGGAGCAATTCCGAATGGTGAACTACCCCTATTTCGCCTAGGGGCGAACTTGTGGAGTAGAGTCGAACCAAGTGTTGGACTCCGGAACCATCGTAAGTTTAAGGGCGTGGGAGCAATTCCGAATGGCGAACTACCCCTAGCTCGCCTACTGGCGAACTTGCGGAGTAGAGTCGAACCAAGTGTTGGACTCCGTACCATTCAACAGCGGTGGGAGCAATTCCGAATGGCGAACTACCCCTAGCTCGCCTAGGGGCGAACTTGTGGAGTAGAGTCGAACCAAGTGTTGGACTCCGGAACCATCGTAAGTTTAAGGGCGCGGGAGCAATTCCGAATGGCGAACTACCCCTAGCTCGCCTACTGGCGAACTTGCGGAGTAGAGTCGAACCAAGTGTTGGACTCCGTACCATTCAACGGCTGTGGGAGCAATTCCGAATGGCGAACTACCCCTAGTTCGCCTAGGGGCGAACTTGTGGAGTAGAGTCGAACCAAGTGTTGGACTCCGGAACCATCGTAAGTTTAAGGAATTAGAAATAGAGACGTAGTGGCAAATGCGGAAGAACTTTATTTATTAATATCTAATGGTCGGCTGCTTCTAAAGTTGCTAGCCGTTATTACAATGGAAGAAAGAACAAAGGAAAGATTACTAGTAGCAGGAGGGGAGTTTTCCGACATCTCGAGTTACTTAGATAGGCGAGGTTGCCTTCTCTTGGTATTTCAAGAGGTGGTCGGCGTTCCAAGTCCTGGGAATTTCTCTACCTTCAAGATCCTCTAGCTTGTATGCACCGGGGCGGATCACTTTGGAGACTTTGTACGGTCCCTCCCAATTTGGGGCCAGTTTGCTTTTCTGTCCGGGGAACGAGATGGCCAGTTTTCGGAGGACCAGATCCCCTTCTTTCAGGTCGGTTGGGCGGACCCGTTTGTTGTAGGCGAGTTCGATTCTCCTCCGATAACCTTGCTGCCGTACGGCTGCCCTTTCCCGGATTTCGTCTATTAGGTCCAGGCTCGTTCTGAGCTCCCTGGCATTCTGTTCTTCTTCAAAGGCCACCAGGCGAGGAGAGGGTATCCCAACTTCTAGAGGGATGAGGGCCTCGGACCCGTAGGTGAGATTGAACGGACTCTCGCCTGTCGGGGCCCGCTTTGTGGTTCGGTAATTCCATAGCACATTGGGCAGCTGATCGACCCACAATCCTTTGGAGCACTTGTCGAGTCTCTTCTTGATGCCGGAGAGGATCTGTCGGTTGGCATTCTCAGCTTGGCCATTTGACTGGGGATGAGAGACGGAGGAGAAGCGGTGCTGTATAGTTAGGTCTTCGCATAAGGCTCGGAAGGCGGCCCCAGCGAACTGCGTACCGTTGTCTGTAACTACAACTCGGGGAACACCGAACCGGCAGATTACATTTTTCCAGAAGAATTGGACGACTCTATGTTCGGTAATTGTAGCCAGGGGCTCGGCTTCGACCCATTTCGAGAAATAGTCGACTGCCACGACTAGGAACTTCAACTGTCCGGGGGCCGGTGGAAATGGCCCGAGTAAATCCATCCCCCACATTGCAAAGGGGATCGGACTTGATAGGGAGGAGAGTGGTGCCTGTGGAAGGCGTCGGATGTCGGAAAACTTCTGGCAGGAGGTGCATTGCCGAACGTGTCGTTCGGCGTCCCGTAGGAGAGTGGGCCAGTAATACCCGTAGTTTAACACTTTGCGTGCCAAGGCTCTGGAGCCGGAGTGGGCTCCGCCGATGCCCTCATGGAGCTCTTGTAGGGCGTAATCGGCTTGTCCGGGGGAGAGGCACCTTAGGTAGGGTCGACCATCCACCTGGGTGAAGGAGCGCTTATACAGAATGCCTTCGACCATTATGTAACGCTCGGCCCGGGTCCTTATCTTTCGGGCTTCCTTCGGATCCCTTGGGAGGAGTCCGTCTCTCAAAAACTCGACGAGGGGCTTCATCCAATTATCTTCGATAGGGAGTGGCAGTGTTTCGACGGAGTTGAGAGCCTCGTCCTCTATGCTGGGCTTGAGGAGGACTTCTATCAGAACGGTTTGTTCGAGGCCTTGCAGGGATGAGGAAGCTAATTTGGACAGGGCGTCGGCCTGGGCATTTTCCTCTCTAGGGATTCTTCGGATGAGGGCTTCCTCGAAGAGCGCCATGAGGCTCTTTACTTTAGCCAAGTACTTTACCATCCTGTCATCGCGGGCTTCATATTCGCCGAGGACCTGGTTGACGACCAACTGAGAGTCGCTGAAGATCTGCAGGCGTCGCGCCCCTGCGTTTCGGGCCATCCCGAGGCCGGCTATGAGTGCTTCGTATTCGGCTTCGTTATTCGAGGCTTTAAAGTTTATTCGGAGGGAATATTGAAGGACAAAGTCGTCTGGGCCTGCAAGGATGACTCCAGCCCCGCTCCCTTCGTTGCAAGAGGATCCATCGACATATACCGACCAGATAGGCGGGCCCTTCGTTGTCTGCTCGGGGTCGGGAATAGTTGTTTCCACTATGAATTCGGCCAGCGCCTGTGCCTTGATGGCGATTCGAGGTTGATAAGTAATATCATGTTGGCTCAGCTCGATTGACCACTTCATGAGGCGGCCGGAAGTCTCTGGCTTGTGAAGGATCTGTTTCAACGGCTGGTCGGTAAGAACGACCACCGAATGAGATTGGAAGTATGGCCGAAGCTTTCTTGCAGCCATTATCAGGGCGTAGGCTATTTTCTCAATCTTCGGGTACCGGAGCTCGGCATCTCGGAGCACTTTGCTGACGTAGTAAATGGGCTTCTGAGTTCTTTCTTCTTCCCTGACTAAGACCGCACTTAGTGTCTGTTCCGAGGCTGCCAAGTACAGGTAGAGGGGTTCGCCCGGTATGGGTTTACTGAGAAGGGGCGGATTGACGAGGTAAGCCTTAAGCTGGTCGAAGGAATCTTGTTGTGGCTGCCCCCACTCGAACCCCTTAGTCCCCCTCAGGGCTTTGAAGAACGGGAGGCACTTCTCCCCAGACTTCGACAAAAAGCGCCCAATGGCGGCTAGTCGACCAGTCAGTTTCTGAACTTCTTTGACGTTTCTAGGCGGGGCCATGTCCAGTATGGCCCTGATCTTCTCTGGATTCGCCTCTATTCCCCGTTGGCTAACCATAAAGCCGAGGAACTTGCCTGACGAGACGCCGAACGCACACTTGTTCGGGTTGAGTCTCATATTGTGCTTTCTCAAAACATCGAACGCTTCTTGGAGGTCGGTCTCATGATCAACGCCTCGGATGCTTTTCACGAGCATGTCATCCACGTAGACTTCCATGTTCCGGCCAATCTGGGCCTGGAATACCTTGTTGACGAGACGTTGATATGTTGCCCCTGCGTTCTTTAGGCCGAACGGCATGACTCGGTAACAGTAGAGTCCTTGGTCTGTTACAAAAGACGTCTTCGGAATATCCGGGGGGAACATCCTTATCTGATTGTAACCCGAGAAAGCGTCCATGAAGCTGAGGAGCTCATGTCCCGAGGTTGCGTCAATCAGAGTGTCAATGCTCGGCAGAGGGAAGGGATCTTTAGGGCAGGCCTTGTTGAGGTCGGTGAAATCAATACAGATTCTCCATGTTCCGTTGGATTTCTTCACCATGACTACGTTTGACAACCACTCCGGATAATTTACCTCCTGTATGAATCGGGCTTTCAGCAATTTGTCTACCTCCTCTTTGATAGCGAGCTGGCGCTCGGGGGCGAACTTGCGCCTCTTCTGCTGGACCGGTTTGGACCCCGGATCGACGCTGAGGCGGTGGACCAAGAGTTCTTCGGAGATACCGGGCATGTCCGCCGCTGACCACGCGAAGAGGTCTTGGTTGGCGCGGATGCATTTCACAATACTCGAATATAGGGCGGACGGAAGGGCTTTGCTGACATAGAATTTTCGGGTCGGCTCCTGCTCCGAGAAGAGTACTTCCTCCAACTCGTCTACCGGTTCGGAGGTTGGCCGAACAGCATCTTGAGGGATCTCGAGTGTTTCTAGGGAGAGGACAGGTCCGAGGGTGGAGGTCATATAACACTTGCGGGCCTGCTCCTGATTGCCTCTTACTTCTCCCACCCCGGCCCGAGTAGGGAACTTCATTTTGAGATGATAGGCGGAGGGGACGGCCTCGAGAGCGGCCAGGCCGGGCCGACCCAAAATGACGTTGTAGGCCGCTGGGACGTCTACGACCATGAAATCCATCGACTCCGTGCGGGTGGTAGGAGTTTTGCCTGCTGTGACATCGAGGGTTATCACCCCTTCGATGGTCACTGGCACTCCCGTGAACCCATGGAGCGTGTACCCGGCGGGCTTGAGTCTGTCTCGGGCGAGCTTCAGCCCCTTAAAGGCATCGAGGAATAGGATGTTTACGGAGGAACCGTTATCTACTAAGATCCTTTCGACTTTGAAATTGGCCATGTGAAGGTTGATGACGAGTGCGTCACAATGGGGGGTGCGGACGCCCTCGAGATCTTCGTCAGAAAAGGTGACGGGCACTCCGAGGCCTTTGGGAGGAGGGGTGGCTCGGACCGAGTTGACTTCTCTTATGAAAGCTTTCCGAGAAGAGTTCGAGGAGCCCCCCATTGGACCCCCATGGATAAGGTGGAGGACTCGCTCCTCCTCGAATTCGGGCGTCTCTTCTCTTTCCGGACGTTTGTTAGCCCCCCGAGGCTGGGGTGGAAGTTCGGCTCCGTCCCTTCTTACAAATTTCGCCAGCTGCCCTCTCTGAATAAGAGCTTCGATCTCATTTCTCAGAGCACGGCAGTCGTTTGTGTCATGCCCATGGTCTCGATGATAGCGGCACCATTTTTCCTTATCTCTTCTTTTGGCAGGGGTGTTCATCTTTGGAGCCGGAGGCAAGACCCCTTCTTTTTCGACTTCCATGAAGATGGCCGAGATGTTAGTGGTGAGGGGAGTGAATTTTTCGAATCTGGGGGGAGGCCGGCGTTGGCCAGTGTTATCCTTCTGGAACTTCTTTGCCCCTTCTTCTTCCGTCCCCTTCCTCTTAGACCCGGATGTAGCTCCTTCCCAGTTGGGCTGTTCCTCGGCCTCTTCAGCTCGGATGTACTTTTCAGTTCGGAGGAGGAGGTCAGAAAAGTCGTGCGGGGGTTTCTTGGCGAGGGAGGAGCGGAGATTGGAATTGAGGATATTGGATTGGAACGCCGCGGTGGCGACGGATTGGTCGAGGGACGCGATGGTTCTGGCTTCAGCTGTGAACCTCTTCACGTAGTCCCTCAACTTCTCCCCCTTCTGCTGACGGAGGTGCAATAGTGAGATGCTGGTCTTCTCGGCCCTTCGGCTGCTGACGAAATGGGTGATGAACAGTGTCTCGAACTGTTCGAAGGAAAATATCGACGCCGGGGCAAGTCGAGAGTACCATTCTCGAGCTGGGCCTTTGAGAGTTGCTGGGAATGTTTTGCAGAGGAGGGCATCGGAAGCTTGATGAAGGAGCATTAAAGTCTTAAAGCTTTCGATGTGGTCAACTGGATCGGTCTCCCCAGTGTAGTTCTCGAACTGGGGAGGTTTGAAACCGAACGGCACAGGAGCCTCTACTATGGTCCGGGAGAACGGGGGTCGGCTAGGACGTAGGGTCCTCCCCCTAAGCTCCTCTTCTCTGTTTATCTGTCCCAATAGTTTTTCTACCTCGTTTAGACGGCGGTTCACAGTGTCATCTCTCCGACGGTAATCAGCCGAGCCACGGGACTCGTCTTCGTATGACGGGGAGCGAGGGCTGCGGCGACGGTAGCTTCGGGAACGACGAGGACTTGGGGTGCGTCTGGAATTGGTAGGAGCAGGTCGAGGCGAAGGGGACTGTTGGCGAGGGCTCCGGACCGGAGGAGGGGAGGGGGCCCTCGGCTCATTGGGGTTCTGACGGAGATTGAGGGCTTGTTGTACCATTGCTTGGAATTGCTGGAACTCGGCACGGGTGATGGGTGCCTCATTGCTCCGATGCTGCTGCCGACCTGCGGGAGAGTGCCTCCTTTGGTAGTGATTGGGGGAGTCCTTTCTCCCTCTTCGGGCGAGGGACCTCCTGTGTCCCCGGTGTCGGGGGGATCGCTCTTGGCGGGAGGCTTCCCCCCGAGCCCGCTTTTCGTCCAGATGGCGACGAAGGTCCTTATCCTCCGGGCGTTTGGGATGGGCATCGTGGCGACCAGAGGCTCGGGGATGATGGGAGGCCATGGAGGCACTGGAGGCATTGTGGATGGAGAGGTTTTCTTGGTGAAGGGGCTGTTTCTGGGGATTAGGACCCTTTGGATCAGGAGGGGGGTTCTGTTGGAGCGGCTCTTCCATGGTAGGAGGGAGTTGCCCTTGTTGCTGAGCGGGATCAGGATGGACTTCTTGCTGGTCAGGGTTGGGCGCTCGGTTGGAGCCCCTAGATCTAACTTTGCGGGGCGGCATGGTAGGAGAGAACCTGTTCACCGGGAAGAGGAGAGGTCCCTATTCGTTAGTTTCCCACAGACGGCGCCAATCTGTTGCCGCTAAATTTGGTGTGGGGGCAAACAGATAGAACTTGTGGATTCTTGGGGGAAACTGAATAGGAAAACCAGCGTACCTGTTCCGTCGGGCTTCGTTCGTCGTCCCTGCCGTGCACCTGCAAAAAGTGCGAAACACCGGGGTTGTTCCCGGCGACGCACCCTCCGACGCTCAAGTCAGTAATCTGGCAGACTATGAAAGAGCGTAAAAAACTGGTGAAAGATTGATTACCTCCTAATGGAGATGGGTGGGGGGTATTTATAGGCGTCTTAGGGAACGGATTAGGAATGTAATCCTCGTGATCTGATATGGAATATTCTCTCCGTAAACAGATTAGGAACGTAATCTGCTAAGGTATATTCCATGTAACCAGATAAGGAATTTAATCCCTAAATCCCGGTGAAAGGATAGACATGAATCAGGGCCATTGATTAATATTAATCAGAGACCCTAATTCTATCCCTTCAGGACCGGGTTTGCCGCGGGTTGGAACCCGCACCCGGTTGAGGCGGATCCGTTTGCGGGTAAGTGGATCTTCGCGGGGGACAACCACTACCCGCTTCAGACCCGTTGGTAGGTGAAACTACCGTTTTACCCCCGAGCTTCAAGATTCGTGCTCCATCTGGACGGTTCCGATTTAACCCCTTTTTTAGCCATATCAAGGGTGTATTTCTTTTCCATGTATTTTCGGTATTTAAAAATTTCTACAACTTTCTTTTCGCTTTTAAATTCTTTTACACCAATTATATTTTTTAATTGATCGAATTTTAACAAAATATTATTCCGGTTTCTAGGAAATTCTCCGTTTTATTTATTATTCAAAATTTATATTTATGACGATATATTTTAATTTTATTTTCCATTTCTAAGTGATCAACTATTTATATTATATATTATTACCGTTTGGATGATTTTAATAAGTCTGTTAAACTTGAATGTCCATTTTTGATATATATATTATTATTATTATTAATTTTTGAATGTTTTTTTAAAATTCATTTTTATGTATTAATTATATTTGTACTTATTTCAAATAAATTCTATATTTTTAATGCAAATTATATTTTGTCATCTTGTCCCCTATTGGATTTTAAATACCCTAATACCCAGACCCATTCACATCCCCAAACCCAATACCCTACATGCCCCAAACCAATTATACCCATACCCGTTTTACTCCTAGGGCCTAAGCCGTTACCCATTATCTCTAATACCCAAACCCATTACCCTATTTATACTACTAAATCGTTTACCACACCACCTATATATAAACCCATCCCTACCCTTGTTTACCCTATTCTATCAACCCTAGTTGTTGTCTTCTTTACCTCTTTAAAACCCATCCTTCTTCTTCCACCCCTGCACCGGCCTCCCGCTGTGCACCCTCTCCCTTTCCCCTTCCTCCTGCATCACTTTCTCCCTCAGCAGTGCCACGTCCCTGGATGCTCCGCCCCTCCGATCCCAGTCGCGACTCCTCAGAAGGAGCAACAACGACCACAGCAGCTACAGCCAGACCCTCCTGTGTGTCTCCCCGTCTCCCTCTCTTCCTCTTCGTCCCTGATCCCCACCTCAGCACAGCCACCCTGTGCTCCTCTGCCAGCCAGGCCGTGCCCTCACCTTGAACCCCTGTGCCCTCCCGGTGGCTCTCCGTCCTCCGGTAGTAGCACCCACCACAGTGTCGCCCTGCAGCCGCATCGCACTAGCTTCCAGCACTGTTTCCCTGCCCTTCCCTACGGTTAGCAGCAACAACACTTGGTCGACAGCAACGTCCTATCTCCTCGGTGTGTCGTTCCCCTCATCGCTGTCCGGCATCCTTGTACTGTCTCCGTCGACAGCCTCCGAGCCTTGGTGGTTGCTGTTTGTTTGGGTTGTGATCACTTTGATCTTGGGCCATCGGATCTTCTCTTGATTATCATGATCATCATGTTCCATTGATTTTGATCTTGGATGTTCGATCGCGATCATCATCAACTTCATCATCACCTTGATCTGGACCGTCCGATCTTGTTGATCTTGATCTTCGATCTCCGCCGTCCGATCGATTTTGATCATCATGATCATCGAGATCCGTGCTTGGGGTTCGTGATTTTGATCGTGATCATGTGTTCGTGATTGGTTTGTGATTCGTTCCTTGTGTTCGTGTTCGTGCCCGAAAATTCGTTCCCGTTATTCTCATTCTTGCTCCGTTCCCGTTGTCGTCTCTCAGGCAAGTAACTTGTATTCTTTTCTCTGTACAATACAAGTACTAAATACTGCCTGTAGTATAGTTGGGTTCTAGAGACAATTTGTTTGTGAATTCTCTGTTATATATTGTCTCTATAGTGATGATTATATGTCGCCTCACGACATATATGACATGAAATAACTTAGGATTGACCACTTTTTGTTGTATATATGCATGTTGTTCATATGATATCTTGTGCTCGTTCGTGTTATTCATAGTAGACTTGTTGTGGACTTGCAAAATATCCTATAACATGTTGCTTGGACATCTAGTATACTCTATCTCATGTTTGGTTGTGTTTGGATGAGTTCTATGTGAACTAGTGGATTTTGTGCATATGCAATATTTTTAGTTTTGCTGGCTTTTAAGTTTTGATTAGTATTTTAGACCCTATTAAGGTCATTATTTGAAAACATTTTGTGAACATTATTTGTAGAGAATTCTGTCCATTTTCCAACCCTTTTGACGGATTCCAGTTTCGTTTTACGAGTTGTGAGTTATGTCAATTTTACTACAGAAGTGTAGAATGGTTTACAGATTTTGTTTTCTATGAATTCTGAAGAGTAATATATTTTTATTCTGGTGTTAAAATTATTATTTTGATCTGAAATTTTGCTCAGTACATTTCAACTTGATTGGGGTTACCCAGAATTTTGGTAGATTTATTTGAGGAGTTTTACAAACCTTTTCATACTCGCAAATAAAGATTTTACATGTAGAATTTTACTACTATTCAGTCTTCATCACCTTAAGAAGAGAACTAGGGATTTGTAGTTTTCATGATATTTCTTGAATTTTTTTTGGTAAGTCTTTCTGGTAAGTCGACTTACAAGTATTGTTCGGTCGACTGCCAAGTATCTTTTTCAAAGTTTTGTCCGCGTTTTATGCTCTGAACAGTCGACTGTGCATAGTACACAGTCGACTGACCAGTTGTATTAATGCTATGTTCAATTTTCTTTTTGACTCTCGACTAAGTCGACTGCCCCTTAATACCAGTTGACTGTCGCGAATTAGTTTTCTTAAAATTCGAATTTTGGCACATCTTTTGAGGCGACTGTTCATCTTTTTACTGTTCTTTGACCACATCTGAGCTATTGCTATCCCTCTCCTTGATCTCAGCCATACATTTCTGTGTAAAAACCCTAAACCTACTCCCTTTCTTTCACTTTTACCTTATCTTTGTCTCCCAGATCTGAAGAAGATAAGTCGACTGCTGCTGCTGCTGTTGTCAATTTCCAGTCATTTGAAGATCCAACTCCTCTGATTTCTTGTAGTGTTCAAGTCCACTCGAAGCTCTTTTGATCTTCTAGAGTCACTTTGTTGGTATACTTCCTTCCCTCTTTTTTTGTTTGAAAGATTTGTTTCTCATGGCTCCTAAGAGATCAAAAACATCTCATGTAGAGGAGGGTTCATCTTCTAGGGACTATATCCAATAACTTAGAAATCCCGACCTTGTTGAAAAATGGTACATAATATGTTCCATTATGATTTTTCCTGGTTGGTTTGTAAATTTTTCCGATCTTGATAAGTTTAACCTCATGTCTTTGTTTCAACATTGTGGTCTTTATGAGTTTTTGTCCTTAGAAAATCAACCCTACTACTACCCTCAACTCAACTATTTGTTTTATACAAATATGAAGGTTGTTCAATCGGATGATGGTAGTGAGATTTTCATCTATACTTCTGTCAAAAATAAGAAGATGAAACTCACCTCCGAAAGAATCAACCTTATTTTAGGTTTAGATGGTGAAGGGCTTGACTTAGGAGAAATTGAAATGGATGATGCCACCACTTTATATAAAATTTATTTGCCAAATCATGGACTCCCTATGTCCAATAAGTCCATTACCCCTGTTGCAAAATTTGTTGCACGCATACTATCATACAATATCATTCCCAAAACAGGGAGTTATGATCAGTATTCCATGAAGTTACAACAAGCCGTTTATATAATATTCGGTAAAATTAATATCAATTGGGGTCGTATCATCTTCTCTAGGCTTCATAAGGCTCATACTTCATTTCTTCCTTTTGGTGCCCTTCTTACTCAAGTCTTTTGTGCTTATGGTGTCGATCTCGATATTGAGACCAATGTAGTAAAGCACTATGAGTCTTTTGATTGTGCAAGTTTAGCACGCATGAAGCTTCTCTCTTCTCCACCTAGGTCTCCTTCTAGGACTTCCCCTCCTGTTCCTTTAGCTACATCAGGTCGTCGGTCTTCTGCTTCTAGTTCCTCTCGTCCTCGAGCAGATTTTGATGATCCTCGCAGTATTTATCATGTTGTCAATTATATCATGGATCGTCAAGATATTCTTGAGTCAAATATTTCTCATATTACCCACCTATTCACCACTCAATTTCCTCCTCCTTCTCATGGTGGCCAGGATGAAGATGATGAAAATTGATGAGCTACTATTTTCATATTTTTTCTATGTATTTTCTACTTATTGCTGCATTTTTGTAATCGTTTGAACAAAGAATATTCTCTTTTTATATAAATGTCATTTTGCTATGTATTATTTTTTTGTGGTTTATTTTTTTCTCATTTTTTTTGTTGATGACAAAGGGGGAGAAAATATAAGCTATAATCTTTATGTTGCTTTGTGTTATGTTTTGGTGATGCATATCTTTGTGTATGTCTTTGTGCTGTTTTTTTTTTTGCATGTTTTCACACCAATGCATGTTGTACATTTGATAGGGGGAGCATGTCAGCATTTGTAATATTTATTTTCATTATTGTAAGCTATTGTGTTGTCATCATCAAAAAGGGGAAGAATGTTGATTCTTGATTTTGATGATTACAACACAATGCAAAGTTGTTATGCTACTTCTTAGATATTACAGGATATACACAAAGGCAAAATGTTCTAACAAGCTTTTCAAGCAAGTTGATCAAGCAAAGCTACAAACAAAGCTCTTATAGCTAATTGATCAAGAAAGCTACAAGGTTGCCAGCTTCAAAGAAAAAGACGAAGGCTAAAACTCCATCTCAAGACTCAAGACTCAAGACAAGACCTATGCTTCAATATGTTATATTAAGTGTCTTGTAATAATTGTAACTTTTTTATTTCTTTGAGCCTTAGAAATTCTATAATAGCCTTGTCACACACACTCACACATATCTTTAAAATAATTGAGTTTTTTTTCAAACTTAAAAAGATCGAAACAAGATTCAAAAAGCTCAGCTATTAAGTAACAGTCGACCGCCATTAGGCACCAGTCGACTGTCCTAGTACGAAACTGTCTGAACTTATTCAAACTCTGACTAGTCGACTCATAACGGCAACCCAGTCGACTGTTCAAGTCGTTTCGACAGTTTACTGATTTCAAAACTTGATTTTTTGAATTCAAAAGTTTTAATTCCGTTGGTTGACAGTTGGTACAACTGCTTCTCAACGTCCAGTGATTCTAACTCTATAAATAGAGTGTAGAAATTACTTGGAAAAGGTGACAACAACAAGACAATACTCTCTTTTACAAGCTTTCAAGTACTTATTTTCAAAAAGAAAACAAGAGTTCACAAGCTTTCAAATCCTCTAAGTTTTTGGTTCTCTAAAATCAGTCTAGTATAACAGTGATTCCATTTTAGACTGATTTTGGAAGTTGACCTAATAGACACGCACAAAATCACATTCACAACAAGGCTATAGGTTGATTGTAAATATTTTTGTTGTTATTCTTCACTCTCGGGTTGTGAGAGTGGTTCCTCTCGGTTGGAGAGTAGGGCTCTAGGGTGTAGAGTCAGGTTTTCATTCTTGGTGGAAGAGTGGGTTGCTTTCTCTAGTGGTGAGAAAGGACTACGGGTTGGACAAGGTTGTTGTCTAACGCCGTAGGGTATTCTTGTATTTTTTTCAAGAATAGTAAAAAATCTCAAGTGGGTTGCTTGGGGATTGGATGTAGGTCGGGAGAACCAAACCAGGATACATCGTGTGTACTCTGTGGTTGTATTTCTCTGAACTTGCATTTTATTTACTTGATTTTTTAAGTTCTCTGTGAAACTTGTCTGGACACTCGACTGTGTCCATTTTTAAGTCGACTGGTCAGACTTGTACTACATTCTCTCTGAAAACTTGTCTGGTAAGTCGACTGGTTCTTATATAAGTCGACTGATCAGGCACGTCTTAAAATACTCTTCTTAACTGTCGCCCCAGTCGACTGGTTTCTCTTTTCAAGTTGACTGGACCGAAGAAAAAGTTCAATTCCACAATTATTTTTATAAAACACTATTCAACCCCCCTCTAGTGTTTCTTGCCTTGCCTATAAGATCCAACATTAAAAAGTTTTTTTTAGATTTGAAGTTATATTCTGATAAGCATTATACTGCTATCGTTTTTCTTTCATGTCCACCCCATAGTTTAAAATTTGAATTTTATTTTAGGATCGATATCTGATAGCCCTTGGGTTTTGCTAACATCTTACATTTTAGTGATGGTCACTATTCTAAACAGGTGTGAATGCTTTGATCTTCACAAAGATCGGGTTCCTTACAAACAAGCATGGTCTTGGCAGAAGTCACTGGTAAGAAGGAAGCACACTTTAGTAGATAGAAATGAAGATCAGTCTGACATGTTGATTGTTCTTCAACACCCTCCTGTGTATACGTTAGGTACCGGAAGTTTAGAGAAGTATATGAATTTCGACGTAAAAGATGCTCCGTATGATTTATTCCAGACTAAACATGGTAGGGAGGTGACATATCATGGACCTGAGCAGGTACTTCAACAATCTCTTGCATGTTTCTGTTTGCATTTCATTGTTAAAAGGCTTTAAAATTGCCGTGTGAATAATGCTTCTTCTTGGGTTTGGCCCTTTTTCGAAATGACCCCTAATTTGTGGACTCGAGTTCATCCATGTTACAAATTATTATTAGCCTTGGTTTGCATTAATTAAGAAGGCTAATAGAGTTTTAGTAATATAGATTTGAAGTTATGAATATTAATAGTTTTAATATGTTTACTGTGTTGAGATGTTCACAAAACATAAGAGCTTTAGACAACCATGCCAACAACATCAAAAAACACAAACATATCCAACAGATAAAAATCCTGTATCAAGCCTAGAAGTCATATTGTGATCGCAAAACATCTTAGCTAAATCATTAATCAATCAATACTAATTTCTGAATGAGGCTACCACCCACACTTAAAAAATTGTCAAAAAATACGTACGTCAAAATATCTCAATGCAATGCAAAATTTAAATTCAAAGCATCTCAAATACAAACAAGACTGAATCAATACACAATAAAACAAAGTTGCGAACCATAAAGCACAAATACCAAATCAAGAAGAATTGGAGAATCAGCCTAAGCTGTAGAACAGGCTGTCCACTTTAGCTTTTAGCATCTATCAAAGCACACTTCCATTTCTAAATTGTCTTTCACATAACACAGTCTAGCATTGTGTCATAAACTTGCAGCAGACTCACCTCACATTAATTTAGAATTTCTCTCCCTTTTTAGCATCTAGGTTTGCTGATACTGGACCAGGAATGCAAGCTTTATGGACTCAATTTGATGTTCTCCAAAATTGGCAGGGTGATCCTTGCCTCCCACTAGATTACACTTGGGTTTGGGTGGGTTTTAGCTCTGATGATAGCCCTCGAATCACCTCACTGTAATCACTCTTATCTCTTGCATGCAAAGGTCAAAAATTTGTGCATTGCACGAGCTAAAAAGTAAATTAGCTAAATTTTGAAGTTAAAATTCATGGCTTTACAGGTATCTAAGTGGATATGGACTTTCTGGAGAACTTCCTGACTTTAGCTCATTGACTGTTCTAGAAACAATGTAAGCAAAAAGAAGAACTTATATGTGTATTGTCTCTTCTATTAACTTCTCTTCGAATTTCATGTACATCTATGTAAACTCAATTTTGGATGCTTATATCTATATCTATATGTACTTCTTTTGAAACATTTGTACTTCTTTTGCTTTCCATCGCGTTTCATTACTTCTGTGTTTGTGAAATGATGCTGTTGAGACACTGAACCTTGATATGGATATTAGGCGAGCAGTGGGATAAAGAAATTTCCCGTGATTGTCATAGTTTTAATTCTTCCCTTCTTCATTTGTTAATGTGGTGCACAACAATAGCCTTAAATCTTCAATACAGAGAAGACTCGGGAAGCCATTAGGTTTGCTTAACACATAATGGAAGATGCACTTGCTATGTTAAGTCTTCGAATAGCTTAGTTGGGATCGAGTTAGGATCAGATTATTAGTTATAAGGTCCTATAACCACCTTTATTTCTAGGAGATGGTCTTACTATATAGTTTCCAACATGAGGTGGCATACCTGGTGCAGGTTCTTTAATCAAAAGCTGATCCTTCATAGTTGAATTAGCATACCTCAATGATCAATAGGTGCGATGCGACTTAAATATGTTCCTCTATCTGGGAATGAATTGTTGTTATTTATTTTTGAACTGTTCATAATAGGTTTCAGTCAAGATTGCAGAGCTAAAGACGACTATAGATGTTGGATTGCTTCACCGTGATAATTTATTAAAAGTCAATATTAGCAACGACTATGAGCAGTGGAACCAATTGGTAAGTCAATATCATTTCTAAAAGTCCTTTTGTTATTTACAACAAAGCATTTGTTTCTTTTTAAGCAATTAATAAGTGACTGTTATGTTTTTGCAAAGATATTTAGGGTATGAGATTGTAGGTAAGGAGAGTACCACACTCTAAACATGCTTAGTTCCTGAGGGATGGAGCCCCATTTTTGTAATCAACCAGGTAACCTCGGCTAATTAGTTCCTGTCAAGTATCTTACTAGCCACATCTCTTTGCTACTTCATACGTTCACTCCACTGAGTTTCTTCTGTGGAGATCTAGGATGCACTGCAGAGGGCTACCTTTGATAGCAAATCTCAAGTTGGGTCTATTTTCCAAGTTTTGCACACTACAGAATTACCACCCACATACTTCCGGACAAACACATTTACAATAGCTTTTCAGGAAATTGTTGATGCACATATGGGTAAGTCTTTGATCAAAGCATTTCTTCCAGTCGAAATAAATTACTATCACCACCTCTATCACCATCATTTATGCTTATTTCTCACTAAATTTGGATTGTCATGTTGTTTAAATCCACCCACATCCAGTCTCTAAGAAAAGCTGTATACCACGGTCAATTTGTCTTTGCTAACCAATTAATTGTGATATGCAAAATAAATTTATACCAGAGATATTGCATTTACTATTTCTAAGATAAAGCATTCAAATTTGACTCAGATAATTTGTGCAAGGAATTTACTTGGTAGGTAATTTATATTTTTTCATGACAAAAATATGCTTGTGTGTAACAAATTGATGTGGTATTCCAATATTATATCTGTGTATGGAGTGATCAAGAAAAGTGAGCAAGTAATCCATGCGAGTATGTAAATATTTATAGACAAACATTTAATGACATCGAATCATGAACAGTGTGAACTATTCGTAAGATGAGCTTCCATTTCATTTATACACTGAAATATATCAGGATTTGGGGGCAGCAAGCCTGCATTTTCTAATACCTGCATTTTTGCATTAATGTTTGGACATTAGATTGACATTATAAAGAATGACATATTAGAGTCCTCAGAATCAATACAAAATTTATTTGCTATATCTTTAAATTATTTTCCCTTGAATTTAATTCATGATAGATAGTGGGCCGTAGTGAAACTACACTTTGTTGACTATCTGGAAACTAGCCAAATAGACTTAGAATGCTGATGAAATGGTGTTTTTGGAAATTAAATATTAGATGGACTATGATGTTGATTTGGTGATTGAAATTTGGATTATGGAGAATTAAGATGCTTAATCTTTGTCATAGGAAGACAAATCTATGATCCTAGACAAATAACTTAATTTGTTCTCGTAAGCTATGTGACTACCAGGGATTATGGTTGAGATAGAAAAAAGAAATGATGGTTATGGTTGAGAAGTTTTCCTAATATCAGATTTGTTTGGTTTAGTTTTGTTGGGTTGAGGAATTGAGTGTGGTATTTAGTATAATTGTGTTGGCATTGAAATAGACAGTGTGAGAGCAAGGCATAGGCTTTTAGTGCTTTAGATTGATTTAATGAAAGCGTTAGCGGGGTTTTTAACAACAATATCTACGGGATGAAGTTCTTGAAAATTGAAATTATTGATGTACTAGGTTTGCCCGTGGACTACTACCGATTCAATAAAATAGGTTAATGATTGCAATTATTTTTTTACCAACCGACATAGAATCAATAAAATCTTATAAAACGTACATTATTGTATCTTATCGTATTCAAACAAAGCAAACATAAAAGGCCAAAGCACATGCTAGCATGCCTGTATAAGTAAACAGACTCACAAATAAGGGATGAGAAAACTATATAGAAGAGAGATACATCCAAAATTTTGATAGCAAATGTTGAATATTAGTTGACATGTCGAAGCATAATTAGCACCAATAAAATAGTATTTGTAGGATATTTTTCGGTGTCAATGGCAATCAACTCAATGAGGTTTACTCCCAAACCCACAATTTTTGGAGTAACATATCGCAGATGAAATGGCATAATACAATTCCTTTCATCCATATGATTTGAAAGGCTGACATTGAATGAATCCATTGAAGTGGTCCTACAAGTTTTCTAATGTGAAGTAACTTGATAGATTGGAGTATAAGCGAAACTCTTTTTCGCAAGTCATACACAATCTCAAGAGATCCCAAAATTAGCTATTGCCTAGCTTAGGAGGTAAAAGATTTGTATAGTTTCTATACGTCTCTCAGAAATACTAAGCATGATTCTTCGATCCAATCTTCAAAAGGAAGTTTCGGTGGATTAAGCTGAGTACATGCAGCATAATCACAGGATGCACAGGTCTTTGTTTGTTTAGGAAATAAATTTTAATTTATTTATTCTACAATTTGAACAAGATAATCTGGATTTGCAAACTTACTTAGATTGCTAAATAAACACTCCAACACCAGGAAGTTTAATTATCCATTTCTTGATATTTAATAGACGCGTCCACACTGTTACTAGTCGTTTTGCATTGTAATATTTGAGATTACAGTTTACAGGAAACACAATCAGAGATTACTTATAGTTAGGTTTCAAATCCTCAAAAATTCTCTGGATATTTTTTCTTGATGGTTATTTGATGTGAAGTCATGTTTAAGGGTTTTGCAGGAGGAACTCTCTAATATCACTGAGAGTGAGAATAAATTAACCATGCCGGATAAGTAGACCCAATCATCCACTCTCAATAAACTCAAATATGGACATAGACTCAGCTCCATTAAGTTCCATTAAAACTTGATTTAATATCTGTGATAAGTACTCCTCCCTTTTGGTAGGGTTAGTTGTAGAGGTACTCACACTACTATCCAGTTTTGTGCATATTTCCTTGAGATTTTGTAGATTCTCAGATAAACCCATACTGGAGATAAAAGCTTCAGTGAAGAAATTATACATTATCCTCTGAGCCAACGTAGGAATAGTACTCTTTTGAATCCTGCATGTTTGTGATTCTGATAAATATTAAAGTTCAATGCTCTGAGGAATAGGACATTGAACTTTTATGTTTTTTATATTTTTTTTTCATTGGTCAATTAATTAATGTTTTGTACCATACAAATGGTATAGAAAACATTAAGGCCAATATTTGTTACTTTACTTATTTGAGTTTATGTTTCTGGTTTTTTGTACCATTTAAGACTTTCTTGGAATATTTATTTATTTATGTAGGGATCCGAATTCCTTGGTTTATGCTATCAAGAGATCATGTGAAAGCAAAGCAGAGGTTGTTTCTTTAAAGGAGTAACTTTATATATGTTTTTTTTATTATCATTGGTTTTGATGGATTCTTGAAAAACTACTGTTTGTTGAGGCTCAGTGTTTCGTGATAAAACTGTCCATATTGAAGACTCGAAACATTGTGTTTGATCCCTATTGTAACAATAAATTAATCTTTTTTTTGGTAGTAGGGTTGGTGGATGATGTATTAGTTGTATATTTTGTTAACTTAAGTTATGTTGAATGAGGGATTAGGTAAATCTGTGTAATATTTAGTATTTTAGGAGATGATGTAAGTATCTATATAGAATGATGATATAATATAGTGATGTTTACCTGTACCCACAAAGTTGTGGAGTATTGGGTTCTGTGTGTGGTTTTTCAAAGGTTTTTCTAAACATCCATACGTTTTCAAACTAAATCTTGGTTTTTATTTTGTATCTGGCATCATACGAAATTTTTTGCCCCCAGAGCCTTATATATATAATGCATGTGTGATGTTGCTTGGATTGGCCTGGAGGATTGATATTAACTGTCTGTGATGTTATATTTTTAATTGTTAGCAGAATTCCGTAAGGAACTGTTGTAAAATGGCTAATATTTTAGGGGAGACTCTGTCAAAATTTTTACTAAATTTTCTAAAAATTCATTACGTTTTCAAACGAATATTGGTTTTTATTTTGTATCTTGCATGATATGAACATTTTTGCCCCCAGAGCCTTATATATATGATGCTTGTGTGATGTTACTTGGATTGGCTAGGGGAGTATTGATATTAACTGCCTGTGATGTTATATTTTTAATTGTTAGCAGAATTCTGTAAGAAATTGCTGTAAAAGGGGTAATATTTGAGGGGAGACTGTGTCAAAATTTTTACTAAAATTTCTATTAGTATTCTAGAATAGAAATGACCATTGGTTTTGACTTGATTGATTCCTTTTTCATTATAACGATTTTTCATCTTGATCATGATTTTTTTCGGGTTTAGTCGTCAATCCATCTGCAATCTTCATGTTCTCTTAATGTTTGAAATGCCTGATAGTTGGGCCTATGTGTTTTATGTGAGAGATGATGTAAGTTATAGATTAAAAAAACACATGAACTATCTCATACACTGAAATATATCAAAAATTGGAGCTAACAAGCATGTTTCAGGTCAAATTTGCAGTAGGCTCTTCAGTATATGGATACTAAATATATTAATATGGAGATGTAATTGTACTTGATCACATTTAACAAAAGGTCTTCACATCTATATCACAACAAGATTTCTCTCTCTCTCTCTCTCTCTCTCACTCTCTCTCTCTCTTTCTTTTAACCTCTTTTAAAATCATACATGGTTAACTACATGAAAATATGACAATGGGGCATTAACTCATGCAGTTTGAGGCGATAACTGCATTAGCAACTGAATTGCTACTTATGGCAGACTGCAAATCAAATATGAAATCTCTTATGTTTAAGTTACACATAGCAATTGATTTTGATCACACTACTCTTTTTCAGTTCCGAGCTTCTGACAAATGATCCTGCAAGATATAAACCAATAAACAACTTAATTCATAATACATTAATGTTTACTGCCAAATACACATCTATATAAATCATTCACGAAGACATGCATATATATAACTTTTTACAGTGCTTTTTACATGTTGTATCGTTCACGAAAACTTGCCGTAGGCACGTGTCCACGGGCAAACCTAGTGTGTGTGTGTATATATATATATATATATATATATATATATATATATAAAGAGAGAGAGAGAGAAATAATTAAATAAATAAATTAGTTGTTTTGGGGGGGAATTTGAATTTGAGTTTTGGGGGAAAACTTTTGGGGGGAAAATGTGTTTTGTGTGGTTAGATCTGGGCCTTTTAATTTTTGGGGGATTGAAGGAGAGACACTTGATAGCTTTCTTTATGTTTTATTATATAGATATATATACTATTTTGGGGTGAATCATGAAGGAATCGGAACTCGGAATATAGGCGGAGAGAGAGAGAGGAGAGAGGTGGGTTGGACGGTTCGGTGCATCTTTCAGTGGTTTTAAAATAGTATATTTTCATAAGTTGAGAAACTGACAAAACTAATTTTAAAAAATTCACCTAATAACAATTATATAATATTGTATGAATTTTTTGTTTTGATTAAGGGGTAGAATTTCAATTCAAAATTTGGAAGGAGAAATAGTGAAGTATTGCCTCCTACAACATTTTTTTTCCTTTTAATTTAAATTTGCTTCGACCAAAAGTTATCTTAACATAATATATTGTACTAATGTACTATTGTGCAATATTGCACAAACGTTTCAAAGTGATAAAATAATATTTTAAAAAATTGCTACAATTATTCTCAAATATATAAATATTATAAACTACCATCATTATTAGTATTTTTTCACACACACACACACACACACACACACACACACACACACATATATATATATATATAATAGAACACAAAGAAAGCTATAAAGTGGCTCTCATTTAATTCCCTCAAAATCAAATACCCAAATCTAACCTTACAAAACACATTCGCCCCCCCCACCCACCCACCCACCCAAAAAAAACTAAACAAAACTCATTTATTTATTTAATTATTTCTATCTCTCTATCTCTCTCTCATTCTCTCTCTATTTACTCAGAAATTTAGATTTTCAGATTTCAGGTTTGTAAATTTTCAGATTTTTTATGTTTTTTTTTATTGTTCATGTTACATTGAAAATAGCAAATATCTCTTCAATAGTTAAATTTTATCATTTTCCACCCTCAAAGTTCTAAAAAAATGGATTTTATACTCTCATTTATAATTATTTTTCAACATATACTAATGGAAACATGGACTTTTATTTACAACTAATTATTGTCATACTATTCAAACTTGAGCTACATAATTGTTGTTTTACTGTTTACAAGGCTTTTCATATGCTGTATCGTTCCAAAGACGTACCGTATGCACGTGCCCACGGGCAAATCTAGTATATATATATAATCATAAAAACATACAGAAATTTTGATCATATAATTAGAGTACATGGTTTTTGCTAAAAGAAAAAGATATGAATTGATGTATATAAACAATAAAATTTCTCATATACAAAAAATATAGTGTGTAGCAATCAATCAACACATCTTAATCCTATTGAAAAGTTGGCATCATAAAGGCCCAAAGAGTGATTCTAACCAAACACGAAGTACACATTGTCAGAGTTGAATCCAGAAACCAAAACAATGTATTTGAAATATTTCAATAAAAAGAAAATTGCAAAGAAATCAGAAGAACAACATTCAGATTATGTGTACAAAGAAAAATGAATTTTCACGTCCTCACCTATCTATTCTATATTCACCAGGTTCATAATGATTAATGTGTATATGCACCTCATAAGTAGATTTCTCACTGATTTAAGCATTTGTCCTCAAATTCTACTGCAAATAAACTAAAATTACAACTATAAGTTACCAAATAAACAACATCTAAAACCTTGATGTTAAAAAATAAAAATAAAAATGTGGGGTTGGAGATAATGGTAAAAATCGCAGCAAATCAAGGTCGTACATTCCGACACCGATCTTAAAGCTTCTATAGGCATATTAACAGTAACGGACATCTCTAACAGATTTGGCCTTCTTCAGGCTCATTAACAAGATATAGGACGCTTTCAAGATCGTTAAAAGCGACTGGGCCCACCAAAAAAAGACACCCATCCATTTGGGTTGTAAGTCAAATCACTTGTCCCCACTAAAAGAATAACAATTCTATCTCTTAAATGGGAGAATCTACAAGAGATAACATATTTATATCAATCTCCTAATTGTTTCTCAAGCCTATAAATACCATCCTCCCTCTCTCATTCAAAAGGTAATCAATATTTTCTCTCTCAAACACTATTTCTCTCTCTAGTTTTGACTTGAGCATCGAAGGGTCTGTCGCCGGGGCCAACCTCGGTGTTTCAAGCTTTTTGCAGGTCCATCGGCAGCATCAGCAATCATCAGATTCATATCAAGGTGCTCTTTCAATGATCAAGATCCAATCTCAGGAGCTCTAACCATTTTTTATGGTAACGATCAAACATTAGACCTTTAGTAGTTTCCTTCAAAATATAAACTTACTATCTGTTTGCTCCCACACCAAAATAAGCAGCAACAAATTGACGCAATCTGTGATAAACTACACAAATATACGTCACAGACCAGATTTTGCCGTGAGAAACACCGACTTCTCCTGCCATGCCACCAAGGTTAAGAGCGAGAGCAGCAGCCTCAAGCCACCAAGCCAACCCTCCTAGTCAACAAGCTCCTCTTGTGGAGGATCCTATTCCTCCTCATCTACCGTATCAGCCGCAACATCCTAATCAAACTCCTCTAATAGAGATGCACCGGGGAGCTCCCAACAAAACCGTCATGAACAACACCCTTTATACAACCATGTATCATTTCATTCTACTGCAAGCCACTCCACGCCCTCGTGAGGTCCCCGAGGGTTAAAAGATCTCCGTCAAGTCATCATCGCCAAACAACAGGGGATCGATCTAGGGATCTATTTGGACGAGAGGCATACCTTGGGCGAGGTCTCCTGCTCAGAACATCAGGAGAATCTGAGAAGAAACTCTCATCCAAGGCAGAGATCAAGACGTTCCTCCTCTCATAGGGAGCGCAGTGTAGAAAGAAGCTCGACTCGTGAGAGTCGAAAGCATCTTGAGATGAATAAAGAGCAAGAGGCATCGGTCACTAGGGCCGAATTGAAAAAATTCAAGCACGACATCCTCTGAGCCATTCGAGGTACTTATGATCAGGGTCAACGCTCATGAAGCTGCCACTCTACTCCTTCAAAAGAAGAAGAATCCAGCGACTCAACTAGATCCAAGGGCAAGCACGACCAAGTCCTTCACCGCATTCGAGAAGTAAAGGATCGCTTGGAATAGATAAAGCATGAAGGGAACCGCTCCAGTAGGGCTTACCGCCCCAGTCAACCTCCTTTCAGCAAATCCATCCTCGATGCAAACATTCCAAAGAAATTCAAAGCTCTCCAGTTTGAATCTTACGATGGTGAATCTGACCCGGCTGACCATATTGAGAGTTTTAAAACTCTCATGATGTTCTACATTGCCACCGATAAGCTCATGTGTTGAACATTCCCTACAACTTAGAGAGGATCGGCAAGGGAATAGTATTATCACCTTACTCCAGAATCAATATTTTCTTTCGACCAACTCGATGAGCTCTTCATAGCACACTTCATCACTAGCCGCAATGCTGAAAAGACAAGTGCTTTGTTGTTAGAATTAAAGCAAAATGATGGAGAACTGCTGAAGGACTTTGTCAAGCGCTTCACAGCCAAGGCAAGGTCCATATCCTCCGTGGACTCGTCAGTGGTGGCTGCCACCTTCCGCCACAACGTCGCTCACAAAGATCGGAAAGCCTCCCTCACGAAGAAGCCTACTAAAGATTTAACCGAGCTCCTAGAAAGAAGTGACAAGTATATTAGAGCCAAGGAAGCTCTTTAGCCTCAAGGCCAGAAGGATCCACCTTCCGAGAAAAAACGGAGGAATACAAGCAAGGAAGGACCCAGATGTTTTAGAAAGATAGTGCAGCTCAACGTTGTCCTCTTCCAGCACTACGCTTCGACAAGTTCACTCCTTTTAACACAAGAATATCAACCATTCACATGGAAGTCAAAAAGGATGGAATAATCTGCCTTCCTCCTAAGATGACCACAACCAGCAGGAGAAGAGATATGAACAAGTTGTGTGCATTTCACCGGGATCATGGACACACCACCGACATCTGTTGAGCCCTCAAAGAAAAACATGAAGGTCTGATTCATCGGGGCTATCTCTCTCAATTTGTTAAACAAAAGAACGCTGAAACCCCTCCAGCATAGGGGCTAATAAGTGTCGAGAGAAGCCCTCTGAATCCCAAGACTCAAAACATATAGTCATTCTTCACTCCATCCATGGAGGGCCGATAGGGTGGAGATTCTAACTCCTCTCGCAAAGCCATCGTGAGGGAGGTCAACTCAGTATACAATATTTCGCCTACTGAGAGCAGATGGGTCCGGATATCTTTCTCTAGTAAGGACTTAGAAAGTGTCTGAACACCTCACTGTGATGCATTGGTCATAAATATTTGCATGGTGAATCATGAGGTAGGTCGCATCTTGGCCGACATTGGCAGCTCGGTAAACATCCTTTTCATGACCCTTTAAACGGTCTCAAGCTTTCCTGATACTGACTCAAGCCTGCTGGATACACACTCTACGGGTTCTCCGGTGTCCCCGTACAAGTTGAAAGAATCATCACACTCGATGTGACAGGAGGAAAAGTCCCCGATACTCGAACGGAAGCACTCGACTTTATGGTAGTTGCCGTCTATATTCGGCCGTCCAGGTCTAGCGGCCTTTCATGCAACTGTTTCTGCCCACCACTTGAAAATGAAGTTCCCTACAACAGATACCGTAGGCCAAGTTGTGGGGAGTCGACAAGCAGCATGAGCATGCTACACCGCCACAATGGGGGCTCAATTCTCCTTCTCGACATCATAGAACTACTGCTAGAAAGCAGTCACAGTAACTCCAAGCTCGTAAACAAGTTTGAAGCCACTGCCATAGACAATCATGTCAAGAACTTCCAAACCTACCAAATCATTTCCCTCCACGTCCAAATTCGTCATCAACAGAATAAAGTAATAAACCTGAATCTCCTGCCTGAAACCACTCCGCTCATTGGACGAAAAGAAACAGTTCTGCCTAAACACCCCTTCTCTTTGCAACACAAGAGGAGGCAAAGAGAAGTTCTAGCCAGATACCTATGGTTCGGATTTGTTCTGGCAATTTGCAACGAAGCAAGTTCAGAGCTCAACTCGCCATTCAATCTTCTACTGCAACTTGTTAAACACCTCAACAACAAGTTCAAAGTCCATATTCATAGCTCAGAGTTGCTCTAGCAACCTGCAATCAAGCACGTTTAGAGCTCAAATTGTCATTTGATCTGCTCTTGCAACCTGTTAAATCCCTAAACAATAAGTTCAAAATTCATACCCATGACTTGGAGTAGCTTTTGCTACCTGCATACAAGCAAATTTAGAGCTCAACTCACCATTCGATCTGTTCCTGAAACTTGTTAAAACCCTTAAAGACGGATTAGATGTCCATAATCGTGGATTGCAGTTGCTCCCGCAAACCTACAAGCAAGCAAGCTTGGAGCTCAACTCGCCACTCAAGGTGACTCTCATAATTTGTTGGAGGACCCATATAGTAAGTTCGGAGTCCAACTGTAACTCCTGTTATCCCATTTCTTGTATTTTTGTACTGTATTTTTCTTCCCAGTGTACTCTATCTGATTGTATTCTTTCTTTTTTTGAACCATGTATTCGTTCTTCATTCTCAACATAATTTCATATGTTCCTTGTCATCGGTGATTTTTGATTCAATCTGTCTGCCATTTATTTTTGAATGATTTGTTAATTCTAATCTATTTCATTTCTTGGCCTAATTGCTTATTCATTTGTTTCTGGCTTATTGGGTCCGGTTTTTACCTAGTCTACCCTATTTGAACACTATTACCCATCCTACTGGATCCTAAACCGATACCCAATACCCTCTTCTTTTACCCAGTCCCCCCCCAGATATTTCTTCACGTTCTCTATCTGCCTAACAAGTAGATCATGCCTCCCCCTATCTTTTCTTGATTCTTCAAATCCCAACTTACCCCAAATCTCATTATTAAACCCCAACAAAATTTGTTATACTCCTATCTTTAATCTTTATCTCTTAAACCCTAATTATACTATCTCATCTCTCTTCCTCTCTCCCCGTGTGCATCCCGATCTTCACACCCCGCCGACCTACCCACTCCCGGTGCCGCTGCCCTGCGCCTCCGCCTACCGCAACCTCCCGTCACCAGCGCCCTCGCAACCTCCTATCGCTGCTCCGCCCTACACCAGGACGAGAGCAGCCCCTCTCTCCCCTTCTCCTCCTGAAGCCGCAACACCATCCAACCATGACGCCCCTCTCGACCTTCCCCACTTCCAATGCCAACAACCTCCCGGTGTCGCCGTCCTTCCGTCGTAGTGATCACCCCCCCGACTGCCATTGCTTTGTGTGCATGTGGTTGATCTCCTAGCACATCAAGACGTTCGCTTGTGATCTTGATCATCTTCTTCAATGTCAAGATCCGTTTGTGTTGTGTTCGTTGCCCAGGATCCATTCCTATTATTCTCATCCTGTCATCGGATTCGTCGGTGACCCTAAGGAAAGTAACTTGTATGATTTTTGTTGTGCATACAAGTACAAAATACTGCCTATAGTCTTGCTTTTATTTTAGATTTGTTCTCATGAAGATCTTTTGTTAAATCTTGACTCCATTTGTTTGACCCATCCATAGTCTTGATCCATCATTATATTTGTCACACACACGACATGAAAATAACTTAGATCTAACTAGACTCTTGATGCATGTATGTATGTTGTTTCGTGATCCATGATGTGTTGTGTATTTGTTGCATGCTTGGTGTAATAGTTGTGTTATCTTATAGTAGACTTGTTAAATACCCATACCATGTTGTTTTGAATATCTAATATACCATGTTTTGCATTATATTCTAATTTGGATTTATTGCATATGAGTTGTTTGACTAAATGCATGAGAAGAGATTTTATTTTGTTGCTGCCCTGTTTTGGTTCAGTATTTTAGACCCTGTTAAGGTCAGTAAATCAAATTATTTTGTGAATATGATTCGTAGGCCTCATTGTCTATTTTTCAGAACTTTCGACATATCTCAGTTTTGATTTGTGATGTGTGAGTTATTGCTGTTTTACTACAACTATATTGAAACTTCCAGATTCTGGTTTATGAGTTTGCTGTATGATTATTTATTTTAAAACTGATGTTAAAAGTAAGATTTGGATCTAATATTTTTCTTGGTATGACTAATTATGACTGGATCAACCCTTAATTTTTGTAGATTTATTTAATGACTTTTATAATTTATTCCATGCTTGTGAACAAACCAATATATTTCCAAACTGCATGTTTTTCAGTAAAGAACCATATTTTCAACCTATTTCTAGTCGCGGTGGATCAAAACTTTGTGAATATGAAATGTAACCTGCTGTGTCTATTTTACAAACCTTTTGATGGATTTGGATTTCGAGTTATACTTTGTGATCTATCTTTGTTTTAGTACTGCTATATCTAAAATTTCAGATTCATAAACTTGATCTTTCTGTTTTCCGAATTTATTTGACTATGCTATCTGTAATGGAATAATATGAAAATTTATTTGCTGATACTATACATACTAAAGAATCTTCCACATTTTTCTGGAATTTAATTAGTAAGTTTTTATGTTATTTTCAAGCTGATAAATATAACTTTGCGATTTCTAGCTGAACATATATTCTGTATAAAACATTGTTTTGAGCCCTGTTTCTGTAGTTGTTATATGACTTGTGTATATGTGATGGATTCGGACGAGAGTCTATTTTCTAAATTTTCTGACAGATCTAGATTTGCATTCTTGTGGAAACGAGAATCTTGGTTTTGGTGCAGTCATGTCTTACTGTCTAGAATTAAAAGTCTTGTTGTCCTAGCCTATTATGAGTTGTTTGTCACCCGTGCATATTTTTGTCCGACCTGAACCTGTCTCTTGTTCTTGCCATGTTCTTTTTGCCTTATTTTGTGCACGTATTCCTGTTTTGATAATAATAACAAGTAACCAAGCCGAGGTTAAGGAAAAGACCTTGGTAGTGGACAATATAAGTATGTGTACTCAGAAGGGGGCCCGTGTTATCCACTTTACGTTTGATTCATGAACCTATTTTACTATATGTTGATTCATGAACCTGTTGTAATTTATGATTTGATTCATGAACCTGTCGATTCATGAACCTGTCGATTCATGAACCAGTTATGTTACTACTGGATTCATGAACCTTTTACCTGTTACCTGTGCATGGTGCCTGAGTACACGGCCCTATAGAAACCCACCACTAGATCTAAACGTAAATTTCATGTAAGTAGCAACCATGTGGTAAAATTTGGGACGCATGAAGTGCTACCTAGATAGGATTAAATACAAGACTTGAGAATAACATGATCACTTGCATATTCATGTTTACCTGTACATGCTACTTAACACCTGTTACATATTTACCTGCTTGCATTCTACCTGATACCTGTCACATGTTACATGCACCCTGTTATCTCATCATGTTACTTGATTCTGTTTCTTGATTAGGAGTTAGATACTCTACTTTGCTGTCACGTCCATTCCATGCTTATTCAGTACTTGTTTCTTGCTGTTACTGTATACTTGTCCATCTGTTTTCTGTACTTGTTGCCTGTATTACAAGCGGTCCGTAACTTGAATTGAAGGGCATTTTGTTTCCTTTTCCTCTTCCTGCAATTTATTAAACTTGCAGACTTTGGTAACCAGCTGCCTGAGGGAGTAAGTGACCAAGTATTCTAGGCTGGTTGGAGTTTCTTACATTAGTTTATTTCCTGTTTGAATAAATTGTAATTGCTACATGGATTTTGTATTGGGCATTTTTGTTTCAGGATTTATGTCATGTTTCCAGACCTGATTATTTGACATTAAGTATTCTGGTTTTCAAGTAATGTTAATTTATTCGTGCATGTATGGTTGGTTATTTCCTGTATATCTCTTGTTTATTCCTGTACGTGTTGTAAAGATCCTTACAGCTTATGAATGGTGAAAACCATTCACTGGACTTGTGTCGCGTATCCGTATTCCGTATTTCTTTTTGGGAAGCAGGGCGTGACACCAACACCCTCCCAAAGTTGCTCCTACAACTAGCTAAGTACAAAATGGTAAGTCCGAAGCCCAACTCTTCCCTAGAGCTGCTCCTACGATTAGCTAACCCCTAAGATGGCAAATCACAAGACAATGCATTGGCATGTAAAAGATTTCTTATTTTATAAACAACAAGTTTCGTTACAATTGTAGAATTACATTGAGTTTACGTTTCATGCCTAAGCAGTGCTACAAAAGTCTTGCACACTATAGAACAAGATGTCCTACAAGTCACCATTCTGGCTACAGGGTAGGGGGATGTTCTGCTTAAGAGACACAAACCTCCTCACGGACCTCCCGCCAGCTAACAGCTTCCCAGGGGCCACCTAAACTCTTGATGATAAAATTCAAGACAAGACTTCCTAAGGCGAGCAAGCTCCAAGTCTTTCATGAGTAACACCACCTTCACCAGAGCAAGCTCCAACTCTGTCCCGCGTGACACGCTGCACAAACGAACAAATTCCAACTCTGTCAAAGCACAATGTATTGCGAAGGAGAGCAAGCTCGGCATCCCGATGACCTCATTCGGTATACACGACTGCTCTTGTAGCCCCCCAAATTTCTAACATAGGAACTCGTGACACACTCTAGGATCTTTCTTCAAATGAGTCACAACACAACAAAAATCACAGGAAATTAAAAACTTTTATTACGTAAAATTGTTATTACAATGTCCATGATTTACAACAATTACAAATTAATTGTTACAACAAGAATGTACAATAAATTTGGACAGTAACTTTCACTTGGATGCTTTCCCCTGTTAGAGCTTTTCCGCGATCCCAAGTCGGCAATCCTGCACTGATAACTGTGGGCACGTCAGTTGATTAATGCTATATTCGGATATCCTCTCTAATCCATAATATAGCAATTCCAACCTTAACAATCCACAAAACATTTGATGCAAAGAAAAGGTGATGTCAAGCAGTGTCGGAGTATGCCATGACCTAATCTAATGCACACATGCTCCTAAAGCTAATGCACGCTTGGTTGAAAGATATGCATCCCATACTACACACCCCTCAACCAAACGACGTTCTTCAGTTTGATGGGGCTTGATCCCCCGCTATGCATCCTACTCTTGTGCTCTATCCTGTTTCTGATTCCAGTGATGGTGAGGCTGCAGTTATTCGGCTTACCCGTCACTGCTGTCATTAGTGGTGTCCAATCCTCGTGTTTTATCCACTATGCCCGGGATCCCATTCGCATGCTTACCCTACATGACTGTAATCATGGTATGTTGCTGTATCTACGTCTCCCCAGACCTCATCAAAAGCGGTTATACGGGCACCATTGCTTCCCGCAGGAGAACTTAGAGTCTTTCCCGTAGAGTCTCGCTCTGTGGGGACTTCCTCCAAACCTCCTGCCCGCATCGATCAACAAAAGACATGACGGATATAAGGTTTCCCCAACTCCGCTACACTCGTCCTTACGCTAGAGCAGAACTTGCAGTGTAGACGACGTCAACACTACAAACCTCCTCAAAGGTTGTTACAGACATAAAGGCATTCCTGCTGAAATAGCGGAGCCCCCATAGAGTCTCCCCGACTCCATTACAGGGCGGCTCGGGGTCCCTGTCCGCATTAAACGAACATAGGATTTGGCCAGGCATGCTGATGCCATGCGTCCCCTGACAGGCGAACACCGCCGCTAGTGCCTGTCCTTACATTCAACCAAGAATCGATCTAGTCCTACCAAAGTATCTATGCTACCCCACTCTAAGACTAAAGATAAGGTTAATTACACGATTACTAGTCTTTCTTTTGTCAGCCGATTACTAAAAGCCATCACTCTAGCCAAACTCTATTTCTCTTTCATTTTCTTATTAGAAGTATGGACCTCAAGGCGAGCTATCTCATATTACCCACTCCTTTAGTTAGGGGATCTATCTTCCATATCCAATCCCTAACTTGGTAATCAACTTAGCTTGCTATGAACAACTAGTTAAGTTCTACTTGTAGACTCTTTCTAGTTAGTTACATTTATCATTAATGGATCTTAACCCACCCCACACTAGGAATCAACTAGCCCTCAAGTCTGGCCAGAGGGTTGGCCTGCCTCGACCTACACTTGGCACGAACCAACGACGAATCGACCCCGTCGATTGCCACAACCGCCATCTACGCTTGGAGTTCGATTGCAACCTCGGCCCAACCAACAAGTAGCTCCCGCTAAACTTAACAGTACAAGTTCCTCGACAAGTGGTACCTCCAAACACAAACCATGGAATCCATCCATACACGGGGAGTACGTCGGCGCACGAGTCATCTCCTCCAATGCGTTCGATGCGACACGGGTTCTATTCTACCTGCCTAGGTTTGCCACAAGACTTAGTCCTAGAGTCTCAATACTCAATCCAACATACCCCAACATGGTACACCACACTAAAAGTAAGTCCTAACCCATGAATACCTAAATAGGAGTTCTAAGAGCCCTAGAATTGATAATTTATAAATCCAAACAGCAAGCACACATTTGGCATTTATGCCACAACGGAGTTGTTCCCGATCCCGATTCTTTGAGGAATCACGATCGGGCGCTCCCATGCTTCTACTCAAGGTAGGCAGCAAGTAATAGCCCACTTTGGGCATGGATTTCATCCCAAAATGGTCAACCACACTACCCCAACATTCAATACAATTTTCACTTCAAAACAGTGAACAACGTTGCCTATATTGGGGTATATAAGCAACTATAAGCTACCCTTAGTAAGGAACTTTAGGTAATTTAAGTCCTAACCCAAGTACACATCTATAATATGAGTCTTGACCTCAAACAACAACTCTCAGCCAACAAGATACAAGTTTAAACTCATCTAAAAAAACATGGTGCAAAACAGTAAGCTCTAGGATTTACTATGTTTCTGTCGTCACTTGTAAAAATCATATAAAATTGTACACTTATCCAAATCATGATTTCTCAGTCATTCCAGAAAGGTCTATGTGTCTACTATAACTTCCTAGTTTTAAGTTTCTTCAAATAAGGTCGTTTATAAGCTCTTATGGTCTCATCATTAACAAGTGTAAAGATTCTCAGAACAGCACATCATAATAACATAGTCATGGGGTAAAATCAGATTAAAATATCAAACAGTGTCAGAACGTTATGAAATTTTAGATTCTAGCTCCTGACACATGAAGTGACAACACTTCCAAAATAAAGTGATTCTACAAAATAGATTTTCAATTATGCCTCTTTGAATAACACCAAAAACATAGCAATAACAACAACAGATCTATTTACTAAAATAACTAGCTAAGTTTACATGATTTCATTAACACAGCTAAATTGGTCCAAATCTCATGAAATTTGAAACATAGATCTTAGATACACTTAACAATGACATACTAAAATTTCAGATCATTCCCATAAGCATGCAGTGAGATACAAGTCATTCTTTCCACAACAGTAACAATAAAAACTGCTTCTTTCTATTCTGACCAGCATGCAAGTTCGTAATTTATTTTAATAGCAAGAAAAATTAAAAAAAAATCTATAAAGATTACTGAAGGTGTACGACACCTATATGATCATCCTCTAAAAGTTTCAGATCAAAATACCAAGTAGTGTTCATGAAATGAGCTACGGACTGACAATAAAAGTTCAGTCTTTTAACAGGATTTTCTAGTTTGGATTACTTAAGACAAAACGAGTTGGTTAGGTTCATTCTTAGGGCATGCATGTCATTTTTCAGTCATCACAAACACCATTCAACCATAAAAACAAACATAAGGTTAGAAACACCCACCTTGATGAGTTTGATGGAAAAGAAAGATCCTATAGGCTCCTTGATTAGCCTTCTTGCTCCTCGGTTCCTCCTCCTTGGCTTCTCTTCTTCTCCTTGGTTTCTCTCCTTCCAAATCAGTAGCTAGGGTGTAGAGGGTAAGGTTTAGAGATATAGAAGATGGCTTAATTGTAGAGAAAGATGAGAAATGGAGCTAGAATGA
Organism: Hemerocallis citrina; assembly: GCA_017893485.1. Lineage (NCBI taxonomy): Eukaryota > Viridiplantae > Streptophyta > Magnoliopsida > Asparagales > Asphodelaceae > Hemerocallis > Hemerocallis citrina. The sequence goes on from CM030362.1 coordinate 201,704,208, forward strand.
GATGAGGGTGTTTTAATAGAGGATGGGGTGTGAATGTGGATGGATTTTGAGAGAGGGGGGAGGGAGAAAGTGAAAGGGCTGCATTGGGGGAGAATGGAGGTGGAGTGTGGAGGTGGTGAAAGACTCATCATGAGTCAAGATTCCATGTTCAAACCCTAACCCTAATTCTCTTTCCCTCCTTCTTTTCCCTCTCAAAGCTTGGCCGGATTTGGGCGTGTGCATGTGCACAAGTCTTTTTTTTCGTTACATGTCATGGTACACTACAAGTGTTGAGTTAAACTAGGGTTAACTTGGTTTCAATCGGGTCTAGTTGAAGCTTAAGAGTCAAATCCATACTAAAAGCTTCAAAAAGAAAAATAAATAAATAACTATATCATTTTAGTGCTTAACAAAACATAAATATATTCATATGAAAATCCGGGTTGTTACAGCTCTTCAGCAAAGAGAAGAATGAAATTACTTCAACGCTGAACAAACACAAAGGACATCACTTTAATATTAAGAAGACTAATAACACTCACAACTCATTCGCTCCACAAAATGAGTTAGGCGCTTCGTGCGCCACTTGAGTTCCTCCGTCAAAAAACTCATTAACTTAAAACAATGAGTTTAATGTCTTGCTCTTCGCTCGAGCTCCGTCAATAACTCATTAACTCCATACAAAAAGTTCAATAGCTTGCTCTCCGCTGAAGCTCCGTCAACAACTCGTTAACATCATACAACGAGTTCCATGCCTTGCACTTCGCTCGAACTCTGTAAATGGCTCGTTAGCTCCATACAACGAGTTCAATGCCCTGCACTTTGCTCGAGCTCCGTCAATAACTCGTTAGCTCCAAACAACGAGTTTGGTTCCCCGCTCTTCGCTCGAGCTTCGTCAATGACTCGTTGACTCTATACTCGTTGACTCTATACAACATGTTCAATGGCGTGCTCTACCCTGAAGCTCCGTCAACAACTCATTAACATCATATAACGAGTTCCATGCCTTGCACTTCGCTCGAGCTCCGTCAATGAATCATTAGCTCCATACAACGAGTTCAATGCCCTACACTTCAATCGAGCTCTGTCAATAAATTTTTAGCTCCATACAACAAGTTTGGTTCTCCGCTCTTCGCTCGAGCTCGTTCAATGACTCGTTGACTCCTTACAACAAGTTCAATGTCTTGCTCTCCACTCGAGCTCCCTCAATGACTCTTTAGCTCCGTACAGTGAGTTCAATGCCTTGTTCTTTGCACGAGCTTTGTTAACAACTTGTTAACTCCATACAACAAGTTCGGTTCCCTGCTCTTCGCTCGAGCTTCATCAGACAACTTGTTAGCTCTATACAATGACTTCAATGTCTTGCTCTTCACTCAAGCTTCGTCAATAACTCATTAGCTCCATACAATGATTTTAACGCCTTGCTCTTCGCACGAGCTCCGTCAGCAACTCGTTAGCTCCATACAACAAGTTCAGTTCCCCACTCTTCACTCAAGCCCCGTCAAAAAACTCGTTAGCTCCATACTACTAGTTCAACATCTTGCTCTCTGCTTGCGCTCCGTCAACAACTCGTTAGCTCCATACAACGAGTTCAATGCATTGCTCTTCGCTCGAGCTCCATTAACGACTCATTAGCTCCATACAATGAGTTCAATGTCTTGCTCTTCGCTCGAGCTCCGTCAACAACTCGTTAATTCCATACAACAAGTTTGATGCCTTGCACTTCACTCAAACTCCGTCAATAACTCGTTAACTCCAGACAACGAGTTCGATGCCTTGCTTCTCGCTCGAGCTCCGTCAACAACTCGTTAACTCTAGACAATGAGTTCAACGACCTGCTCTTCTCTCGAGCTCTGTCAACAACTCGTTAATTACAGACAACAGTTCAATGCCTTGCTCCTCGCTCGAGCTCCGTCAATGACTCGTTAACTCCATACAAAGAGTTCAATGCTTTACTCTTCGCACAAGCTCCATCAGCAACTTGTTGACTCCATACAACGAGTTCGTTCCCCGCTCTCTACTTGAGCTTTGTCAACAATTCGTTAGCTCCATATAACGAGTTCAATGTCTCGCTCGAGCTCGAGCTCCATCAACACCTCGTTAACATCATACAACGAGTTCCATGCCTTGCACTCGCTCAAGCTCCGTCAATGACTCGTTAACATCATACAACGAGCTCAATATCTTGCTCTTTGCTAAAGCTCCGCCAACAACTCATTAACTCCATACAATGAGTTCAACGCCCCGCTCGTCATTCAAGTCCTTCCAACAACCCCTTATCTGCATGCAATACGTGCCGACGCTGGCCTAGAATTGCTGTTATTAACTTTTTGGGTGCAATAAGAAAGCTCTACATCTAACTCCATCTTAGAATTGTCTCTACAAACTTGCTCGGTGCAAATGGCAAGTTCAACGTCAACTCCATCCGAGAGTTGCCTCTACTAACTTGCTTGGTGCAAATAGCAAGTCCAAACATCCAACTCCATCTCAGAGTTGCCTCAACAGAGTTGTTGGGCGCAAACGGCGAGTCCAAATGTCCAACTCCATCCCAGAGTTGCCTCTACAAACTTGTTGGGCACAAAGGGCAAGATCAAACATTCAACTTCTTCTAAGAGTTGTTTCTACAAACTTGTTGGCGCAAACAACAAGTCCAAATATCCAACTTCGTCTTAGAGTTGCCTCTTCAAACTTGCCGGGTCCAAACGGCAAGTTCAAATGTTCAACTCCATCTCAGAGTTGCCTCTACAAACTTGCAGGGCACAAACGACAAGTTCAAGGCACTAACGGCAAGTTCAAACATTAAACTACATCCAAGAGTTGCCTCTACTAAATTGCTAGTCACAAACAGCAAGCTCAAACATTTAACTCTGTCAAAGAGTTTCCTTTACAAGCTTGGTGGGTGCAAACAGCAAACTCTACGTCCAACTCTGTCTCAGAGTTATCTATATAAACTTGCTGGGATCAAACAACAAGCCCTACGTTCAACTTCGTCTTAGAGTTTCCTATCCAAACTTGCTGGGCGCAAATAACAAGTTCAAATGTTCAACTCTGTCCTAGAGCCCCGTCTCTACAAACTTGCTGGCGCAATCAGCAAGCTCCACGTCCAACTCCATCTCAGAGTTATCTCTATGAACTTGTTGGGGTCAAACAACAAGCTCTACGTTCAACTTCATCTTAGAGTTGCCTCTCCAAACTTACTGTCCGCAAATAGCAAGTTCAAACATTCAACTCCTTCCTAAAGCAGTCTCCACAAACTTGCTGGGTGCAACCAGCAAGCTCTATGTCCAACTCCGTCTCAGAGTTGTCTTAATTAACTTGTTGGGATCGAACATCAAGCTCTATGTTCAACTCCAATTCAGAGTTGCCTCCCCAAACTTGCTGGGCGCAAAAAACAAGTTCAAACGTCCAACTCCGTCTCAGAGTTGTCTCTATGAACTTACTGGGATCAAATAACAAGTTCTACATACAACTCCATCTTAGATTTTCTCTCCAAACTTGCTGGGCGCAGACAACATGTTCAACGTTCAATTCTGTCCAAGAAGCTGTCTCTACAAAGTTGTTGGGCGCAAACAGCAAACTCTATGTCTAACTCCGTCTCAGAGTTGTCTTTATAAACTTACTGAGAACAAATAGTGGATCTGGAGTCCAACTACGTTCCAAAGCCTGCTCCTACAACAACTCTCCTAGGTTAGCCATATACACAACATCCAACGGTCAAAGCACTCAATGCCCAAATCAATAGGAACACTCGTTCAACAAAGAAACGTTCGATTGACAAAATAAGCAAATGAGACTAAGCCTGGTCGGCAAAAGAGCGGTTCAGCAAAATGAACGATGGGATGTTTTGATCGACAAAACAAGTTGACAAGCATGAGAAGCCATGATCACCAAAAAGATTTTGTTGATCTATGGACCAAGATCTATAAGATGAACTTTGTGTGTGTGTATATATATATGCATGCACAAAGAATGAAAAGTTGCTCTGAGGCAAAATAGCTCAGCAAAGTCTCTAGCTTGGCCAAAACCCAATAAGAGCTGCACACTTGAGCAAGAACCCAATCAAGCTAAACACTGAAGTTGACGAGACTCGAACTCGACCACAAGCATGGTTGACAAAAATTATAACTTCGTCTAGATTAAACTCAACATTGATCAATACTTGGTCAAGCTTCGAGTTGGCCAAAACTGTAACCCGAGCTCCACAGAGGGCTTGGGCTTCGGAGATGATAAAACCCAAGCTCCGAGACCTGAAATCTATAAAGGACTTCGGAGATGATCAAACCCAAGCTCTGACACCCGAACTCCACAAAGGACTCTGGAGATGATCAAACCCAAACTCCAACCCTGAGCTCCACAAAGGACTTCAGAGATGATCAAACCCAAGCTCCGAGAATAGAACTCTGTAAAGGACAACCCAAACTCCGAACCGATCTCCATAAAGGACTTCAAAAATGATCAAACACAAGATCCAAGACTCCAACTTCACAGGAACTTTGAAGATAACCAAACTCGAACCCGACAAGGCTTCAGCACTTGGATACAAACTCAAGGCTTGGCCAAAATCCAAGCTCAAACAAAAGCTCCTAAGCTGGCTAAAAACCCAACTCAATCACACATGATATCAATCTCTAAGGATGGGTAAAACCCTGATATTAAGCTCCAAAGATGAGTAAAACCCAATTTCGAACTCGGCTAAAACCCATCTCAAACAAACCGAATCTAAGCACCACCGACTTCGGAAATGAACAAAACTCGAGTCCAATCCAACACAAATTCAACTCGACAACAGCTTCGAGGCCAAACTAAAGCTCTCGACTTAGCCTAAATCCTTGGTCACCGAAGTTCATGATTGCCTTTTGGTCACCAGAAGCTTGGTCGACGGGGTCTAGATCGACAGCAAGAACGGCGAGCTCCAAAGTCAACAAGGCTCTAGGTTGGTCGCCTAATACCCTAGCTCAACGGAGGCGACGGTCGACAAGGCCTTTGTGATCGCCAAAAGCTTCGTGGTTGAAGAAGAGGCTGGTCGCAAAAGCTTTAGCTTGCCGAAGCTTGCCAAAACCCAATGCTCGGCATAGAAGATAAAGGAGAAGGTCGACGAGACATTAGCTTGCTCGACGAGGCTCTCAGTAAGTCGGTGAATCTCCTGATTAGCCAAAAAGTCGTGCCCTAGGTCACCCAAAACCATCGGGCGATCAAGTAGACACTCGCAGCTATTGGAGACCATAGGATTGCCCAGAAGTGCGACATTACGTTAGATGAACATACGTGATTAAGCCACATCGAACGCTTCATCCCTACCATACTCGTTCTGCTCCTCAACCACATGATCATTCAGAAGCACGAGCACGTGCAAGATCAGCACACCAGATGTCACCACATCGCCTTCGCTCTCCTGCTCCGCTTCTCAGCTACCCGTTTCACTCATCGCGCGAGCTCCATCATGATGGACGCGCACGATTGCGCCACGTCACAACCTCATTACAGTTGCTCCATCACAACCATCCAATCCACTGAGCACGCGAGCCATGGCGTGATCATTGCGCAAGATTGCTCCAAAAAGAGCTCTAGGTTTGATAAATCAATAAAACAATCCCTACAAATCAATTAAAATTTGAAATTTGAATTAAATATCCCAAATAACGATTATTAAATTCGGGAAATTAATAAAAAAATCCCAAAAAATAATTAAAATTGGGATAATTAATTAAATAAATTCAAAAAGCAATTATTAATTGGAGAAAATTTATTTAAAATCTAAAAAAGTTATGGGGAATTCCAAAATATTCGAAAAAGTTTAGGAAAATATTTGTCGCTTCAAGAAGCTTTCAACCAGTTCCAGGAATATTTAATTGCTCCTGAAAGCCAAGACAATACCCCAGAATTCCTAAACAAGGCAAACTACTTCCCAAAAGCCAAGAAAACCGACTTCTAGGAGTGGTGCTTATGATATTGGTAAAAGCCACAACAAATCAGGGTCGTATGATTCTAGTAAGAATCTTAAAGCTTCTACAGGGAGATTAACAGTAACGGGCCTTTCTAACAGATTTGGGCCTTCTTTATACTCATTAATAAGATATGGGGTGCTTTCAAGCCTATTAAAAGCGATTAGGCACACCAACCCATGAGGGTTGTAAGTCAAATCTCTTGACCCCACCAAAAGAGTAACTGATTATATTTCTTAAGGTGGAGAATCTACATGGGATAACAGATTTATATCAATATCCTAATTGTTTCTCAGGCCTATAAATAACCCCCCCCCCCTCCTCCCTCAGTTATAAGGTAATCAATCTTTCTCTCTCAAACTCTCTTTGTCTCTCTGGTTCTGACTTAAGCATCAGAGGGTCTGTCGTCGAGGCCAATCCCGATGTTTCAGGCTTTTTGCAGATCCGTCGGCCGCATCAACAACTGTCGGATTCAGATCACAGTGCTCTTTCAACAATCCAGATCCAATCTCAGGAGCTCTAACCTTTTTTTACGGCAACGATCAAATGTTAGTGTAACCCCGTTTCTGTTTATACCAATTTTTTTATATTATTGTATTTTTCTTGTTTATAAATCTTTCTATTCTTTTGAACCCAATTGCATTCACTTGGATATGCGAGTATTTTGTTAAAACCTAAATCCTATTTCATTCTACAATATATTTCTTGTCTTGTTTATTATTTATTAAAGCACAAATCCTATCCCTTCTATTATTTATGTTCAAGCCCAAACTGAAGTCCATTGTTTAAACCATTATATAAATATTATTTGATTATTGTGAAGCCCAAACATAGCCCAACTTAATACATTAATCTTCAAAACCCATTAAACCAAATCCTAACCTGTTAACCCAAATCCATATATATACTCATAATCAATAATTAACCCTAATTAAACCATCTCTTCTCAATCTCACTACCGCATCCTCATCTTCCCTCTCCCCGACTCTTCTTCTTATCTTCTTCTCTTCATCTTCAACCTCATCTTCCACCATCTAAACCCATCCCGATCATTTCCTACCCCTACTTCTTCCTCCTTGTTGTCCCACTCCACAGCAACACCACCTGTCTCACCCTCCACCGATAGCAACCCCATCCACCACAGTCAACCACCTCGATGTCTCCGCAAACTGAGTCCCCGAATGCCATTACTCCATCTCCCTCCCGCTTCCTCCTTCCACTGCCCGCAGACACTGAAACTCTCCAAAATTCATTAAAGCCATGACTGCAACTGCCACTGATGCTGCCTCTTTCTTCTTGCTGTTCTGACGCCAACCCGACCAGCTAGCACCGGCGCTTGAGCACCACCTAAACATCACCACCAAGCCACCACAACACCACCAATCAATAACCAACCCCTACAACCCTCATCTCCCCCCGAACTGACGTTACTGTCTTCCGCCACCTTACTGCCATCCCAACGCCAACACCCCACTGTCGTTCCCCTATTGCAGCCCGAGCTCTCCTTCAACCTCCACTGCGTCCACCCATTGCTTCCTTCTTCTCCATCAACCGCAACACCGTGCCCCGCCGCTCGCTGCCAACCTTCACTGCAGCCAACTCACCCTCCATTACTGTTGCTCCATCTACCATTCAATGCCGACCTCCACCACAGCACCACCTGACGTCGCTGCCTCTACTTACAGCCATTCCATAGTCGAGATTTTCACAAGAGGAACAAACGTAGTTCAAGCCGAGGCTGGAAGCACTTACTTACATAGGCAAGACAATATGGAACATGTACCTTAAAGAATTGGTCCCTCTGTTTACAGCTGAAGGGGATGATGGGAACTATGAATTGACAGCAGCAACGGATCTTGTGTACTTGCAGAGTTGTTGCTGCCTCGCTTTCTCACTGTTGTTGCTGCCACCGTTGCCGTTGAGATTCTTTTCTTCCTATTATTCATTCACATTCGGAATCACCACGTAACCAGCAAGCATCTCTTGAAATTCTTTTATTATTCATGTTCAAGAAACTTTTATTGATATCTACAAGTAGTTTTTTACACTGATTATCATATCTCATCGAATTGCCGTATTTCAAGGAAAACTATTATTGATTTATCAATGAAATGGAATAATAGTTTTCTTTATTGTGCCATATCATAGATTCAAATATGGAACCGTTAACACACTTCATATCGTGTTATCGAATACTTGAAAGTTTTGCCGTGCTATTTTTCCAAAAATATACTGATAATTTGACATAGTTCTTGTTACTGAAATCCAGAGCTTTATACATGAAAGTTGTAGCCCTTTGTGTAATCCCTATTTTTCATTTTGTGTATTTTGAGTGTATTTTTTCGTTTTGGTGTATTTTTTTTCTCTCCTTGTATTCTCTTGTATTTCTTTTGGACCATATATTGAATTTTTGTTTCAATATATATATTTTCATTTTATTATTTTGTCTTCCTTTTATTTGAGTTCTTGATTCGTTGTCCGTCTTTTGTTCATTACTTTTGTTCGGGCCATTATATCTGATTTCCTATATTTAATTATTTATTTAATTTATTTATTTATTTATTTATTTGTCATGGCCTATTCCTTGATTCCTTAAACCATTTGTGAACCAATACCTATTTCAAATCCTATTCGCTAAATCACCTAAACCATATAACCAGGATTACCCATTCATTTAACCACTAACCCACACCTAAGCTCTGTTTATTTTTTTTCCTACTCATTTACACACCAGCAGATCATTCCCCATTCTTTTAACCACACACATTAACCACTTAATATTAATTCCTTCATACCTACTTTCCTAATATATCCCAAAACCGTTAATAAACATTTACCTACTTACTCCTAAACACCCATTTTCCTATATTCTAATACACCTCTTAGCTCTACCCATACCCGAGCCCCTAGCCGTTAGTCCACTGTAGCCGCCTTAAAATTGCCCCCCTCTCTAACCCTAATATACTCGCCCTGTTTATATACTCCAGAATATATATATGCACCCTAAAGAAACCTATGATCTGTTTCCCTTTATCTCGTCCAGCCGCAAACCCCAAGGTTCAATCCGAATTTCCTGTACTCCAAGCCTCCCGACGCCATCTCTCACTCTCTTGCTCTTGGGTTTTTCTTGCGCGTGCTCGAGTGCACGTGTAGATCGTTCGTGGGTTCGTTGATTTTTCGTTCGTGGATTTTGTTCGTTGCCGGGATCCGTTCTCGTTATTCTTGGTATTCTTTGTTTTCATCTTCGATTAAGGCAAGCAACTTGTACTTCAATTTCTTTTTTTGATACAAGTCAAAAATACTACCTATAGTGTAGTTGGGTTCTAGAGACAATTTGTATGTGAATCCCCTTGTTGATATTGTCTCCATTGTGAAAACTTGACCATAGTTAACTCACGACACATATGACATGAGTACAACCTAGGATTGACCGTTTATTTGATGTGATCGAATATGTGAGTTAGTTATGAGAATTTGTGCGTTTGTTGGATCCATATGATATACTTGTTGTGGACATTTAGTATACCCTATTTTATGTTGTTTGGACACTTGGTAGACTCGATTTCATGTTTAAGTGTGTTTGGATCAAGTTTCGTTGAATCTATGTTGATTTTGGTTTTTGAGGAAATTCTGTGTCTTGCCGATATTCTGTTTTGATCAGTAATTTAGACCATATTAAGGTCAGAATCTTAATTTCAGTATAAAACATGAGTTTTAGATAAATTCGTCTTCTTTCCAACCCCTCTGACCTTGTTCGATTTCGTTTTTGTATGTGTGAGTTATGACTATTTTACTACAGAAGTGCAATTCGTTTCCAAATTTCGTTTCTTGATGATTTTGATGATTAAATTATTTTGATACTTGTGTTACACATATTATTTTGATCTAAAACTTTGGTCAGTCTTCCTATACCTATTTAGGGATTACCTATAATTTTGGTGGATTTTATTGATGAGTTTTATATGCCGTTTCATGCTCGTTTATAAAAACTATACTTGCTGTATTTTGCTTGCTGTTCTGTAAAGAATCGTATTTTCACCCTAATTCCTTTTACTGTATGGAAAACATTTGTGAAATATAAAAGTTAGCTTATTCTATCTATTTTCATCTCCCTTTGGCGGATTTGGATTTCGTTTCACTGGTTGCGAGATATTATAGTTTTTGTATAGAAGTGTTAGGAATTTCAGATTTGCCAAACTATCATTTCTTGATGATTTCTGATTTTTGATGACTGACCTAATTTTAATGGAAAATTATGAAACTTTATATTTAGATACTGGACATATAGGAAAATACCCAAGATTTTTCGTGGATTTATTTAATGAGTTTTGATGCTGTTTTACTGACTGTGAATCCGTTTTCCTGATTTCTGGCTGAACCTATTTTCTGGATTCAAATCAGTTTTGAGTTATGTTTTTGTGAATTAGTATATGACTTATTTATAATCTCTAGATTTGTATGGAAGTCTATTTTCCATATTCTTCGACGGATTCAGATTTAAATTTCTGTAGTAACACGAATCACTGTTTTAGTACTGTACTGTCATGCTGTCCTGAATATGAACATACTCTGTTTTGCTCGTTTATGTAACTGTATATCAACTATGCATGTTTATTTGTTTCCCTAAACCTAATACTAATTATACTATGTTAGTTTGACATTATTTCGTACACATTCATGTCTGTGTGATGACCATAATAAAAGTAACCAAGCCGGGGATTTAAGGAAAAGAACTAGTAGTGGGAAATTATAGAAATGTGTACTTGAAAGGGGGCCCGTGTTTCCCGTACTGAGTACCTGTTATATTGTTATACTGATTACCTGACTGCACACTTCCCTATAGGAAGGTGTACTCGGAGGAGGATCAATAGGTTCTGACTGTCTGATTTCTGTTACTGATTACCTGAATGCACACTTTCCTATAGGAAGATGTAATCGGAGGAGGACCATTAGGTTCTGACTGTTACTGCTACTGCTACTGTTACTGATACCTGAGTACACTACCCTATATGATCCCCTACGAAATCTAAAGCGAAACTGTTTGAATGTAGCAACCATGTAAGGTGGGCTGCATGAAGTGCTACCTAGCTAGTAATACACACAAGACTGTAAGAACATAAGACTGATATTGTTAGACTGATACTGTTAGACTGATACTGTTATACTGTTATCCTGATTCACTGGTATACTGAGCTTACTTTTACTGGACACTGTTAGTTGTCATATGACACTGCATTTGACACAAACATCTGTACTGTTAGTATACCATGCTAGTTGACTTTGCTCTACTGATTCATGATAGATATTACTGTTGATGTGTTATACCATGCTACATTTCTTTCTGCTGTTATTTAGATTGTTTCCCATGTACTTGTATCCTACATTACAAGTGGCCCGTAACTTGCATTGACGGGTACTTGTTTTCTTTTTCCTTCTCCTACAAATTATTCATTGCAGATCAGGATGGTCGGCTGCCAGATGACATTGGCGAGATGATGTATTAGTGCTGGATTTTCTGTTTTTTTATTATTATTATTTGTTGCTTGAACTTGAATAAATTGTATTTAATACTTGGATTTATTTGTATTTAGGCAATGTGACCCAAGATATTATTAACTGTCCAGACTTGATTTATTCGAGATTATATTATATTTTGGATTTCAAGTAAATTCCTGTTGATCTATTGATTCAATTGTGTATGATTGGTTGATCTCTTGCTTTCGACTCTGATTATTTTGTGAGATATTGTAAAGATTCCTGAACAGCTTATGGATGATGAAAATCATTCGCTAGGTTTAGTCACGTATCCGTATTCCGTATTTTCTTTTGGAAAGCGGGGCGTGACACTTTGTGTCTAGAATCCAGAACAACTGATGGATATGAAATCCGACTTGTAGAGTGCAAGATATCCTAATTTTAGTATTGTCACGTTTTAATTCCAGATTTCTGTTTAAAAGTATATCGTCACAATTAAATGATTAAAATAATATGTTATTAGTAGAATTAAGACCTGAGATTAACCATGATAATATTGAACATGATTAGGAACTCATCTATAATTTTTTAGAATTTATTAATGGCTTTTCATTAGAATTCTATACACAATAACTTGACCTTAACCTGCTGCCTGAACACTAGACTAGTAAAGAACCACCTGATAGATCTAGATATTGTGATTGGATTATACATGTGAATATGTGCTGGAACCGGCAGGGAGTCTATATTCTGGAACCTCTGACGGAACCTAATTGACTTTCCCGTAGAAACGGGAAAGTCTGTTTTTGTACAACAACGTATTGCTGTCCAGAATTGGATTTTTATGTTTTTAAATGTTTATTTCTAGCATTTAGTGAATTGAATTAGTATACCATACATTGCATAGCCCTTGATACCTCCTTGATATCGTTCTTGAAACTTGTTTTCATTGACTGCATGTTCATATTTAATTATAATAAAATAATGACAAGTTGGGGTAATAAGGATACGGCTTAGTAGTAGATTATATAGGAGAGTGTACTTGGAAGGGAGCTCGTGTGTCCCGTATTGACATATTATTGTTTTATCAATTGATTGAGAATTACTGACTACTGTATTTCAATTTATCGTGTATTGTTTATTGATCATTGGTTATTGTTATTGCAAGACTCAATTACATGACCCTGTAGAATCCACCACTATAGTCTAAACGTTCATTTGATTTTATGCACCCGAACCTGTGGTATGGGACACAGGATTACGTGCATTAGATAAGTTAATAAAAGATTGATAGACTAAGATTTGCATCATTGAATATCGACCATTGATCATCGAATATCGTTTATCAACCATTTGTTCTACTATTGACCCTATTATTGATTATTATTTTTTGTTTATCGATCCGTAATTATTGACTATTGTTTACCCACCCTTGCACCATTGATTATCGACTATGTTTTTATTGACCTTTGCACCATTGATTATTGACCATTTATCTTGTTACCAACCATCGTTTATTGACCTCTGATCTTGTTCCAGTTCATTGTTTATTGTTGTCACGCCCTGCTTCCCAAAATACGGAACACGAGTACGTAATATAGGCTCAGAAAATGATGTAAACACCATCCATAAGCTGTACCAGACTAACTCAGCAATAAGAATAACAAAGTACAACCACATAGAAAATATAACCACATGAATCAAAGATAAATTCCAATAATAAATGAAATAATCTAACAATATAAATATCCAACATCTGGGATCAAAAAAAACTGCGGTTCATAAAGCCCAAAACAAAGTACAAGTCATAACAATATTCAAGAATTAAAATCTAGCAGCAAATAAAACTAAGTAGCGCAGACTGGTTCCATCTTTAGAAACATTGCTCACCAATTCCTTCGGGAACAGATCCTTCAGTACCTGTAAAATCTTGATCTAAAACGAAAGAAAAGAGTGCCCTGAGAGCAAGTCGTGGGCAGCAAGAAGAGGAAACAAAGGATAAAGGAAAGTATGTATATCAAAGAACAAGGACATGGTCAAAGACAAAGAACAAAGCAAAGAGCAGACAATAATATCAAAGGTCTACAGTAAATCACGCATATAATGAGTGATGTCAGGATCAAGCAGGAAATGCAGGTTATTAATCATTTTATTAGTCTATCTAGTGAACGTACTACTGCGTCCGATTCCACAGGTTCGGCGCAAACACATAGTGTACGCTTTAGACTGATGGTGAGTTCTCGGTCCGTGTACTAGGCCTAGTAATCAGTATTTCATGTTCAGGGACAGTAATTATCAGGCGGTGTTTTATGTTCAGGTCAGGCAGTGCTTTATGGCCATCAGTACAGGTCAGGCAGTAGGGCCCGACCGAGTACAGTTTTCGATCGTTCACTACCAAGTCTACCCCGGCTTTTAATTAATTCATTTTTATCCTATGTGAGCATGGAAGAGGGTGTCAATGTTTTATATTATTAAGTGTGACTAATTCTATGCTCTACAGACAAAGCATGAGGCAAACACATCAAATAAGCACAATTCACATAATCAGGACAGCATGACCTTGTTGTACTAAAATACAGGTTACGGTCACTACAAAATATCAAATCTAAATCCGCCAGAAGTCCTAGAAAGTAGACTTCCACACGGTTCCAGAGAATATAATTAAGGCATATAAAAGATATAGGAACTACGGTGAAAACTCTATTCTATTCAGGTTTTATGTTCAGGCAGCATGCAGTAAGTTGTTGTCAACTAATTATTTCAAGTCAGAGAACTCTTTAATAAAATCTATAAAAATTCTGGGTGATACCTATACATGTCTAGGTCCAGCCTAATTTACTTCAGATTTTTGTTTTACTGTTAACATGGTCAAATAAAATATAGAACAACAGGATACGCATACAATTGTGAGTCTGAAATTTCTAACATGGCTGTACTAAAATGTTGACATCTAGCAAATTACACAGCAGAACTTAGATCTGTCAAAAGAATGTTAAACTAGACATCAGAGGCTGAAAATTCATGTTCGTAAAGGAAATTCAAATTATGACATTATCATGGGTGAAAATCTGATTCAAAGTAAACAACTAACAATTCAGAATGTTGTCTTAACATGAATAGGCAAATAAATAATCATATGATCACATATAACATGCAAATTGGTAATCAAAGTGATCCTAGGTGTCAACATGCAAATTTCTAAGTTTATGATACAATTATAACAGTCATGGTATCAATTCATCGGTCAACTTCAATCTAGCACATACAATTTAACATGTCCAATCTGTCAAGTAATCCTATGCATGAATCTAGTTATTTAAATGTGCATATGCATGAAACAATGGGGACTAGATTTTAGATCAAAAAGATAGCACGATGTTAAGAGTATGTCGGGTTAGCTCGTGTAAACCCTCAATAAACTTAATGGAATTGTCAAAGCAGTATGATAACAAATGGGACTGGATCAACTTGAAGAGATCAAATAAACTTGAACAGAATAAAATGCTAGTTCAAGAAGAGACTTGCCTATTATATTGCAGATTCAAATAATAAGAATAACGGGATCAGAATCCTGGACAAAAATCCCAAAATATGAGAAAAATACGTGCGAAGAAATCCAAGCAAACAAATCAACAGCAGCAACCAAGATCCCCACACCGGATCGGCCCAAAACAGCAAACAGGGGGGTCAGATCTGCTACGCCCAGAACACCGAACAGCGGATCCCACCAATCACACCACAGCTCCACACCAGATCGGCCCGAACACAGAATAGCGATAGGGGATCCGATGTGCCAAAACACAAAACGGCAAAATCAACCAATGGGCCTCCTTCTTCAACCAGAGAGAGAGAGAAAGAGAGCACGGTGGACTGCGGCGGTGACTGCGACGAGGCAGAGCGACGTCGGCACCACGGTCGGGAAGCAACGGTGGCGACGGTAACCTCGACGAAGGCAAACTCTATTTTCGGTTGGAAACAGAGATGCAAAGACGGCAACGATCGGGGCTTGGACGGCGATGCTAGGGGTCTTCGGTGGAGCGGCGAGGAACGATGGTGACAGTGGTGGGGTGCACGAAGAAGGGTTGGGGCGACGGCGATGGGTTAAGGGCGATCGTAAAGGTTCGGTGGATTGGGTGAGCGGTTGGCGATGAGGATGGGGTGATGACGGGGACGGTGAGATGGTGGAGACGAGGGGGGCAATGAGGACGAAGGTGGTGACTGTGGTGGAAAGTGATCGGAGATGGCAACGGGGTATAGGGTTCGGTTATGGGTTTTGGGGTTTCGAAGGGAAACAGAGAGATAGAAGGAGAGGGGTGATGGACCGGGGAGAGAGAAACGGCAGAGAGAGAGAGGGATTATTAGGGTTTAATTAAATAGGGTATATATAGGAATCAAGAATTAGGGTTTTGGGTTGAGATTATGTGGGTTCTGAATATTGATTTTGGCTCCAAAAAGAGAAAAATGAATGCAATGAGATGAGACGAACACAAAGAAGAACAAATCAGGCTCAAAATAGAAAGAGAAAAATTGCAAAGAGAACAGAATCTAACCAAAGTACACAGATTGATCAAGAGAGAAGAAAAGAACCCAAGAAAAGAAAAAAAAATGTAACATAATAAAAGAATCTAAATACAATAATCAAAAGAAAACGAATTACAATAAAATCCGAAAATTGAGCTTACAATTGTTATATCACTCTTAATTGTTTCACTGCTTGTTGCTACTTGCTGTCCGAAGCTTGCTTTAACGGACACTTCCCCCTTTCCTTTTAGTTAATGTTTATACAGGTACAGACGATGGGATATTGAAGGAACTTGGCGAACTGATTACTGCATTGTATATTCTCGGACATTTTGTAAGTTCTTGTATCACATATACTGGTTATTTATTTCATTCTTGTTCATGTGATTTTTATTGGTATCTGTATTTTTTAGCTTACTAGTATTCTACAACATATGGATGATATGAGTTAGTATACTTATATCATTTGCTAGGCCTTAGTTGCGTACTCGTATTTCCATATAACGAGAAGCGGGACATGACAATTAGATCTTTAGTAGTTTCCTTCAAAATATAAACTCACTATCTGTTTCCTCCCACACTGAAATAAGCTGCAACAGTTGGAAAAACTTAATCATTAATAGAAAGTTGTGTTGCAAAGGTAATATATTTTCTTTGGTTGGGCCCAGAGTCTCATGGTTTTGGTGAGGGGTGTCTGAAGCTTATGACCTATTTAAAAGTTGTGTGACGTCATTCATAGGAAACGGTACCTGACCAAATTATGGTGGGATAAGTGGTGTGGTCCGCACACTCTTACAGAACCTTACCATGATCTCTAAGAACAGGCGTCACAACCGCACATCATGGTTGCCAAGTCATGGAAGAGAGCCTCATGGAGACCCACCTTTAGAAGCCGTCTCGATCAGGAATCCCAAGCCAGACTAAGGGAATTGCAACACCATATCATACAGTCTGGGTTGAATTGTACGCAAGGTCCATACAGGAAAGCTCAGGGACTGAAAAAGGATGATACTTTCTCAGTTAGATATCTCTACAAACAGAAACATTTTAGAGGATGTAGACCAAAATGGTCTAGTATAATTTGGAAGGCAAAGGATCCCCTAAATGTAAAGGTTTTCCTTTGATTAGTATAAATGATGCAGCTTTGACAATGGAGAATTTGGTCAAAAGGCAACCGAATATTGCTACTAACTATGGTTTCTGCAACGTGACAATTGAGACTAGAGACCACATGTTCATTGAATGCAACAAAAGCAAAGCAATGCTGAACGAAGTACATAGAGCCCTTGGTACGAATGAATACTGTAACCCCATTTCCGTTTATACAAAATTTTCTGTATTCTTGTATTTTGTTTGTCTATAAATTATTTTAGTACCTCATTGTACGAATTGTTATCGATATTCTTATCTCTTCTTCAATTCTTGAATTCCAATTTTCCTAAATAAATTATGTCGTTGTTTTGAACCCAATTGCTTTCATTGGATGTCCGACTATTATGTTAGAACCTTGAAATCCTAAATTCATTCTATGATATTATTAATTGATCATTTGATTTATTTGCAGACATCCAAACCCAATCTTATTTATTTTGTGAACCTAAAGCCCATCCTATAATTTTTTATTTCTTCATTATATTGGGAGCCCACATACAAGTCCCAACCCAAGGCCTTATTATGAATTGATTCTTTTAATTTAATGTGTAGCCCATATCCACAAGTCCTCATTTGTATACCCAAACCCATTAACTCAATTTCCCCTAATCTACTGATCACCCCTGATCTCTCCAAAAACCCCTCTCACGTTCCCTGCTCTTTCCTATAACTGCACTGCCCACACCTCCTCCTTAATCTCCTCTATTATTTCATTAACTACCCATTAATCTCTTACTCTCCTTAACTACCCCATTATTATATTATATTATTATATTAAAAAATCTTCCCCCCCCCAATTCTTTCTCTATTTCTCTCTTCATCTTCATCTTCATCTTCCCCCCGAACGCCACCTGAAACCCAACCCCCGAGCCCCCTTCCTCCACTACATCACTGTCGCCCTTGCCTCCCGCTTGAGCGCCCACCTCGCTCCACGCAGCTCCTCCCACTCCCTTGTTGCTACTCCACTTCGAGCCCCGACCGTCGTGCTGCCGCCTCGACCTCCACCGCTGCTGCATTCATCCATGACAGTCACAGCCACCGCGAGCACCGCTGCGACCTCCCCATCGCAGTCACCTGCCCATCAAATCTCTTTCTTCTTCTTCGATCCTGCAACCTCCTCACCTCGCCGTCAACCTCCTGTGAGCTTCGATTGCACCACTGCCTGTGTCGTCACTTCCACCATGACTGCTCTTTGCCCCTGCCCTCGCTGCCACTGCCACTCGAACCTCCCTCAACTCCACCTGAACTCGTCACCTCCGTCCTCGACAACCGTCTTCCTCACCACCCGAAACCACTACACCTCGACCTTGCTACAACCACCGATGACCTCCCTGCTACCTTGCGACTCCACCGCGGCCTTGACCTCGCGACCCCACCTCCAAAGCCACTACCACCTCCCGCATGAGCCTTCACCGCAGTGCCAACGTCGTCTCCATCCTTGACCACTAGTCGCAACCATTGCCTCGTGACTGCCCCCATCCTCTCAACCAATTTCAACCACACCTCGCCTCCGACCTCGCACCTCATCTACCATTGCTGAGCTCCACCTCTTCACCATCCCTCGCAGCGACCGTCGACCCTGCCATCCCCTCGCCCTCAAGCACATCCGACTGTCATGCTCCACCTTCAGCTGCCCCTCGTCGCTGCCATTCACCTTCTTCCCCACCACCACTCTTCCTCGACCTCGTCACCGCACCCCAGAACCCATTGCTAGCCACTTGCGATCCCTGTGCACAACCGCCCTTCACCACCAGCACTCGCTTTCAGCTGCTACCTCCTCGCTCCGCCATTGCCAACCACCACTGCAGCCAGCGCCGCACACAGTACCTCATCGCCTACAACCCCCACCTTGACCACCGAAGTCGCAACCGTCAACCTCCATCAAAGAACCCATCACTCACAACTCTCCTCGCCGTCCACCTTCTCTCCATCACCACCATCTTCTCCCCCAACTGCAACCCTCCTCGTCGCCGCCTCCCAGTCACCACCGAGCTTTCGCCCTCAGCCCTCCATCGACTGCCTCTTCCCCGTCGAGCTACCCTTGACGCCTGCACCCTCCATCGTCATCCTCCATCGCCTCCATTATCTCCACCCCGAGCACCGTCGACCCATCCCCGTCAACTGCAGCAATGCTGCATCCACCTCCATTGTACTCGCCGTAGCCAGCCCCCTACTGCCTCTTGTCGCAGCTCCATCTCCATTGTCGAAGCCCTAATCACTTGTTGTCCTCTGACTCCCGCTGCCCCAACGCCGCAGTCGTCGTTACCACAATTATCGCTCTCGCACTTGCTATGGTTATTGTGCCTCTTGCTATTTAATGTTCTTGCTTCACCTACTGTTTGCTGTTCGTGTTGCATTTTCTGTTCGTGCTGCACTTGCTGTTTGCTCTTCTTATTGTCCCCATTGTTTGCACGTGCCAGTCCATTATGTGCACGTGTCATTGTGTACATAGTTGCACGTGTGTCGCCATCGGGATGCTCGTCCCGTTATTCTCTTATTATTATCAGAATCGTCATCATCTCTAAGGCAAATATCTTGTACAATTTATTGTTTTGTACAAGCATTTTAATTGACCTCCTGCAATTAGTAGTTGTATTTGATTATTGATGTGAATTATTTGCAAGTGTATAAAATCGCAACAAGTAGTATAGTTAAGTGAAAAGAATGTCGAACCCACAAGGACTAATTATTTTATTGAGTACTGATATTACTAGATAAATCACTATTTGGAAGATCAAAATTAATAAAGAAGACAACTAAATTAAATTAATCTAAAAATCTAACTAAATTAATTAAGAGGTGCGAAATCTGATATTTTTGTGATTTGTTAATGGCAAAATTAATTCTAGGGCTTTTCACTTCACCTAGTTAATCCCACACAATTTATAGTTCTATATGAATAAAAAGATTATTTTTCCAAGTTGTAGACCAAAATCCCCAAATTATTCAATATTCTCTCTCGAGCAATATCAAAATTATTTTCAACTAATTATTTGTCATAGTTCATGTACAAATTACCAAAAGAAAATTCATGAAGATCTATGGATTTCTTAATGGTCACATTAACAGTAGTTCTTTCTTGTAACGATGTTTAATTTTTATTAATCACAAATTACCAGTTCGATCTCTTCATGATTTAATAGATCATACAAATGTCTGTCCACCAATTGTACGCATTAAGAATAAAAATCAAACACACAACAATGGAGAAATAGAAAAATAATATGGAATTAAAATTGTGTTCTCAAAACTAGGCTACATCAAAGCCCTAGAAAAATAATATTAAGTTCGTAATAAATTTATTGCTACTAACAATTACAATCTTGGTTTGCATGATAAAATTATAGAGAGAAAAGAGATATAAAAAGAACTGCTTTTTAAAAGAAATTGCAAACCGAACAGTCTCGAAAAGTGAGTCAGCAAATACAATCAAATCGTCTCTCTCTGTCTGTCGTCTCTGAATTTCGAGCCGCTACTGACGTCAGCAACCTATCGCTATCACGTGGGCCCACTGTTCTCTCTGCCGTCCTTTGTCACGTGGGACTCGCCGCCATGTCAGCAACCTGTCACCGTAAGGGAGAGACGTCAACTCACGTCAAATCCGAGTGCTCTCTCCCCTTCGTTTTCCCTGCTGCACCTCGAACCGTAAGCCAGTCCACATCAGCCGGGGAACACGTGCACCTGCTGCTTGTCGAACAAAGAGAGAGAAGCTCTCTGCCCACGTGAACTGCTGGCTGCTTCATCTCTCTCTCTCCTGTGCCACGTCACGCTACTGCTGTCTTTGTCAACAGAGAGAGCAGAGAAGCTACTCTGTCAAGTTGTATTTAGTTATTTATTTTTATTTTTTTTCTTTAGTAGCCATCACCTCTTCTTCTCTTAGGATCCGCCTTGGGGTTGTATTTATAGGCATACGGATAGGAGAGTTAGGGTTTACTTTGCAGACGAACCCCCTCTTCTTCATTTATTTACTTCCTTCCATGATTTGCTCTTTATTTCTTTATTCTTTTTCTTCTTTTTCCTTTTCTTGAAAACACGTGCTACATACACACAATAAAATCAAAAATTAGGATTTAAAAATAAAAAAATAAAATTAATTAGTTTAAAATTAATTAAACTAACTAAAAAACATATTAGCTCATTTAAACCCTTTTTAAACATTATTTATTGCATTTTCAGCTCAATTAGAAAATAAAATTTATATCTTTCATTTCACACGGCAAAATTGTAAAATTTAAAAATCAACAAAACAATAAAATTTAATTAATCATTCTGTTTGTTTTGTTTGTTGAATTTTACCAAAAATCTTTACATTTTGCATCAAAAATCTTATTTCTCCAAAAATAATTAATAACTTGAAATCTTATGGAAATAAGACGAATTATAAACAAGATAAACGAATACAAGCAAATTTTATGGGTAAATGAGTACAAATATTTATATAAAAATTAGACACATCAAATTTAAGATTTTGCTTGTCCTCGAGCAAAAAGTAAAATCATGAATAAATTAGTAATAATCAATAATAGCTCAACTCATCATACTAAGATATCTCATCATGCAAGTATCAAAAATTCAAATATAAACAATAGCAAATAAAGTAAAATCAAGCATACCCACTTTCTCTAGTGCATTTATTTATTCATAATTCCAAACTCAATCATAATTTTCATGCAATTAATGTAATTATAGTATGTAACAACTTCATCTGTGATTTCCCTTTCTCACTACTACGAACAGAGTAGCAAACTAGAGTAGTTTTTTTTTGTTTTTTGTTTTTTTTTTTTAGTCTTTTCTCTAAGTTGGCACTTGCTTTTTGACGCGAATGCAAACATTTGTGATGAATTCACCCGGTTACTCAACAAGTCACTAACTTAGAGTGCTTTGCATACTCATATTTCAAGTTGCCGTTTGACGTAAAAGTAAACATTGGTGATGAACACCCCTAGTTACTAAGCAACTCAAAATATTGGAGTAGATTGACTTTATTCATAATAATATATATATATATATTTTAATGACTATTTACTTAAACTCTGTTTAGGACTAGATCGAATGGGATAATCACAAGAAAAAGCATCACATTTTTGTTTTATGTATAATCGCATGACTCTACAATTGTGTATGAAAATTTGAAATTAAATAATCCTAAAGTAAATAAGTATGTTTAACCTTGCTTTCTAAGCAATTGTCTATCCTAAAAATAATTCAATGCTTTACACAATAAAGAACTCAAAAGTGTAATGGTGAGCCCAATTGCAATTCCGTTTTGTTTTGTTTTTCTTTTCAAAAATATATATATAAAAAATAAATTTGCAACCCTTTCTCCAAACTTGAATATCACATTATCCTCAATTGGAAAGGAAAAAAGAAAAACAAAAAGAATGCAAAAAGTTCAGAATTTCTCCCCTGATTCGTCTTAAAAATTCTGCACTCGCGGCGTTTAGTGTTTCAGCGATATCTGGAGCTGTAGATATCCAAATGGGCTTATTTTCTTTTTTGCTGGAAAGCTAAGACAATTTCCTACAATCGCTCTTTGAAGCTCTTTTCCATATTCTGACTCCATCCTGCTAAAAAACAGTCATCAATGTAGGTGTATAAAATAGCTCCTCTCGACAACTTTCAAGCTTATGCAATCCTACAAAATAAAATAAAAAATTATAATTATAATAAACTAAAAGAAAAGAAAATCTAAATGCAGTAAAAGAAAGCATGGGTTGTCTTCCAAGAAGCGCTAAGTTTTAAGTCTTCAGCCAGACTTGATAGTGAGATGATTATGTAATGCCAAGATCCAACAACATCAAAACATCTTTTCTAATACTGCTCTTCTGGTGTGGATTAGGTTCAAGCTCTAGTTTGAGTCGTTTCCTTCATGATGGTGACGTCTTTGATATCCCCACCTCTTTATATATTTGCTGAAAAAATGAATCAATAGATGGTGCAGCATCCAAATACATGACACATTCTGAAATTTTTTCTTTTTCAGATTCAAGACTTGCTGAATTTGTTGGACATACTTCTATAGGTGATAATTCTGTCACTTAATTCACCATCAACATGTGCTTCAAGCAGGATGTAGGGGACATGTGCTTCAAGCCGGAACCTTCTTTATTATTGGATCCTTCTTTGCTCTGTCCCCATTCTTCTCCAGCTTTCCTTGGAAGAAATCATGCGGAGATAAAACGAGGAAAGGCCAGAATGGTCATTAATTACAGAAAAGTAAATAGCTGTACGAAATTTGATGGCTACTTCATCCCATGTGCTGAACAATTAATCAAGCAGATACAAGGAGCAAAATACTATAGCAAGTTCGATGCGAAGTCTGGGTTTTGGCAACTCAAACTCTAAAACAAGTCTTCAATAGAACTCACAGCTTTTAGTTGTCCACAAGGACATTATGAATGGTTAGTAATGCCCTTTGGATTAAAGAATGCCCCTCAAATATTCCCGAAATGGATGAACTCTCTATTTGGATGTTGTGCTAATCTAGCTACCTAAATATATAGATAAAACTAGACACAAATTAAAACCTCGCAAGTGCACGAATCGTTAGAAAAGCGTAGCAATAGCAAGGGTCGATCCCACAGAGATTGTAGACTTCAACTTACTAATCAATAAAAAGAATAAAAATCATAAAGAGTTGTTTGGAAGTCTAAAAGAAATAAAAAGATTAAACTAAATTAAGAAATGTGAATCACAAATATTTATGAAATAGTTGGGTTTAGATCTCCACCAATAGTTAGTAATGCTAAGTCACCTTCTGAACTTCTTCTTATTACTCATGTTTGTTCACTTTAAGGGCATGGTATCTACTCCTTAAAGTACTGTTTCCCTAGGCCAAGAATTAGGCATGGTATCTACTCTAATTCGTTTCTTTCAGTAAGTCCTTAGCATGGTATCTACTAAGTTGTATTTAAGGAAAACATAAGATCAGTGGAAACGAACAAACACTCAAGGCTCTAGAAATTGGTATCAGATCTAGATCCCTCAAGTTGATTGAACCAGGAACCCCTAAAGATTCCTTTGTCACAATTATGGGCACGAGATACGGGTCGTCTCAATATGCTCATATAACAGATTCAGATAAATGGTAACACAAACTTGATATTCTCAAGCTCTGTTTGTCAGTCGACTGGCTCTCACCTCAGTCGACTGCTCTCAGGCTTCGAGAACAAATTTGGTTATCACAAACCTATATCAATTCAATCAGATTCAATCAATAAGTAAATAGAAGAATTCAGAAGAACATAGCACTACATAACTACGGCTTCAATCTACCCAACTATGAAATTTAGTTCCACATAATAATACTTTTATTAATCAACAAGTTTAAATACATGATCAACATAAAAGAATAAAAGGAGAAGAAATAAACTAATGAACTCCGGCAATAAGGTCGACTGGCTGTCACACAGTCGGCTGCCTTCGAATACTGGATCTCTTCTTTCCTTCTTCTATGCTGATAGAATGATGCCCCTTGTTGATGACTTGAATGCGCAGAAACTCTTGTGATTAAGTTGCTTCCCAGAGAAAAGATAATGATAATGATAATCCTCTCGAATAATGCTTCTCTTCTGATATTTATAGAGCGCGGCTAAAGAATTAGGGTTTCCCCTTTTTTTCGGAAAATCCTTTTTTTTTTTTGATTTGATGATTTATTTCTTTCTCTTTTCCTTTTTCCTTCCTTATCTGTTAACCACGTGCTCTTGGAAATCCCCAGTCTCTAGATTTGATTTGCACAAATCTGGATTCAGATAGATTTGGAATTAGATGCAGGTGTATCTTTGAATATCTTATCTGTTTACTCCGCCACAGACCAGTCGACTTGTCTTCGAACCAGTCGACTGAGTCGAAACTTCTGAAGATTTCATAATTGATCAGACTGGTCGACTGTCCTTGAAAGTAAGTCGACTGTGATGAGACATCTGTGTAAGTTTGAGTTCTCTGTCCAGTCGCCTGTTGTGGAGAACAAGTCGACTGATGCTTCTGTAATCTTCTGAGTTCATCCTTAAGATCCTGAATTTGCTTTGTTTCGCTGTCTTGAGCTGTTTCCTATGAAAAAGAGAAGATAAGAGTTAAATACCACATATAGAGCTTTTAATTGTCTAATTTCATTAAGATTATTGCCTCTAAATGTGAATAATAATGTGTTCATCAAATACCCCCAAACTTGGATTTTTGCTTGTCCTCAAGCAAACTAGAATTATGAACGAGGGGTATAATAATAACAACCTCAACCACCAAGAGTTCTTATTAGGTGGGCATCAATATAGAAAGGTATAAACAATTTCAGATAAAGTAAAATTAAACATACCCACTTTCTCTAGTGCAATTGTTTATTCATAACTCCAAACTCAACCATACTTGTCATGCAATTAATTATAGTTATAGTATGTAATTACTCAATCTGTGATTATCCCCTTTTCTCTACTACAAACCGAGTAGCAAACTAGAGTTTTTTTTTTTTTTTTTTTTTTTTTTTTTTTTTTTTTTGTAAGTCGCTTCTCTAAAGTTGTCACTTGCCTTTTTACGCGAATGCGAAACATTTGTGATGAATCCACCCGGTTACTCAGCGAGTCACAAACTTTAAGGTGCTTTGCATACTCATATTCCAAGTTGCCGTTTGACGTAAAGGTAAACATTGATGATGAATACCCCTAGTTACTAAGCACTCAAAACATTGGAGTAGATTGACTTTATTCAAATATATATATATATATATATTTATATTGTATCACTCTATTTACTTAAACTCAATTTAGGACTAGATCTAAAGGGAATAATAACCAGAAAAAGCATCACATTTGTTTTTTATGTATAATCGCATGACTCATATAATCTTGTAGGGAATTTATGAAACTCAACAATCCTAAAGTAAATAGGTATCCTTCTTCTTACTTTATAAGAAATTGTTTATACTAAAGAAAAAATAAAAAGACTCTAATACCCTTAATACCTCCAAACTTAGATGGAACATTGTCCTCAATGTTCGAAAGAAAATTTAAAAATAGGCATATGTCACATCTAGTAAGGAGAGAAAAATAAATAATAACTCAAAGAAAAAGAATAATGAATAACTGAAAGAAACTAAAGGGAAAGTGTAAATACTCCCCTGAAAAATTGGGTTGCCTCCCAATAAGCGCTGTGTTTTCTGTCTTCAGCTAGACAGGATGAATTCATGCCATGTATTGAACGGTTTGAAGATTCTCATCCTCCTCTTGCGGTTCTATGCTCATCTCTATGTATGGCTTCGCTCTATGCCCGTTCACCTTAAATGTTTGATTCTTTTTCTTGCTATGAACCTCCAACGCTCCATGTGGAAAGACTCTTGTGACAATGTATGGCCCATACCATCTTGACATAAGCTTGCCGGGAAAAAGTCTCAATCTTGAGTTGTATATCAATACCTTCTGCCCTTCATAAAACTCCTTCCTTGCTAGCTGTTTGTCATGGTACAACTTTGTCCTTTCCTTGTACAATTTTGCATTTTCATAAGCGTCGTGCCTCAACTCTTCAAGCTCATTTAGTTGTAGTCTTCTTTTGTCACCTGCTTGTCTCATGTCAAAATTGAACCTTTTGATGGCCCAATATGCTTTGTGCTCCAACTCCACTGGCAAATGACAGGCTTTTCCAAACACCAAACGGTATGGTGACATGCCAATGGGTGTTTTGTATGCGGTTCTATAGGCCCATAATGCATCGTTCAAGCGCAACGACCAATCCTTCCTCCATGTGTTGACTGTCTTTTCCAAAATGCTCTTTATTTCTCTGTTGCTAATCTCCACCTGCCCACTAGTTTGAGGATGATATGGGGTACCCACTCTATGTGTAATGCCATACTTCTTCATCAAAGAAGCGAAAGGAAAGTTATTGAAGTGGCTTCCTCCATCACTTATTATTGCTCATGGTGTACCAAACCTAGTGAAAATGTTCTCCTGCAAAAACTTGACAACAACTTTGTGATCATTAGTTTTTGAGGGGACAGCCTCGACCCATTTAGACACATAATCCACTCCAACAAGTATATATAAATAACCAAATGAGTTAGGAAATGGACCCATGAAGTCGATTCCCCAAACATCGAAAAGCTCGATTACTTGGATGTTTTGTAGTGGCATTTGATTTCTAGACGAGATATTCGCTGCCCTTTGGCACTTGTCACAAGTCCTGCAAAAAGAAAAAGCATCTCTGAATACTTTAGGCCAATAAAATCCAGATTGTAATACCTTGAGTGCTGTTCTTTTTGGTCCAAAATGTCCTCCACATGCATATTGGTGGCAATGTTGTAGAATACTCAATTGCTCTTTTTCTGCCACACATCTTCTTATAATTTGATCAGGGCAAAATTTGAACAAATAAGGATCATCCCAGTAGTAGTGCTTGCACATAGCCACCAGTCTCTTTCTTTCCTGACTTGTCATACCTGGAGGGAAAATATGAGCGGTTAGATAATTTACAATGTCAGCAAACCATGGAAAATTTGAGCAGTGAGGTACCAGTCGACTGGTCCTGTTACCAGTCGACTGCCCCGAGGGTATGTTTATTTCAAAGAGATGTTCATCTGGGAAAGTTTCATTAAGTGGCGGCACAATTCGTTCTTCCTCCTGCAGTAGCCTGGACATGTGGTCTGCAACAACATTGTCGCTTCCTTTTTTATCTCTAATCTCAAGATCGAATTCTTGAAGCAACAGCACCCATCTGATCAACCTAGGCTTAGCCTCCTTTTTAGCAAACAAATATCTCAAAGCAGCATGGTCAGTGAAAACAATAACTTTTGAACCAATCAAATATGATCTAAACTTCTCTATAGCAAAAATTACAGCTAACATTTTTTTTTCAGTAGTGGAATAATTTAGCTGTGCATCGTTCAAAGTTCGAGAAGCATAGTAAATAACATGGGGTTTCTTATTGATTCTTTGACCTAACACAGCCCCTAAAGCATAATCACTTGCATCACACATGATCTCGAAAGGATGGCTCCAATCTGGTGCCATGACAATAGGTGTAGAAATGAGAAGATTTTTCAATGTATTAAAAGCATTTGTGCATTCTCTTGTCCATACAAACTCAACATCCTTAGCCAACAAGTCACAAAGGGGTTTGGAAATTTTTGAGAAATCTTTTATGAATCTTCTATAAAACCCTGCATGTCCTAGAAAACTCCTAACACCCTTAACTGTAGTGGGAGGGGGTAGTTTTGATATTATATCAATTTTTGCTTTGTCTACCTCTATGCCTCTTTTTGACACTACATGTCCCAACACAATACCTTGTTGTACCATGAAATGGCACTTTTCCCAATTCAGCACTAAATTGCATTCTTCACATCTTTTAAGCACAAGCTGCAAATGGTTAAGGCATTCATCAAAACAAGATCCAAAAACACTAAAGTCATCCATAAATACCTCAATAAATCTTTCCACCATATCTGAAAATATACTCATCATGCATCTTTGAAATGTAGCTGGAGCATTGCACAATCCAAAGGGCATCCTCCTGTATGCAAAAGTACCAAAAGGACATGTAAAAGTGGTTTTTTCTTGATCTTCTGGAGCAATAGCAATTTGATTATAGCCACTATAACCATCTAAAAAACAATAATGACTATATCCTGCTAATCTTTCTAACATTTGATCAATAAAAGGAAGAGGAAAGTGATCTTTCCTAGTTTCATTATTCAATTTCCTGTAATCAATGCAAACCCTCCATCCTGTGGTCACTCTAGTAGGGATAAGCTCATTCTCTTCATTTGTCACCACTGTGACTCCACTTTTCTTAGGCACTACATGTATAGGACTTACCCATTTGCTATCTGAGATAGGGTAGATGATGCCAACATCTAGTAGCTTCAGAATCTCTGCTCTTACCACTTCCTTCATGTTTGGGTTAAGCCTTCTCTGTGCCTCCCTGCTTGGTTTTGCATTGTTTTCAAGGAGTATTCTATGCATGCATTTGGATGGACTTATTCCCTTGATATCTGCAATGGTCCATCCTATTGCACTCTTGTGTTCTCGTAGTACCCTTAGCAGCTTATCTTCTTCCTGTGCACTTAGATTCGCAGCAATTATCACTGGTAGCGTCTGGTTCTCACCCAAATATGCGTGCTTCAAATGGTCGGGCAGCTGCTTAAGCTCTGGGTCTGTAGGTCTTGGTGCAGTCGACTGGTCCCTGGTAGCAGTCTGGACAGTCGACTGATCCCCTTCAGCAGTCGACTTGTCCAGTGCACCAGTCGACTTGTCTGCAGAAACAAAAATGTCATTGATGCTATTTATTTCTGGGAGACGTGTGGATGCACCAGGTGTGAGTTCGGACTCAATTTGTATTTGAAGGAGAAAGCTGCTCGTCTGCCGACCTTCAGTTGACCTTCTGGGACCTACGGTGAGCTCGGAAAGATATTGAAGGCTGGGCTCGGATCGGAAGGGTCGGATCCGAGGTCTTGTGTACCTGCAGACGGTCCTGAAACACCGGGGTTTGTCCCGGTGGCGGAACCTCCGACGCTCTAGTCAGTCTCTGTGAGAGAGTAGCAATAACTAGGTATATTTAAGTGGCAAAAGATTGATTACCTCAAAAGGTGGGTGTGGGTCTAGTATTTATAGAGAATCCCAACCGGGTTTGGTTCCACTTGGGGGCCGGGTCTGGATCCGAAAGCCCATGGGCCTGACGTGGCAGAAGGCCCAGGGGGTTTAGGGCGGACGTGGCGATACCAGGAGCGGTATAGGGCTGACGTGGCGAAACCCTTGGCGGTATTTGGAGCTGACGTGGCCCAT
Organism: Hemerocallis citrina; assembly: GCA_017893485.1. NCBI lineage: Eukaryota > Viridiplantae > Streptophyta > Magnoliopsida > Asparagales > Asphodelaceae > Hemerocallis > Hemerocallis citrina. Next base: position 201,734,041 of record CM030362.1, read on the forward strand.
CGTAAGCCTCCTGTGCCTCTGGGGGGAATCGGAGGGCCTAGGCTGCGCCAGGTCATCCTTCTGCCCCGCCAGAGAGGGGGGACGGCCTGTGGGACTGCCCCGGATCGGACTCCGAGGGCTACTGAGGCTCGTCGGTACGAGGAGGCCAGTATCGTGAGGGAAAACACGAGGTTCGGCGCCGACCCTGAAGTGGTCCGGAGCCGAACCAGGTTGCTAACTTTACCTTTCTGAGTGGGAATTGTGTTGGGCCCTGGTTAGGCCTCAGGCCATTTTTACACTGTCACACAAGCCCCCCACTCCTGCAGGGGGTGCGGGAGCTAGCCGTGGAGGAGTGCCTATGGTTGTAGAAATGGGATGGCGAGTCACTGAGCCTTCATGAGAGGGTTATCCTGATGGTGCTGCCCTGAGGCTTGGATAGGACCTCGAGCTAGTCGAGGGTCTACGTGTAGGTGAAGGCGATGGCGATCCGTTGTCCCTTCCGGAGAAGAGTATCCTGGTGTTCGACAGAACCTCGAGAGGTCGAGGGATTATGTGTCGACAAGGGCGATGGCGAGCCGTTGTTTCTTCCTGAGAAGAGTACCCGGGTGCCAGACCGAACCTCGAGCTGGCGAGGGATTATGGGCCGGTAAGGGTGAAGGCGAGCCGTTGTTTCTTCCTGAGAAGAGTACCCTGGTGCCAGACCGAACCTCGAGATGAGGGGGAATTATGGGCTGGTAAGGGTGATGGCCAGCCGGTGGATCTTCCGAAGAAGAGTACCCAGGTGCCAGACCGGACCTCGAGCTGGCGAGGGATTACGGGTCGGTGAGGGTGAAGGCGAGCCGTTGTTTCTTCCTGAGAAGAGTACCCTGGTGCCAGACCGAACCTCGAGATGAGGGAGAATTATGGGCTGGTAAGGGTGATGGCCAGCCGGTGGATCTTCCGAAGAAGAGTACCCAGGTGCCAGACCGGACCTCGAGCGGGCGAGGGATTACGGGTCGGTGAGGGTGAAGGCGAGCCGTTGTTTCTTTCTGAGAAGAGTACCCTGGTGCCAGACCGAACCTCGAGATGAGGGGGGATTATGGGCTGGTAAGGGTGATGGCCAGCCGGTGGATCTTCCGAAGAAGAGTACCCAGGTGCCAGACCGGACCTCGAGCTGGCGAGGGATTACGGGTCGGTGAGGGTGAAGGCGAGCCGTTGTTTCTTCCTGAGAAGAGTACCCTGGTGCCAGGCCGAACCTCGAGATGAGGGGGAATTATGGGCTGGTAAGGGTGATGGCCAGCCGGTGGATCCTCCGAAGAGGGGTGCCCTGGTGCCAGACCGGACCTCGAGCCGGTGAGGGGATTATAGGTCGGGCCGTTTGTGGGCGAACCGTTGTGCCTTGGGGCTGTTTGAGTAGGGTAGTCTGTTGCTTTCGCGGAGCATTTGGGGGCGCCGTGGGATCTGTGCAAGATTCCCATTTCCTAGGTGCGTTAATGGTGCCGCCTAATAAATGTATGGCGCATCGTCTTCCGTCGTTTGGTTTTCCCCATGTCATAAAGGCCGGCGTCTGGGGGAGGCTATAAGTACCCCCCCCCCTTTTTCTCGTAGTGGTTTAGATCAAAGCAAGGGTGGTCTGCTTGGCCCTTAAAGGTGTCTGCTTCGGCGGACGCCTGTTTCTTGATAATTCTTACCCCCGGTTTTGTCGGAAAGGTAGTTTCTTTGTCGCCCGATCTTCTCTTGGATCTGATGGCCCTGATGTGGCGGCCAGATCCAGGGGGGATCCGGACGAGAGGGATAACGACCGAACTTCGAAGGGTGAGCAGTCTGCAACTGTGGGGGTTCTACCCTTCCGAGAGGGATGAAGGGCATTCCGGGCCGGTTGTTTGCAACTGCGAAGGTTCCGTTATTGGAGTAGGCTGGACTTTTACAGTTGCATCAACTGGCTCGGAATGGAGCACTTCTTTCGGCCTTCGGGTGTTGATCTGCTTTTGACCGGGGTGCTTGCCGAGGGGGGCGTCTTGAAGCTTTGGGCCCCGGGTAGATGAGTAGTTCTCCGATTGGAGGCTGACTATTCTGCGTCCTAATAGGGCTCCAGGTTGAGGCGGTTTCTGTCTCACCCGGGAACAGTTCGGGTCTTCGGCCGATGACGCTGTAAGCCCCGAGCTGCTCGTGGGTGAAAGGGGAACCGACCCAGTCTCGGAGCCCGGGGCGTCTGTCTGAGGACGGCGCCTTAAATCTTAAAAATAAAAATGTTCCCTCCTCCGAATACTTCTTCCGCGCTGGCCTCCTTGACTGGCTGCCAGCCTGTCAATGGATGATGTCAGCGTCGCACGTTTTGAGGGTGGGGCGCGAATTCTTAGGCGGCAGTTGCATGTCAGATAGGTGAACAGTACTCGCGGGAATCGAGGAGTCGCTTCTATCTCCTATAAATAGTCCCCCCTCTCCCCTATCTGTCCACTCCTTTCTTTTTCAAAATAAAATTTTTCCACACTTCAGCGCTCATCTTCGCGTCTTGCTGTACCAGGCTTGCCCTTCCAAAGTAACCCCAGGTGAGTTAGCAAGTCTACTTAGTCTAGGCATAGATGGATAGGGCTCAGTCCGGCTCATCAGCGTCGACGTCTAGGGGGGAGGTGGAGCCTATCTCTGACTCGACGTCCTGGGAGGAGCCCGTACTCGAGGAGGAGTCAGTGTACGTTGACGAGTCTTCTGACACGGTTTCGTGGGAGGAACCGGTGGTTGAGGAGGCGGCACATGGTGCGAGGCGGTCGCGCTCTCGTCGTCCCTTCGTGGTGGAGAGCAGTGAGTCGGAGGAAGCGACTGATGGTTCGGACGACGTCCGTATTTTGGAGTCGGCTACCGAGGGTGAGAGAGGCGAGGGCGGCATTGTAAGGAGATCCACGGTTCCGGGGGCAGGTCCGAGTTCCATGCTGACTGGTCGGGGGCCCTTATTCACTCCCTCGCCGGAGCGACCCGAGAAGAGGAAGAAGGCTCCGAGGAAGGTAGGGTTGGGGACTGGTGGCTCGAGCCAGGGGACAGGTTCGCCCGCGCAGCCGAAGCATTTCCGTCAATATCCTGACGACCTGTCCGACCAGGAGCTCTTTGGTGTGCAGGCCTCTTCGCCGAGTCGGACGAGAGTGTTGATGGACGCGATTCTGACCGCCTTGGATGGTGGGGATTTGGAGGTCTTGCAGCTGGCGTACCACATAGGTCCTAGTTACGAATTGATGCTGCCGAGCTCTACTCTTCGCCCGACCGATCCCCTGTCTGCGTGGTATTGTGTCTTCCCCGTGGACGCGTTTATTTCTGGACTGAGGCTGCCGGTCCATCCGTTTGTTCGGGAAGTGTTGAACTGGGCCTCCTTGGCGCCGATGCAGTATGGGCCGAACTCTTGGAAGCAGATAATCAGTTTTGTACTGATGTGCGAGGAACAACGGGTACCCCTGCGTTTGAACGTGTTCCGAGCGATGCTGATGATTGGTTCGGCGGCCGAGGGGGTTTACTATATTTCTCCCCGGAGCAGGAGGAAGGTTGTTCATAGCCACCCGGACTCTATCAAGGACTGGAAGAAAAAATATCTGGTGATCCGGAGTGAAGAGCCCTGGGACATTCCAACTCGATGGAACTACTCCAAGCCGAGTTACCCTGCGCCGGGGCAGGGGGATCTGACGGTCGAGGAGTGGGGATTTGTCGAGCGTCTCCGTTTGTCCCATAGTATTAATTGGACGAAGGTGACGGAGGTTCGCCTGGCGAGCGTTGGACTGAGCCCAGCCGTTCTCCGTATGTAATTGTTTCTTTTCCCTCGATCCTTTCGTACATTCTCGCTCATTGCTCTTAATGGTTTTTTCTGTAGATATGGATGAGGCATCGATCCAAGCAAGGAGGCTCGCCATGAAGAAGGAAAATGCCGAGAAGAAGAAGGCGGAGGCGGCGAAGAGGCCGAGGGTGCCGCCCCTTGTTATCTCGGAGGTACCGCTCGAGCCGACTTTTAAGAGGACTCGTTCGGAGACGGGCAAGGGGGGTGCCCCTTTGAGGGGCAAGGGCCCGGCGAGGGCCTCCGATCTTGACAAGGGGAAAGGTCCCTTGGTAGGGGTCGAGGAGGAGGACCCGGTGGTGGAGTTACTGCGGCAGCGGTGGGCACCGGACTGGTCGGTTCGGATGGGCGACTGTCTGACCGGGGAAGCCCAGGCCGTAGAGGTGGTGGAGAAGCTGGCAACGCCTCGTGATCGCCAGATGATGGAGAACGAACCCGTGGAGGTGGCTTTCACGCGCCTGGCGCAGGCCACCGTGTTGGTAAGCTTGTCGACCTCCTCCTTTCTGTTTGGTCTTGCCTCAGGAGTTTTCTTCTTATCTGCTTCTTTCGGTTGCAGGCTTGTATGCAGGGAGCTAACGTGAAGAATCTCTACGAAGCGTCCCTGTTACAAGAGCGTGCTCGGGCGGACAAGAGCGAACGAGAGACGAAGGAGACGCTGATCGAGCTCGAGGGTTCGCGTCAGAGGGAGCAGCAGATGAAGCTGGAGCTCGAGGCCAAGGACACCGAGTGGGGGAAGAGGGTGGCCTCCTTGAAGAGGAAGTTTGCCAAGGAGAAGGGGGAGTTGATAGCTGCGTTCGCCAATAAGAGGGAAGAGCTGACGGATGCGGGCCAGCGGATGGTGATAGCCGCCCAGGATGAGTGCTATGCGAAGGCGCTCAGTCACGTGAGGCATTTCTATCCGACCCTCGATCTGTCGAACTTCGAGTACGACATGGAGATTGATGGGACCCCGAAGATTCCTGCCGGAGAGGGGCTTGTTGACAACCCGGCCGTCGATCGTCCTGTGAACCCGATTGACGCCGAGGAGGGAAATCGAGTTGTATAGTTTTGCCTTTCTTTCTTCTTTCCTTCTTTCGATTGTATTTGCCTCCCGCGGACTGGCCCCCGCCTTTTTGTGTATATATAAAAAGGTAATTCGGACTTGCCAAGGGTTTTGACGCCGGTCGTTTCCGGATTTCCCCGCTTATGTGCTTCGAGTGGGCTCACTTCGGAGGTTGCGGCTTCCCTTCCCGAGGTGGGCCCCGTCGTTCCGACGTGGCGTGCCGCTCGAGACGAGGGGAGTATTTCTGTAACGGCCTTTGCCCCTGTTGACAGTATACAAAGTGATGAAGGGGATGTGGCTCGGCCTTATCGTTTCGCGAGGAATCGGAGTGGGGCGAGGTGACGCCTTGGCGGTCGACCCTCTAACCGGGTATTAGGTCGGGTCTGCCGAGGCGTTTGGGAGTACGATACAATGAGATTTCCTTAGTATAAGATAGGGGGGCCGCTAAAACGGTCCTATACAAAGGAAAGCTTTACAAAAAGGTTTACTTCTAGCTAAGTTAAAGTCTAGGCTTGCTCTTTGCAGGAGTTTACTGGGGGCTAGGCGTCAAGGGGGAACCTCTCTGGCTCGACGGTAGGTCCGGGGGTAGGGCCGTCCTTCTTGGGTTTGAACATGACGGCGTTCAGGGGGAACATTGCTCCTCCGTCGATGGTCATGCAGTACGATCGCGTTGCTTCTTGGCTGCCTCGGACGACACCGACCCCTTGTGGGGTGGAAAATTCGAGCTCCGGACGGTAGGACGAAGGCATCGTTTGGGGGGAGCATAATCTGGATCGGCCGAGTATGGCGTTGTAAGCTGTCTTGGCGTTGTGACAATCCTTTCTAGCACGACAGGGGCACCGTAGAACCCATGTAAGGTGTATCCGGCCGGTTGGAGCTTGCCTCTAGGTAACTCCAGTTTCTCGAAGGCTTTGAGGAAAAGAATGTTCACCGAGCTGCCGTTGTCGACAAGGATTCGGAGGACTTCACACTTAGCCATGCGGAGGCTAATGACGAGGGCGTCGCAGTGGGGGAGGCGAGCGCCTTCAAGGTCCTCCCCTCAGAATGAGACTGGCGCGATTTGTAGCTCGGGAGAGGGATCGCCTTGGACAGTATTCATCCCTCGGATGATGGCTTTTCGGAAAGTATTTGATTCCCCTCCTATTAGCCCTCCATGGACTCAATGTAAGATAAATGGTGTGTCCGCAGCTCCCTCGGACTCGGGATCCCGACCCGGTATGCGGCTCGGAGGGGGGTTCGGGGGCGAGTGTATCCCGCTCCTAGTTTCTCGTCGCCTCTAGGTAACTCCAGTTTCTCGAAGGCTTTGAGGAAAAGAATGTTCACCGAGCTGCCGTTGTCGACAAGGATTCGGAGGACTTCACACTTAGCCATGCGGAGGCTAATGACGAGGGCGTGGCAGTGGGGGAGGCGAGCGCCTTCAAGGTCCTCCCCTGAGAATGAGACTGGCGCGGTTTGTAGCTCGGGAGAGGGATCGCCTTGGACAGTATTCATCCCTCGGATGATGGCTTTTCGGAAAGTATTTGATTCCCCTCCTATTAGCCCTCCATGGACTCAATGTAAGATAAATGGTGTGTCCGCGGCTCCCTCGGACTCGGGATCCCGACCCGGTATGCGGCTCGGAGGGGGGTTCGGGGGCGAGTGTATCCCGCTCCTAGTTTCTCGTCGCCTCTAGGTAACTCCAGTTTCTCGAAGGCTTTGAGGAAAAGAATGTTCACCGAGCTGCCGTTGTCGACAAGGATTCGGAGGACTTCACACTTAGCCATGCGGAGGCTAATGACGAGGGCGTGGCAGTGGGGGAGGCGAGCGCCTTCAAGGTCCTCCCCTGAGAATGAGACTGGCGCGGTTTGTAGCTCGGGAGAGGGATCGCCTTGGACAGTATTCATCCCTCGGATGAAGGCTTTTCGGAAAGTATTTGATTCCCCTCCTATTAGCCCTCCATGGACTCAATGTAAGATAAATGGTGTGTCCGCGGCTCCCTCGGACTCAGGATCCCGACCCGGTATGCGGCTCGGAGGGGGGTTCGGGGGCGAGTGTATCCCGCTCCTAGTTTCTCGTCGACCCCGCGGGACTTCTCGGGTGAATTCTCGGAGGTGTCCTCTGGAGATGAGTTCCTCAATCTCGTCTTTCAGGGCCCGGCATTGATCTGTGTCGTGTCCATGGTCTTGGTGGAAGCGGCAGTAGAAGCACTGATCTCGGTTCTTGCCGTTGTTAGGTCGGGGAGGTAGTCGAACAATGCCTTTGTCTTCGATCTCTAGGAGGATGGCGGATACGTTGTGCGTCAAGGGGGTGTATTTCTCGACGCGGGGGACCGGCGGGACCTTCTTCATGGCCCCCGGGTCCCTTGGAGCTTTCTTTGATGGTTCGACTTCTTCGGTCTTCCGCTTTCCCTTCCCGGTGGCATCCCTAGTATCTTCGGGGTTAAGGGCCTCCTCAGCCCTAATGTATTTCTCGACCCTACCGAGGAGGTCGGGGAAGTCGACGGGAGGTTTCTTCGCCAGAGAGGCCTTCAGCTGTTCGTGACGGACGTTGTGTCGGAACGCCGCTGAAGCGACGCCCGGGTCGAGGGAGGAGACCGACCTCGCCTCAGCGGTAAATCTCCGGACGAACACTCTGAGTGATTCCCCCTCTAACTGTTTGAGTCCGAGTAACGAGGCGCTGGTCTTTTCGGTCTTCCGGCTGGTGACGAAGTGGGCGAGAAAATTGCCTTCGAGTTGGTCGAAGGAGTAAACGGAGCCAGGGGCGAGCTTCGAGAACCATTCACGAGCGGGACCCCGAAGGGTGGCAGGGAAGGCTCGGCATAGCAGGGGATCCGAGGCGCTGTGAATCATCATGAGGGTTTTGAAACCCCCCATGTGATCAGCAGGATCTCCCTCGCCGTCGTAGGTCTCGAACTGAGGGGGTCGGAAATTCCGGGGTATTTCCGCTTGGAGGATGGGGGTGGAGAAGGGAGGACGGACAGGTCTGTACCCCTGTGTCGCTCTTTGGCCGCCGTCCCTTATGTGATCGAGGCGATCCTCCATCCCTTGTAGGCGCCTTAGGAGAACGCCATCGTCCTCAGGCTGGATTATTGAAGGGCGGGACGCGCTGGCTTCGGCGTCCGACCTTGTTTGGGAATGGGGGGTTTCTTCCCTGGGGGCCCGTCGGAGGGCTCCCAGAATTTCTCTTCGGAAGTCTTGGAACTCCTTGTGAGTGACGGGGGCTCCCTCGACTCGGTTTGGTGGGTCCGAGGGTTGTCTTCCGACTCGGCTGAGTGCGGATCTTCGTACCTCAGGTGGCTGTCTCGGATGGTTCGGGACCGGGTTGGAAGCGGCCCTTCCCCTGCTGCGGGTAATCCTGCGGTTGAGGATTATTCCCCAGAGGTTGGGCTGGGCCGGCCGGCCGACGCTCCTTTGGGACTCCCGAGGGAGAGCCTTGTGTTTCGACGTGCGTGGCCTGGCTTTATCAGTGGGTGGGGGCGAGTCCCGTTGATTGACGGAGGAAGCAGCCCCCTTGCCTTTGGAGGCCATGAGGGTTCGGCTGTCGATGGCCTTTGAGGGTCTGGATCGGATCGGCTTCTGGAGCAGCGTTTCCCACAGACGGCGCCAACCTGATGCTGTTTATTTCTGGGAGACGTGTGGATGCACCAGGTGTGAGTTCGGACTCAATTTGTATTTGAAGGAGAAAGCTGCTCGTCTGCCGACCTTCAGTTGACCTTCTGGGACCTACGGTGAGCTCGGAAAGATATTGAAGGCTGGGCTCGGATCGGAAGGGTCGGATCCGAGGTCTTGTGTACCTGCAGATGGTCTTGAAACACCGGGGTTTGTCCCGGTGGCGGACCCTCCGACGCTCTAGTCAGTCTCTGTGAGAGAGTAGCAATAACTAGGTATATTTAAGTGGCAAAAGATTGATTACCTCAAAAGGTGGGTGTGGGTCTAGTATTTATAGAGAATCCCAACCGGGTTTGGTTCCACTTGGGGGCCGGGTCTGGATCCGAAAGCCCATGGGCCTGACGTGGCAGAAGGCCCAGGGGGTTTAGGGCGGACGTGGCGATACCATGAGCGGTATAGGGCTGACGTGGCGAAACCCTTGGCGGTATTTGGAGCTGACGTGGCCCATCGTGAGCCTCCTGTGCCTCTGAGGGGAATCGGAGGGCCTAGGCTGCGCCAGGTCATCCTTCTGCCCCGCCAGAGAGGGGGGACGGCCTGTGGGACTGCCCCGGATCGGACTCCGAGGGCTACTGAGGCTCGTCGGTACGAGGAGGCCAGTATCGTGAGGGAAAACACGAGGTTCGGCGTCGACCCTGAAGTGGTCCGGAGCCGAACCAGTTTGCTAACTTTACCTTTCTGAGTGGGAATTGTGTTGGGCCCTGGTTGGGCCTCAGGCCATTTTTACACTGTCACAGTCATCAGTCACCAATTTTTCAAATACTGGTGCAAACTTACCTGAGTGTGACTGTGAAGTGTCAAGGTGATGTATTGTCTCTGCAATCTCCCAGTCATCATATTTCTGTTCATCATTAGATAAAGTTAGAGATTGTGTAATTGTGGCTTGTAGTGGTTCAACGCTATGTACCTGAAATGTTTGATCAACAATATCCTGCACCACATCAACATTATAGCATTCATGATCATCATGTGGAAATTTTAGTGTATCAAACATTTTAAATTCAACCTTCTCTCGATTTATTTTCATGCTTATGGTACTCTTTTTAACACAAATTTTTATATCAGCCGTACTCATAAAGGGCCTACCTAAAATGATTGGTAGAGAAGATGGCATTGAAGATTCCTCCATGTCTAACACAACAAAATCAGCAGGCAAAATGAAATCGTTTACCTGAACTAGGACATCTTCCAAAATACCTCTAGGTCTTTTGATACTGCGATCTGCCAATTGCAACGTGATGGATGTTGGTTGGAGTTCCCCCAATCCTAACTTTTCATAGACAGTGTATGGGAGAAGATTGATGCTTGCCCCCAGGTCTAGTAGTGCTTTCTCAAAGAAGTGCTCGCCAATCCTGCAAGGAATAGTAAAACTACCTGGGTCTTTTAATTTGGGGGGCAGTTTTCTTAGTAAGACAGCGCTCACTTCTTCTGTCAAGGCCACATCCTCCCTAACCTGAAATGTTCTTTTGTGAGTACAACATTCTTTCAAAAATTTAGCATAAGAAGGAATTTGTTTAATAGCATCAAGTAGGGGGATATTAATTTCTACCTTCCTGAGAGTTTCAAAGATATCAAATAAATGTTGATCTTTCTTATGTTTGACTAACCTTTGAGGGAATGGTGGCACAACTGTTCTTTCTTTTTCACTTACCTTGTTGGACCCCACAATTTTTGATGGTTGTTCCTCTTTTTCTTCGGTATGTGTTCCAACTTTGTTGTCAATTATCTTACCACTTCTTAATGTTGTGACTGCCTTGAGCTGTTCTTGGCCTCCAGGGTTTGGTATAGTTTGTGATGGAAGTTCCCCTGCCTTTCGCTCGCTTAATTCTTTAGCAATTTGGCCAATTTGTGTTTCCAACTTCTGAATTGCTTGCCCTTGTTGATTGCTTGTTTGATGTTGTTGTTGGAGCAATTGAAGAACGGTGGATTCAAAATCCAACTTCTTCTGTTCTTGAACTGGCCTATCAACCCCACTTCCCATTTGGAAGTTCCGTGCATGTCCTTGTGTGAATTGAGTCCCTTGATTATTCTGATTATTGCTCCAAGAGAAGTTTGGATGGTTCCTCCACCCTGGGTTGTATGTGTTCGAGAATGGGTTATTCTTTGGTGGAAAAACTCCTCGACCTACATAGTTTGCATGCTCCTGATCTGTGAAAGAAGACATAGGACAAGTATCAGTGGTATGATCCACATGAGAACAAATTGCACAAATTTCATTTGTTTGATTTTTAACTCCACCCATCATAGACATTGCATTAACAAGCATATCAATTTTCTTATTCATGTTTACCATTTCCAATTGAATGTTATTGCTACTAGAAATTTCATAAACTCCCTGTTTTTTGGAAGGGCCCCTCCTTGTTGAGAATTGTTGTGAATTCTCGCTGAGTTCTTCAAATAGTTCTATGGCCTCTTCGCCGCTTTTCCTCATCAAGATCCCGTTGCAAGCTGAATCCACAATTGCCTTATTAGTATCATTTAAACCTTCATAAAAAGCTTGTACCTGATCATCTTTAGGCATGTTGTGTGTTGGGCACTTGAGAAGTTTGTTCTTGAAATCTTTCCAGGCTTCGAAAAATAAGTCTCCATCCTTTTGTTGGAAGAGTTGAATCTCCCTTTTTAGCTGTTTGGTCTTTTGGGCTGGAAAGAATTCTTTTAAGAACTTTGTCGCCAATTGCTCCCATGAGTTTATTGATCCTGGTTCCAAAGAATTATACCATAGTTTAGCGTTAAGTTTTAAGGAAAAAGGAAACAATATTAACCTGATTTGTTCAGGGGTAAGCCCTTGGACGCTTTGTGTCCTGCAAAGATCGAAAAAATCTTGTAAATGAAGATGAGGCTCCTCATCAGGTCTGCCACTAAAATGGGGAACCATACTAAGTAACTGAGGAGATAGATGCATGTTCCCTATGACATTTGGTTGATACGCAATGCAGGAGGGTTGTTCAATGTTCTTAGGCGTAAATTTATCCTGCATTGGTACGCGATTGGGTATTTCTTCTGCCATGATTTCTTGTGACTGAGGTCTCTGAGCAGTCGACTGGGTTCGTGCAGCAGTCGACTGGTTGGTCGCAATCAGTCGACCTAACCTGTGCAAGGTGCGTTCTGTTTCTGCGTCAATTGGTAGTAGCTCTGGACGAAGTGATCTCCTTCCGTGCATCCACCAAAATCCTGTAACCTAAAAGAAAAACTTATTAATAAACTAAAAGAAAGAAAATAAAAACTTCCTACTGATCTGTAAGTTAAAATACTAGACAATCCCCGGCAACGGCGCCAAAAACTTGTTGTGCTAATCTAGCTACCTAAATATATAGATAAAACTAGACACAAATTAAAACCTCGCAAGTGCACGAATCGTTAGAAAAGCGTAGCAATAGCAAGGGTCGATCCCACAGAGATTGTAGACTTCAACTTACTAATCAATAAAAAGAATAAAAATCATAAAGAGTTGTTTGGAAGTCTAAAAGAAATAAAAAGATTAAACTAAATTAAGAAATGTGAATCACAAATATTTATGAAATAGTTGGGTTTAGATCTCCACCAATAGTTAGTAATGCTAAGTCACCTTCTGAACTTCTTCTTATTACTCATGTTTGTTCACTTTAAGGGCATGGTATCTACTCCTTAAAGTACTGTTTCCCTAGGCCAAGAATTAGGCATGGTATCTACTCTAATTCGTTTCTTTCAGTAAGTCCTTAGCATGGTATCTACTAAGTTGTATTTAAGGAAAACATAAGATCAGTGGAAACGAACAAACACTCAAGGCTCTAGAAATTGGTATCAGATCTAGATCCCTTAAGTTGATTGAACCAGGAACCCCTAAAGATTTCTTTGTCACAATTATGGGCACGAGATACGGGTCGTCTCAATATGCTCATATAACAGATTCAGATAAATGGTAACACAAACTTGATATTCTCAAGCTCTGTTTGTCAGTCGACTGGCTCTCACCTCAGTCGACTGCTCTCAGGCTTCGAGAACAAATTTGGTTATCACAAACCTATATCAATTCAATCAGATTCAATCAATAAGTAAATAGAAGAATTCAGAAGAACATAGCACTACATAACTACGGCTTCAATCTACCCAACTATGAAATTTAGTTCCACATAATAATACTTTTATTAATCAACAAGTTCAAATACATGATCAACATAAAAGAATAAAAGGAGAAGAAATAAACTAATGAACTCCGGCAATAAGGTCGACTGGCTGTCACACAGTCGGCTGCCTTCGAATACTGGATCTCTTCTTTCCTTCTTCTATGCTGATAGAATGATGCCCCTTGTTGATGACTTGAATGCGCAGAAACTCTTGTGATTAAGTTGCTTCCCAGAGAAAAGATAATGATAATGATAATCCTCTCGAATAATGCTTCTCTTCTGATATTTATAGAGCGCGGCTAAAGAATTAGGGTTTCCCCTTTTTTTCGGAAAATCCTTTTTTTTTTTTGATTTGATGATTTATTTCTTTCTCTTTTCCTTTTTCCTTCCTTATCTGTTAACCACGTGCTCTTGGAAATCCCCAGTCTCTAGATTTGATTTGCACAAATCTGGATTCAGATAGATTTGGAATTAGATGCAGGTGTATCTTTGAATATCTTATCTGTTTACTCCGCCGCAGACCAGTCGACTTGTCTTCGAATCAGTCGACTGAGTCGAGACTTCTGAAGATTTCATAATTGATCAGACTGGTCGACTGTCCTTGAAAGTAAGTCGACTGTGATGAGACATCTGTGTAAGTTTGAGTTCTCTGTCCAGTCGCCTGTTGTGGAGAACAAGTCGACTGATGCTTCTGTAATCTTCTGAGTTCATCCTTAAGATCCTGAATTTGCTTTGTTTCGCTGTCTTGAGCTGTTTCCTATGAAAAAGAGAAGATAAGAGTTAAATACCACATATAGAGCTTTTAATTGTCTAATTTCATTAAGATTATTGCCTCTAAATGTGAATAATAATGTGTTCATCATTGGACATCTACCCTTTGTAGTAGTCTATATAGATGATATTCTAGTCTTCTCGCCTTCTGCAGAAGATCACAAACAACATCTGTTACAAGTAGCAAAACTACTACTACAACATGGTGTTATTCTTAGTCCTAAAAAGATCGAGCTCTTTAGAACAGAGATCGAATTTCTAGGAAAATATATTAAACAAGGAACAGTTGAACTTCAACAACACATTTATGCGAAAATAAAAGATTTTCCAGAAACCTTTTCCACCCTAAAGGAACTTCAAAGTTTTCTTGGCTTATTGAACTATGGAAGAAAGTTTATTCCAAAACTCTCTTCAAAGGTTCAGCATCTTCAACAAAAACTTAATGAAGAACAAGCTAAGCATAAAGCATCAACAGGTGAACAACCGAGAAGATGGAATACCGATAAAATTTCCATCACTTTATCAGATATGGAAGAAAAAGAAATCTCAGAGATTAAACATTCTGTGTTAGATCAAAAGATACTTTATTTTCCTACTGATCAGGAAGTAATCACGTTACAAACAGATGCTTCTGATAATTTCTGGTCCGGAGTACTTGTTGCTAAACACAAAGAAATTATAGCCTATACCTCAGGGAAATTTGACAAAACACAAGTCAAATATTCCACTTATGATAAAGAATTATTAGCGATAAAATTAGCGTTAAAGAGTTTAAAAATATATCTGCTATATCGCACTTTTTGTATCGAAACAGACAACAAATCAGTTGCTCAGTTTCTGAAACGAAAAACATACAATAACCCCGAAGAAAATCTCAGAAGAATTAGATTAGCTATGTATTTAGAAATCTTTTCTTATGAAGTTAAATACATTCATGGCTATACTAATCATATTGCTGATTTTCTTACCAGGCCATGAGCGACGATGACTTTAATGAAAAATTCTTCAAGCTACTTGAAGAAATGAAGCGTACAGAAGGATGGCAACAAGCAGGGTCAAAAAAGACCCAGAAGGTCTCCACAGAGACCGGAACCTCATCCACTCCCACAGGAGTAGATGCAGCCCGAAAGGGAAAACAGGTCCAACAGACCAAACCAGCTCCACAGAGCAAAGTCTCCACAGAGACAACTCCGACCTCCACTGAGGCAAAAAAGACCTTTGTTCCTTATAACAAAGGAAAAATGGTTCCAACTGAACCAAAAAAGACTTTCGCCGCATCCATGGTGAAAGACTGGTATAACATGGAGATGAAGGCCCATGACCCTCAGCTCTATGAAAAATTCAATGGTTGTTTTAGAGCCGTACAGTCTGCCGACTTTAGGACGGCAAACTTTTGGCTTACTAAACTAGAAGGTGACTTTCTCGCAATCTTACGAGAACTCCACCAATCTCAAACACGTCAAAATGAGACCCACAGTCTTCTCCTGAAAATAACACAATTCTCTTCAACTTCAAGGTCAGCAGCTCTTGATCAAAGAGAAGCCTCCTTATTTACCGGCAACACTCCTGAACAAAGGAGTCTACATGAGATTTTTTCCCAGATGGACACAACAGATCTGGTAAATCTAAGAATTCAGGATTTCTTAGAATTATTAAAATCTCTGAACATTAATACTGCTAAAACAAAAGAATTAGAAGCAGAAATTATGGTACAAAACATGCTCTCTATGTACCAACAAAATCTGCTCGATGATTCGAGTCTTCTTCAGTTCTTTAAGAAATTGGAAGACACCGATATCACCTCCTTATTCACAGATGAAGATATAGTCAAAAACACCAACGACAGACCACGCCTCGTTGTGTTTTTTAAGGACATTCAAAAATACCAAAGGCACATACGAAAGAGTATAGTGCACGAAATATATGTGAACACAAATAAACCTGATGAATATGCTAACTGCATACCAGAGATTTGCAAAATCAAATTACTTGAGTATGCAAATCGGTTCCAAAACATTTTCATGTTCCGCATTTGGTCAATATGGGAAGAACGACAATATGTGAAATTATTCCCTACAGTCCAATTATGGGAACTAGAACGAGTCACAGAAGAACCTCGTCATTTGTTCACTAAATTCAACAAAAAAGAATTTTCAGAAGATCAAGAACGTCTCCTTGCAGCTCAAGAGTTCTTTGATCATATAACTGAAGCAGCAGCCCTCAGCACACATCCAATACATGAAGGAAAGTCGATTCTACTTATAGACACATTGTCTACAGCTCCTTTAGAAGCCTCAGCCCTCCGACATCAAAAGGCACACTCCTTCCTCTCTAACTTAAAGCTAGGTCGAGCAGGAGAAACAGCGCAAGAAGAATATTTAGAGCATTATGCCAGCATGCAAAGAGCTTTGGACGGATCGAATTCAGTGGATTCGGATATGCTTGGTGACCAAGCAAGCACGGATTAGAAGCATGGTGGACCCCACAGACCACTACCAACCGCACTCAAAAGATTCCTTCTTATCAGGATAGACAGCTCATCTGATAAAGACCGCGCACCAACAATGCCAGCTCGAGCTCCACTCACCAAAGTAAATTGAGACAGCCGACCTACTTCCAGCTGTCCTCTACCAACTTTAGAAGATGCCTTTTTGCTTCCTCCCTCCGCTATAAAAGAACGGCCTCACTGCCTTGTATAGACATCGAGTTTTCAGTTTTCAGTTTTTTTTCTCTTCTTTTGCGAGCTTTTGAGTTTCCTGTTTTCTACTTCCGTTGGCTTGTACTTTTTTCTTTTTTCTTTGAGTGTAACCCCCAATCTGGTATCAGAGCTTGGTTGTAAATAAGTGTGTAAGCTGGAAGGCGGCGCCTACGCCCCCAACTATTGTAAGTTTCTTCTTTTAATAATTATGGAATAAATCCATAGGAGCATATCCTATAGTTTGCTACTAATTCTTCATGATTAAAATGTAATCTTCTTTAGCTCTCTCTCTCTCACTAGAGTTATTGTTGTTCTCTTGAATGATAGAAGCTTGTGGTATCGAAACCAGAAAACACCAGGAGTGTTTGGGTTGTAAAGAGCTATAGGCTCATTCGAGGCTTAATTCTAGCTATAAATCCACGGTTAGAAATATCATAGCTTAAGAGAACTCTAACTAGACTAAGAGAAAGAAAGATTAAGAAGAATACGAGTTAATCAGAAAGAATTAAGAGTAAGCTATAGAATATGTTTCTACCTATAATGGAAGAATCCAGAAGAAACCCGATCATTCTAAATGATCAACACCACTGTTCTTATCACTTAAATGAGGAAGACTATGAACACTATGTTCACCTTCCAACACATGGATCCTTAAACGCAGGGATCTTTAATTATATGGTAGATTTACTACAAGACATTAAAACAGAGGTTAAAAACCTCAACACATGGTTTCCTAAACAAGGACAACCAGCAAAATCTACAAACTATCCTTTATCCTGTTTAACAAAAACTAGGATAAATATGGTAAAGTATTCCACACTAGGAAAAAATACCATACAAGTAGATGATGTAGATAAAATTTATTATGAAGCTTTTCTCCACCTACAAGAAAAAGAATTAGCTGGAGAAATAGATAGTATAGATGTTTTTTCGTATTATGAAAAACATGAATCTGCTATAAATTATTGGTTATATCAACATCATCAAGAATCAAACACTGATTCTGAAACTACCTCACAACTTGAGGAAAAACTGTCCGACACATCGGAAATACAACCGTACGCAATTCGTACATTATTACTGGAAGGACCTGGTGGTAATCCACCTCCTCCTCCTCCAGAACAACCAGCGGTATCTCAAGCATCTGGTGTAGATGAAGTTATGTCACAAAGAGCCAATATTGATCATGTTCATACAAGAGAAGATTGGCTACAACATAGATCATCTTTACCAGCTACAACACAAGGGTTAACATTGAATGTCAATAAAATCCCGCATAAAAAGATAAAATCTTATCTTCAAAATTGGTTACAGAAAATGCTGGGACAAATACATATATTGCCCATCATGACTGTAGCGGATTTCTTACATTATGCCACCAGTACATGGGAAGGCGATGCTCTTCAATGGTTAACTAGCCTTGAAACTACAAACAAAGTAATCCTAGAGGGTATAAACGCATCCAAAGATGCAAAAACAGCTTTAACAGAATTAATCGACATTTTAACTGCCGATTTAACTGGTGAAACGTTAGTCACCGAACATGAAGCTGAAAAACAACTTATGAAAATGCAACTATGTGATATTTGCATGCTGGAAGAATTTTGTGCAAAATATATAGGGTTAATATTTCATCTCAGTAATGTAGATCAAAAAATATTCTGGATGAAAGGATTTTTTTCAAAAATCCCGTATCCTTGGAATAATTTAATACAAGAAAATTATAATAAATTAATCGCCACAGCGCCTAATCTGAGAAATGCAACTTCTACGGGAAATCTGAAAAGAGCCTGCATGACCACAATGGAAACCTATTGTGAACAAGCAAAGGCTCATAAACAGATTGAAAAGAAAATAAAACATTCGAAATTAGGCCAAGCCTGTTGTTCGAAATATAATGACGATATCAATCTACAGTTTGGCTGTGGACCAGTATATCAAAAACAATATAAACATCGGTCTTCAAAGTTTAAAACTAAAAGACCTTTTTACCAGAAAAAGCCAAAATTCCGAATTACCAGAAAACCCTGGAAGCCGGAGTTCAAAAGAAATTTTCGTAAAGGACATAAAAATCCATCACGAAAGTTTATTAAAAAAAGAACTTTTAGAAAAGGTTGCAAATGCTTTAAATATAGCAGAGAAGGACATTACACAAACGAATGTCCAACAAATATACAATCCCCACAATAAAATCAGTTTCACTTACTTGAAAAGATGACTGTTCTTCGGTAGGGAACTTCATGGATTTAAAGACATTAAAAGTTACTTACTCATACTGCATTTGTTCCTCCACAATTTGTTCTTCCTTTTCAACCACATTTTTTTCGCCATTTTCTTCTTGTAGTTGCTCAATTGTCTTCCCGCTTCTTAGTGTTATTGCTTTGACATGCTCCTTAGGATTGACAATTGTGTTGCTTGGTAATATTCCTGCAGTTCTTTCGTTAAGAATATTTGAAATTTGACTAATTTGTACCTCAAGATTGTGAATGGAAGCCGAAGTTGAATTTGCAACATTTTGGATTGCCAAATCTGTCTTTTGTATGTATTGTTCTGTCTTTTTCATGTAGTGCATAAACATATCTTCGAGTGTCGGCTTCTTTTCTTGTTGTGGAAAATTTTGAGGTGGTCTAATTACTCCTTGATTGTTGTTCCAAGAAAAATTGGGGGTGTTTCTCTATTCTTGATGATACGTGTTCGAATAAGGATTGTTTTGATGTTGAAAATTGGACTCGTAATTTGCTTGATTGAAATTTGATTAAGAAAAAGGGTTCCCCACTTGACAATCTGTACTTGAGTGATTTCCTGCACAAAGATCACAAATCATATTAGATTGAATTGCATTAAAATTCATATTTCCTATTTGTTTAGATAAAATATCAACGTTTGCATTTAAAGTAGAAATATGATCAAGTTCAAAAACTCCAGCCACTTTTCTTGGCATTGTTCTCTCTGAAGACCACTGGTAATTATTAGATGTCATCTCCTCTAAAAGTTCATAGGCTACTTCGTGAGTTTTTCTCATTAGTGCACCACCAGCTGCTTTGTCAACCATAGATCGATGTGTAACTCCCAATATTTGAATTTGCAGCCATTTCGGTAGTTCATGATGAAGACACTTTCTCAGTAACTCTTTATACCTTTCCCATGCATCATACAAAGACTCAGTCTCAAATTGATTGAATGTGGTAATATTATTTCTTAGCTTTGCTGTTTTTGCCGGCGGAAAATACTTAGCAAGAAATTTTTGTGCAAGTCCCTCCTAAGTAGTAATACTACCGGGTGGTAGATAATTTAGCCAAGCCAAGCCTTATCTCTTAGTAAAAAGGAAAGAGTCTCAATCTGATTGCATCATCTGATACTCCGTTGTACTCAAAAGTGTCACAAATTTCTAGAAAGTTTGCAATATGAACATAAGGATCCTCGTGCGATAGTCCCCAAAATTGAACAGTCTGTTGAATCCTTTGAATAATTGTTGGTTTAATCTCAAAATTGTTAGTTTCAATAACGAGCATCTTTATGCTTGATATTGCTCCATTGATTGAGGGCATAGCATAGTCTCTCAAAGCCTTGTTCTCATAGTTCGCCATGATAATATACTTGTATGTCCTGAAATATAAGTATTGAAAAAAAAAATTAAAAAAAAGAAAAACTAATAAAAAATAAAATAAGAAAAATAAATAAAAGTAAAAGTAAGTCAAAAGAAAATAAAGAGGTAAAATAATAATAAAAAAATAAAATACAAAAAAAAATCCAAACTAGTAATAATCTAGCAATTTTCAATATCAATAAAAGAATAACTAGTGATTTGCGGGCACTTTGCAAGAAACAATTTCTCTCTCTATAAAACTTCTAGAGAGAGAAACTTACCCCCCAAACCAAAACCCTAGACAACCTAGATCTAAAAATTCTTAGGGGCGGCAGTGGCTAGCCCTCTTCGCCGCCCCCCACCCCATCGTCCCCCCTTGCCTCTTCTCCTCCATATCCGTCAGTCACGAACCCATCGCGTCTTCACAGCACGTCGCCTGGAGACGATTCAAACCCATCGCGTCTTCATCATGCCGGGCCCAGTCCGTTCTCCTCCCTCTCCTCCGACTTTGTCCCTCTCCGCGCGATGGACCCTCCTCACCGTGGCGACAGCGTGGACTTCGCGATCTCGACGATTGCTGGGAGCGCGACTCCAACACCGGAATCGTCATAGGGGCTTGCTGATTTGAAACCCCACATTTTTGGGGTTTTTTGGATGAGTGGGAATTTGTCCCCTCCGAGATCCCACACCGGAGTTAAGGCCGGAGTTGTCGTTGCTTCCAGATCTGATCTGGGTTGCTTTTGGAGTTGGGGGTTTGGGGGTGGTTTGAGAGGGATTGGGGTTTGGGTTAGTTTGGAGTTGGTTGGCCTTGCTAGAGATTTTCTCGGACGTTCTTCGTGCTTGCCACCATGTCCACACTCTCGGGGCCAATCACGGCGATCTATGACTATGATTTGGTTTTTGCAAGGGTTGGTAGTGCGTGTGAAGAAACCGGGTGTGCATCTCTATTTGCGAGTCGCTATGATGAGCAGGTTATGATGTTTTGCACAATTGTGGAGTTTGGGCCCGAGGATGGGGTCCCTCCGTGGTGTGCGCTCACTTGTCTCTACTTTCGAAGTGCTTGTTTCAACTATTGCGGAGCGACTATGTCGCGCCAGAGCATCCTTCCACGCCGGTTGTCGCGAACGCTATGGATCTGGGGTTCAAGTGTGATCTGGGCGATGGCGAGGTGTGCTCCTCTCTCCCGTAGTACGCTGTCTTACATGATTATGGAGCTTGGGCCCGAAGATGGGGTCCCTCCATGATGTACGCGTTTGAGGATCCTACAATATCGCCAGTGTAGTCTTCACAGTGCCTACTATCAGGCTATTGAGCTTCTTCCAGCATAGGCCACTGGCTCGTGACAGCGTTGCCTCTTCCCTCGGAGTGGGAGTTTGAATCGAGATAAGTCTGTGTGGTGAAAAATTGCCGGAGAGAGCTAGAGCATGAGAGAGGTAAAGGTATCCTCTCCACGGCTCTCTCCCAGAGCGTGGTGTTCGGTGGGGGTGAGCGAGATAGGTGTTTGGTGAGAAATCGCCTGAGAAAGCGCTACCGTGCGAGATGTAAAGGTATCCTCTTCACGGCTATCTCTTTGGTAGCAACTGTGGGAGCTATTGGCGCATTTGTAGGATGAGTGGTGGAGTTGGTGGGAGGGTACGATCGGAGTGCATGTGCCGTGGGGTCGGAGTTCGATTTGCGGGGCTTGGGCCCAAAGATCCTGCCAGACTTGTTTCAGGTGGGTGTGCATGTGCCGTGGAGGCACTGTACGAAGCTAAACTGACGTACTTATAATTTTGTTGGACCGAGCTGGTTTGTCGGCCCACCCTCCAAGGTTGTTGGAGGGATTTGTTGTTTGTACGCGTCATGTTACTTCATATCTGTTTTATTTTCTGTCTGTAGTTTGTATTTTGGCCCAGTACTCTGGGTTTGTTTCGTTAAACTCTTATAAATGAAACAGGGTGGCCAGATTCCACCTTTTCCTTCAAAAAAATAAAATAAAAGAATAACTAGTCCCCGACAGCGGCGCTAAAAACTTGATGTGAATTATTTGCAAGTGTACAAAATCGCAACAAGTAGTATAGTTAAGTGAAAAGAATGTCGAACCCACAAGGACTAATTATTTCATTGAGTACCGATATTACTAGATGAATCACTATTTGGAATATCGAAATTAATAAAGAAGACAACTAAATTAAATTAATCTAAAAATCTAACTAAATTAATTAAGAGGTGCGAAATCTGATATTTTTGTGATTTGTTAAGGGCAAAATTAATTCTAGGGCTTTTGACTTCACCTAGTTAATCCCACACAATTTATAGTTCCATCTGAATAAAAAGATTATTTTTCCAAGTTGTAGACCAAAATTCCCAAATTATTTAATATTCTCTCTCGAGCAATATTAAAATTATTCTCAACTAATTATTTGTCATAGTTCATGCACAAATTACCAATTGAAAATTCATTAAGATCTATGGGTTTCTTAACGGTCACATTAACAGCAGTTCGCTCTTGTAACGGTGTTTAATTTTTATTAATCACAAATTACCAGTTCGGTTTCTTCATGATTTAATAGATCATACAAATGCCTGTCCACCAATTGTACGTATTAAGAATAAAAATCAAACACACAACCATGAAAAAATAGAAAAATAATATGGAATTAAAATTGTGTTCTCAAAACTAGGCTACATCAAAGCCCTAGAAAAATAATATTTAGTTCATAATAAATTTATTGCTACTAACAATTACAGTCTTGGATTGCATGATAAAATTATAGAGAGAAAAGAGATATAAAAAGAACTGTTTTTTAAAAGAAATTGCAAACCGAACAGCTTCGAAAAGCGAATCAGCAAATACAATCAAATCTTCTCCCTCTCTCTGTCTGTCATTTCTGAATTCCGAGCCGCTGCTGACATCAGCAACCTGTCGCCATCACGTGGGCCCGTTGTTCTCTCTACCGTCCTCGGTCACGTGGGACCTGTCGCCGTCAAGGAGTGACGTCAGCTCATGTCAAATCCGAGCGCTCACTCTCCTTCGTTTTCTCTGCTGCGCCTCGAACCGTGAGCCATTCCACGTCAGCCTGGGAACACGCGTGCCTGCTGCTTGTCGAACAAAGAGAGAGAAGCTCTCTACCCTCGTGAACTGCTGGCTGCTTTGTCTCTCTCCTGCGTCAAGTCATGCTACTGCTGTCTTTGTCAGCAGAGAGAGCAGAGAAGCTGCTCTGTCATGTTGTATTTAGTTTTTTTTTTGTTTTTTTTCTTAGTAGCCGTCACCTCTTCTTCTCTTGGGATCCGCCTTGGGGTTGTATTTATAAGCATACGGATAGGAGAATTAGGGTTTACTTTTGCAGAAGAACCCTCTCTTCTTCATTTATTTACTTCCTTCCATGATTTGCTCTATATTTCTTTCTTCTTTTTCTTCTCTTTCACTTTTCTTGAAAACACGTGCTGCATACACACAATAAAATCAGAAATTAGGATTTAAAAATAAAAAAAATAAAATTAATTAGTTTAAAATTAATTAAACTAACTAAAAATCATATAAGCTCATTTAAACCCTTTTTTTAAATGTTTATTGCATTTTCAGCTCAATTAGCAAATAAAATTTATATCTTTCATTTCACAAGACAAAATTGTAAAATTTAAAAATCAACAAAACAATAGAATTTAATAAATCATTCTGTTTGTTTTGTTTGTTGAATTTTACCGAAAATCTTCACATTTTGCATCAAAATCTTATTTCTTCAAAAATAATTAATTACTTGAAATCTTATGGAAATAAGATGAATTATAAACAAGATAAACGAATACAAACAATTTTTATGGGTAAATGAGTATAAATATTTATATAAAAATTAGACACATCAATTATCGTAATTGAACCTTGTTACCGTCCATGTTCATGAAAAATGCTCTTTGTAAGTTTCAATTGATTGATCCATCACATTATCATGCTTTACAATCTTTCCATGGTTAAATCACTCATTATATATTGAATCGAATCAATCTATTTACCTCTGTGATTCGATGCCTATCAAAGATCATAAATATCGATTAGTATGATTCTGCACTGTTATTAATTAGATCTTTGTACACGAGAGTCGTAGCCCTGCGAATCTAGTTCCTAGAACATACGACGGATTCAAATTCCGAGTTGTAGATAATGAGATATCATGTTTTTTGTACGGTTAGGTCTGCACATTTCAGATTGTCACTTATAGTACATCATCATGTTTCACAGATTAAAATGTCTTGTTAATAGGTGAACTAGGACTTGATATTTATCAGCATACTACTAGACATGATTAGGAGTCACCTCATAATTTTTATAAGATTTTTAAATGAATTTACAGACACTTTATATATATAAGAATTTGACATTGGACTGCTGCCTGAACAGTTGATCAGTAAAGAACTGTCTGGTTGACCTAGTTTATGTTATTATAATATTTCGTGTGAATATGCTTTGGACCGACGTGAAGTCTATTTTCTGGAACCTCTGACGGTACCTGATTCGCTTTCCTGTAGTAACGGGAAAGTGGATTTTTGTACATCAACGTATTGCTGTACAAAATTGTAATTTCATGTCCTTGATTGTAAATATATTTATTTCTTGCATTTAATTAATTAACTTGCATATCATGCACTGCATATCCTTGATACTCCTTGATCCTATCCTGACACCCGTTCTCATTGTGCATGTTCATGTTGATTATTGTAAAAAGTATAACAAGCGAGGGTAATAATGGAAAGAATCCAATAGTGGACAATATAGGAAAGTGTACTCAGAAGGAGGTCCGTGTTTCTCGTAATAATGACTGTATATTTTATATGATATGATATGATTACATGATTACATGACATGATATGATTTCTGGTTACATGATACGATATGACATGAGACGATTACATGATATGATACGATTCCTGTCAGTGTCACTGGAAGATCCGAGTACATGATCCTATAGAATTCACCATTAGAATATAAATGTTAACTTGTTTGTATTCACCCGAACCTGTGGTATGGGATGCAAGATTGCATGCATTGGTTATGATTTATAAAAGATTGCTATACTTGAGATTAACACTGAACACATGCATGACTGATGATACCAGTTATATGTTACCTGTTACACGATTACATGATTCCTGTTTACAAGTTACATGTTACATGTTTCTAAGTTACAAGATTCATGTTGCACGATATGTTTCCTGTTACATGATTCCTTATTACCGATTGATTATACATTGAAGTCCGTTTATATGTTGTCACTTGCATTACATAGGATCCTCGTTTACATGTTGCATTTTCCTGTTACATGATTCATTGTTCCTTGTTATATCCTTGTTCTTGTTCCCGTTTTGCTTGTACTACTTGCGACCCATAACTTACTCTGATGGGTACCATCTATCTATTGAGTTTGTAATGTCCCGAACTTCCTATATAGAGTATTCGAGACACGAGCCATGACCTTTTCATTCAATTAGTCACAATACACAGAAAACAGAAAATTTTTTAGACTCTTCACTAATACAATATTACAGCTAAGTGTTTTCCATTGATTCAATAATTTACATCAGAGTATGAAAATGATAAAACATTGGGCTCTTCACTTGTAAACCATGTCTTGACTAGAGTTCTTCTGGTCTGGTGATCCTGTATCCACAACCTATTAGAGTGGGGACGTCAGTACATATACTGACGCTTAAAGGCTGATGACTAGCAGCGAATCTCCAATAACAAACATATACAAACAAGGTGAAATTTGTCAGTGTAGTTTAAGTGTTCGTGAGTGCTATGACTTAGAATATAATGCTATGTCAACTAAGGCTAAGATGCTCCTATTCTAATGCAAGCGAGAATCTGAAATCGTATGCACCATAACTACACACGTCCATATCAAGCTGTTCTCCATATTTAGGGATTTGAACCCGCGCCATGAATTCTACTTTTGTACCCATCCTGTTGCTGACATAATACTACATGACCGGTGACTATTGCCCGGCGTACCGGACCTCACTCAAAAGCCAACACGAACTACAAGGTACTTGTCAACCATCTTCCGTGCTCTCAACTGGTCATGAGAAGGCATAGAACCTGCCGGAATCGTAGGGTCTATTTTCCTAGGAAACCCTCTCGTTCTTATCATAGCACATTCAGGAATTAACAATCAAGATACGGAACCCGTGCTCCCAACATGTCATGGAAAAGCACCGCCCGTATCCCTTTGACAGGGGAATACATCCCGATAACACTACCTAGTGTCAGCCTATAGGAGAGGTTGGATTATAGGGTATCACCCCTAACACCAACTCTCACCCTTTAGCAATTTATAGATAAAAATGGTTAAGTAACAAGTTACTACCCTAACGATGTCACTAACCCTAACCAATCAAATGGGGTCGTACGGCTACAAGATACTCTCAACCTAGATTCGTACTCTCAACTCATCATGAGAAGGCACCATATGGGTCCAACAAGCGAGATACGTAACTCATGCTTCCAACTTGTCATGAAAAATACCGTACGTGTCCCTCTTCTATCCAAACAAGCGAGACATATACTGTGCTTCCAACTTGTCATAAAGCACCGTACGTGTCTCTCTTCTAGAGAGTGTGACTATTTGTCCACACAATTAACCAAGTCTTAAACTAGACTTCACACGATCTCCTCGGATCCACTCATAGCCTACTTATTTAAGACCATACCTATATACGAGCCCAATGAGCTTCGTTTGGGACCAATAGCTACATACGGGTCAGGCGGGCTGCGTATGAGATAACAACATAAAAACAACTACTCATCCTAAGCATGGGTTTCTACATACAACACAAGCATGATTGTTCACTAGAATATCACATAGGCGTGGATGGGTTCGTTTCAACATAGGACAATAAAGCTCAAGCATGATGGGTTCTTTACTAGAACCTTTAGCAACTTAACCATTACGTTCTGCTACAACTTGACATGGTACATAAACTCAAACATGGCTCCTTACTACCAACTCAAGCATGATAGGTTTACTAGAAGTCACATAAGCATGAATGGGTTCTTTACTACAACTCAAGCATGATAGGTTTTTATTAGGATGTCATACAAGCATGAATGGGTTCTTTAGTACAACTTAAGCATGATAGTTCAACTACAATCAAGCATGGTATTGTTCATGGGTTCACAAGCATGAATGGGTTCTCTTTTGACATAGAACAACAACTAACTCAAGCATGATCTACTACAACTCAAGCATGGTGTTCTACTACTAACTCAAGCATGGTAGGTTTTCTACAATGTCACATAGGCATGAATGGGTTCTTTACTACAACTCAAGCATGGTAGTTCTACTACAATCACATAGACATGAATGGGTTCTTTACACAACTCAAGCATGGTAGGTTTGCTAGAATATCACATACGCATGAATGGGTTCTTTACTACGACTCAAGCTTGATAGTTCTACTACAATCACATAGACATGAATGGGTTCTTTACACAACTCAAGCATGGTAGGTTTGCTAGAATGTCACATAGGCATGAATGGGTTCTTTACTATGACTCAAGCATGATAGTTCTACCACAATCAAGCATGGTATTGTTCATGGGTTCACAAGCATGAATGAGTTCTCTTTTGATATAGAACAACAACTAACTCATGCATGATCTACTACAACTCAAGCATGGTGTTCTACTACTAACTCAAGCATGGTAGGTTTTCTAGAATGTCACATAGGCATGAATGGGTTCTTTACTACAACTCAAGCATGGTAGTTCTACTACAATCACATAGACATGAATGGGTTCTTTACACAACTCAAGCATGGTAGGTTTGCTAGAATGTCACATAGGCATGAATGGGTTCTTTACTATGACTCATGCATGATAGTTCTACTACAATCAAGCATGGTATTGTTCATGGGTTCACAAGCATGAATGGGTTCTCCTTTGACATGGAACAACAACTAACTCAAGTATGATCTACTATAACTCAAGCATGGTGTTCTACTACTAACTCAAGCATGGTAGGTTTTCTAGAATGTCACATAAGCATGAATGGGTTCTTTACTACAACTCAAGCATGGTAGTTCTACTACAATCAAGCAAGGTATTGTTCATGGGTTCACAAGCATGAATGGGTTCTCTTTTGACATAGAACAACAACTAACTCAAGCATGGTATATAAACTATGCTACTATCTATGCTTACCTACATATTACAAGAGCTACTTCTTTTAGGAATTACAAGTCCCATTTGTTACAAGGAACTAGTTTTACCAAATTACAAGTTCCTACATAAAGCAAAAGTTAACCCTTGTTGAATCTACAATCTTCTATGTTGCAAAACTTATTCATCTACCACCTACAATTTCCTACATCAACAAAACTTGCATTTTAAGAACTAAAAGTTAGTAAAGACATAATCTTTTTAATAGGGTGAGAAACAACATACAACAAAAATACTATCTTTTAATAAGCATGTTAAGTCCTATAACCCCAAGAATGGGTAAGTAACCATTTTCACTTTACTAACTTTATATGCACATAGTAAAAGTTCAAGTTGTTAACTTGTGTTTAACCAAGTAACCAAAACAACAACCATAAACATAACAAGTTCAAAGATCTCATCTTTATGTGTTTTTTTTTGTGAGTTCCATCCTTTCAACTTTCCTTATATGAAATCCCTTTATAAACAACCATTCTTATGCTTATTTGTTTACTCCAAGTAGTGAAATTAACCATAATAACAACAATAATAGTAGCAAGGCTAAAGATCCAATTTTTATGTGTTTTAATTAATTTCCACCATTCAAACTTTTCACGGGATCCTTTTGATCCAAACCACTACTTATATGCTCAACAATTTGTCCAAGTTGTTTTAATCAACATACAACATACATACACACATATAACCAAAAGTAGAGAGCAAATTAAACAAAAATCAACATACAAAAATAGTAGAGAAACCCCCACCTTTGTTTTACTTTGTAGGAAAGACTAGCTATGCTACTTCTCCTTCCTCCTAGCTTTGTTTGAAAGCTCCAAACCTACAAGAGAAACTCTAGGGTTTTTCTTCTCTTTCTTTTTCTCCCTAAAAATTTGATAAATGAGGCAAGGGGGTGAGGATGAGGGTATTTATAGGATGAAGGAGAAGGGTTGGAGTGCATAATGTGCTAGAGCTTTATTCAAAAACCCCCTTGGGAATGTTGGCTGGCCAAGACATGAGGAGGAGGAGGGAGTGAGGTGGCATGGTGAGGTGGAGGTGGAGACTTCTAGTAGAAGTTAACCCTAGATCTTTTATGTAACCCTAATTAATCCAAACCCTAGGTTTAATCCTACCACTTAATCCTAGCCATCCAATTTTAGATTAATCATGACAAAAAAATATTTTTTTTGTCCAAAACACATACTACATGATTTACACGGACGCATAGAATCGATACAATATGCGCACGTATAGATTAATAAGTGTACCGATAATTTTTGTTTGTAAAACTGCACAATCCGTATAAAAATAAATTAATTCTTAAAATAATAATAAAAATAAATTTTATTTTCGGGTCGAAAGTTTCCAATACCAAAACAGTATACCGCACATACATATGGATTGATATATATATAGATGATGGTTATTAATTAAACTAAGTAATATCCATCAAAAATATTTCAATTCCAAAAAATAAAATAAAATAACTAAATAATCAAATAAATAATAATAATAAATAAATAAATAAAAATCTTTATTATTTAACAGGTCGGGATATTACAGAGTTAATGTTATACAGGTACAACGATGGCATACTGAAGGAACTTGACGAACTACTTACTAGATTGTTTATTCTTGGAATTATTGTAAGTTCTTGTATCTCAGATATTGGTTATTGTATTATATTCTTGTTTCTGTGATGTTGTATCGTTGAGCTTACTGGCATGTACAACTTATTGATGATATGTGTAGGCATACTTATATCATTCGCTGGGCCTCAGTTACGCGTCAGTGTTTCCATATAACGGAAAGCGGGGTGTGACAAATACCCTCGATCCTATGAGGATTTATGGTTAGGTCCTAAATTCGGTAATGAGAGAAGTATGATACATCACCAATGCTGCAACGACCTGGGTTTTATGGCTGAACAGAAATAATTTTTACTTTCGCGGGACTTGTAATAGTATGTACGGTAATCTAACTCATATAATGCATTATCTCCTTTTGGGCTACAATGCCAGTGGCGGGACCCGGGGGAGGATCTGCAGAGCCTTCCAAATTAAACAGTACGATGATGAGGAGATCAAGATTGGACCGACATTGGACTGAGGATCACTGGTAGTTAGATGCCTACTTCAGGGCTTTGTGGAGGCTCCTTTACTATGTATGATTTCATTATGTTTTTATCTTGGGTTGTATTGTCCCACCCTCCTTGGCTTATTGGAGGAGTATATTTTAATTCATATTTGTACATTTACCCAGTACTCTGGGGTTGTTTTGTTGACATCTCATTAATGAAATAAAGTGGTTAAACTTCACATTTTCCTTCCAAAAAAAATATAATACATTTTATTTTAAAAAAAAAAGAGGAGCAGGAGGGGAGGGGAGGGGGGGTTATGGATTAGAGAGAGACAGCTCACGGTGGAGGATGCGGTTTAAAGAGGGATGAGAGAGAAAGAGAATGGGAGTTAAGGGGACCTCGAAATCAATGAGAGGTAGTTGGATATTTCTTTCTATGTTAATTTTCTCAATCTAAATTCAAATTTCAAAACTACTTTTCTTCTTCTTTCTTCATTTCAAAATACAGAAAGGAGAGAGGGGGTACACATTTTTACTTAAGATATAATATATACAGTATATAACTAGTATTATCCTGTGTAATACTGCACAAAATTTTCACAAAATAAAAAAATAGCAAAACTATTTATGAAAAGTTCGTTTAATAACTTCTAAATAATATTTTATGATTTTTGAGTTTTGATTAATGGGTATGATTCTAGTTCAGAGTTTGAATGGAGAAATAATGGAATTTTTTTTAATATATGCCATTTTTTGAAACTATTTGTATAAAGAGGACAGTTGCCAAACTATTTGAGCTCGGGAACTCAACAACTAGACTGGTCAATCCCAATGGCGAGTTTAGTTATTTTGTGCTCGCCACTAGAACACAGCGAGTGTATTTTTTGTGTGTGATAAACTCATCGTTCCCAATAGCGAGTTTAGTTCAAAACTTTCAAACAAGACTCGTCGTTCCCAACGGCGAGGAGATTTATACTAGACTCGCTGTTGGGAACGACGAGTTTAGTTCAAAAAGAATTTCTATGGTGTTTTTTTTTTTTGAAAATTCACTAAGTCCAACAAAGAGTTTCACTTTCTATGAATTTTCATATATCATCGTCATTTTCAACAGTGAGTCTAGTATAACGAACCTCGCCGTTGAGAATGGCGAGTCTTGTTTGATAATTTTGAACTAAACTCGTTGTTCCCAACAGCGAATCTAGTATAAAGAACTTTGTCATTTCCAAAAGTAAGTCTTGTTTGATAATTTTGAACTAAACTCACAGTTCCCAACAACATGTTTCTCCAAAAAAAAAAAAAAAAAAACTAGGCCCGTCGTTCCCAACGGTGAGCACAAATAACTAAATTCACCGTTGGGAACGGCGAGTCTAGTTGTTGAGTCCCCGAGCACAAATAGTTTAGAAACTGTTCTCTTTCTGCAAATAGTTTCGAAAAATGGCATATATTAAAAAAAATCGAAATAGTGGGGGTTGCCTCCTATATTTTTTTTAAAAAAAGAAAAAAGTTATTGGGCCAAAAGTTGTTTTAGCATAATATATTGTATAAAAGTATATAAAGTACTGTATAATATGACTAGGTTTGCCCGTGAAGACGTGCCTACGACACGTCTTTGTGAACGATGCAACAATGAAAAGCCCTATAAACACATAAAGAAATTGCACGCAAAGCAAAGCACATAAAAAAAATACAGGCAAAACATATAAAGAAGTTAAAGATAATTCAGCATGCTAGTGTTACTATTAACCATCAAATTGTTGAAGAATGTCTGATTTTGTATCTCCTCCTTTTCTAAAAAGTAAAGATACATGAGAGAGAGAGAGAGAGAGAGAGATCTGAAAAAGTAAAAAAGATGATATATATATATAGAGTAATGCTCCATTGAAAACGGGTTTGTTTTCACCGGGTTGGAAAACAGCGATCTGAGCCGTTGGATCGCTCCTAATCGTGATCAGCGGCTCAGATCGCTGCCACCCATCACCTAATATCACTTAAGTGGCGGAGGGTTAATTTGGGAATTTCGTCCCAAATAACTCTTCGCCTGATTCGCTCTGAAAAATTGATATAACCTAGGCCGTTGTTAGGAACAACGACTTAGGTTATAAAAAAATGAATCATAGGCCGTTGTTTAGAACAACGGCCTTCATTCAATTTTTTATAACCTAGGTCGTTGTTCCCAACAACGACCTAGGCTAATAAAATTTTATAGCCTAGGTTATTTGAAACAACCAAATTTTATAGCCTAGGTTATAAAAAATTGAATGAAGGTCGTTGTTCCAAACAAAGGCCTATGATTCAATTGTTCATAACCTAGGTCGTTGTTCCCAACAATGGCCTAGGTTATATCAATTTTTCAGTGCGAATCAGGCGAAGAGTCATTTGGGAAGAAATTCCCAAATTAACCCTCCACCACTTAAGTGATATTGGGTGATGGGCTGCAGCGATCTGAGCCGCTGATCACGATCAAGAGCGATCCAATGGCTCAGATCGCTGTTTTCCAACCCGTGAAAATAAACCCGTTTTCAATGCAGCATTTCTCATATATATATATATATATATATATATATATATATATGGAGAATGCTCAGTTGAAAACAACCAAGTGTGAAAACACCGATCTGAGCCATTGGATCGCTCCTGATCGTGATCAGCGGCTCAGATCGCACTGCTAAGATCATAGCAGAAGCACCTAATAAGAGCAGAGGGGCCTTTTGGGAAGTTCACTCCAAAAATGCTTCAGACTTAGCATTTTTGGCGTGAAGTTTTTTTTTGGCGAAAAAATACGCTTAGGCTGTTGTTGGGAACAACGGCCTAGGTTGTCTTTTAAAAAAAAATCAACCAATGGCCTAGGTATGTACAAATATTTTTCCAAACACTTGTACATACTCAGATCTCTATCTCCCTCACTTCTTCGACAACTCTCTCTCTCTCTCTGGAGCTCGCGAAATCCATTCCCAAACCTTAGCTCTCTCTCTCTCAATCTGAAAATCCCTATCTCTCTTGCTCGTTGCTTCTCACACAATCTCTCCATCTTTTTACACTCTTGCCATCTTCCTTTGAAGATCCCAAATCCAAAAAAATCCTAACCCATGCGAAATCTCCCAAACCCTAAAACCCTAATCCTAAAGAAATTATCCAAATCCTACTCCCCTTCCTTTGTCTACAGCAGCGCGCAAGCACCTCCTCTATCTCCTCTCCGAAAACCCACATTGTGAAATGTATTAAATTTTTTCTTCTTTAGTAGATCTGGCTATTTTAATTGATTGAAATTTTTTATTCAATGTTTGAGTGAACAATTTGTATATTATGCGTAGCTAATTATAGGTTAGTTTCACGATGTGTATTGTGTGTAGTTGTTATTGTCGATGTAGATGTAGTATTAGTTGTTGTTCGTTGTTAGTAATAGCACACAAACGAGATCCAAAAATTCTGCAATCTTGCGAGTACGTCAGATTCACCATGCACAAGCCAACGGAACTTGTAAAAGTGTGTTTGGATTCACGATTTGCGATATACGTCCGTGTATCGCTTTCGACTCTTTTTCGTTAGTGAAAGCGATACATTGCCATATATTGCAAACTGTGAGTCGAAACTCACTTCTATAAGTTGTGTTGGCTCATGCGTGGTGCGTCCGACCTACTCGCAAAGTTTAGAAAGTTTTTTATCACATTTGCGCAGTTTTCTACCGTATATCAAACAACAACAACAATTATACTTTGAATTTTTATCGAGTGACTTTTGACTAGGAAACCGTATAAACGACATCCAAAAAAATACAAAATTTTGCGAGCAGGTTGGGGTCACCAAACACAAGTCAAAGGAACTTGTATTTGCGAGTTCTCACCCACAGTTTGCTATATGCGTTCGTGTATCGCATTCTTGACCATTTTCAAGAGTGAAAGCGCTACACGGCCGTATCTTGCAAACCGTGGGTCGGAACTCGCTTCTACAAGTTGTGTTGGCTTGTGTGTAGGGAGCCCGACCCAATTGCAAAGTTTTGTATTTTTTGAACGTCGTTTGTGCAGTTTTCTCACATATTTTGTTATGTTTTAAGCAAGTTTTCAATAGGAGAACCCACTCGAAAAATCCAAAATTTTGTGAGTAGGTTGGTCTCGCCGCTTAAAAGCCAAAGCAACTTGTAGTTGCGAGTTCTCACCCACGGTTTGCAATAAGTGTCCGTGTATCACATTCTGCTCTTTTTTCAAGAATGAAAGCGATACATGGCCGTATCTTGCGAATCGTGAGTCGGAACTCAATTCTACAAGTTGCGTTGCCTTGTGTACGGCAAGCCCGATCCAATTGCACAGTTTCGTATTTTTTGAACGTCGTTTGTGCAGTTTTCTCATGTATTTTGTTTTGTATCTATATATATCCCAATCTTTTGTTAACAATTTTTTATATATATGATGTACTTTCTGATATGGCTAAAAATGGGGGTTAATCGGAACCTTCCAAATCGGGCACGAATCTTGAAGCCCAGGGGTAAAACGGTAATTTCACCCACAAATAGGGTCTGAGATGGGTACTGGGTCTCTCCGATAAAGACCCAATAACCCACAAACGGACCCGCTTCAATCGGGCGTGGGTTTCAGCCAGCGATAAAGCCCGATCAGAGGGATAGAATTAGGGCCCCTGATTAGATCCTAATCAACGGCCCTGATTCATGCCTATCCCTCCACTGGGAATTAGGGATTACATTCCTAATCTGTTTACAAGGAGAATATTCCTTATCAGATCACGGAGATTACATTTCTAATCCATTCCCTAAGACGCCTATAAATACCCTCCATCCACCTCCATTAAGAGGTAATCAATCTTTCACCAGTTTTTGCGCTCTTTCATAGTCTACCAGATTACTGACTTGAGCGTCGGAGGGTGAGTCGCCGGGAACAACCCCGGTGTCTCGCACTTTTTGTAGGTGTACGGCGGGAGCAACAATCATACCCCGGCGAAATAGGTACGCAGGCTTACTATTCAGTTTCCCTAAGAATCCACAAATACTATCTGTTTGCCCCCACACCAAATTTAGCGGCAACAGATTGGCGCCGTCTGTGGGAAACTAACGAATAGAAACCTCTCATCTTCCCGGAATACAGATCTCCTCCAGCCATGCCTCCTAGGAAAGTCAGATCAAGGGGGTCCAACCGAGGACCCAACCCTGATCAGCAGCAAGAAGTCCTCCCTAATCCCGCTCAGCAACAAGGGCAACTTCCCCCTACCGCGGAAGACCCGCTCCAACAAGACCTTCCTCCTCCTAATCAGCCACCCCCGAAGGGTCCTAACCCTCAAAAACAGCCTCTTCACCAAGAGCACGTCTCCATCCACAACGCCTCTTTGGACTCTATGGCCTCCCATCATCCCCGAGCCTCTGGTCGCCATAATACAGCCCCCAACCGCCAGAACGATGATGACCTTCGCCGCCACCTGGATGAGAAGCGGGCCCGAGAGGGAACATCCCGCCAACACCGTCCGGACGAGCGTTACCCTCGCCACCAGGAGTATAGAAGGTCTCCTAACCGAAGAGGTCGGAAAGAATCCCCCGAGCACTACCGAAGAAGGCCACACTCCCCCGCAGGTCGGCAACAGCCTAGGAACAATGAGGCACCCATCACACGTGCCGAGTTCCAGCAGTTCCAAGCGACCGTCTTACAAGCTCTCAACCTTTGTCCCAACACCATCGCACCCAAGCCTCCATCTCCTCCCCCGGTCCGAAGCCCTCGCCGACGGTCTCCCTCTCCTCGTCCTGCTCCTAGGAACTCCCGGCGTACCTCAAGTCCTCGTCGCTCCTGAAGTTACCATCGACGTAGCCCTCGCTCTCCCTCATACGAAGACGAGTCTAGGGGCTCGGCTGATTACCGTCGGAGGGATGACACCATGTACCGTCGTCTTCATGAAGTAGAGAGGCGCCTGGGCCAGATAGACCGAGAAGAGGAGCTTAGGGGGAGGACCCTACGTCCTAGCCGACCCCCTTTCTCCCGAACCATAGTGGATGCACCTGTGCCGTTCGGTTTCAAACCTCCCCAATTTGAGACTTACATCGGGGAGACCGATCCAGTTGATCACATCGAAAGCTTTAAGACTTTGATGCTCCTCCATCAAGCTTCCGATGCCCTCCTCTGTAAAACCTTCCCCGCAACTCTCAAGGGACCAGCTCGAGAGTGGTATTCTCGCCTTGCCCCCTCCTCAATATTCTCCTTCGAGCAGTTCGAAACCCTCTTCGTCACACATTTCGTAAGCAGCCGTAGAGCTGAGAAAACCAGCATCTCCCTATTGCACCTCCACCAAAAGAAAGGGGAGAAACTGAGAGACTATGTGAAGAGATTTACAGCTGAAGCCAGGTCCATAGCATCCCTCGACCAGTCGGTCGCTACGGCAGCATTTCAATCTAATGTCCTCAATTCCAACCTCCGCTCCACCCTCGCCAAGAAGCCTCCACAGAACTTTTCCAACCTCCTCCTTCGCAGTGAAAAGTATATCCGGACCGAAGAGGCCGAGCAGCGACCCAACTGGGAGGGGTCTTCCTCCGGGTTTAAGAGAAAGGGAACAGAGGAGGAAGGAGCCAAGAAGCTCCAAAAGGACAATGCCGGCCAGCGCCGAACTCCCCCCAGGTTCGAGAAGTTCACACCCCTCACCACTAACGTTGCAACTATTCTGATGGAAGTTGAGAAAGAAGGGGTCTTACCCCCTGCTCCGAGGATGAACACCCCCGCCAAGAGAAGAGAAAGAAAAATATTGCCGTTATCACCGGGACCATGGGCATGACACCAACGATTGTCGTGCCCTAAAGAACGAGATCGAAGCCCTTATCCAGAGAGGGCAGCTGACCAGGTTTGTAAGAAAGGACCGAGCCGAACTTCCTCCCCCGCCTCGGGGAGCTAACAAGCGTCCGGAACGAGAAGAGACGCCTGACTTTGAGGAAGAACGAGTCCTCCACCTCATCCATAGGGGCCCAATGGGGGGCTCCTCCAACTCCTCTCGGAAGGCATTCATAAGGAAAGTCAATTCGGTCCGAACCACCCCTCCTCCCAAAGGCCTCAGAGTGCCCGTCACATTCTCCGACGAAAATCTTGAAGGTATCCGCACCCCTCATTGTGACGCACTCGTCATCAGTCTTCACATGGCGAACTTCAAAGTGGAGAGGATCTTAGTGGACAACGGCAGCTCCGTCAACATCCTCTTCCTCGCCGCTTTTAAAGGCCTAAAGCTCTCCCGGGATAGACTCAAGTCCGCCGGTTACACGCTCCACGGGTTCACGGGAGTGCCAGTGACTATTGAAGGGGTGATTACCCTCGACGTAACCGCTGGCAAAACTCCTACTACCCGAACGGAGTCGATGGACTTCATGGTCGTAGATTTCCCAGCAGCCTACAATGTCATTTTGGGTCGGCCTGGCCTGGCAGCCCTTGAAGCCGTCCCTTCCGCCTATCATCTCAAAATGAAGTTCCCCACTCGGGCCGGAGTAGGGGAAGTAAGGGGCAATCAGGAGCAGGACCGCAAGTGCTATATGACCTCTACCCTTGGACCCGTCCTCTCCTTAGAAACTCTGGAAATCCCCCAAGATGTTGCTCGACCAACGTCCGAGCCGGCGGACGAATTGGAAGAAGTGCTCTTCTCCGAGCAGGAGCCGGCCCGCAAGTTCTTTGTCAGCAAGACCCTCCCGTCCGCCCTATACTCAGACATTGTGCAATGCATCCGAAGGAATCAGGACCTCTTCACCTAGTCAGCTGCAGATATGCCCGGTATCTCCGAAGAACTCTTAGTCCACCGCCTAAGCGTCGATCCGGGGTCCAAACCGGTTCAGCAGAAGAGGCGCAAGTTCGCCCCCGAGCGCCAGCTCGCTATTAAAGAGGAGGTGGACAAACTCTTGAAGGCCCGGTTCATACAGGAGGTGAACTATCCTGAGTGGTTGTCGAATGTGGTAATGGTGAAAAAGTCCAATGGGACGTGGAGAATTTGTATTGATTTCACCGACCTCAACAAGGCCTGCCCCAAAGATCCCTTCCCTCTGCTGAGTATCGACACTCTGATTGACGCAACCTCGGGACATGAGCTCCTCAGCTTCATGGATGCCTTCTCAGGTTACAATCAGATAAGAATGTTCCCCCCGGATATCCCGAAAACTTCGTTTGTGACCGACCAAGGCCTCTATTGCTACAGAGTCATGTCGTTCGGTCTAAAGAATGCAGGTGCAACATACCAACGCCTCGTCAACAAGGTTTTCCAGGCTCAGATCGGCCGGAACATGGAGGTTTACGTTGACGACATGCTTGTAAAAAGCATCCGAGGCATTGATTATGTGACCGACCTCCAAGAAGCGTTTGACGTTTTGAGAAAGCACAATATGAGACTCAACCCGAACAAGTGTGCGTTCGACGTCTCATCAGGGAAGTTCCTCGGCTTCATGGTTAGCCAACGAGGAATTGAAGCAAATCCGGAGAAGATCAAGGCCATATTGGACATGGCCCCTCCTAGAAATGTTAAAGAAGTTCATAGATTAACTGGTCGCCTAGCCGCCATAGGGCGCTTTCTGTCAAAGTCCGGGGAGAAGTGCCTCCCGTTCTTCAAAGCCCTTAGGGGGGCTAAAGGATTTGAGTGGGGGCAGTAGCAACAAGACTCCTTCGACCAGCTTAAAGCTTACCTCGTCAATCCACCTCTTCTCAGCAAACCAATACCTGGCGAACAGCTCTACCTCTACCTGGCAGCCTCTGAGCAGACCCTCAGTGCAGTCTTAGTGAGGGAAGAAGACCGGGCTCAGAAGCCCATCTACTATGTCAGCAAAGTGCTTCGGGACGCTGAGCTCCGATACCCGAAGATTGAAAAGATGGCTTATGCCCTGGTAATGGCCGCGAGAAAGCTTCGCCCGTACTTCCAGTCCCATTCGGTGGTCGTTCTTACCGACCAGCCGCTGAAACAGGTTCTTCACAAGCCCGAGACTTCGGGATGCCTTATGAAATGGTCGATCGAACTGAGCCAACATGACATATCATATCAGCCTCGGACCGTGATCAAGGCTCAGGCACTGGCCGAATTCATAGTTGAGACTACTATCCCCGAGTCCAACCCAGCAGTGAAGGGACCACCCGTCTGGTCGATTTATGTAGACGGATCCTCGTGCAATGAGGGTAGCGGGGCAGGGGTCATTCTGGCAGGCCCAGATGACTTCATCCTTTAATACTCCCTCCGTATAAACTTCAAAGCCTCGAACAACGAAGCCGAATACGAGGCGCTAATAGCCGGTCTTGGAATGGCCCGAAATGCAGGGGCACAATGACTGCAGATCTTCAGTGACTCTCAGTTGGTCGCCAATCAGGTCATCGGCGAGTATGCAGCCCGCGATGATAGAATGGTTAAATACTTGGCCAAAGTCAAGAGCCTCATGGCGCTGTTTGAAGAGGCCCTCATCCAAAGGATCCCCCGAGAAGAAAATGCTCAGGCCGACGCCCTATCCAAATTAGCCTCCTCTTCCCTTAAAGTTCTTGAGCAGACCGTATTGATAGAAGTCCTCCTGAAGCCGAGCATAGAGGACGAAACACCTGACTCCGTTGAAACATTGCCCGTCCTCCTCGAAGACAACTGGATGAAACCCCTCGTCGATTTCTTAAGGGACGGACTCCTCCCCGAGGATCCGAGGGAAGCAAGAAGAATCAGAACTGAGCCGAGCATTATACATTAATCGAAGGTATCCTATATAAACGCTCCTTCACCCAGGTGGACGGTCGGCCTTACCTGAGGTGCCTTTCCCCCGGGCAAGCCGACTACGCCCTGCAAGAACTCCACGAGGGCATCGGCGGGGCCCATTCTGGGTCCAGGACTCTAGCGTGCAAAGTGTTGAACTACGGGTATTTTTGGCCCACTCTCCTACGGGACGCTAAGCGACACGTTCGGCAATGCAGCTCCTGTCAGAAGTATTCAGACATCCGACGCCTTCCGCAAGCACCGCTCACCTCCCTATCAAGTCCGATCCCCTTCGCCATGTGGGGGATGGATTTACTAGGGCCGTTTCCACCAGCCCCCGGACAACTTAAGTTCCTAGTCGTGGCAGTCGACTATTTCTCGAAGTGGATAGAAGCCGAGCCCCTGGCCACAATCAGCGAACATAAGGTCATTCAGTTCTTTTGGAAAAGTGTGATCTGCCGATTTGGCGTTCCCAGGGTCCTGGTTACGGATAACGGAATGCAATTCACCGGGGCCGCCTTCCGAGCTTTATGTGAAGACCTCGCCATACAACACCGGTTCTCCTCCGTCTCCCATCCTCAGTCGAATGGCCAGGCCGAGAATGCCAACCGACAGATCCTTTCAGGCATCAAGAAGAGGTTAGACAAGTGTTCCAAAGGACTGTGGGTCGATCAACTGCCTAACGTGTTCTGGAATCACCGCACCACCAAGCGGACCCCGACAGGCGAGAGCCCATTTAATCTCACCTATGGGGCCGAGGCCATCATCCCCCTAGAAGTCGGGATACCCTCTCCTCGTCTAATAGCTTATGAAGAAAAGCAGAATGCTAGAGAGCTCAGAGCAAGCCTAGATCTGATAGACGAAATCCGAGAGAGAGCTGCCATACGCCAGCAAGCTTACCGAAGGAGGACCGAACTAGCATACAACAAA
Organism: Hemerocallis citrina; assembly: GCA_017893485.1. Taxonomy (NCBI): domain Eukaryota; kingdom Viridiplantae; phylum Streptophyta; class Magnoliopsida; order Asparagales; family Asphodelaceae; genus Hemerocallis; species Hemerocallis citrina. The sequence goes on from CM030362.1 coordinate 201,774,511, forward strand.
AGAGTCCGCCCAACGGACCTCAAAGAAGGGGACTTGGTCCTTCGAAAGTTGGTCATCTCGTTCCCTGGTCAGAAAAGCAAATTGGCCCCGAACTGGGAGGGACCTTACAAGATCTCAAAAGTAATCCGCCCCGGCACATTCCGACTAGAAGATCTCGAAGGCAGGGAGATTCCCAGGGCTTGGAATGCCGACCATCTCTTAAAATACCAAGAGAAAGCGGCAACGCCTCTCTAAGTAATCCGAGATGTCGAGCCATTCTTTTCCTGTCACTTGTAGTAATTTTCTTTTATTTTTTATTGTAATAACGGCTAGCAACTTTAGAAGCAGCCGATCATTAGATATTAATAAATAAAGTTTTTCATATTTTTGCTGCTATTACATCTCTCTGCTTTTAACTCTTTAATCTAACGATGGTTCGGAGTCCAACACTTGGCTCGATTCTACTTCGCAAGTTCGCTTCCAAGCGAGCTAGGAGTAGTTCGCCATTCGGAATTGCTCCCACAGCCGTTGAATGGTTCGGAGTCCAACACTTGGCTCGATTCTACTTCACAAGTTCGCTCCTAAGCGAGCTAGAAGTAGCTCGCCATTCGGAATTGCTCCCACAACCCTTAAACTAATCTAACGATGGTTCGGACTCCAACACTTGGCTCGATTCTACTTCGCAAGTTCGCTCCTAAGAGAGCCAGAAGTAGCTCGCCATTTGGAATTGCTCCCACAGCCGTTCAATGGTTCGGAGTCCAACACTTGGCTCGATTCTACTTCGCAAGTTCGCTTCCAAGCGAGCTAGGAGTAGTTCGCCATTCGGAAATGCTCCCACAACCCTTAAACTAATCTAACGATGGTTCGGAGTCCAACACTTGGCTCGATTCTACTTCGCAAGTTCGCTCCTAAGCGAGCCAGAAGTAGCTCGCCATTCGGAATTGCTCCCACAGCCGTTGAATGGTTCGGAGTCCAACACTTGGCTCGATTCTACTTCGCAAGTTCACTTCCAAGCGAGCTAGGAGTAGTTCGCCATTCGGAAATGCTCCCACAACCCTTAAACTAGTCTAACGATGGTTCGAAGTCCCACACCTGGTTCGATTCTACTTCGCAAGTTTGCTACTAGGCGAGCGAGAGGTAGTTCGCCAATGGTTCGGAGCCCGACACCTGGCTCGATCATACTTCCCATGATCGCTCCCAAGCAGGCTAGGAGTAGTTCGCCGTTCAGGATCGCGGTCATAGCTGCTGAACTACTCTAGCAACAATCCGAGGCCCAGCACTTGCGCTTTGACGCAGTTTGAGAGGCAGCCGCCGAACTTGCCTCACAAGACGGCATGATCGGGCATCAGAGACAAAGCTCGGCACCACTGGCCGAACATTCCCCTCGCCGATCGACAAACAAGTATGCGGCCGACTTAGAAGCCTCGGCGCAGCAGACAATAGTAGCGAAAGTAAAAAAAACACACAAATTCGGCAACAACACTTTTATTGATGAAACAGATGCGATACAGAGACAGACACAGCAGGATTACAACTCGTCAAAGAAAAAGTTACCATGTCGACTTATTACACTTAGCAAAAAAAAAATACACAAAAGCTCGTGGAGTCGACGACTTCAGCGCTTTTTTGGAGCTGGAGCATTCCGCTTCAGAGACACTCGAGAGTGACGACACTTGTCTCCGGAGCGCGACCCCAAGCCGGCAAATTGAGATGTATCCTCGGCACCACTTCTAGTAGCTACTCCGACGGATGCTCTGCTCGACGAAATTGCCACCGAGCTCTGCGTGTCCCCCGGACTAGGTTGGCCGATCCGCTGACGGGTCGCCATCTCGTAGAAGGTAATGCCCCGATCACTCTCCGCACGAGTACACGAGGTGCTTCGAACGTTGATAGGCCCCGAATGCGGCTTGAGGCGAGCAACTTCCGCCTCCAACTCCGAGATCCGATCACACAACGAGTCGTCTTTCACGTTAACTTCGAAACGAGGTGGTATCGCAGGAGTCCGGAACTCCCGATCGGCTGGCAATGAGGCGCCGAAGATGGGTGACCTCGATGCTTTTATCCACCGTCGCTCTCTTCAGCGCTTCGACCTCGGCAGTCAACTGGACCCGTTCGGTCGTCAACTTGGCCACTTCGGCCGTCAGCCCCTCGCCCTCACTCCGAAGCTTCGTCTCTACGGACTGCAGATGCTGTATCTCGGAAAGTAAGTCATCCCTCTCTGCTATTATTTTGGACAAGTTATGACGGATGCACTGAATCCGAATCTCATTACTGAAAGCAGTTTGCGAATATTCACCTTCACCCGCGGGGGTAAGCTCGGCGATCCTGCTTTCCAAACGGCGAATCTCGATATCTCGCCGGCCGAGGATGAGCTGGAGATGGTTCCTCTCGCTTTCAGCTCGGCGCAATCCGAGCTCGACTTCGTAGAGCCACTCTTGGCACCTCGCCAGACACAACCTCGTCGCCCCTAGGCCAGCCTCGGCTCGAGCTTCCTCGTCCGAGCGCGTAGGCTCGACATCTTGGGCAACCACCATAAGCTGCAAAGAGATCGAAGTAATCAGCAAAAAGATCGAACACTGCCGGAGCACCACACTTGGAAAATTTTTAAAAAAAAAAAACAAGAAACTCTCGAGACAAGAAGAGAATGTTTGGCGAAAAAGGGGCAAAAGACGGAGATCCGAACACCAATACTTCAAAAGATTTTCTTTTCATTCATTTCAAAAAGGCAGTGGTGGCCAGTCCGCTATTAGGCGTTACAATGATTGAAAAGAAAAACAAACAAAAACAAACAAAACAAGAAAATGAGGAGCGGAGTCAAGGCTCGACCTCTTTCCCCGGGCGACGAGGTGGGGTAGGGGTTGACTTCGCCGAAGGGGACGCCACCGACAACGGAGTGACCGCAGTGCTAGGGGCCTCGCCAGTGACCCCGGCCCCGGCATCAGCTTCGTCGTCCCCTTCATCCTCCTCCCCCTCGGATTCAGGGTCGAAACCCTCGACGTGGCCGGGGAACAGCCTCCACCCCGAGACGTCCACGTCGGGGTACTCCTTCGACACCCGTTCGAGGGCTGCGGCGAAGGCCTTTGCCATGTTCTGGGCGAGGAACCCCTGCGCCTTCTCCAGGGTTGCGTTCTCCGCCGCCTTCACAGCCGCAGCATTGGCAGCCTCGACCTCGGCCAGCTGCTTGGCCGACCCCTCCTTCTGACGAAGGAGCTCACCCTCCAGTCTCGTCACCTCGGCCTCGAGGTGCTGGATCCTCGCCGACCTGCCCTCATGCTCGACACGGAGTTTGTCCAGCTCGTTCGACATCCGAGCTTTTTCGTTCTGAGCTTGGTCGGACTCCTGCTTCAGCTCCTTCTCCAGAGCTGTCAACCTCTCGGTGAGGTGGCCGAAGTGGACGATGATCTGCAGCAAAGAAGAACAAAGGGAGTTAGAAAAACTTGGGCTATGAGAGTACAATTAATAAAGAAAGCTCGAGGCTTACCGACACCGCCGAACGAGCGATCTCGATCACGTCGTCGCCCTCTCTCCCGGCCTCCATGGCGGCTCGGTCTTTCGGAGTGGCGAGATGCTTGACGGCTTGCATGCTCGCCAGCGAGTTCCCGAGGAATCCATCATGCCTCCGGATCTGCCAGTTCGGAATGTGAATCCTCTTGTGCTCCTCCATCAGGAGCTCCTCGCCTGCCACCGTCAGCGGCGGCGTCGGCATGGCGAGGGCGGCAGCAATGGGGAACTCGCCCACAGATGCTGGAGCGGAAGTCCCCACCACAGTGACGGCCGGACTGTCGAGGACCTCCACCTCCTCAACAGAGGCTCCAATCCTCGGCACCTTTGAGGACGAGGGCAGCTTGGATGCAACCCTCTTGCACTTCTTAGGCGCCTTGCTCGTGAGTCCTGCCCTGAGCACCAATACTGCGTCGTAGTCCATGGTTTCTGCATCAAAAGCGAAAATTGGTTAACACATTAAAAACAACAAGGAAGAGAGTACGGAAAACAAGAACTTGACGAGAGCCGCGTACTGGGATCTACGCGGCAGAGCCCTCCCTTGTAGAGGACGTCCTCAGTCAGCTCCCTCCAATCATACTTCGGTCGATCAAGGAGAATCCGGACCGCCTCTTCTTCTTCTACTGAGAGCTTCGGCATCGCCCTCGTCCTCTTCGGCACCCCTTCTACCCAGTCCGAAGGGATCGGCCATGCCTCTCGACTCCGCACAACCAACCACTTCTCTCGCCAGTGCTTAATGGAGTCGGGGCATATGACGAGTCTGCCGCCGTGCCTCGGAGTCAAGTAATACCGGTACTCCGACTTATTCCCTTGGTGGAGCCGGTATAGCGTCCGAAGCACGTTCAGCTGCGGCTCGATCCCTGCGGCCTGGCAGTGGAGAACAAAACCATTTATCACTCGCCACGCGTTCGGCATGAGTTGGATGGGGCTGACCCCGAACCAACTCACCACGGTAACGGCGAACGCGTGGAGAGGTAGCCGAGCACCGGCGATAAAGGCGTCGACCGGCCAGCAACACATCGTCACTGGCAGCGGCGAGTTGGCCCTAACTCCGGGGCCCGGCAGCATAATTTCGTACTCCTCCGGGATGAGAAAAGAATCCCGGATCACTGCCAGATCCTCCTCGTGCAGGATCGACGCCGCATCGTCCGCCTCCGTCGTCTCCCTCGCGGCATTCTCCTCGAAGGACCTCCCCCTCCCATGAACAATTCGCTCGGCCTGATCCTCCGGGAGCTGCCTAACTCTATGGAGCCCCGTCAGCGGCCCTGGCAGTTGTCCGAACTCCCCCATCCTCTTCGGATCCACAACGATCGAATCCTTGCCGAACACCTTCTTGCCTTTGGTCGGGGTCGGAGTCGAATCCTCGACGACTTCAAGGGAGGGCTCGGACCAAGAGACTTCTTCGGAGACAGAAGCTACAGACATAATTGATGATAAATTACCTTAAGAGAGATAGCCACCGGAAAATTTCGCCTGAATCAAATGCCGACCACCGGAAGAATTCGCCTGAGCACAAGAAACTGTCTGAGCAAAAGAGAGGAGAAATGAGAAATGAGAGAGGGGGGTGAGGATTTATAGAGAAGGGCGCTCCAAACGAGGTTAATGGGCTCGTACGACCGGCCCATTTGAACAAAACGACGGAGCGACCCCAATCGTCACCTTGCTAACCACGCCAAATCATGAGTCGAATTTAATGCGCGTCCCGGCTGATGGAAGCCCAGAGGTCACTGCAATTAATAAACGTCCCATCTATCAGAGTTGTCAGAGTTGTCAGAGTTGTTAGAAGCTGTCAGAAGCTGTCAGAAGTTCAGAAGGCGCACAGTAGATACAAACTCCTATGACGAAAAACGACAAGTTTAGGAGCTCGGCACCCACTGCCGAGCGTTCATGACACCGACCTCGTTACGGGGGAAAATCAAGCTCGGCACCCACTGCCGAGCGTTCGTGACACCGACCTCGTTACGGGGGAAAAATCAAGTTCGGCACCCACTGCCGAGCGTTCGTGGAACCGACCTCGTTACGGGGGAAAAAATCAAGTTCGGCACCCACTGCCGAGCGTTCGTGGAACCGACCTCGTTACGGGGGAAAAATCAAGTTCGGCACCAACTGCCGAGCGTTCGTGGAACCGACCTCATTACGGGGGAAAAAATCAAGTTCGGCACCAACTGCCGAGCGTTCTTGGCACCGACCTCGTTACGGGGGAAAAAATCAAGTTCGGCACCCACTGCCGAGCGTTCGTGGAACTGACCTCGTTACGGAGGAAAAATCAAGTTCGGCACCAACTGCCGAGCGTTCGTGGAACCGACCTCGTTACGGGGGAAAAAAATCAAGTTCGGCACCAACTGCCGAGCGTTCTTGACACCGACCTCGTTACGAGGAAAAAATCTAGCTCGGCACCCACTTCCGAGCGTTCGTGACACCGACCTCGTTACGGGGAAAAAATCAAGCTCGGCACCCACTGCCGAGCGTTCGTGACACCGACCTCGTTACGGGGGAAAAATCAAGTTCGGCACCAACTGCCGAGCGTTCGTGGAACCGACCTCGTTACGGGGGAAAAAAATCAAGTTCGGCACCAACTGCCGAGCATTCTTGACACCGACCTCGTTACGGGGAAAAAATCTAGCTCGGCACCCACTGCCGAGCGTTCGTGACACCGACCTCGTTACGGGGAAAAAATCAAGCTCGGCACCCACTGCCGAGCGTTCGTGACACCGACCTCGTTACGGGGGAAAAATCAAGCTCGGCACCCACTGCCGGTTCTTGACACCGACCTCGTTACGGGGGAAAATCAAGCTCGGCACCCACTGCCGAACGTTCTTGACATCGACCTCGTTACGGGGGAAAAATCAAGCTCGGCACCCACTGCCGAGCGTCCGTGACACCGACCTCGTTACGGGGGAGAAAATCTAGCTCGGCACTCACTGCCGAGGGTTCTTGGCACCGACCTCGTTACGGGGAAGAATTGGACCTCGCGCTATGCCGGACTCCCTCCTAGTACTCGCAGCTACGCCGAACTCGCTCTCCTCTTCGGAAAAATGCGCCGAACCGCATACGGACCTCGGCCCCCTAGCCAGCGAGCCCTAGAGGTAGTCGGAAGTGTGATGCAAATGTAAATACCTCTCAACGAGGGATAACGGCCAAGCCATTGCGCCAAAAAACAATTAAAAAATTCGAAAAGGTAAGGAAGGATTCCTGGGGAGCAATTATAAAGTGGGGGAGTACCTTCTCACCCCCAAACAAACAATTGTTGCCCAAAAATAATTTTCCAAAACCCCAAGATGACGAATCGACACTTTCTTAAGTCAAAAGGATATCTCTGCAAGGACACCACATGATCATAAGAGCTCAGGAGCGACTCAGAGTTCAATCCACTTGAAAAATCACCAAACTACCTCCTTCAAGATTCAAAACCTTCCAGTTGGGCTCCGATACAACTCCGTTAGTCATTAAAACAGTTAAACTACTCCTCAAAGGCCGATCAAGCTCAGCCTTTAGGAGTGGGGGGCTCGTGATATGGCTAAAAATGGGAGCTAATCGGAACCTTCCAAATCGGGCACGAATCTTGAAGTCCAGGGGTAAAACGGTAATTTCACCCACAAATAGGGTCTGAGATGGGTACTGGGTCTCTCCGATAAAGACCCAATAACCCACAAACGGACCCGCTTCAATCGGGCGTGGGTTTCAGCTAGCGATAAAGCCCGATCAGAGGGATAGAATTAGGGCCCCTGATTAGATCCTAATCAACGGCCCTGATTCATGCCTATCCCTCCACTGGGAATTAGGGATTACATTCCTAATCTATTTACAAGGAGAATATTCCTTATCAGATCACGGGGATTACATTCCTAATCCGTTCCCTAAGACGCCTATAAATACCCCCCATCCACCTCCATTAAGAGGTAATCAATCTTTCACCAGTTTTTGCGCTCTTTCATAGTCTTCCAGATTACTGACTTGAGCGTCGGAGGGTGCATCGCCGGGAACAACCCCGGTGTCTCGCACTTTTTTGCAGGTGTACGGCGAGAGCAACAATCATACCCCGGCGGAATAGGTACGCAGGCTTACTATTCAGTTTCCCTAAGAATCCACAAATACTATCTGTTTGCCCCCACACCAAATTTAGCGGCAACACTTTCTTATAGATAAATGGTTAGAACGAGGGGAACCGGATGACCATCTGGTAGTGGTCGGGGTGAACATTCCACAGAAGTAAGAGAACTTTTTTTTTTCATTGTGAATTTTGTATAAAGTGGTATTGTTACTACACTATTAATAATTTGTTGTATTGGTGTAGGTTGATGCATCCTCTTTGGCAGAAAATTGAGGTCCATGACCAATACAGCCATATGTGCTCACTTTGCAAGACCGCCACAGATCTGAGGCAGTGTGAGGTGGGACGACGCGGAGGTGTAATTTCCGCACTCACGAGACATTGCTGATGCACCCACGTACCGTTAAGTATCTAGTCCAGGTTGATTTCTACGGAATCAATATGATGGGTCAGGTAAAACTCGACCGAGCACTTCTTACAGCCCTCGTCGAGTGATGGAGGCCAGAGACACACACCTTCTATCTACCGGTCGGAGAGATGACGGTGATTCTACAGGATATAGCGATGATCTTTGGTCTTCCAATAGATGGGATCGCCGTGAGGGGTCATATAAATTTTGATAAGAGAGAGGTGTGCAATGAACTCCTCAGTACATAGATTGTTGAGGAGGACGAGGACAATAGGGCTATTTTTTTGGACAATCAATCCGAATCTCTTGGTTGAAGGAGAATTTTGAAGGGAGGTTGATAGATGTATCGACCGACGACAAAGTGCATTTCTACACCAGAGCGTACATTATGATGATGCTTGGAGGTGTTATCTTGCCTAACTCATCCGGAGATACCGTACCGGTTATGTATCTACGATTGCTCGCCGACCTAGGCATAGCCGGCCGGTACAGCTGGGGAAGCAACATTGTACAGGATGTTGTGTTCAGTAGTGCTAGATGGAACCGAGATGACCGATCCGATGGTCTTGTTACAGATTTGGTCAAGGAAGCATCTACACTTGGGTCGTCCCCGAATTACGAGACCGTCGGACGGTTGGATGGCTGATGCACCAAATGTGGAGATGTTGGCACCTTTAGGGGTATATTGGGTAGGTAAACGGAGTTATAAAAACAACCCAAAAGGTGTACTGACTTACTATAGAGACGAGCTCGACCAACTACGAGAAGAGTGCATGATTTGGGAGCCGTATACACCCGAGCGGGTGGGAAGACTACCACTGGTGTGCATGACCGGGTCGCAGTTGTGGTTGACGAGTCTCTACTCATCAACTTTGGTACAATGGAGCATCAATGGCCGCATAGAGTCCTTCGGCAATTTGGTCTTCAACAAGATTTACCCGGTGAAAAATTATCCCGATACAACTTTGAGTTACACGCTACTAAGGGTTCCGGCCGTATGCCTACCCATGATTGGGCAGATTTCCATCGTGCTCATGTTGCAAATTGGAATGAGCAACAGTTTGAACTCATACTTGATCAAGTTCCCTCGTACGATGGCACAAAACATATCAACTATATGGCTTGGTACAAGAATATAACGTGTTTGTACATCTCTCTACATACACAACTACCTGTTGGGATTCAACTACCAATTGAGGAGAGAGAGATAGAACCACCACCCGCGTATTCTAGTTCACAACTCATGTTCCAACCGAAGGCGTCATCTGTATGTGTGTTGGCGAGTAAACTTTGATTCGCATTTGCCTTGGCATTACATTATTTTTAAAATGATTGAATTTATTACAAACCGGATTATGTTTAATATACTTGTTTTTGTGTTTTAGATCGATAACACATGGGACATGGCAAAAGAATGTGCGCGAGTAATTAATAGTAACGCGGCCAAACCTATGAAGGAGTTCGCTCGGAAGATGCTCTCTTCATGTCGGGGCTCCTTAGAAGAGGTAGGTGAGGGTGCAGCATTGAACCGTTATTTAAATATGACCGTACGTTCACAGCGGCATAAGAGCGTAAGGGGTAGACTATCTCCCCCGGTGCAACAACGACAATATAGTTCTCCATCTCCACCATGAGAAGAAGAGCAAGAAGAAGAGCATCCTGAAACTGGTGTCCCAGAAAGACAAGAATCGGGGAGAAGAAGAAGAAATTGTCGCGGAGTCACAATTTCAGTGGCGACAACCGATTAGGAAGAGGCGAACACCACAAACTAGGTCCCCCGGATCCGGTGAAAAAAGTCGGATCACACGCCCGGTGGTGGAGTGTTTCCCGATACAATTGAAGTAGGAATTAATTTTTTTTTGTTGGCGTTGATTGTAATCGAAAGAAAGTGTGGTGGTTATTGTTGATATATGGTTAATTTTGTTGTTGTATTTGATGTTATTGTTGTTAATTATGTTGTTGTTGATGTTAGTTTTGTCGTTAATTATACATGTTGTATTGTTGCTCAAGTGTTATTATTCTGTTGAGCTGCTGATGGTATTGTGTATATATCTGTTGTTGGGATTGAAGTGTAGCAGCTATAGCTGCTATTTAAACTTGTAAGTATTTTTTTTATACTTAGGCCGCTGTCTCCAACAACGGCCTAGGTTCAATGAAAAGGTTGTAGACTTGAACACTCACTCTCTGTCTTGGCCAAGGCATAAGGTCCATCAGCATCGGTTGAATTTTTTTTGGCAATTATAACCTTGACCGTTGTCTTCAACAACGGCCTAGGTTATATGAAAAAATGACGTTTTGAAGAGCTGCTATTGGGTATTTTTTTTAAGAGAACCTAGGACATTGTTGGAGACAATGGCCTAGGTTTTATGAAAAAATTGAGACGATATACACTTGCTCTCTGTCTTGGCCTAGGTTTTATAAGGAGCAACAACTCAGCAAAATCAATTTTTTTTATTACCTAGGCCGTTGTCCTAGGTTATATTTGCAAAATTGGATTTTGATGAGTTGTTCTCTGTCTTGAGCAAGCCATAAGAAGCAGTAGCTCTTCAAAATGAAAATTTTATTTTTATAACTTAGGTCGTTGTCAACAATGGCCTATGTTATATGAGAAAATTGGATTTTGATAAGTTGCTCTCTGTCTTGGCCAAGCCATAAGGAGCAACAACTCATCAAATCACAAATTTTTTGAATAACTTAGACCGTTGTCTCCAACAATGGCCTAGGTTATATGTAAAAATTTGGATTTTGATAAGTTGCTCTCTGTCTTGGCCACACCATAAGGAGCAACAACTCATCAAATTACACTTTTTTTTAATATCTAAGGCCGTTGGCCTAGTTCATACGGAAAAAGTTGGATTATGATAAGTTGCTCTCTGTCTTGGCCAAGCCATAAGGAGCAGCAACTCTTCAAAATCCCAATTTTTTTTATTAACCTAGGCCGTTGTTCGGCCTAAGCTGATACAAAATTTTTTGGGTTTTGAAAACTTTCTCTCCTATCTATACGAACTGAGGCTCTCGAACTGTATGCCAAAGACATTCATATTCTTGTCTATCGTCTCTATATTATATTAATTTTCTTTTTAGCAACCAAAACGACCAAAATATAATCGTTAGGTTAAATGGTTATATATTTTATAGAAAATAACTTAAACAACTTTTTTTGTGAAAACCATAAATATTCTCTATTTTACAATAAAATTCCATAAAATAATCATAGCAACCTAGGCCGTTGTTGGAAGAGCAAATCAAGTGTAAACCTTTTAAATTATATATTTAGGGAGATTGTGAATATGAGAGAGTACATCCCTGTTCAGCTTATCTAAACCGTAAACCAAACCCAATATACTCCTGAAAGTATTCTAAAATATGAATAGTCGACTTACCACTAAGCTTACCGTAACCCTACCCTAACCCTCGTTAACACTAACCTTAACCTAACCCTAACCCTACCCAAACCCCTGGTTGGAAGGTGATGGGTTAGGGGGGGTATGGTTATGGGTTAGGTTAGGGTTAAAATGAATAAAATTCTCCAGAAGAAATTATAAATTAGGGCTAAAAAAAGAAAATATTTTGGTTTTGGTTGCTAAAAAATGAACTTAAAAAAATATAGAGACGATATATAATAAAATGAATGTTAAGAAGTTGTATAATCAATTTGGACGCATGAAATGAAAAAGAAGGAAGAGAAGAGTAATTGGTCATGTGATTTAAACCAATAAGAGTGTGTCATCGAAGATAGTGAAGAAAATGAACACTTCAACAGATGTCTTCTATCTGAGAAAATGAACACTTCGATAAATTAAGTAGTTTTGGAATTAACCACCCTAACCATAACCCTTACCCTCTAACCCTTTACGTAACCGTAACGAATATATCTCACTCTCATGTGAATAATCATTCTATTTCTCTTGCATTCATCTTGAGTCAAATGAAATGGGAAATGTGTTTCGGAGATCCGATGGAGAGAGAGAGAAATAATTAAATAAATTGACAACCAAAGGAGCAACACCTCATCAAAATCCATTTTTTTACAACTGACAATGGTCTAAGCATTGATGATATTTTTTGGGTTTTTTCAATTTTCACTTCTATTTGTATGAACAGAGGCTATCGAACTCTATACCAAAGCGATTCATATTCTTGTAAATTGTCTCTATATTTTATTAATTTATTTTTTTAGCAACCAAAACGACCAAAATATTTTTGAACACTTTTAGAACATCTTACACATACCAATGACAACCAAATTACAAAATTACGATTTTTTTTATCCATGTCGAAAAAAGAAAAAAAAAATCTGCCAGGGCCGTTGTTGTAAACAACAATGGCCTAAGTAAAGGAGGGTTATGCGAGGGTTAGGGTAGGGGTAGTGTAGGGTTATGAAGGGATTTTTTTTTAACATGTGTATTCGTTTTTTTGTAGTGAAGTCTGTGGTTGAAGTCAACCTAGTTTTTTTCACAATTATTTAAAATTTTAAATCTTGTGTGATGAACACATCTATTGGCATCATATGTAACGTAAGAAACCGTCTTTTTTTGTAACAATTTGAATTATTTCTCAATATGCTCTATTCTATTCATGTGATCCATATTTTATTCCCAACCACTATCGTTCTCTATTTAAATAATCAATTCGAACTAGTTTCCATGTATTATCTAATAAATTCAATCGTTTGTACAGACATTATCCTAACCCTACCGTAACCCTACCATAACCCTACACAAACCCGTAACCCTACCATAACTCTCATTTACCTGGCCTTTATTTCATTTTTTGTGTATGTTTTATTTTAATATCAACAGGGAACAAAAAGTAGAGAATAATTTTTTAATTTTTTATATTTGTTCTGATTGGTATGTGTAGAATGTTCTAAAAGTGTTCTAAAAATATGAATAGTAGACTTACCACTAAGCTTACCCTAACCCTATCATAACCCTCGTTAACACTAACCTTAACCTTACCTTAACCCTACCCAAACCCATGGTTGAAATATTATGGGTTAGGGGGTATGGTTAGGAGTTAGGTGTTAAGCTAAATAGGGATACACTTTCCAGAAGAAATTACATATTATGGGTAAAAAAAAGAATATTTTTGTTTTTACAAAAAAGAAGATTAAGTTATTTTCTATTAAATATTTAAGCATTTAACCTTAACGATTATATATTGTTCATTTAGGTGGCTAAAAAAGAAAATTAATAAAATATAGAGACAATGTACAAGCATATGAATGTCTTTGGCGTAAAGTTCAAGAGACTCTGTTTGTACAGAATGGTGAGATAATAGTAAAAGACCAAAAAAATATTTTCAACATCTTAGGCCAATGTTTGAAACAAAAAAGGATTTTGATGACTTATTGTACCTTATGGCTTGGCCAAGATAGAGAGCAACTCATCAAAATCGAATTTTCTCATATAACCTAGACCGTTGTTGGAGACAACGGCCTAGGTTATAACAATAAATTTGGAATTTTGATGACTTGTTGTTTTTTATGGCTTGGCCAAGACAGAGAGCAATTCATAAAAATCCAATTTTATCATATAACCGACCTAGGTTATTAAAAAAATTTGGAAATTTGATGAGCTGCTCTCCTTATGGCTTGGCCAAGACAGAGAGCAATTCATAAAAATCCAATTTTATCATATAACCTAGGCCGTTGTTGGAGGTTATAAAAAAAATTTAGAATTTTTATGAGCTGCTGCTCCTTATGGCTTGGCCAAGACAGAAAGCAACTCATAAAAATCCAATTTTATCATATAACCAAGGCCGTTGTTGGATACAGCGGCCTAGGTTATAAAAACATTTTTGAATTTGTATGAGCTGCTGCTCCTTATGGCTTGGCCAAGATGAGAGCAACTCATAAAAATCCAATTTTATAATATAACCAAGGCCGTTGTCTCCAACAACGACATAGGTTACTGTTGGATCCTGTAGGCATGACAAGAAACACTAGAGGGGGGGGTGAATAGTGTTGTATCAAAAATTAATTGCGGAATTGAAAATTATCTTCTGTCCAGTTGACTATAAAAGAGATATCAGTCGACTGGGGTGTCAAAGTAGAAGAGTATTTTGGACTAGTCTGATAAGTCGACTTAAATAAGAGAGACAGTCGACTTACCAGAAGATTTTTGAGACGTTTGTTATATCAGTCTGATCATCGACTTAGAATAGATATCCAGTCGACTTACCCGAAAGATTTAAAGTAAACTGAAATGCAAGTAATGAAAAAGTTCAAAGAGATACAACCACAGAGATTCCAATCACAGAGTACACATGATGTATCCTGGTTCGGTCCTCCCGACCTACATCTCGTCCACCAGCAATCCACTTGAGATTTTCCACTATTCTTGAAAATGTACAAGAATAACCTGCGACGTTAGACAACAACCTTGTCCAACCCGTAGTCCTCTCTCGCAACTAGAGAGAGCAACCCACTCTACCACCAAGAGTGAAAACCTGACTCTACAACTTAGAGTCCTACTCTCTAACCGAGAGGACCACTCTCACAACCGAGAGTGAAAAGAAAACAGTAAAATGTTTACAATCAACCTATAGCCTTATTGAGAATGTGATTTTGTACGTGGCTATTTGGTCGACTTCTAAATTCAGTCCAAAATGAATTTGATGTTATGCTGCACTGAAAATAGAGAACCAAGATTTAGAATGCTTTTAGAATGCTTTTTCTTGTCAAACTCAAAAGCTTTAGAACTTAAGAAACAAAATGCTTGGAAAAAGTTGTTAACCTTTGTCAAATGATCTCTGCACACTTTTTATAAAGTTAGAGATGTTTGAACGTTGGAAGGTTGAATCCCAACTGTCATACAACGGTGGTAAAAAGATTTGATTTTGAAAACAAGTTTAAAAATAGAAAACTGTCGAAACGGCTTGAACAGTCAACTGGGTTGCCGTTATGAGTTGATTGGTCAGAGTTTGAAGAAGTTCAAACAGTTTTGTACAGGTTCAGTCGACTGGTCCTCAACGGCAGTCGACTGGTACTCAACAGCTGATCTAGTTCAAATTGTTTCGACCTTTAAATTTTGTAAAACACAGTTATAAATTTACGTGTGAGTGTGTGAGTGTGTGTGTGTGACAAGGCTGTACATCAATCTAATACTCAATAAAGAGAAAAATTACATTTATTTTACAAGACACACAAACTATAAGACATTAAAGCTTTGGTCTTGACTTGAGGCTTGAGTCTTGAGTGAAGCTTTAGCCATTGTCTTTGTATGAAGCTTTACTTGATCATTCGTCAGCTTAAGAACCTTGTGGCGTGCTTGATCAATTTGATTTGAGGCCTTTGCGTATCATACATGATAACTTTGATTCAACCTGCAATATATGAGAAGTAGCACAACAACTTTGCATTGTGATCATCAAAATTAAGAATTAACAGTTACAAAAAATATTTGGAATCATTATGAGATACTGCTCCTTATGGCTTCATAAAGTCAGAGAGCAAATCATAAAAATACAATATCGGGCCTAAGTATAAAAAGAAAAAAATAATAATTAAATGTTTAAACAGCAGCTATAGCTGCTACACTTCAATCCAACCAACATATAGATACACAATACAATCAGCAACAACAAAACAACAACACTTGAATCCCAATAACATGTATAATTAACAACAAAACTAACATCAACAACATCAACAATTATTACATCAAAATCGAATATACTCGAACTACACATCAAAAAATTTCTCAACGCTTCATCATATCTCTCGTCGGAACTCTCTTCTTCGGATGGATTCACTTCTTGTGGATTGGTTGCCTTAAATTAAATGACAAATTTTAGTTAGTGACAAATTTATTTACCAAAAATCAAATAGAATAAATTTAAATTAATGATAACCAAATTAAAAAATGTATTACTCCTCAAATAAGGTTGGACAATTTCTTGAATCATGATCCATTTGCACAATGCCGCATGTTCTGCACCGTCTCAGTTTTTTATTGTGATGTTGCTTTCTTAGCGGCCTCAATCTCTTAGCGCAAGGCCTTCCCTTTTTAGTACATTGTTGTGGGTCCCTTACGCGTGTAGGTACATGTCCACTACCTTCATCATAAGGTTGTGCACTACCATGCGTTTGTGCACTACCATGCGCTTGTATACTATCATGCGGTTGTGAGGCCTCATCGGGATGTTCACCCAATCCGGGTTGTAGCCGAGAGACGCCGTCAATGATATTTACCAAATTCTCGAGCGTGTATTTGTAACTTTCATTGAAGGAACAACCAAGATCGACAATCTATTTTACGTGGTAGCTCAATTCACTATATCAAGAAGCAAAATTCTTGCTGTTGCCTTCAATTGGAACAGATGTATAGCTTCTCATCACATCCCGTTCCATCTTCTTTTAATATATACATCTAGAAGAGAAGTGTGATGGCTGAACTGAAGAACCTCTAAAATATACTTGCAAGGCATGCCAACGAAGTCAAATAATTGACAAGAACATGTAATAATTGTACGGAGTTTGCATAACTGAAGAAGGCGAGCCGGTTCTGATTCTCCACAAAGTATCACATAGAAGGTTGAACTATCCGGTGTCTCAAGATCGGCAACGAATGTCACATTATACATGAAGTTTTCTGTAACTTCATCTTGGAATTTGTAAAAAAAATTTAAAGTATATGTCTGCACCATTTGTTCCTCCAAAGCCCATGGGCTCTTCAATTTGGGTCTCTTCTCATGGTTACAATGATTTTCTTTCAGTTCATCGTGTCTTTGCTTTGCCAAAAAATGATCGAAGATGACGACGAATTCATGCAAGGAGTACTTCTTTTTTGTATGATGCTTCAGGGCAGAATGTGAGGACTCAACCCGTTGGCTACTCAACATGTCGACCCAAAATGAATCTTTTGCATATGTGGGTGCCCATTTTTCACGGATATCAAATAGACCGTTCAACCATTTGTTACTCTCTGATCCTATTGCGAAACCAATAAATTCTATTTTCTACAAAATCATGTACATATTCGGAATCGTAGATAACAGTCTTCAATGATTCCCTAAACTTATCGACATCGTTCGACATATGCACCTCCTGCGGTAAATTATCCAATATGTGCCAAATAAAATACCGATGCCGAGTCTGGGGAAAAACTTTCTTCACTGCGGTGGCGATCTACGGTCTTGATCGGTCACGATGCCAGATGGAGCACAATTCATTACTCCTAACCACTTTTCGAAGAACCATTCAAACAAAGAGGCCGTCTCGTTTGGAATGAACTCGTCTCCTAAGAAAGTCGATTTCCAGTGTTGATTGACTCCAACAAAAGGAACAAATAACATTCCATACCGGTTCATATTGTATGTGGCATCAAAGCAAAGTACATCGTCAAATTTTTCGTAATTCATCCTAGAAATACCATCAACCCAAATACAATGGGACAACCGGCCTTCGGGGTCTATTTGAATGTCATAAAAAAATGAAGGATCTGTCTGCTTCTTCGATTCGAAAAAATCGATTAGCATATTCCCATCATGTTATTTCAATGCTTCTTGCGAGTCTCTAAGTAAATTTCTAGCATCTTTTTCGGTGAATCCTATTTGATCCTGACCACCACTAGCACCTTTGAAGAAGAGCATTTTTCGACATGACTAGATATTTGCTTAGTTAAATTGATCTATTAGTCTTTTATCCGTATTTGACACATAACGGTTTCGGAGCAAAAGATATCTTCTACCGGATGAGGTAAATTCGTGATTGTGTGCTTCATGAAATAAATACAACACCCACGTATTACTTACTTCATTCAGTTTTACACGAACTAAAGCCCTGCAACCCGTTCTAGAGGTTGTTCCCCGTCTACCATCACTATGTTGACTCGACGACGACTCAGCTTAATTACACAAATAGGACTTATCTACTTTCACTCCCCCTTTAATTAATTCCCACCATTACACATTGCAAAACCCCTGCATCGAGCATATGACGTATAAAATTTTTGGCCTCAACTAAAGTAGGAAACATCATACCTAACTTTGGTTTTATGTGTATAACATCCTGAGTTTTTTAATTATAATTAAATAAGAGTTTGTTGATTTTTACGTGTTTTGCACGTACAAATTTATGTGCATTTTTCCCTAGAAATTATTTATTTTCATAACATGAACAAATATTTTAATCCTTCTCTTTTTATTTTAAAAAGTCTATTTAAATTATAGGCCTAATTGCTTATTCTTAGCCCACACTAATTAAATAATTATTTTAATTAATAGCCCATAGGTTCTAAAGCCAACTAATTTGAGCCCACTAGTTTAATTCCCTTTTAATTGTCATAACTTGTAGTATAGACTAGTTTTGTAGACAATTAATTAAATAATTATGTACAACTAGTAATTAGGGGTATGTTGTGTGACACGTGCATTGCACTAGCCCGTGTCTTGGGTGGAGCATGGGGTAGGCCGGATGGAGTCAAGAGAGAGGGGTGTGTTGGTGTAGTGGAGAGGTGGTTTTGAGTTCATAGGTAGTTGCTTTAACTCCCTGGTTCATCCTAGCCCCTAATCCACAACCATCAAGTTCATCCTAGCCCTCCATTTCACTTTAAAAAATGTATAAATACCTCTCCATTTCTTCATGCAACACACTTGAAAAAATTGATAAAAAGAAAGAAAGAAAGAAAGAAAAAGTGAGAAAAAGATTGAGAGTTGTGTACAAAAGATTGAGTGTGCATTTGTGTGTGTGTACCGTTCAATTGGAGGCCGGCCATTTCACCAAGGAGTAAGGAGAGCTTCGGGTTCCATCAAGCACAAGGAGGAGAAGGCAACTTGTGGCACAATCTAGGAGGAGAAGGATCGTTCATTGTTTAAGGAGATTTCTAGGAGTTCTTCTCATTTGTGTTTCTTCAAAATAGGTGGGTGATTTCTCGAACTTCTACTTTAGATACTGATATGGCTAAAAATGGGGTTAAATCGGAACCGTCCAGATTGGGCGCGAATCTTGAAGCTCGGGGGTAAAACGGTAATTTCACATACAAATGGGTTCGAAACGGCTACTGGATCTCCTTCTCACAGATCCAATAACCCACAAACGGATCCACTCCAATTGGGTACGGGTCCCGACCCGAGGCGAACCCAAACCAACAAGAGGCAAATCAGGGTCACTGATTTGACCAAGTCAACGGACCTGATTTGCTCTCACCGGGAATCAGGGATTAGTTTCCTAAACAGACTGTGAGGATTTTACTCCTGACAGTTACACAGGAAATCAAGCCCTTAATCACTCCCATGGCGACTATAAATACCTCCCCCCTACCACTGTAACCAGGTAATCACTCTTTTTCCACCTTAAGCTCTTTCATAATCACCACTGGTTACTGACAAGAGCGTCGTAGGGTGCGTCGCCGGAATCAACCCCGGTGTATCGCACTTCCTTGCAGGTTGCGGCAGGAATCGGAAGGCTTGGATCCGCTGTTCAGGTTTTTCTCGAACTCACAAATCTCATCTGTTTATCCCCCACACCAGAATCAGCGATAACAGATTGGCGCCGTCTGTGGGAAAGCCACACGAACAGCCTCCGCCTCTTCCTCGTCAACTAGCCCTTCTCCAACCATGCCTCCAAAGAAGGTCAGATCTAGAGGGTCCAACCGCGGACACAATCCAGCCGATCAGCCAGAGGAAGTCCCTGTCCATCCTGCTCCGCAGCCTGAACAACTTCCTCCCCCGGCCCAACAGGGCCAGCCTCCTCTTCCGAACCAACAACCCCCAAATGGTCCTGCTGGTCAGAACCAGCGGAGGGAGAAGCAACCACTCCATCAGGACCACGTCTCAATTCACAACGCCTCCTCGGACTCTATGGCTTCCCATCACTCCCGAGCCTCCGATCTCCGCAACACCGTCCTGAATCGCCAAAAGGAAGAGGACCTTCGCAACCACCTAGATGAGAGGCGGGCCCGAGAGGGAGCCTCCCGCCAGCATCATGGTGAGCGATCTCATCGCTGAGACGGTAGGAGGTCTCCGGACCGAAGGGGCCGGGTGGAATCTCCCGAGCGCCGTAGGAGGAGGCCACATTCCCCCGCGGATCGGCATCATCCGAGGAACAATGAGGCACCTATCACTCGTGCCGAGTTCCTACAATTCCAGGAGACTGTGTTGCAGGCCCTCAACCTTCGCCCCAACAACCATAATGCCCAGAGGGTTCCAACACCCCCACGGGTTCCAAGTCCTCGCCACCGATCCAGAAGTCCTCTCCCGGCTCCCAGTCGCCAGCAGCATCCCTATAGTCCTCGCCGATCCCAGGACTATCGACGCCGCAGTCCCCGCTCTCCTTCCTATGAAGAAGAGTCCAGGGGATCGTTTGATTACCAGCGGAGGGACGATGCCCTCTACCGTCGTCTCCACGAGGTGGAGAGGTACATCGGTCGCATGGACAAAGAGGAGGAGTCGAGAGCAGGGACCGTCCGTCCCAGCAGACCCCCCTTCTCTCGGACAATCATGGAGGCCCCCATACCGAGGGGTTTCAAACCTCCGCAGTTTGAAACGTACTCAGGGGAGTCCGACCCAGTTGATCACGTCGAAAGCTTCAAGACCTTAATGCTGATCCATCAAGCTTCCGACGCCATGCTCTGCAAGACCTTCCCCGCCACCCTCAGGGGGTCGGCTCGGGAATGGTACTCCAGGCTCGCTCCCTCTTCTATCTTCTCATTCGTGCAGTTCGAAACGCTCTTCATAACTCACTTCGTGTGTAGCAGGCGAGCAGAGAAGACGAGCCTCTCCCTACTCAACCTGCGACAGGAGAGGGGAGAAAAGCTGAGGGACTATGTGAGGAGATTCACCGCAGAGGTCAGGTCTATCGCCTTCCTAGACCAGTTAGTGTTGACCATTGCGTTCCAGTCGAACGTCCTCAACTCCAACCTCCGGTCGTCCCTCGCCAAGAAACCCCCACACAACTTCGCCGATCTTCTCCTAAGGTGCGAGAAGTACATTCGAGCAGAGGAGGCCGAGTGCCTCCCGAATTTCGGAGGATCCGCCTCCGGATCAAAGAGGAAGGCGACAGAGGAGGAGGGGTCCAAGAAGATGCAGAAGGACAACGACGGTCAGCGCCGTCCTCCCCCTAGGTTCCAGAAGTTCACTCTCCTCACCACCAATGTCTCCACCATCCTGATGGAAGTGGAGAATGAGGGGGTCATACCTCCAGCTCCGAGGATGAACACCCCGGCCAAGAGAAGGAACAAGGAGAAATGGTGTCGTTACCACCGGGACCACGGCCATGACACCAACGACTGCCGGACGTTGAAAAATGAGATAGAGGCCCTCATCCAGAGGGGGTAGCTGGCCAAATTTGTAAAGGCAAACGATTGGGCGGATCGCAACACGCCTCCGCCTCGGGGGGCTAACAAACGCTCCGAGAGGCGCGACGAGACCCCCGAGTTCGAGGAAGAACGAGTTCTCCACCTCATCCACGGAGGCCCCATGGGGGCTCCTCCAACTCCTCTCGGAAGGCCTTCGTCCGGGAGGTCAACTCGGTTCACAGCGCCCCTCCTCCCAAAGGCCTCGGCGTCCCAGTGACTTTCTCCGATGAAGACCTCGATGGGGTCCGAACTCCCCACTACGACGCCCTCGTCATCGACCTTCGCATGGCAAACTTCAAGGTGCAGAGGGTCCTGGTAGACAACGGGAGCTCGGTGAACATCCTCTTCCTCTCGGCCTTCCGAGGGCTGCAGCTGTCCCGGGACCGTCTCAAGCCGGCCGGTTATACGCTCCACGGGTTCACGGGGGTACTAGTAACTATCGATGGGGTTATAACCCTAGACGTAACTGCTGGGAAGACCCCTACTACCCGGATCGAGCCGATGGACTTTATGGTCGTCGACGTCCCGGCCGCATATAATGTCATCCTGGGCCGACCCGGCCTAGCTGCCCGTGGAAGCTGTCCCTTCAGCGTACCACCTTAAAATGAAGTTCCCCACTCGGTCGGGAGTGGGAGAAGTCAGGGGCAGCCAAGAGACGGCTCAGAAGTGCTACATGACTTCCACGGGGGGTCCGGTGCTCTCCCTCGAGACCCTAGAGATTCCCGAGCCGAATGTCCGACCCACGTCCGAGCCGGCGGACGAATTGGAAGAAGTACTCTTTTCGGACAAGGACCCGAGTCGAAAGTTCCTCATCAGCAAGTCCTTGTCGACTGCACTGTGTTCCGACTTGGTGCAATGCATCCGGGATAAGCGCGACCTGTTTGCTTGGTCAGCCGCGGATATGCCCAGGATTTCCGAGGAGCTGCTAGTCCACCGCCTAAGTGTCGAACCGGGGTGCAAACCGGTTCAGCAGAAGAGGCGAAAATTCGCTTCCGAGCGACAACAGGCCATCAAGGAGGAGGTGGACAAACTCTTAAAGGCTCGGTTCATACAGGAGGTGAACTATCCCGAATGGCTCTCCAACGTTGTAATGGTTAAGAAGTCCAATGGCTCTTGGAGAATATGCATCGACTTCACCGACCTGAATAAGGCGTGTCCGAAGGATCCATTACCTCTCCCAAATATCCACACCCTCATTGATGCCACCTCGGGCCATGAGCTCCTCAGCTTCATGGACGCCTTCTCTGGCTATAATCAATCTGAATGTTCCCCCCGGACATTCCGAAGACCTCCTTCATTACCGACCAGGGCCTCTACAGCTATAGAGTAATGCCGTTCGGGTTTAAGAACGCTGGAGCTACCTACCAGCGCCTCGTCAACAAGGTCTTCCAAAGCCAGATAGGCCGCAACATGGAAGTGTACGTCGACGACATGCTCGTCAAAAGCATCTGAGGTACCGACTACGTGGCGGACCTCCAGGAGGCATTCGGCGTATTGAGGAGGCACAACATGCGGCTTAACCCGAACAAGTGTGCGTTCGGGGTCTCATCGGGAAAGTTCCTTGGCTTCATGGTGAGCCAGCGAGGGATCGAAGCAAATCCCGAGAAGATCAAGGCCATACTGGACATGGCCCCGCCCCGGAACATCAAGGAGGTGCAGAAGCTTACGGGTCGGCTCACCGCTATTGGCCGGTTCCTCTCGAAGTCTGGGGAAAAGTGCCTCCCTTTCTTCAAGGCTCTCAGGGAGGCTAAGGGTTTCGAATGGGGCCAACCACAACAGGAGTCGTTCGACCAACTGAAGGCCTACTTGGTGAACCCTCCTCTCCTCAGCAAACCCGTTCCGGGGGAAACCCTCTTCGTCTACTTAGCTGCTTCCTAGCAGACCTTAAGTGTTGTGTTGGTGAGGGAAGAAGACCGAGCTCAGAGGCCCATTTACTATGTGAGCAAAGTGCTTCGGGATGCCGAGCTCCGCTATCCGAAGATAGAGAAGATGGCCTACGCCCTGGTCATGGCGGCAAGGAAGCTCCGTCCATACTTTCAGTCCCACTCGGTTGTGGTCCTCACCGACCAACCGCTGAAGTAGATCCTCCACAAGCCCGAAACCTCAGGCCGGCTAATGAAGTGGTCCATAGAGCTGAGCCAACATGACATCTCCTACCAACCTCAACTGCAATCAAAGCTCAGGCCCTCGCCGACTTCATCGTCGAGTCCACCATTCCTGAGGTTAGCCATGTCCCGAACGGACCCCCCATTTGGACAGTTTTCGTGGATGGGTCCTCCTGCAACGAGGGTAGCGGTGCCGGTATCATCCTCAACGGACCCGATGACTTCGTCCTCCAGTATGCCCTCCGCATGAACTTCAAGGCCTTCAAACAACGAGGCGGAGTATGAGGCACTAATCGCGGGCCTCGGACTTGCCCGAAGTGCCGGGGCGCAGCGCCTCCGAGTCCATAGTGACTCTCAGCTAGTTGTGAACCAAGTCTTGGGCGAGTACGAGGCGCGAGACGAGCGGATGGCGAAGTACCTCGCCAAGGTCCGAGCCCTCATGAGCCGGTTCGAAGAGGCACTCATCCAACGAGTTCCTCGTGAGGAGAATTCACAGGCCGATGCCCTCTCCAAGTTGGCCTCATCCTCCCTCCAAGGTCTCGAGCAGACCGTTTTGATCGAGGTCCTCTCAAGGCCGAGCATAGAAGACGAGACATCTGGCTCGGTGGAGTCATTGCCGGTCCTGCTGCAAGATAATTGGATGAAGCCGTTGGTGGAGTTCTTAAGGGACGGACTCCTCCCCGAGGACCCCAAAGAAGCACGCCGAGTCAGAACCAGGGCCGAGCGGTATGTCTTGATCGAGGGGATCTTGTACAAGCGCTCCTTCTCGCAGATTGACGGCCGACCATACCTAAGGTACCTCTCCCCAGAGCAGGCCGACTATGCCTTACAGGAGCTCCACGAAGGCATCGGCGGAGCACATTCAGGGTCCAGGTCTTTAGCTCGGAAGGCTTTGAACTACGGATACTTCTGGCCGACCCTCCTCCAAGACACCGAGCGACACGTTCGACAATGTGGCTCTTGCCAGAGACACTCCAACATTCGTCGCCTCCCTTAAGCCAACCTCGCCTTCCTATTAAGTCCTATCCCCTTCGCAATGTGGGGGATGGATTTACTAGGGCCTTTCCCTCCAGCTCCGGGCCAGTTCAAGTTCTTGGTCGTAGCCATCGACTACTTCTCGAAGTGGATTGAGGTCGAGCCCCTTGCCACTATAACCGAGAACAAGGTGCTTCAATTCTTCTGGAAGAGCATCATCTGCAGATTCGGCGTCCCCCGTGTCCTCGTAACGGATAATGGGACTCAGTTCACCGGCGCTACGTTCCGAGCTCTGTGTGAGGACCTTGCTATCCAACAGCGCTTCTCTTCCGTCTCGCACCCGCAGTCGAACGGCCAAGCAGAAAACGCCAATCGGCAGATCCTCACAGGTATCAAGAAGAGGCTGGACAAATGTTCCAAAGGCTTATGGGTCGACCAACTCCCCAACGTACTATGGAACTACCGCACGAACAAGCGGACCCCCACTGGAGAGTCCCCTTTCAACCTCACCTATGGGTCCGAGGTGGTGATACCCCTCGAGGTCAGAATACCTTCCCCTCGCCTCGCAGCCTACAATGAGGAACAGAACGCCAGAGACCTCAGGGCGAACTTAGATCTGGTGGACGAACTGAGGGAGAGAGCATCAATTCGGCAACAGAACTACCGAAGGAGGGTCGAATTGGCATATAACAAAAGAGTCCGACCCACCAATCTCAAGCAAGGGGACTTGGTCTTGAGAAAACTGGCCATATCCTTCCCCAATCAGAAGAGCAAACTGGCTCCGAACTGGGAAGGGCCTTACAAGATCACAAGGGTAGTTCGGCCCGGAGCATATCGTCTGGAAGAGCAAGAGGGCAGAGAGATTCCGAGGACCTGGAATGCCGACCACCTCCTAAAATACCAAGAAAGCGCCCCGGCGCCTTTCTGAGTATCACGAGGTGTCGAACCATTCCTCTCCTCTAACTTGTAATCGATTCCATAAGTTGTAATATGTAAAAACGATTCGCCGTCGATTATCAATGAAGAATGCTCTTTCATACTTATAAATTTGCTTGCGTCTCTCCGCCTTCATCTTTTGTTTTTTAATTTGATGTCAACCAATGGTTCGGAGTCCAATGTCCGGCTCGACTTTACCTCCTCGGCTCGCCCCCGGACGAGCCAGAGGTATATCGCCGTTCGGAACTGCTCCCACAACCGTTGAACTACACCGATGGTCGGAGTCCAACACTCGGCTCGACTTTACCTCCTCGGCTCGCCCCCAGACGAGCCAGAGGTAAATCGCCGTTCGGAACTGCTCCCACAACCGTTGAACTACACCGATGGTTCGGAGTCCAACACTCGGCTCGACTTTACCTCCTCGGCTCGCCCCCGGACGAGCCAGAGGTGGATCGCCGTTCGGAACTGCTCCCACAACCATTGAACTACACCGATGGTTCCGGAGTCCAACACTCGGCTCGACTTTACCCCCTCGGATCGCCCCCGGACGAGCCAGAGGTAGATCGCCGTTCGGAACCGCTCCCACAACCGTTGAACTACACGATGGTTCCGGAGTCCAACACTTGGTTCAATTCCACTCCCCAAGCTTGCTTCTCGGCGAGCTAGGAGTGGATCACCATTCGGAATTGCTCCCACAACCGTCGAACACTCGCTATGATCGGCGAACCCCACCATGGGGAAGGGCTCGACTCACCCCTCGACATCACATGAAGAGGGAGACCGAAGCACTGTTCGGCATCACCGACCGAGCACTCTTGTCGCCGAGACGAAAGCGAACAAGAAGAAGGGTCAGATCATGCTGCCCCCGGTCGGCTAACCGAGCAAGTGCCAAACCGAGCTCGCAAACGGAGAAAACTCACTTTCTCCTCAACTTTCGTGTAAGATCTCGATCAGACGGCCCAGATCTTGCCAGCGACGCTAAACGACAAGATAACGTTTTCTTGGGAACTGAGCCAGCCTCGAGATTCGTACCAGAATCCAACAGCCCAGATCTTGTCAGCATCGCTAAACGACAAGATAGCGTTGCCGTGGGGGGCTGGTCCACCTCGAGATCCGTGCCTAATACCTACGCCTCAGAACGCGCCAAGGCGCCGAACCACGAACAAAAGAGGGTTCAGCTCGGAGACCTTGGCACGACGAACACAATCATAAACGAGACAATTACGCAGAGCAACAAAAGACATGCTAGTTCATGAAAGAAATTTTATTAATGGTTGGGTCATAATACAAAGCAATCCTTCCCCGGTTACAAGGCATTAGAAAACAAAAAGTACAGCGCCGACCCACTACACTTGGTTTTTAAACGAAAAAATCATCACCGTCCCGCTCGGTCGCCAGTCCGGCCACTTCGGCCGCTAGTTCATCCGCCTCCTTCCGAAGCTTCGCCTCCAAGGACTGCAAGTGACGGATCTCAGAGAGCAAATCGTCCCGTTCAGCAACTATCTTCGACAAATTGTGCCGAATACACTGAACCCGAAGGGCGTTGCTAAAAGCAGTCTGCGAATCCTTGTCCTCTCCTATAGGGGTCGCCTCGGCAATCCTGTTCTCCAAGCGCTGGATCTCGGCGTCTCGCTGATCGAGGACAAGCTGAAGGTTGCCCGCTCACTTTCTGCTCGGCATAATTCCAGCTCGACTTCATAGAGTCGCTCTCGGCACCTTGCCGAACGCGACCTCGCCACCTCCGAGCCAACCTCGGTCCGAACGTCGTTGTCCGAGCAGTTGGAATCGGCGTCTTGAGCTGCCACCACGGGCTGAAAAGAAGAAAAAACGAATAACAAAATTTCAAGACAATGCCGAAGTCCAACACTTGAAGAATTTTCCAAACAAACTCTCAGATTCATATTCAGATATAGTAGCTCTACATACTACAAGACCGACCCTACAATAGAGTTTACAACAGCCAGAAGAAACATAAAACGACACGTTCAGGGCCTCTTCGGAAGGGGTACACTTCGGTTCAAGGAAACGCGAGGACGACGAGGCCTGACCTCCGAGCTCGATTCCAAACCAACGAAGCGTGACCCCCCTCGCCACTGACCCTAACTGTGGCGCCGACCGAGGCACCACTAGACAAGACGGCTACACTACTCTGAGCATCAGCGGGGCTCCGCCTAGCCACAGGCAAACGTGTCGCAAGTTCGTAGAAGGTGATCCCTCTCTCGCTCTCTTCGCGAGTACACGATGTACTGCGGACATTGGCCCTCTCAGGAAGAGGCTTGAGTGATGTGACCTCTTCCTCCAGTTCAATGATTCTGTCTCTCAAAGCGTCGTCCTTCGCCAACTTCTTTAAACGAGGAGGCCTTGACGAGCCCGAGGCGTTGGCACTATCGGTCGCGAGCCGTCGGTAGTGGGTGACCTCGATCCCCCTATCTATCGTGATCCTCCTAAGCTTGTCGACCTCGGCCAACAACTTTTTGCGCTCGGACGACGCCTTCTCCAGCTCGGAAGTAAGCTTCTCTTCTTCCGCCAAGCGACCTTGCTCCGCTATCTCCAAGTGTCGGATCTTGGCCGAGAGCTCGTCGTTCTTCCGCTCGGCGACGGCAAGCTCTCTACGAAGCCGCTGGACCTCGCCTTCGGGACAAGGGGCTTGGGGTTGCTTCCGCAGTTGCTTCAACTCGCGACAATACCCCTCACGGCTGCCTTTGTCTCCTCCAGCTTCAAGAACATGAAAAACCGCCTCTCTCGGCTATTGGAGAGCTCTCCCTTCGTTTTATCCAGCTCCTTACGAAGGTGTGCAACCTCCGTGACCGGACCGAACTTCACCTGAAAAGCAGAGATAAATCCGAGACCCAACACTTGGAGAATTTTACGCCTAATCAAACACAAAATCCGGAGACTCACACTTGGATAAATTTTGGCCAAACAAAGTGTTTTCATTCAAAACTCAGGAAAAAGTTTTACAAGAGTGGTGGTCAGTCGGCAGTTAGGCTTACAAAAAAGAAACAAAACAACAAAAGACTAAAAGAGGCAACCGAGTCAGGGGTCGACCTTTTTGTCGTTCGGGTCTGTCGACCCCTCGGCCTTGTCCTCGCCCTCGGCCTCGTCCTTGTCCTTGCTCCCGCTCTCCTCCTCAGAGTCGTCCTCCTCCTCATCCTCGGCCTCGGTCTCACCCGGGGCTTCGATACCGTCAGTCTGTCCCTCGGGGCCGAGCATCCCCTGGGAAGCTCCTCCTCCCCCTCCACGGGGTCGTAGAAATGGTAGGAGGACGTGTTGAATCCCGGATTCCGAGCGGCGACATGAAGCAGGGCTCGGCCGTACACGTCCTCCATGTTCTTGAACATGTGATGCTCGGCCTCGTCCTGGACAGCCTTCTTCGCCTTTGCCACCTTAGACCGGTGCCTGGCCATGATCTTCTCGGCCCTCTTCCGAGCCGTCTCCGCCTCTGACCGAGCATTGGCCAGCTCCTCCTTCAGCTCGGCATTCTCCTTCTCCGAGGCCTCGAGCTTGGCTGCCGTGTCCTTCGACCGCTGAACGGCGTCGGCCAGCTGCGTCTCCAACCCTGCCACTTCGGCACCCCGTTTTGCCGAGAGGAGTTGCTCAGCATCGAGCAGCTTTGTAGCTTTGACACGCTCCTACCTCTCCCGGTCATACTCCTGTTCCTTGCTCGCAAACTCCTCGAGCAAGAAGTTGAAGTGGCAGAGGGTCTGAAAAGAGAACAAACCGTTAGAGTCCGAATCCAGGAACTTAGAAAATTTCAGAAAAAGTTTCAATAAGAAAGTGTTCGGTCCACTTACCGACATTGTGTTCCGAGCGATCTGCATTGTGGCGTCCCCAACCAGCCCGGCCTTAAAGGCCGCTCGATCCTTGGGGGTCGGCAAGTGCTTCACCGCTTCCATACAGATGTTGCCGTCGCCCAAAAAACTGTCGACATTCATCACTTGCCAGTCGGGGACGACGATCTGCTTGTGCCTCTCGGTCAAGATCTTCTCCGCATCGACAGTGAGGGGCGGAACTTGGAGGGATAGCACCTCTTTCACGCTGAACGCTCTGCCCGACGAGCCGGGGGCATCCCCTTCCGCCGTCGGTGCCTGGCGCATCGGAAGCTGGAGGATCGGGGATCGCGGCCCTCTCGTGCTCGAGACCGGCCTCCGGGACAACGACCTTCTGCGGGTCGGTGGTCTTCGCGACCGAAGGCATCTTCTGAGCTCGGCCGCCCTGAGGCCCTGCCGAGGGTCTCTTCTTCCTCGACTCCTATTCCTTCGCCTTGGCCTTCGCCATCAAAGCCCTGTAGTCCATCTTGGAAGATTCTGCGCAAGCCGAATGAAAAAACTTAGATGAATCTTTCAAGAACTTTACGTAAAGAAATAAAATACAAGAATCATACTAGGGTCGATCGGACTGAGACCCCCCCCGGAACAAAGCTTCCTCGGTAATGTCTTTCCAACTTAGCGTCGGCAAGGCAAGGAGCTTCTTGAGGACTTCAGCCTCCTCATCACTCAGTACCGGCTCCTTCTTAGCTCGCTTGGGCAGGCCATCCCTCCTCCAAGCCGTCGGTATTGCCCAAGGCGCAGGAGCTCGGATAATAAAATACTTCTCCTTCCAATGTTTGATCGAGTCAGGGTTCTCGATCAACTTCACGCCCGTCCGCGGCGAGAGGTAGAACCTCTGCTCGTTCCTGTTCGGCTGGCAAGGGCGGTAGAGGCTCCGAAGGAGAAACATGTTCGGCTGGACACCGATCTCTTGACACCGGAGAAAAAATGCCAAGACATGCCTCCAAGTGTTCGGCATCCACTGGGCGGGGCTCAAACCGTACCAAACGAGAACCTCTACAATAAATGGATGAAGCGGAAAATGGAGCCCGGCATGCAAGGATTCGAGGGGAAAGACGCACGCGTCAGGCGAAGACGACGTGGAGGCTCGGAATCCCGATCTGAGGAAAAGAAGCCCTTACTCGGCTGGAATCTGGAACCCGGCTCGGATCCGGTGCAGATCGGCCTCGGTAAGAGATGAGATGGTATGGTCCACCTCGGATAACTCTCTTGGCTCATTCTCCTTTACGGACTTGGCGGTGCCCTGAGTCACCTTCTCCAACATCTCCTCGGAGTACTCCCGAACGCCTCCCACGCTCGACAGAACAATAGGCTGCCGACCGAACTCCCCCGCCGTCTTCGGCTTCTCGATGATCGTGACCACTCCTTTACCCTTCTGAGACTTCGCCATGACCTCCAGGTGCGGCTCAGCTACTTCGCCCTCCTTGCTCGGCCGAACAACGCTCTGATCGGTCGGCTCTATCACCTCCTTCCCTTTGCCCGCTCGGCCTACGACTTGGTCCGAGGCGGGGGTCTCATCCAAGGAAGTAATCTTAACTATTTTCTGGAGAGAAAGGACAGAGACTGATCTTGAAGTGACAACTACGGTCGGAAAAGTTCACCGGAGCCAAGGAACGCCTTGCCGCGACAGCTAACAGTGCCACCCAGGAGCTAAAAACTTCGATGGTGAAAGTAAAAACTGGAGAGAGAGAGTGAGAGTGAATAATGAGACTTGGATTGAGGGGGGGTGAAGATTTATAGTAAAAAAGAAAAGTCCCTTGGACTTCCAAACGTAAGGGCGCGACTTTTGGGCCGCTCTCGAAACATCGCGAAGGCACAAAACCACTTTGTCTTCTCACCAAGTCAAGTAGCTCGGCACAGCAGGATCTAAACCCGAGCTACGTGCGATCCGAATCCAACAGCAAAAGGGCCCGGTCGGCCAACCGAGCAAGTGCCATTCCGAGCCTGCAAATGGAGAAAACTCACTTTCCCCTCAACTTTCGTGCAAGATCTCGATCAGACGGCCCAGTTCTCCCCAACGACGCTAAACGACAAGATAGCATTTTCTTGGGAACTGAGCCCGTCTCGAGATTCGCCCCACCATCTGACGGCTCAGATTGCGCCACGTCGCTCGGACAACCGTGCCCTCGGATCCCGGTCGACCAACTGAGCTAGTGCCAATCCTACGGCCCAGAATGTCGCTCGGACAACCGTGCCCTCAGATCCCCACCTCTGTCTGAAGAAGCCAGAGAAAATTTGGATTAAAAGTTTTAAGGCACCGCCCTCGGCGAGCCCCCCAGGCCCCAGTTCTCGGTCGGCATCCCTCTCACCCGTGAACAAATCGAAGCCTGCGGCATCGGAACCGAAGCCATGAATCGTTCAGGGATTAGAGAGAAACCGCCGACTCACGGGGCCCGGTTAAAAAGCGGATCGGCACACCTCCCATCTCTAGCTCCTTCAGGCTGACATCCAGCAGAGGCCGTCAGCCCGGAAGGAAGACAGAGATCGGAAGAGACCCATCCTTCCGAATCACATTGTCCCCCAGATCCAGACTTTGGTCATCACCTCTTCCACCATGATCTCCGCTGACCCTGACACCCGCATCGGGGCCGTCAGAGTCAGGAGAAGATCATGGTGGAAGAACGACCACCCGTCCTTCCGAAGCAACTCGTCCCTCGAGTCCAGACTACGATCGTCACCACTTCTGCCCTGTTCTCCCTCGACCCTGACACCCCCATCGGGGCCGTCAGGATCGGGAGAAGAACAAGGCAAAAGAGTGACCACCCCTCCGAACCTCTCGAGGTTAAAATTTCACAAGACAGGCATCCGCCTTGACTCCGGTCGTCACTTCCTCTGCTATGATCTCCCCCGACCATGACATCCGCATCGGGGCCATCAGAACCAGGAGAAGACCATAGCCGAAGAGCAACCACCCAAGTCAGACGCCTCCAAGGGCTGAAACTCAACATTTTTTGTGACTGAAATGACAAGAGGAATGGGGTACTTATAGACTACCCCCCAAGAACCAGCCATCATGACCCTCGGAAGTTAAAACGCCGCGCATTAATTGGAGGGCACCATTCTTAATGACCCCGAGAAGTTGGAACGCCGCACAAACCCCGGGACACCATTAATGCCCATGGGAGCAGAACCTTCTCGAAACTCGTTCCGCCAGTCAACGGCCCGGCCCGCCATACCACGCTCGGTTCGCCGAACAGTCGGAGCTCCGATCGGCCAACCGAGCAAGTGCCATTCCGAGTGTCAAAACGGAGAAAACTCACTTTCTCCTCAACATTCGTGTAAGATCTCGATCAGACGGCCCAGATTTTGCCGGCGGCGCTAAACGACAAGATAGCATTTTCTTGGGAAACGCGCCCGTCTCGAGATCCATGCCACCATCCGACGGCTCAAATTGCGCCACGTTGATCGACCAGCCGAACCCTCAGAGCTCCGGTCGGCCAACCGAGCGAATACACATCCGACGGCCCAGAAGGTTGTTCGACCAGCCGAACCCTCAGAGCTCCGGTCGGCCAACCGAGCGAATACATATCTGGCGGCCCAGAAAGTTGCTCAGCCGACCGAACCCTCACCCCTCCGGTCGGCCAACCGAGCAAGTGCCATTCCGAGCTCGCAAACGGAGAAAAAAGCACCCGAACCACCACAACCGTTGGATCTTCAAGAAATTCGCGCTCCTGATGATGAATGGCCCAGATCTTGCCACGTGCACTAAACGACAAGATAGCATTTTCTTGGGAAGTGCGCCTGTCTTGAGATCCGCACCACCATCCGATGGCTTAGATTGCGCCACGTTGCTCGGACGACCGAACCCTCACCCCTCCGGTCGGCCAACCGAGCAAGTGCCCATCCGAGCGTCAAAAGCAAGAAAATGGTTGCTGAGCGACTGCAACCGTCAGATCTCTCAGAAATTCGCGCTCGCCCACGATCAACGATCCAGATCAGGCCACGCCATAAATCAGTATTTAAAAATTAATTTTTATTTATTTAAATCGTTTTATTTATTTAAAAATTGCAAAAAATTGCTAAAAATTTGGGAAAATTAACTAAAAATTCTAGAAAATAATTAAAAATTTGGGAGGATATTTTTGAACCCCTGAACGAACAATTATTGCCTAGAATGTGCTGTTAAGGCCCCCGAACAATTAGTTAACACATCACAAAAATTAAATAAATTGTCCGAAAAAATAGATAAAAACCATCAAATACCCAACAAGGCTTCAGGATAGCTCACGGCTCCAAAAATCACCTCACTACCCCCTTCGAGATTCAAAACCCTCCATCCGGACTCCGATACAACTCCGCTAGCCACTAAAACAGTTAAACTACTCCTCAAAGACTGATCCCACTCAGTCTTTAGGAGTGGGGGGCTCGTGATATGGCTAAAAATGGGGTTAAATCGGAACCGTCCAGATTGGGCGCGAATCTTGAAGCTCGGGGGTAAAATGGTAATTTCACATACAAATGGGTCCGAAACGGCTACTGGATCTCCTTCTCACAGATCCAATAACCCACAAACGGATCCACTCCAATTGGGTACGGGTCTCGACCCGAGGCGAACCCAAACCAACAAGAGGCAAATCAGGGTCACTGATTTGACCAAGTCAACGGGCCTGATTTGCTCTCACCGGGAATCAGGGATTAGTTTCCTAAACAGACTGTGAGGATTTTACTCCTGACAGTTACACAGGAAATCAAGCCCTTAATCACTCCCATGGCGACTATAAATACCTCCCCCTACCACTGTGACCAGGTAATCACTCTTTTTCCACCTTAAGCTCTTTCGTAATCACCACTGGTTACTGACAAGAGCGTCGGAGGGTGCGTCGCCGGAATCAACCCCGGTGTATCGCACTTCCTTGCAGGTTGCGGCAGGAATCGGAAGGCTTGGATCCGCTGTTCAGGTTTTTCTCGAACTCACAAATCTCATCTGTTTACCCCCCACACCAGAATCAGCGGTAACAGATACCATGCTAGAATTGACATTGTGATTGTGTTAAGAATGAATAGAAAATTGCCATGCTTTTTGTTTAAGGAGATTAAGAGGAAAAGAATACCAAAGTAATCTATATGAAAAAGTGGTAGATAAAATAGAATGTGTAATTGAGTATGTGTATGATGACTTGGTAGTTTACTTGCTTGCTAAAATGGATGAACTGTGATTTTTTGTGAAACTTTGTCTAAGCATGAAATTAAAGATATAATATGTGGAAAATGTGCTTATGGCTGAATTATGGAATTTAAATTAGTATTCATGGAATATTAGTAGATTGAATTGTGATAAAAGTGTGTTTCTTTTGCCATATGCAAGTAGTGATGTAGTCATTTGATTTATTATCTAGATTGTCTTTTGAAACATAAGAAAATGAATAATTTGTAAAATGGAACTAAATTAAGAACTTGATTTTGTTAAATAATGGAAGAAAAAAAATAAGAGTTTGAACACATTGTGAATGGGGATTATGTTGCTTAATTATTCTTCTAAAAAGAAATTTTCTATGTCGAAATCAAAAATGTATTTTTGATCCACTTTAACTGCAACCTGTTACAATTACAGTCGACCGAACTAGAGACGACAGTCGACTGTCAAGTGTTAAATTTCGAATTTTGTTTAGCAGTAGACTTTCATCTGTGAACTGAAGTTTCACGGCACAGTCAACTGGCCATTTTTCCACAGCCGACTGAACCGACTACCTGTTCTTGAGTTTTGAAGTTTCACGGGACAGTCGAATGGAAATTTTTCCACAGTCGACTGAACTGACTGTCTGTTCTTAAGTTTTTAAAGTTTCACGGGACAGTCGACTGGCCAGTTTCCACAGCCGACTGAACTGTGCTGATTGTTGAATTTTGAATTTTGAATTATTCATGAAAAGTGTTTCTATAACGTTTGACTTATTATGATTAGAATTTTGAGAAGAAGAATTAATAAGATTTTTTTTGATATAATTCTTTTGCACTTAAAGATGAGAATATTTTTGTTGAATATGGAAAATTGTGAAGATCTCAAAATGAAATTTTGACTTATAAATTATTGAGTAGAATTTAATGTGAGATTGATTAAGAATATGCAAGTTGTGCATGGAAAATTGTTTGAAAAGAAACATGATGAATTGTGAAATTTGTGAACAAGTATAATGAACATGAAAAGAGAATTTAGACTAGAATTTTAGCTAAGTCCTCACATGGGCAAAAATGAAAGTTTTGAAAAGAGAAATGTGATAAATTGTGACCAAGTTTGGGTCATGGATAATGATTGATATTTTTAAGACCAATGTAGGGGTAACACTGAATTCTAGAGAGTTGATTTTTATTCATGATTCAATTACCTAAGGATTTAGATACATAGTGGAGATGTGATGAAAGTAAGAGAAAAATATGAGTATGAGGGCCATTGGATTGGCGGTGTGAGAGTGTTCACAGGATATCCTCATGATGCGTCATGAATAGAGCGTGGATACTACTCTAGGATACCGTCCCGGTGGCGACGCTTGTGGGGTATTTGGTGACTACGGGTGGTGCCATGGTCTATGGCGGAGGTGAATTGACCACAGGATGCCTACATAATGAGTCATATGTCAGTGCGTGGGATTCTCTCCAGGATGTCTAGACGTGGGCTCGTAATTCATAGAATACCTAGAATACTTACCGTAGTTACTGTAGTAGTTTAAGTCATGGCGAGGGATCGAACCCTACAAGATGAAGTATGATTGAGGGCTTTTCCTCAGACCTATGTAGTATGGGATGCACAGAATTTGAACAAGTGCGCATTAGTGTCATGTAAATATTAATAACTGTATTAAGGACTAAGTGCACATTCACACACGCCATCAATAGGGTAGTCCCCCTTAGTTTGTTTTGTGACAAGTGTGTGCTTCCTAAGTAAGAGAAATTGATGTATTATATCCTAGCGTCAGCTGTATGCAACTGACGTACCCACAATTTCTATGCATGATAAAGTGATTGACAAGACTAAAGATTGATTGTTGCTTAAAAAAATGTTCAAGTTATTATTCAATTCATGTATAAATGTTGTAATTTATAATTCCGCTGCGTTGATGTAAACTCTGTTGTAATAAAAGTTTTTAATTCCTTGTAAAATTGTACAAAGAAAAGTGTAAAGATCCTGTGGAACTTCGAATTCGGTCTTATTTGGAATTCGGGGTGTTACAAGGTGCTCTTCGACTAACGGCATGGAATCAACTATTGGTTCTATCCGCAAAAATTTATCGCGAGCAACCGAACTTTCCGTATCGTTGTTCAACTAAAAAAAAGAAAAAAATTAATATTACACACATCATATATAAAAATTTGTTAACAAAAAATTAACATATATATAGATACGAAATAAAATACATGAGAAAACTGCACAAACGACATTAAAAAAATAAAACTTTGCGATTGGATCGGGCTTGCTGCACACAAACCAACGCAACTTGTAGAAGCGAGTTCCGACCCATGGTTTGCAAATACGGTCGTATATCGCTTTCACACTTGAAAAAAGAGCTGAATGCAATACATGGATGCATATAGCAAACTGGGGGTGAGAACTCACAACTACAGGTTGCTTTGGCTTGTGAGTGGCGAGACCAACCTACTCGCAAAATTTTGTATTTTTCGAGTGAGTTCTCTATTGAAAAGTCGCTTAAAACATATCAAAATATGTGAGAAAACCACACAAACGACATTCAAAAATTACAAAACTTTGCGATTGGGTCGGGCTCCCCACACACAAGCCAACGCAACTTGTAGAAGCGAATTCCGACCCACGGTTTGCAAGATACGGCCGTGTATCGCTTTCACTCTTGAAAATTGCCAAGAATGCGATACACTGACACATATAGCAAACCGTGGGTGAGAACTCGCAAATACAAGTTGCTTTGGCTTGTGTTTGGTGACCCCGACCTGCTCGCGAAATTTTGTATTTTTTGGATGTCGTTTATGCGGTTTCCTAGTCAAAAGTCGCTCGATAAAAATTCAAAGTATAATTGTTGTTGTTGTTCGATATACAGTAGAAAACTGTGCAAACGAGATAAAAAACTTCCAAAACTTTGCGAGTAGGTCGGATGCACCACGCATGAGCTAACACAACTTGTAGAAGTGAGTTTCAACTCACGGTTTGCAATATACGGCGATGTATCGCTTTCACTCACGAAAAAGAGTCGAAAATGATACACGACCGTATATCGCAAACCGTGAATTCAAACACACTTCTACAAGTTCCGTTGGCTTCTGCGTGGTGAATCCGACATACTCGCAAAATTACATAATTTTTGGATCTTGTTTGTGCACTATTACTAACAAGGAACAACAACTAATACTACATTTACATCGACAATAATAACTACACACAATACACATTGTAAAACTAACCTATAATTAGCTACGCACAATATACAAATTGTTCACTCAAATATTGAATAAAAATTTTAATCAATTCACATAGCTAGATCTATTAAAGTAGAAAAAAGTTAATACCTTTCACAATGTGGGTTTTCGAAGAGGAGATAGAGTAAGGTTGGATAATTTCTTTAGGATTAGGGTTTAGGGTTTGGGAGATTTTGTATGGGTTAGGGTTTTTTGGATTAGGGATCTTCAAAGGGGGCAAGAGTGTGAGAAGAGAGAGAGATTGAGTGAGAAGCAACGAGCATGAGAGAGCTAGGGTTTTCAGATCGAGAGAGAGAGAGAACTAGGGTTTTGGAATTGGTTTCGCGAGCTCCAGAGAGAAAGAGAAAAAGAGAGTTGTCGAAGAAGTGAGGGAGATAGAGATCTGAGTATGTACAAGTATTTGGAAAAATACTTGTACATACCTAGACCGTTGTTAGGAACAACGGCCTAAGTGTATTTTTTTGCAAAAAAAATACTTCACGCCAAATAACGCTAAGTCTGAAGCGTTATTTGGCGAGAAGTACCCAAAATACCACTCCGCCACTTAGGAGCTCCTCTCCACATTTGAACACAGCGATTTGAGCCGTTGATCACGCACGATCAAGCGCGATCCAATGGCTCAGATCGCTGTGTTCAAACCTGTTTTCATTTGGACCTGTTTTCAACTGAGCATTAGCGAGCCATTAATTTTGTTTCAATTGAATGAGAGCCACTAGATAGTTTTTTTTTAAATTGCCTTGTGATTTATTATATAACTAGGTTTGCCCGAGAAGACTTGCCTAAGGCTGTAGCCCCTATTGCTCGTATTTTTATTTTTAATTATATTTAATAAATTTTTTTGATTATTTATTTTATTTTTGGTTGTATTTAATTTCATTCCCTTTGGATGGTGTGTTGTTCTTATCTCTCTTGTGATTCTTTTTGCATTGATTCAACTTTTTATTCTCATTTATTTGGCCTACAAATTGTTCTTAATCTCGTCTATTGTTTAAATCTAATTCATGGCCTATTTGTCTCTTACTGGATTCTTTTCTTCCTATTGAATACAATTGAGTTGACCCTATATAATCACCCTAATTGTACCCTAACCCTAATCACCAAAACCCTAATTTTTCTCTCTCTCCCTCTAGCCTTCGTCTACCTCCTACCCCCTACCCTCATCTCCTGATCCCTCTCTCTTCCTTGCCTTGCTGTCATCGACTTACCCCGACACCGGTAGACCCCGTGCTCCCCACCCACAGCTAAGCCCCCCAATCCCCTGTGCTGCCCTATCCCTAGCATCGCGAGGCCCAGAGTCCCAGCCCATCGTCACGATGCCTGTGCTGTCGTCGACTTCTCTGTGGTCGATAGTCGTGCAATGCCATCCTAGCCGCCGTCGCCTTCTCGCCATCGTCTTCTGTTGCTATTGCTGTTCGGTCTTGCTATTATTGGCTGATGCCTCTTTAGTGTACATGTGTCGTCTCGTGTACGTGTTTCGATTTGGGGATTCTCTTCTCTTTGCTCATTGCGTTTGTTGTTCGGGATCCGTTTCGGTTATTCTGTTCTTCGTTTCGTCGTCTTCATAACAGGCAAGTAGCTTGTATGTGTTCTTTTTGTCATACAAGTTAATACCGTAAGTAATCTAGTATGAAAATATTTGTACTCTCATGATGATCTATATTTGTTAGTTTAACCGTTGACATCATCACTTGATCATGAGTAGTTACAATAATTGACATCCGTTGCATGAAAATAATTAGATTAGTGGACATTTTGACTGTATGTTGTTTGTGGCACACCGTATATTGTAGATGATTGTTGCATAGATTTTTGTTAGATGTATTATCTCATTATGGACTATTTGATTCACATGCCAACCCACATATACCATGCTTTGTATGACATCTAGATTGGACCGTTTGTAGTTAAGTTGTTTGATAAAATCCCGAAAAGAACTTTTGTCTACTGTTGTCCTATTTTGTGCAGTAATTTGGACCCTGTTAACATCAGTAAAATAAATACATTTGTGAACATGATTTGTAGCCTTTGTTTTCTAGTTTCCAGAATCTTCGACGAATCTGAATTCCGATTTCTGAAGCATGAGTTATTGCCGTTTTACTGCAGTCATATCGTATATTCCAGATTCTGAACTATATGTATCCTGTATGGAATTTTAATTTAAAACTGATATTAAAAGTAGAATTTGAACTCTATATTTTTCTGAGCATGTTTAGATATGACTGGGAGCAATCCCTAATTTTTGTGGAATTAATTAATGACGTTTGTATCTCAATTCATGCTTTTGAAACCAATAGAAATATTCTAAACTGCATGTTGTTCAGTAAAGATTTATGTTTTCAACCTGATTATATTCATTTTTGATGAAAACTTTGTGAGTAAGAGTTGTAGCCTGATTTCTCTATTTTACTACCCTTTTGACGGATCTGGATTTTGAATTATACTTTATGAATTCTCTGTTTTGGTACTGCTGTGTCTGAACTTTCAGAATCGAGATTTTGTTGCATTAACTGTTTTTCCTAATTTTGTTGACTATACTATCTTTAATGTAATTTCATAATATTTTATATTTTGAAACTAGATATGTTAGGAAATCTTCTAGATTTTTCTCAGATTTAATTATGATGGTTTTAAACTCTTTTCATGTTTATAAACACGATTTTGCATTTTCTGCCTGAACATAACTTCTGTGTTAAATGTTGTTTTCCACCTTATTTCTGTGGCTGATATGTGACTTATATATATGTGCTGGAATCGATAGAGATTCTAGTTTCTAGATTTTCTGAAGGATCTAGATTTTCTATTATGTAGCAATGGGAATCTCAGATTTAGTACAGTAGTATCTTGCTGTCCAGAACTGAAAGTTTCGTTGTTTTGACTATTATGAGTTATTTTATCAACCCTTTGTGTTCCTATTTCATCTTAGACTTATTTCCTATTCTTGCCATGTCTTTAGCCTATTTGTATTCGTTCACATATGTTTATTGATAATAAAAGAAATCAAGCCGGGGTTTTTAAGGGAAAAGATCGAGTAGTGGACAATATAGAAATGTACATTCAGAATGGACTCGTTTCCCCACTGTTTAATTTGGTACCTGTTGTTTATCTCTGGATGCATGAGGGCATGATCCATGAAACCATTACTGTTTTTTATTACTGTTATTGTTACTGTTTGTCTGAATATATTGCCCTATAGAAGTTCCACTACAAAATCTTAAAGCGAAATTGTTTGCTGTAGCAACCATATGGAAAAATTGGGGACGCATGAAGTGCTACCTAGTTAGTAATGAACATTAGACATAAGAATAAATGTTTACACTATCACGGTTACTGTGGACTTTACTGTTACTGTTGATTACTGCTACCGTTGATACACTATTACTGTTGATCCTTACTGTTACTATTATGTTTCTCTTGTTATCTACACGGCTTACTGTCATCTGTAGACTGTTATATTTGCTACCCTCTCCATGTTAGTATTACCTGTTTAGTTTAGTTTTTCCCTTCCTTTTCCTACTTGTATTGCTTGCTGCCCGGACTTGCATCTAACGGGCGTTATGTTTTTCTATTTTCCTATTTTCCTTGTAATTGCCATATGAGCTGGTTTTGCTGATCAATTGCCTACTGGAGTTAGTGAGAAAAAATTTTGAGCTGGGCAATTGGAATCATTTACTTAAATGTTTTGATGAACTATTTTATTTCATGAACTATATTGAGACTTGTATTTGAGCTTATTGTTCCAGGATTATTGTTTTGTTTCGGATCTAGTATTTATTGGAACATTTATTATTGATGCAATAAATACTGTTGAGTTATGATTATTTTTGCATGCCTGGTTGGAGTATACTGTTATATTTACTGTTATGATGAGTTAAGCAGATCCGTACAGCTTATGGATGGTGAAAACTATTTGTTGGGCTTAGTCGCATACCGTATTCCGTATTCTTTTGGAAAGCAGGGTGTGACAAGGTTTTTAGTGGTATCAGAGCCTCAGGTTTGGTTAATGTGTTAGTTGGACTAATATATTAGACAGGCTTGACTTAATCGAATTTACTTGACTCCGGATAGGCCATGCATTGCACAAATAATTATTAATCAACGGATCTGAATGCTAATTATTTTGGATTTTGTGCAGACTATTGCTCGTGGGAATGGTTCGGCTTCGCACGAAGGCCATCCTGAGTTGGCAGCTGTAACTCAGGTGCCCCAAC
Source organism: Hemerocallis citrina (assembly GCA_017893485.1). Lineage (NCBI taxonomy): Eukaryota > Viridiplantae > Streptophyta > Magnoliopsida > Asparagales > Asphodelaceae > Hemerocallis > Hemerocallis citrina. Next base: position 201,816,185 of record CM030362.1, read on the forward strand.
AGATTGCTCAGATGCAACAGGAGCACAACGAACTGGTTAAGGCCGCTTTGGAAGCTGCTAACTGGAATGTTGTTTCGACCCCGTTGTGCCTGCCCCTGTAGTTGTGCCCCTTCATCTGGGTACGATTAAGGATTTTATGAGGTTGCACCCTGATAAGTTCACTAGTACAGAGATGCCACTTGAGGCTGAGCAGTGGCTGATACAAATGGAGAGTCTACTACAGGCAGCTAGGGTCGTCAATGCCGACCGTGTGGATGTGGTGTGCATCTAGTTGGTGGATTTGGCCCACATCTGGTGGACGGTAGAATCCGAGAGGCTAGAGGGCCTGTTATTTGGGTCACTTTCCCTCAAAGCTTCCTGGAGAAATTTTTCCCACGCATCACCAGGGTAGTGATGGAGCATCAATTTCTTGACCTGAAGCAGGTTGGTTGGTTGGTTGTCTGGTTGATTTATTAATGCCATGTTTTGAGATTCAGTTACATATTGTATATACAGTGTTGTAACACCAAGTATTTCTTAGAACATGGCTCTTGATTCGTGGACGAGTATGCCGTAGAGTTCACCAGGCTTAGCTGCTTCGCTACCACCTTGGTGGCGAATGAGGAGGATCGTGCTCGGAGGTTCCTTTAGGATCTTGATTAGGGTATTCAGGTGCACATGTCCGGCCATCATCTCCATACCTATGCAGATGACTTGGAAGCAGCTTGAGTGACAGAGTAGACTCGTGCTCGTGAGACCCCTTCTCAGCGAGTTGTGCAGTACCCTGCTGCCGTTGCTGCCAGGCCTACTGGAGGTCTGATCAGGAGGCCAGCTCCGGTCCTTGTCGTCAGGACAGCTCCCTACCGTCCAGCTCCTCCATGGAGGGATGTTGTTTGCGACTTTTGCCAGACCCCTGGGTATTTGCGCAAGGATTGCTAGAAGGCCAACCGTTGTTGTCTCGGTTGTAGTGCTACTGACCACTTGGTTCGAGATTGTCCTCGGAGGAGGCACGAATAGGCCGCAGTTGCGCCAGTCCGTAGTCAGGCAAGACCGCCACTTTCCGCTCAGCATCAGATTTTCGATCAGAGGACCACTGCTCCAAGGAGAGGTCAGCTTTCAACTTGATCGTAGAGGAAGCTGAGACCGTGGAGGAAGTCGTTGCAGGTATTCTTTTGTGTTTTCTTTTATTGTTCTGTTATTTGTTCATTGTTTCATTTATTTCTCTTGCATCTTTCTTCGTGTTGTCTTTCTGCATCATTTTTCATACTCCTTGGTTATCTTTCAACTGTTCATCTTTTCCCTTGTTTGGCTCTCTTAGGTGTTATTATTGTTCATTCTGTTCCTGCTCATGTTCTTTTTTTATTCTGGGGCAACCCATTCCTTTGTCTCCTCCCGCTTAGTGGATCTGCATCAGTTGGAGTGCAGTGAGTTGCCGGTTGCTTGGCATATCACCACAGGTGGCGATGTTGTCGTATGTTCCCGGGACTGCAAGTAGAGTCCCGTGGTGACTGGAAGTGCTGATTATAGAGCAGATCTGATTGTGATTGGCAGTTCAGGATTTGATGAGATTCTCGGTATGGATTGGCTGGGTGAGACCCACGCGGTCATTGACTATTGAGCGAAGAAGGTTGTTTTCAGGGTGCCAAGCCGTGGGGAGTTTGAGATCCATACTGGGGAGTTACCCTTTGGACATGGTCAGGAAGTAGTTGTCGATGCTGGTTGTGCAATGGAGTTGCATTCAGGCTGTGAGGCTGCACCTCTTGTAGTGCGGGATTTTCTGGATGTATTTCCTGAGGAGTTGCTTGGACTTCCCCCGAATAAGGATGTGGAATTCGGTATTGATGTTCATCCTGGTACTGCACCGATATCGAAGAGTCCTTACCGGATGGCACCAGTTGAGCTAACAGAGCTGAAGGTATAGGTTCAGGGTTTGCTGGATTTGGGTTTCATCAGGCCCAGTGTGTCCCCGTGGGGCGCTCCTGTCTTGTTTGTCAGCAAGAAGGACTGGAGTCGTCGTCTGTAATTGGATTACCGTGAGCTGAACAGTATTACAGTGAAGAATCGGTATCTGCTACCCTGGATTGATGATTTGTTTGATCAGTTGGGTGGATCTGCTGTCTTTTTGAAGTTGGACCTTCGCTCTGGTTATCATCAAGTGAAGGTGAAGGCAACTAATGTACAGAAGACTACGTTCAGGACCAGATACGGGCACTATGAGTTCCTAGTGATGCCTTTCGGAGTCACGAATGTGCCAGTAGTGTTCATGAGTCTGATGAACAGGATTTTCTCTTCATTTCTGGACATATTCGTAGTGGTCTTCATAGACGACATTCTGGTGTATTCTCGGAATCGGAAGGAACATGCTGATCATTTGAGATTGGTTCTGCAGACCTTGAGGGAGAATCAGCTCTATGGAAAACTCAGCAAGTGTGAGTTCTGGCTTGGTTGAGTTACCTTTTTGGGGCACATTATCTCAGGCGATGGTATCTCTGTTGATCCGTCCAAAATTTCTGTGGTCAAGGATTTGCCACTTCTTAAGTCAGTTTCGGAAGTGAGAAGTTTCCTTGGTTTGGCCAGGTATTATCGAAAGTTCGTCCAAGACTTTTCGAAGATAGTTGGTCCGTTGACTAAGCTTACTGGAAAAGATCAGAAGTTCGTTTGGGATGGAGCTTGTAGTGGAGCTTTTGTAGATTTGAAGCGCCAGTTGATGTCAGCACCTGTGTTGACTATTCCAGTTCGTACGGGTGGTTTTGTGGTTCACTGTGACGCTTCTACCAAGGGCCTAGGTGTAGTGTTGATGCAAAAAGGTTGAGTTGTTGCTTATGCGTCTAGACATTGAGGCCGCACGAGAAGAACTACCTTACCCATGATTTGGAGTTGGCTGCCGTGATCTTTAATTTGAAGTTATGGAGGCATTATCTGCTTGGAGACCGAGTGGAGATCTTTACTGACCACAAAAGTCTCAAGTATGTGTTCACTCAGAAGGAGCTGAACATGAGGCAGAGGCGATTGTTGGAGTTGATGGCTGACTATGATATCAGTTTGCAATACCATCCTGGTAGAGTGAACTTGGTGTCAGATGCTTTGAATAGGAGGCCAGTCGCCATGTTCCTAACTCAGCAAAGAGAGCTTGTTGAGCAGATGAGGAGGTTGGATTTGGATGTGATCTTGCCGGGTTCTGTTCAGAGTTGCATGATGCTTCAGTTGCAGTCGTCTCTTGTTGAGCAGATTAAGGAGGCTCATGAAGGTGATGAGCAATTGCAAGGGTTCAAAGCCGAACTTGAAGCAGGTACGAGGATCGATATGGTTGTTCTCTCAGATGGATCTCTTCGTTTTGGGTCCAGGTTGTGTGTTCCGAAGGTTGAGGTTCGTCAGAAGTTGCTTGAGGAAGCCCACCAATTGTCGTACTCTATCCATCCTGGTGGTATGAAGCTGTACCAGGACTTGAAGCTTCATTATTTGTGGCATGGTATGAGGGCCGTGGCGAGATTTGTGTCGCAGTGCTTGATCTGCCATCAGGTGAAGGCAGAGACAATCAGGGGACCACCGGACTTCTTCAGCCCCTTCCCGTTCCAGAGTGAAGTGGGAGCATATCATCATGGATTTTGTAACCGCTTTGCCGAGGAGTCCTAAGGGTCATAACGCCATTTAGGTGACTATGGACAGGTTGACCAAGAGCGCGCACTTCGTTCCCTTCAGAGTTGGACAGTTTACTGAAAGCTTAGCTGAGAAGTACATGCAAGAGATTGTTAGACTTCATGGGGTTCCAGTCAGTATTATATCTGACAGATTTATGAGGTTCAGGTCACAGTTTTGGGAGAGTCTTCAGAGTAGTCTGGGGAGTAAGTTGAAGTACAATACAGCTTTTTACCCTCAGACAGATGGACAGTCAGAGAGGACCATCCAGACTCTAGAGGACATGTTGAGGTCTTGTGTGCTGCAATTTGGAGGTTCTTGGGAGGACCACTTGCATCTCGTAGAGTTCTTATACAACGACAGCTTTCAGGCCAGTCTTAAAGCTGCTCCTTTCGAGGCACTCTATGGTCGCAAGTGTCGGTCGCCAGTGTGCTGGGATGACATTGGCGAAAGGAAATTGTTGGGCCCAGGGTTGATCACCAAGACGGTGGATGTTGTGAGTCAGATCACGAAGCATCTTCAAGCCGCGCAAGACAGACAGAAGCGATGGGTTGATGTTCATCATAGAGCCTTGGAGTTTGAGGTGGGAGACCATGTTTTCCTTAAGGTATCGTCGTGGCAAGGTGTCATTCGTTTTGGTGGAGGAGGCAAGTTGAGCCCCAGGTTCATCGGACCATTTGGCATCGTGGAACAAATAGGTAAGGTGGCCTATCGTCTTGCATTGCTCCCGGCTTTATCTGGAGTGCACGACGTTTTCCATGTCTCGCAACTGAGGAAGTATATCCATGATGAAAGCCACGTGATTGACTATTCAGAATTATCTGTGAGGCCGGATTTGTCTTGTGAGATTCTACCAATTGCTATTATGGATCGACGGTCTAAGGTTTTAAAGAACAATGTGATCAAGCTTGTTCGTGTTTCTTGGAATCCTCACTCGCCGGGTGAGTCGACTTGGAAGCTGGAGGAGGAAATCCAGTGGAGATTTCCTCATTTGTTTGTGTAGCTCTTGTTTTGCTGTTTTTGCTTTTGCTATTGTATTTTTTTCTTTTCTTTTGGGGTTACCCTATGTACTTCTGGTTGAATTTCGAGGACGAATTCTTCTTGTTAGGTGGGTAGAATTTGTAAACCCTATTGCTCATATTTGCATTATTAATTATATTTAATAAAAATTCTTGATTATTTATTTTATTTTTGGTTGTATTTAATTACATTCCCTTTGTATGGTGTGTTGTTCTTCTCTCTCTTGTGATTCATTTTGCATTGATTCAACTTTTTATTCTCATTTATTTGGCTTACAATTTGTTCTTGATCTCGTCTGTTGTTTAAACCTATTTCATGGCCTATTTGTCTCTTATTGGATTCTTTTCTTTCTATTGGATACTACCTAGTTCACCCAAACCTAGTTTGACCCTATATAATCACCTTAATTGTACCCTAACCCTAATCACCAAAACCCTAATTTTTCTCTCTCTCCCTCTAGCCGTCATCTACCTCCTACCCCGACCCTCATCACCTGATCCCTCTCTCTTCCCTGACTTGCTGTCGTCGACTTACCCCAAAGCCGGTAGACCCCGTGCTTCCCACCTACAGCAGACCCCCCCCCCCCCCGATCCCCTGTGCTGCCCTAGTCCCTAGCGCCGCGCGCCCAGAGTCCCAACCCCTCGCCGCGATGCTTTTGCTGTCGTCGACTTCTCTATGGTCGACAGTGCCGCAGCGCCGTCCTAGCCGCCATCGTCTTTTGTTGGTGCTGCTGTTCGGTCTTGTTGTTGTTGGCTGCTGTCTCTTTAGTGTACACATGTCAGTATGTGTTTCGATTTGGGGATTCTCGTCTCTTTGCTCATTGCGTTCATTGTTCGAGATTTGTTCTCGTTATTCTGTTATTCGTTCCGTCGTCTTCATAACAGGTAAGTTGCTTGTATGTATTCTTTTTGTCATACAAGTTAATACCGTAAGTAATCTAGTATAAAATATTTGTACTCTCATAATGATCCATATTTGTTAGTTTAACCGTTGATATCATCTCTTGATCATGAGTAGTTACAATAATTAACACTCGTTGCATGAAAATAATTAGATTAGTAGATATTTTGACTGTATGTTGTTTGTGGCACACCGTATGTTGTAGATGACTATTGCATAGATATTTGTTAGATGTATTATCTCATTATATACTATTTGATTCACATGCCATGCTGGTTTGAGTAACCCACATATACCATGCTTTGTATGACATCTAGATTGGACCGTTTGTAGTTAAGTTGTTTGATAAAATGCCGAAAAGAACTTTTGTCTACTGCTGTCCTATTTTTTGCAGTAATTTGGACCCTGTTAACATCAGTAAATAAATAAGTTTGTGAACATTATTTGTAGCCTTTGTTTTCTAGTTTTCAGAATCTTCGATGGATCTGAATTCCGATTTCTGATGCATGAGTTATTGCTGTTTTACTGCAGTCATATCGTATATCCCAGATTCTGAACTATATGTATTCTGTATGGATTTTTATTTTAAAACTGATATTAAAAGTAGAATTTGAAATCTATATTTTGCTGAGCATGTTTAGATATGACTGGGAGCAATCCCTAATTTTTGTGGAATTAATTAATGACGTTTGTATCTTATTTCATGCTTTTGAAACCAATGTAAATATTCCAAATTGCATGCTATTCAGTAAAGAATTATGTTTTCAAACTGATTCTATTTGTTTTTTATGAAAAATTTGTGAATAAGAGTTGTATCCTAATTTGTCTATTTTACTACCCTTTTGACGGATCTGGATTTCGAATTATATTTTATGAATTATCTCTGTTTTGATACTCCTGTGTCTAAACTTCCAGAATCGAGATTTTGTTGTATTACTCTGTTTTCCCAATTTTGTTGACTATACTATATGTAATGTAATTTCATGATATTTTATATTTTGAAACTAGATATGTTAAGGAATCTTTCAGATTTTCTCAGATTTAATTATGATGATTTTAAACTCTTTTCATGTTTATAAACACAATTTTGTATTTTCTGGTTGAACATAACTTATGCGTTAAATGCTGTTTTCAACCCTGTTTCTGCGGCTGATATGTGACTTATATATATGTGCTGGAATCGGCAGAGAATCTAGTTTCTATATTTTTTGACGGATCTGGATTTGCTATTATGTAGCAATGGGAATCTCAGGTTTAGTACAGTAATTTCTTGTTGTCCATAACTGAAAGTTTCGTTGTTTTGACTATTATGAGTTATTTTATCAACCGTTTGTGTTCCTATTTCATCTTAGACTTATCTCCTGTTCTTGCCATGTCTTTACTCTGTTTGTATTCGTTCACACATATTTTTTGATAATAAAAGAAATCAAGCCGAGGTTTTAAAGGGAAAAGATCGAGTAGTGGACAATATAGAATGCATATTTAGAAGGAACTCGTTTCCCCACTGTTTACTGTTTATCTCTGGATGCATGAGGGCATGATCCATGACACCATTAATGTTTGTTATTACTGTTACTGTTTCTATTTGTCTGAATATATTGTCCTATAGAAGTTCCACTACAAAATCTTAAAGCGAAACTGTTTGTTGTAGCAACCATGTGGTAAAATCGGGGATGCATTAAGTGATACCTAGTTAGTAATGAATATTAGACATAAGAATAACTGTTTACACTATCACATCTTGTTACGGTTACTGTGGACTTTACTGTTACTGTTGATTACTGCCACCGTTGACACACTGTTACCATTGCTCCTAACTGTTACTGTTATATTTCTCCGTTATCACTATACTGCTTACTGTCATCTGTAAACTGTTATATTTGCTACCCTCTCCATGTTAGTATTACCTGTTTAGTTTAGTTTAGTTTTTCATTTTATTTTTCTACTTGTATTGCTTGCGGCCCGACTTGCATCTAACGGGCGCTATATTTTTCTATTTTCCTATTTTCCTTGTAATTGCCATATGAGCAGGTTTTGCTGATCAATTGCCTACTAGAGTTGGTGAGCAAAAGTTTTGAGCTGCGCAATTGGAATCATTTGCTTAAATGTTTTGATGAACTATTTTATTTCATGAACTGTATTGAGACTTGTATTTGAGCTTATTGTCCCAGGATTATTATTTTGTTTCGGATCTAGTATTTGGTGGAACATTTATTATTGATGCAATAAATACTGTTGAGTTATGATTGTTTTTGCATGCCTAGTTGGAGTATACTGTTATATTTATTGTTATGATAAGTCAAGCAGATCCGTACAACTTATGAATGGTGAAAACTATCCGCTGGGTTTAGTCGCGTATCGTATTCTGTATTCTTTTGGGAAGCGGGGCGTGGTAAAGGCACGTCTTCGTGAGAGATGCAACATATGAAAAGCCTTATAAACACAAAGAAAATGCAGACAAAAAAAAGCACATAAAAAAATGTTGGCAAATCACATAAAAAAGTTAAAGAAAATCAAGCATACTAGTGTTACTACTAAGAGCATCCACAGTCGTTTTTCTCATTTGCCAAAATATGGCAGCTACAGTAATAGCATATAGGGGAGTATCGTGCAGTCGTCGTTCTCAAATTTTTCTCATTTGGCAAAAGACCAAATTACCCCTGGACTTTTAAATTCGTTCAAAAGAGATTGAAGGGCAATTTGGGGAAAAAAACCCAAAAAAGAAAAAAAAAGGGAAAATACCCCTGGACGGGGTATCATCTCCCGGACGGGAGAAGATTCCCCGTCTGGGGATTTTTTCCCAAAAAAATTATATTTTAAAAGGGAAGGATGGGGTATCATTCCCCGTCCGACCCTGTTTTAAATAAAAAAAAATCGGCAATCCTTTGGACGGTATATGATTCCCCGTCTCAGTCGATTAAAAAATATTAAAATTCTTCGGACGGTATATGATTCCCCGTCTTCTATAATTTGAGAATTCTTACTTTGTTTCTCAAATATGAGAAACAGATTTGAGAGGAATGGGGAAAATGGCATATATAGCAAACGAGTGCAGCGCATCGTTTGCTATAATATGGAAAAATGGAAGATATAGAAAACGACTGTGGATGCTCTAACCATCCAATTGTTGATGAAGGTATGATTTTGTTGCTCATCCTTTTGTGAAAAATGGAGATATGTGTGAGAGAGAGAGAGATGTGAAAAAGTAAAGAGAGGAGAAAGAGGTATAGTAATAAAGTGAGGATAATTTATGTTTTTGGGGAAAAAATTTTAGTTTTGGGAGGAAAATGTCTTTTGAGATTGTGAATGTGAGCCCTTAATTTTGTTTCAATTGAAGGAGAGCTACTTGATAACTTTTATTCAAATTACCTTGTGATTTATTATATAAATTGTATAGATGATTTTATTTAAGGCACATGTACTGCACGTACAGTAGAAAGAAACATCTTTATGGGCCAATATGCATTTTCTTTATTTGTTTGTTTATGTTTGTTTTTAGCAAGTTTAGTGGGCCTGGTTTGTCTTACTCGTCGTGGATGATGTACTATAAAGGACCCCCTGATTGGGGAAACGACTTTGGAGCTTGAAATGTCCTTTGAGATGCTTGTCAGCTACCATCCAGCAATGTTACGGGACTCCTATATTAGTATGGGCTGCATAAGATTTTTTTGCTGTTTAATTGTGTCGAACATCAGGAAAACAACTGGTGCAGCTGGGCCATAATGATCATCATTAAACAACAGATACTTGTAGGCAAACGATGGAAAATAATTCCTACAGAGCGCAACATTATGGATCATACGGATGAGATCCCCTCTTACCGGTTTTAGTAGATGGAGAGGTCAGAGGTGAGTCCGCCAAGAATTACTTTTACATGGTCTCTTTGAGATTGGGGGAATCATATCAAGCATCTTAAATTGTCATATTAAATTGAACTAGTATAATGCACGTGCGATGCACGTACGATGCATTTTTTAAAAATATGTATTATACACGTGCGTTGCACGTGGGGAAAATGAGAAGGGGAAATGAAAAGGACAAAAAAAAATCGACCAACACGTGCGCTACACGTGTTGACACACACACTAAGAAATAATAAAAAAATTGTTTATTTGTTTACAACCCCAACTCTCCCATTAATATAGTAGAGATGTAATCTCTAATCTCTAATATTATAATGGGAGAGTTTGGATTGTTATTTGTCAACATACAAATTCGTGTGTTGCACGTGCAACTCCAACTCTCCCATTAATAACAACAACAAAAAACATATAAAAAAAGTGCACCTATTTAAAATGTGCAATGCACGTGCAAAACATTATAATATTTTTTTAACACTAACATATACATATGTTGCATGTACAACTCAAATTCTACTTATAAACAGGTGTATTGCACTTACAAATTGTAGCTTTTTCCTTCAAAATATTTTTTTCAATTACGTGCAACGCACGTTCAACTTCAAAATTTTTTCTTAACACGTATATCGCACGTAAAAATTCTTCAACTCATATTAAAATATGCATCGCACGTGAAAAATACTAGTAATAACAAAAAGAGCATCCTTTAAGAAGCCTTATAGGATTTTTCTCATTAGATAGTGCATATCAAGAGGTGGATGGGGGATATACTGTACATTGAAGGAATAACTCTCAAATTTGGTCAAATAAACATAAAATCAGTCCAGAGAATTTCGATTTGCTTGGTTGAATCCCATTTGAATTTCCAGGTTTAGACCCATACGTTTGTTAGGTACTGCAAGACAATACAATCAGATACATTTTTTCAAAGGCTGTAGATTTAAGAGGGGAAGAGGGGGGGGAGGGGGACTTTTAGTGGAAAAATATTATTTGGGAGGATAAATGTGAGACGTTGATTTTGTTTCAATTGAAGGAGAGTCACTTGATAGTTTTTTTATAAATTGTCTTGTGATTTATTATATAACTAGGTTTGCCCGTGACGGTGCAACATTTGAAAAGCTCTATAAACACATAAAGAAAATATAGGCCAGGCAAGGCAAAACACATTAAAAAAATGCCAGCAAAGCACATAAAGAAGTTAAAGAAAATCCAGCATACTAGTGTTACTACTAACTATCCAATTGTTGAAGAATGTCTTATTTTGTTGCTCATCCTTTTATGAATAATGAAAAGATATGAGAGAGAGAGAGATGTGAAAAAGTGAAGAAAGGAGAGAGATAAATAGTAATAAAGTGAGGATAATTTCTGCTTTGGGGAAAAAAATATAATTTTAGGGAGAAAATGTCTTTTGAGATAGTGAATGTGAGCCATTAATTTTGTTTCAATTGAAGGAGAACCGCTTGATAGCTTTTTTTTCAAATTGTCTTGTGATTTGTTATATAACTAGGTTTGCCCGTTGACCCGTGCCTACGGCACGTCTTCTGAACGGTGCACCTGATTTGATTATATAAAATAGTTTTGGAGATCCACCAAATTAATTGAAGTAGCAAACATATTATATGAGAAAGCAGTATATCTACTTTTAAGCTCAACCATCGCCTTCTTGATCATTAGTTTGAACTTACCTGGAATACATATGGTTTGTTATAAACACTGCATATTGTTTCTTTTTAACTTCAGCATCACTTTTAGATACTTGTAATAGTTATGCAAGGATATTATCATATAGGTTTTTTAGAGCTTACTCTAATCCCATAACCACTATAAGCATGTCTAAATACAATGGTAACGCAAATGCACGTGTGAAGGTATCTTCAATACCAATAATCTAAATATTTGTTTGTCTGAGACTCAGTTTGGAATTGAAATATCTCTTATTATTTTTTCAACCAAAATAAAATACATGAAGTTCTCAAAACTCTAATTCAAGCTAATCATTTATTTTATCTGCACTTTGTCTCCCTATTGCACCTTTATAAAAAAAATCAAAATAAATAAATAACAAATTTACTTGAGCTGTCTTTCTTGAGTGGAGAATTTGCACCATTCACTGGTAAACTCCAGTCATCACAAATCTATATATCCAAACATACACTAAAAGTTCTTATATGTTATGTTATCCATGGTTTCTAATAACCAGTGAAGGGAAAACTTCACGATAGTATTTTCTTTTGTAGTAAAGAAATTAATATTGCATATTTGTCAAGTTATTTTAGGTTGCTAGTCAGCTTACCTGTCCTGCTATGGTTTGGAAGTCCAAATTGAGGCCACCAAATAATCTATCTCTCACTTGCGTACACCTTAAATCAAAACCAATAAAAAAACTCATCAAATAAATTCTCAAATTAAAAAATTTTAAACCCAAAAATAAAACAATCATACCTCTCTGAACATAAATTTCATGCACACACAAAATTCGAGTCAGAAAAACACTGAGCAATCCCCTGCACACAAAAAATATAAAATTAGAATAAGAATTCGGTTAATAATATGAAATTAGAGTCGTCGCATCGCATATAGAGGCGCTCGATTCGGTGGAGGGGAGTCGTCGATACAGAGTCGCTTGATATTCGCGCCCGATTTGGTGGAGGGGAGCCACCGATACTGTCACGCCCCGCTTCCCACTATACGGAAATACAGGCACGCAACTGAGGCCCAGCGAATGATATACATCATCCATAAGCTGTACAATTATAAACTCAACAAGATCTTTATAACACATTCACGCAGGCAAATATAATAATCACATGAGCTGAAAATAGAATAACCATCATTTGGATAATACATCAACATCGGGTCAAGATGCCCGAGAGTACAAGGTGTCAGAATTAAAATAATATGATAAGCAATTCGCTATAACAACTAGATAAAATTGCGACTGAAAGAAAACAACATGAAGTAGTAAGGAAGCAGCAACGATCATCTAGAGAGTCTGCTCATCGGGTCCATCAGTACCTGTATAATTATTAACTCAAAGAAAAATAGAAAAGTTCCCGTTAGAGCAAGTTTCGGGCAGCAAGTAGCAACAAGCAGAAAAAGGGGTAATATAACAAGAAATAATATGGAAGAAACAAGAAGTAGAAGTACAAATACAATATGGAAGTAAGCAAGGAACTGGGACAATATGATCATGTAAGTAATAACTGTAACTAGTGTATTCTAGACTTCAAGATATAAGCAATTGATAACCTAGGCTCAGTTAATCGATAATCATGTAATCAAGGATCGAAAGTCATGTAATCGAGAGTCATGTAATCAAGAGTCATGTAATCAAGAATCATGTAATCAAGAATTAAGAGTCATGTAACGAAGAGTCATGTAATCAAGAATCATGCTTAGTGAAGATCTCGGGTTTATCTGTTTTATTAACTTATCTAATGCACGTAATCTTGTGTCCTATACCACAAGTTCGGTGCATATCAATCATGTGACGTTTAGACTTAAGTAGTGAATTCTATAGGATTATGTACTCGGGTCTTCCAGTGATAGTATCAAGACATGTAATCATGAATCATGTAATCGAGAATTATGTAATCAAGAATTGTATAATCAAGAATCAAGAATCAAGAATCACTATTTCGGGAAACACGGGCCCCCTTCCGAGTATACTCCCCTATATTGTCCATTACTAAGCCGTACCCTTATAACCCCGGCTTGTTATTATTTTATAATTAATTATGAACATGCAGTTGGTACGACTAGTGGAACGGTGTAATCAAATAGTTTAATCAAGAAAAATATCAGGGGCAGTAATCATGGACATGAGACGTAAAACGAGTACATGTATCGAGAGTAATTATTATGAAATTATCAAGTGGTATAAAATACATTCTATCAACCTATTATATTTATGCAAGTTATTATTACAAGAACAATAATACATTCAGTTCATTAATTATGAAAAATAAAGGGTTTATATGCAAAAATGTATAGATGAATTTTTAGACAACTTGACATATCTGCATTCAAATTCACTTTCCCGTTGTTACAGAAAAGCAAATCCAATTCCGTCAGAGGTTCTAGAAAGTAGACTCTCTTCCGGTTCTAACGCATATTCACACGATACATTCTAAAGACATTAGCGATGCGTACAAATTCATTCTTCGCTGGTTTCGATGTTTCGCACGCATTCTGGAAATTCGGAGTCACAATACTAAAACTGTGATATCTCACAATCTATACATCGGATTGAGAAACTGTAGGATGTTTCGGATATCTAGACTCGAAGGGCTACGATTTTCATGTAGAAAGTTTTCCGATCCAGTGTCGGGAAGATGGTCAAATTCTCAGTACAAGATACCGTTCGTAATCCCGTGCAGGTTCAGAAATTCATATATGTCAGTACTAAAATCGCGATATCTCACAATCTATACATCCGATTGAGAAACCGTCAGATGTTCTGGATTCGGGACTCGATGGGCTACGATTTCCACGTATAAAATCTTCAATCCAGTATTGGGAACAAGGTCGAATTCTTAGTGCAATGTCAAGAAATTTTAGAGATAGTAAGGTTGAATATTCGATATTTGATAACACGATTCGAAATGTGTTAACGGTTCACTCTTGAATTGATATAACATGGAACAAGTGACTAGAACAGAGTTTGACAATAAAATATGATGATAACTAGACTACTTGTCACGAGTCAAAGGAAAATGCTTGTACGAGAACAAAAAGAGTGTACAAGGTACTTGCCTTATAATGTGACGATTACGGTGGTAGTGTTAACCACGGAAAGAAGCGACGTCGGCAACGGACGGCGGCACAACGGCGGTAAGAATGGCGGCGAGACGGTAGCTAACGGTAGCAACGGTGAGCGACGACAACAACAAGGTGGCACGGCGTCGGGTTATTTTTCAGGATTCACGGGATCGTAGAAGCGGAGTCGTTGGCTCGAAGGTGGAATGTGAAGTGGAGCTTGGGCGTTGCTTGCTCTCGGGTATGAAGGAGGCAGAGGAAGAGAAGAAGAGGGGCTCTCGGGTGTGAAGTGTGAAGAAGGCAGAGAAAGAGAAGAAGGGAATGAAGTGGGAGGTATGTGTGTGTGTATATATATAGAAGGAAAGGGAGGTGAAGTGTGCTGCATGGGGTGTAGAAAAATCAAAGGGGGTGTAGAAAAATCAAAGGTGGGTGTGGAAAAATGTGGAGGGGTGTAGAAAAATGTGATGGGGTGTTGACGGATTGGAGAGGATTAGGAGTAGTAGGGTGGTGGAAAATAAGGTGTAGGGTTAGGCAGGATTAGGATTAGGATTAGGATTAGGATTAAGATTAATCAGGGTTTAAAATTTGTATTTAAACTCCGATCGAAAAATCACAAAATTATAGAATTGATCAGAAAAATATTCTGGCTTTAGATAAAGAGTCCAAAGAGAAAAATAAAACTGATCTGAAAATTGAAATACAAAAATTTACGTAGTAAAATACGTACAACTGGAACAGGGAGTTACAGATACGGAATCAGCAGCGGATCAGATATCGGCGATGACCTCTTGATTGAGGTTCGATATTGGATTTGGATTTGGATTTGTTTTGAGATTTTCAAATTTTCAAAATTAATTTTTTTTCAAAATTTTCAAACTTTTATATATTTTAAATTTTTTAAATTTTCAAAATGTTTGAAATTTCTAAATATTTAGAAATATATATTTTTTTTAGAAAAAAAATTGTTTTTTATTAGTTTTTGATTTTTTTGCTTTTTTTGAATTATTTTTAAAGTTTTTAAAGTTTTAAATTTTTTTATTTTTTGAACTTTTAATTTTTTTAAAATTCTTAAAATGTTTATTTTCTTAATTTTTTGAATAGAAAAGATAGAGAGAGATATATATATAGAGAGAGAGAGATAATTAAATAAATAAAGGAGTTGTTTTGGGTGGGGGATTTGAATTTGAGTTTTGGGGGGAAAATATGTTTTGTGATAGATCTGGGTTTTTAATTTAGGGGGATTGAAGGAGAGCCACTTGATAGCTTTCTTTTTATTTTATTATATAGATATGTATAAATTGTTTTATTTAAGGCACTACTGCACGTTGATTTACTTTGACTGGTTATATGGGTGCTTGGCGGCATCTCTTGGTGGCATGAGTTGGATTATGTGTTGGTCTTCCCTTTTTCTTTCTCTGTTGAAGTTTTTGTGGTGGCTAAGCTTCGGCTAAGTCTACTCTTACACCGGCCTAGGCTGTGTTAGTTCCTTTCTTGTGTTGTTAATAATTTTGTTCTAGCTACTTTCAGCCCGTTCTCATAGTCGTATTGCTCTTTGCCTATATTTGGTGCCTGGCTGGCTTCTATCTTTGGAGATATCTTTGTGGTGTTATTTTGTGGTTTTTGAGGTGTCAGCTATCTTTCGCTGATCGATTCATTTGCTTGGTGAGGAGGTGGATTTTGATGGCTTTCCCTTAGTTCTTATTTTGTCTTGCCTGTGTTGGGGGTTAGGCCCTGCGGTGTATGCGCTTTGGTTGTTGTTTGATAGCTTGGTGCTTTTGCGTTGTTTTGTACTTTGGCACTGGCTGCGTTAGGTGGTCCTGGCTGAGTCGAGATTTGCGCATGCCTTCTGCTGTCGCCATTGCCGATTGGGTGACGGCTGCTCTGTGGTTCTCAGTCGGAGGTATCGTCCTTTCATCGCGGCGAGAGGCAGTGTAGCGGGCTGAGTCCGCGGTTTCTTAGCTGGTTGTGGACCTCTCTACTTTGTTTCGCCTGTGTTGGAGTCCTTGTTCGGTTTCTGGTCGGATGGTTTTCTGGTCTTGGCTATTTTTGAGGTTGTATACTATCTGTATGTGCTTTGTTCTTGTTTTACTCCTTGTAAAATGAACATTTGTTTATTACTCTTTATTTATGGCATTTTTTAGCTGTGCTCTATCCGTTCCACCAAAAAAAAACAAAAAACAAAAAAAAAGACACTACTGCACGTAAAAAAGAAAGAACTATCTTTACCGGCCAATATGCATTTTCTTTATTTGTTCGTTTGTTTTTTCCCTTTCCAGCAACTTTAGTGGGCCTTGTCATTATCTTACTATCTCACTCGGCATGGATGATGTGCTGTAAAGAACTCCCTGACTGATTGGGGAAACAACTGTGGAGCTTGAAATGTCCTTTGAGATGCGTGTCAACTATCATCCAGCAATGTTGCGGGACTCCTATACATCTTGTGCAGCTGGGCCATAATGATCGTCATTAAACAGCTGATACTTGTAGGCAAATGATGGAACGAACAACTTTAGTGATAAAAAAATATTCAATTTAAAATTGTCATATTAAATTGAATGTAATCTCTAATCTCTAATCTCTAATCTCTAATATTATAATGGGAGAAGACCTTAATGTCATTTGTCATTTTGTCATTCTACCAACATGTGCAACACACGCACATAACTAATATAAAGGAGGTTTTCAATTCAGATCCTTCCAAAGTTTTTCTTATTTAAAATTATTAAAACTTCCATTGCACGTGTAAATTGCTAGTATTATAATAGGAGAATTGAGGTTGTTATTTGTCAACATACAAATCCGTGTATTGCACGTGTAACTCCAACTCTCCCATTAATTACAACAACAAAAAACAAATAAAAAAATTTCACCTATTTAAAATGTGCAACGCATGTGCAAAACGTTATAATATTTTTTTAACACTAACATATACATATGTTGCACGTACAACTCAAATTCTACTTATAAACACGTGTATTGCACGTACAGATTGTAGCTTTTTTTTCTCCAAAATATTTTTTTCAATTACGTGCAACGCACGGTCAACTTTAAAATTATTTCTTAACACGTATATCGCACGTAAAAATTGTCCAACTCATATGAAAACGTGCATTGCATAAAGAGAGTATCCTTTAAGAAGCCTTATAGGATTTTTCTCATTCGATAGTGCATGTCAAGAGGTAGATGGGGGATATACTGTACATTGAAGGAATAACTCTCAAATTTTGTCAGATAAACATAAAACCAGTCCAGAGAATTTCGATTTGCTTGGTTGAATCCCATTTGAATTTCCAGGTTTAGACCCATACGTTTGTTAGGTTCCCGCATGACAATACAATCAGATACATTTTTTCAAAGGCTGTAGATTTGAGAGGGGAAGAGGGGGGAGGGGGACTTTTAGTGGAAAAATATTATTTGGGAGGATAAATGTGAGACGTTGATTTTGTTTCAATTGAAGGAGAGTCACTTGATAGTTTTTTTATAAATTGTCTTGTGATTTATTATATAACTAGGTTTGCCCGTGACGGTGCAACATTTGAAAAGTTCTATAAACACTTAAAGAAAATATAGGCCAGGCAAGGCAAAACGCATAAAAAAAATGCCAGCAAAGAACATAAAGAAGTTAAAGAAAATTCAGCATACTAGTGTTACTACTAACTATCCAATTGTTGAAGAATGTCTGATTTTGTTGCTCATCCTTTTATGAATAATGAAAAGATATGAGAGAGAGAGAGATGTGAAAAAGTGAAGAAAGGAGAGAGATAAATAGTAATAAAGTGAGGATAATTTCTGCTTTGGGGAAAAAAATATAATTTTAGGGAGAAAATGTCTTTTGAGATAGTGAATGTGAGCCATTAATTTTGTTTCAATGAAGAAGAACCACTTGATAGCTTTTTTTTCAAATTGTCTTGTGATTTGTTATATAATTTGTATAAATTATTTTATTTAAGGCACTACTGGACGTAAAAAAAAGAAAGAAACATCTTTACGGGCCAATATGCATTTTCTTTATTTGTTCGTTTGTTTTTTCCCCTTTCCAGGAACTTTAGTGTGCCTTGTCATTATCTTACCCGTCATGGATGATGTGATGTAAGGCCATCTCCAACCCTCAACTCCATTTTAGAGCAACTTTTACTCCAAAATGGAGTAACTGTCACATCAAACAGTAACTTCATCTCCAACCCATAACTCCATTTCTAACTCCAAAAAGAAAATATTCTCAGCATATTCTTTTTTATCTACTTTTTAAATTAATTCTCTTCTAACTCCCCACTATTTATCTATTTAACCAATTAGCCACAAACAAAAAAAAATTAATGTATTGATCCAATAATATGCCTCAATATTTAACATTAATAAATAATATTTTATTATAAATTGACCATTCTACAAATAATATAATACTTAGAAAATAAAATTGCATTAATTATATATATTGTAATTGACATTTCGTATTATTTTCTAAATATTAAATACACTTAATATTTAATTAATTATCTTCAATAGAACACAAAAAAATTAAATTTTTATTTCTGGGAGTAGAATGTAATAAACTTTGCTAAGAAAATATTTAATAAGGGTTTAATTAAAAATTACAAAACTTTTAAGGGTTTAAAAAAAAAATTTGGCGTTGGGTGAACAGTAGCGCGCCATATATGGCGCGCCACTGTTCATCCCAACCCCATCCACGCCATAATGGCGCTGAAAATAGCGATGGGTTGGAGGCCAAATCCAACGCCATTCGCCAACTCAGCGCCAAAATGGCGATGGGTTGGAAATGGCCTAAAAGACTCCCTGACTGATTGGGGAAACAACTGTGGAGCTTGAAATGTCCTTTGAGATTCGTGTCAACTATCATCCAGCAGTGTTTTTTTTTTTTTAAGGAAAATGTGGAATATGACCACACTGTTTCATTAATGCGAAATTAACGATACAAACTCAGAATACTGAGCCGAAATAACCATCATCCAGCAGTGTTGCAGGACTCCTATACAACTTGTGCAGCTGGGCCATAATGATCGTCATTAAACAGCCGATACGTGTAGGCAAATGATGGAACATTATGAATCATACGGATAAGAACCCACCACCCCCGGTTTTAGTAGATGGAGAGGTCAGAGGTGAGTCCGGGAAGAATTACTTATATGTGGTCTCTTTGAGATTCGAGGAAACATATCAGGCATCTTAAATTGAATGTAATAATAATAAAGAGAGCATCCTTTAAGAAGCCTTATAGGATTTTTCTTTTTATATGGTGCATATGAAGAGGTAGATGGGGATATACTGTACATTGAAGGAATAACTGGTTAGATAAACATAAAACCAGTCCTTGATTAAATCCCACTTGAATTTCCAGATTTAGACCTATACGCTTGCTGGGTACAGCATGACCGTACAATCAGATGCATTTTTCAATGGCTCTATATATGAATTTTTGAGGATCGAAGCTGTGGACCAGAGCGTAAAACTTATATACATTAATTTGTTGGTTCCATCTTTTCTCCAAACCATATAGAAATGAAGTTTTATGGATTACCCATTACAATCACTGAATAATATTGCTTTCATTTATTTTCATCAAAGAGGTGGGAAAATATTCTGAGCTATTGAGATAAAAGAGTATATATATATATGCATGTGCTGCTGACAGAGCAACGGGCAATTGCTCTTCTCTGTTCTGAAGAGAGCTGGTGAGTTCTCTTTGGAAAAAGGACAATCAGTTACAAAATATTGATGTCAATGCTACCATATGTATGGAGTGTTGGTTGGAAACAGCCTATTGCATCCAAATTAGATTCAAGTTAAACATCATGTATATTACATACACAATATGTTTGAGGGAGTTATAGAGACGACCACAAAGTTGGGCTACTCCGGTCTTCTAGGGTTGCATGATGGATGGCTTTCTCATTTATGACATAAAACGAAATAAAACGAAAAAATTAACCATCAAGTAAATGACGATTTAACCATTAGGCGATGTACAAACATTGCAGGCACGAGAAATCCCTCTTGGTATTCCTGGTTTGTTCAAATAATTTTTTAATTTATATTTTTATCGAAATTGAAAACTGCCTGGATTTACCACTGAATCAAGCAATATAGTTACAAGATCTAAGCATAATAAACACGGGTAAGAAATTCCTCAATGGATGGTTGAGAATGTCAAGTTTGAGAGAATAATTCATGGGTGAGTCCTCATCTTCAATAAATCATAAATGGTTGTCCCATTACTAAAGAGCATTCCCAATTGAAACCCCCTCCCCCAGTAAGAAATTCCTCAATGGATGGTTGAGAATGTCAAGTTTGAGAGAATAATTCATGGGCGAGTCCTCATCTTCAATAAATCATAAATGGTTGTCCCATTAGAGCATCCACAGTCGTTTGCTATTCTCATTGCTAAAGATAGCATTTAGAAATAGCAATAGAAGTAGGACATTGCAGTTATCCAAATCTTAAAATTAAAAACGATGGATGAACGTCATATTTTTTTGTAATTAATTTTTTTTTAATAGTTATTCGGTGATTTTAAACAAATATATAAATAAATAAATAAATGAATAAAGAGTCAAAACTATACCAAATGGATGAAGATCAATAGTTTGGTTAGTTTTGACATATATATATATATACTTTTGGTTTAAAATTATAAAAAAATCAAAAAAATTCAACAACAAAAAAAAGTCAAAAACCGACGCTGGTTTGACTTTTTTTTTATTTTTTTAATTAAAAAAAAATTTAAAAAATCAAAAAAAATAAAAATAAAACACCAAACGGATGATGTTCATCATCCGTTTGGGTTTTATCAGTGATTATTTTTTTTTGAAAAAATTGTTTTTGACGACAGACGGAGTATCTTCACCCGTCTATCTTTTTTTATTTTTTTATTTTACTAGACGGATGATCTTCATTCGTCGCTACCCTCAAACGGATGAACATCCTTCGTCCCCTATATTTAGCAATCGTCTAAAATGGCTCCTAACTTTAGCAATCTACTGTACATTCCTATTCTAAATTTTGAGTTTTTAGCGAACGACTACATGGCGTTTTCCTAAAGCTTATTTCTAATTTTTGAGTATTTAGCAAATGACTGTGGATGCTCTTACAAAGAGCGTTCCCAATTGAACCAATGGGCAATTTTTGAAAGCCACCCCCCTTTAAATAGGGCTGCAAACGAATCGAGCTATTCGGCTCGAGCTCGGTCAAAGCTCGGCTCGAACCGAGCTCGAGCTCAAAACTGAGCTCGTTTCGTAAATGAGCCGAGCTCGAGCTTGGGTTTTTTTTTTAGGCTAAGCTCGCGAGCTATTCGGCTCGAATACGGTTAAAGCTCGGTCACAGCTCGGCTCGAACCGAGCTCAAAACTGAGCTCGTTATGTAAACGAGCCGAGCTCGAGCCTGAAGGTATTCGGCTCGGCTCGGCTCGGCTCGATTGCAGCCTTACCCGAAAAAAAAAAAGAAAAAAAAATCGATTTGCAGGCCCCACATCCCAAAAGTTTGGCAAACGCAATTCCATTTAAGCTTCTAGTGGGCCCCCCATTTTTATTTTTAATTATTTGTTTTGTTGTTGTTTTTGTTTATTTTGTTTTGAGTTTATCTTTTAAACTTCTTTTTAAGTTAGCTATTACAAATAGTAATTACACCATTGTTAATTTTTTTACGAAATCTCCAAAATGAGATCAATAATAGATCTCTTCCGAATTTATTTTAAGTTTTCAAATAATAATATAAATCAATTAATTATGTTAAAGAGAAACTGGAATGCACATATATTTGTATGCATTGATGGATTATTTGTATATTCAATTATTTGTATATTCAATTATTTGTATTAACTTTTTGCATTAAAAAATATTGTTGTGGGAAAAAAAAATTAAAAACAAAATATAGAACCCGCATAATGAGAATTAGTTGGAGTACACAGTATAAAAGCCCAAAAATGACACATTCCAAAGAATATGCCGAAATGGAACCCAAAATGGAGATGGGGTTGGGTAGAAATGCTCTAACTAGTTGCACTAGTGATTAATACCAGGATAAAAAGACAATAACACACTACTGCTATATCAAGTGCATTAGAGCATCCACAATGGTGTTTCTCATTTTAAAAAAAATGGCAGCTATAGTAGTAGCAAATAGCGAAAGGCTCTACAGTGGTTGTTTGCTATAATATTCTCATTTTTTTAAAAAAATTGCGTGGGACAATAGAACATTTACCGTCGCGCAATTTTTTTTTTGGAAAATGGGAGAGACGGTACATGTTGTACCGTCTCTTTCGTTTAAAAAAAAAATTAATTACTTATTTGTATTGTAAAAATAATAGAAACGATGTTAGAAAGTATAAGAGACAAAAGAATAGAGTATAATTTTTATTCCCCTCATTTCTTCAAGTCTATACAAGTCTATTTATAGGCTTACAAAAGAAGTTGAAAGAACAAACATGGAGTAAATGGTGAGTGGAGAACATGGAGATCATGAGGTTAGTGGAGAAAATGGGATAATGGAGAGACATTCGCATTAATTGATTTTTAACACTCACCCTTGAATGTCTCGTAATTGTGGATAAGAATATGCCTCGATACTGCCTCATTAAAACCTTACCAAGAAAACCCAATGGGACAAAACTTGGTGAAGGAAAAAAGAGTGCGGTGCATATATTTTCTCCTCCTAAAAAGATCATCCTTTTAGATCTTTCAAACGACGCATCCCAATCATGTTTACCATCTTTTCAAATGTTGTCATGGGTAGAGCCTTAGTGAACAAATCTGCTGGATTCTCACTTAACTTTATCTGCTGAACACTTATTTCACCATTTTGTTGAAGATCATGAGTGAAGAAGAACTTTGGTGAGATATGCTTCGTTTTATCACCTTTGATGTAGCCATCCTTTAGCTGAACTATGCATGTTGTATTATCTTCAAATAAGGTTGTGGGGATATCTTTATCGACTGAAAGGCCACACGTTCCCCGGATATATTGAAATATCGACCTCAACCAAAACACATTCACGACTTGCCTCGTGGATTGCCAATATTTCTGCATGATTAGTTGAAGTTGCTACTAGTGTTTGCTTTGCAGAACGCCATGAAATTGTTGTTCCTCCGCAGGTGAACACATATCCTGATTGAGATCGGGCTTTATGTGGATCAGATAAATATCCTGCATCTGCATACCCAATTAAATCTGATTTGGACAAGTTAGAATAATACAAGCCTATATCCATGGTCCCTCGAAGATATCTAAATATATGTTTCACACCATTCCAATGTCTTCAAGTTGGTGAGGAACTATATCTTGCCAATAAATTTACCGCAAAAGATATATCAGGACGTGTATTGTTAGCAAGATACATCAATGCTCCAATGGCACTAAGATATGGTACTTCAGGACCAAGTAGTTCTTCATGTTCCTCACGAGGTCTAAACACATCTTTATTAACATCTAATGACCTCACTACCATGGGAGTACTCAAGGGATGAGCTTTATCCATGTAAAACCTTTTAAGTACTTTTTCCAGATAAGTGGATTGATGCAAGAAAATCCCATCTTTCAAATGTTCAATTTGAAGACTTAAACAATATCTTGTTTTTCCAAGGTCTTTCATTTCAAATTCTCTCTTTAAACATTGCACGGCTTGTAATAACTCTTCAGGAGTTTCGATGATATTTAAATCATCAACATAAACAACAATTATAACAAATTTTGATCCTAAACTTTTTATAAACACATATGGGCATATAGGATCATTATTATAACCTTATTTTATTAAAAATTCACTCAGACAGTTATACCACATCCGTCCTGATTGTTTCAATCCATATAACGCTTTGTTTAACTTAACTAAGTAAATTTCCCGGGAATTATCATTATGTGCTTCTGACACTTTAAATCCTTCAGGGATTTTCATATATGTATATATATATCATCGTCTAACGAACCATACAAATAGGCCGTGACCACATCCATGAGGCGCATTTCAAGTTTTTCATGCACTGCCAGACATATCAAATATCGAAATGTTATTGCATCCACCACAGGAGAATATGTCTCTTCATAATCAACACTAGGCATCTGGGTAAAACCTTGTGCAACAAGCCATGCTTTGTATCTAGTAATCTCCTTTCGTTCATTTCTTTTTCGTACAAATACCCATTTATAGCCTGCTGGTTTGATCTCTTTTGGTGTTCGGATTACAGGTCCAAAAACTCCTCGTTTTTCAAACGAATCTAATTCAGACTTAATTGCCTCTTTCCATTTTGGCCAATCATTTCTATTTCTACACTCTTCCACATAGGTAGGTTCATGATCCTCGTTTTTATTTATGATATCGCCTACTATATTATATACAAAAATATTGTCGATAATTATATTATTCCGGTCCCATCTTCTTCCCGTAATGACATAGTTAATCAAGATCTCTTCATTTTCATTAATCTCAGGTACCTGATTCTCTTCATTATTAACTATGTCAATGGTCTCTTCTGGAGAGACATCATCGATTTGACAATCATGGTTATTTGCTCCTTTTCTTTTTCGAAGATGTTTATCTTTGGAACCAAGTGGTCTACCATGCTTCAAGCATGCCTTAAACTCACTAGCAATTATAGGTTGTCCTTCAGGGACATCAATTTTGACAGGAGCATTTACAGTTGGAATATGAGATTTTGTTACTCTTTTGTGGTCAATAAATGCGTCTCGCAGTTGATTTGCAATACCTTGTAAATGAATTATCCTTTGAACTTCTAATTCACTTTCTTTTGTTCGAGGATCTAAACTTTTCAATGATAATTCATTCCACGAAATCTCTTTTTCCAACTGTTTATTATCTCCCCCTAATGTTGGGAATAGTGATTCATCAAAGTGACAATCTACAAACCTTGCAGTAAACAAATCTCCAGTTGTCGGTTCAATATACTTGATTATAGATGGAGATTCATACCCAACATATATTCCCGTCCTCCTTTGAGGTCCCATTTTTGTGCGTTGTGGTGGATTAATTGGGATATATACCGTACATCCGAAAATTCGTAAATGGAAAATATTTGGTTCCTGACCATGAACCAATTGTAAGGGAGAATTATCATTATAACTGGTTGGCCGGATGCGTATAAGTTGTGCTGCATGTAAAACAGCATGTCCCCAGGCCCAAACGGGGAGATTTGATTTCATAAGCATTGACCTAGCAATCCATTGGATTCGTTTTATAAATGATTCTGCCAAACCATTTTGAGTGTGAACATAGGCTACTGGATGTTCCACTTCTATCCCAATTGACATACAATAATTCATAAAGGATTGGGATGTAAATTCACCAGCATTATCTAGACGAATTGTCTTTATCGGATAATCAGGTTGTCTTTATCGGATAATCAGGAAAATGTGCCCGCAACCGAATTATTTGTGCAAATAATCTTGCAAAAGCCAAATTACGAGATGATAATAAACACACATGTGACCATCGAGTTAATGCGTCAATTAGAACCATAAAATACCGAAACGGTCCACACGGAGAATGAATCGGACCACATATATCACTATGAATTCGTTCTAAAAATGATACTGATTCGTTCTTTATTTTGGCTGGTGAGTGCCTTGTAATTAACTTTCCTTTGGAACAAGCAACACAAGAAAATTCATGGGATTGAGAAATCTTCTGGTTTTTCAATGAATGACCACATGATTTCTCGATGATTTTCTGCATCATCGTTGAACCGAGATGACCTAACCGATCATGCCAAACCTTAAATATACCTGTAAACTTCTTGTTTACAGTATCAGTAAACTTCATATTTACTGTATTATATGATTCAACCATTCTTATAGTTGTATAATACAATCCAGATGAGAAAGCTGGTAATTTTTCTAACACACACTATTTGCCCATCATAGTTGAGGTAATACAAAGATATTCAATACCTCTTTCATTCATAGTCTCAATATGATATCCACTTAGACGAATATCTTTAAAACTTAATAAATTTCTTTGAGACTTAGGCGAAAATAATGCATTTTCAATTATGAATTTTGTGCCTTCTGGCATTATAAAATTTGCTCTTCCGAAGCCTTCAATTATCTTTGCACAGTCTAATATGGTATTGACATGTGCTTGATCATTTATCAGGTTAGAAAAATATTTCTTATCTTTAAGAATAGTGTGTGTAGTACCACTGTCTGCAAGACATATATCCCCAACTTGGATCTTGGATTGATACATATTCATAATCTAGATAAAGAAAAAAATTTAAACACAGTTTATTAAATTTTTTTTATTTTGAACACATATAATCTGGCTATGATGAGGAAAGATCACGTTTATTAATTTTTATTTATTTTGAATATGGAAAATTGATACGATACAAATTTTAAAAAGCAAAAGTGATATGATTGGTTAATATTTGAGACAAGTTTTTAACACAAAAATGTGCTCCTAGTTATTCAAAAGAACTATAATTAAACACAGACTAGTGCACAAATTATGCATCCAATTATTCTGATACTCGGATAGATAATCTTCCAAGTGGAAAAAAAAAATGATCTAAAATTATAAACCTAATAATCAACATACCAGCTATATTTATATCTATAAGAAAAAATTATGAGCTTTAACTTTAAGCAATCAGCATTGCAAACTAGGAAACCCAAATTTATAGCTCAATATGGTCAATCATTATTCAACAATACATATAAGAGCATCCACAGTCGTTAAATGGAAAAAATGGCAATATGCATATTTTAGCAATGCATTTCTTCGAAATGCAAGAAATGTTGCAGTCGTTGAAAGGTAAAAAATGCATAAATTTATTTAAAAAGTAATAGACGAAACATGATGTTTCGTCTGTTAATAAAAAAATAATTTATACAGGCCGAAAGTTAAAAAATATTAATAAAAAATACGGGATGAAACATGATGTTTCGTCCCAAAGGAAATTAAAATAAATAAATAAATAAATAAAAGGAATGGGACGAAACATGATGTTTATTCCCACATGAGAATAAACATCATGTTTAAACATCATGTTTATTCCCACATATTTTATTTGGTTTTTATTTTTTTTTAATTCGGACGAAACATCATGTTTCGTCCGATCAATTAAAAATATAATTAAATAATCCAGACGAAACATGATGTTTCGTCATCTATAATATGCATTTTGCTATTTCGAATGCTATTTCTCCCTTTCTACTGTACACAGATTGCTAAAAAATGACAAAATACATCACGACTGTTTGAGCTACAGTACCAAAAAAATGGCAAAAATGACAAATAAGCAAATGACTGTGGATGCTCTAACCATATCATATTAGTATCATAATTAGAATTTTTGAATATGCACATGTTTGGCAAATCAACATGAGGGGGATAGGTTACTTTGGCAATTCATACTAAAGTTCTAATTAAACTTTAATAATCAGTGGTCAAAAAACGTAGGAATTGCTAGATGGTAAAGGGTGTACATCTCAAAGCATGATCTGGTAATCCTCAAAGCAAGAGAGCTTTATTGCAGCTAGCAAATCTTTACTCTTAAAAATAGTATTATATTTGATAGAGAAATTGTTCAAACCTAATTTTTTTTTTTTTTGGAGAGCACGTGAAGCCCACCCATGAAAGGCCTGAGTGGCTGAGTGGCTCCGAAATGAGTACAGAACCATCCTCTTGCTTTCTTTGGGATTGCAGGTGGTGAAGAGTCTGATACAGATGGGCGATAACGGATACCAAGCCTCCTGTTCTGGTAATCTGTACAGTTTGATGCACTAGATATCTCGAATAGTTGAAGTAGAGCCTCGTGCTGATAACGTATTGTAAAAATAATAGAGACGATGTTAGAAAGTATAAGAGACAAGAGAATAGAGTATAATTTTTATTCCCCTCATTTCTTCAAGTCTATACAAGCCTATTTCTAGGCTTACAAAAGAAGTTGAAAGGATAAACATGGAGTAAATGGTGAGTGGAGAACATAGAAATCATAGAGTTAGTGAAGAAAATGGGATAATGAAGAGACATTCACATTAATTGATTTTTAACATAACTATTAAAATATGTTAATTAAATAAATTAAATAATATAATAATACATAAACCTAATTAAAAACCAACTAAACCTAATTAAAAAAAACCTAACCTACCCTCTAATCCCTCCTCAATTCAAGGAATCTCGTCCGAGAATTTTTCCCTTTTTTTTCCGACAAAATCTGACCGTTCAATTTAGTTAATAAAAAAAATGGACGGTACATGTTGTACCGTCTGACCTCCTTTACAAAAAAATAAATAAATAAATAAATAAATAAATAAAAATTGGGACGTACATGTTGTACCGATCGAAGGGATTAAAATAAAAATAATAATTGGGACGGAAAATGTTGTACCGTCTCTTATAATTTGAGAATGGCAATTTCATTCTCAAAACTGAGAAAGAACTGTAGCTATTTTGCCAAAAAATGACAAAATAGCAAACGACTGCAGCAATGCCATTTCTCAAAAAATGAGAAATTGGCAAATATAACAAACGACTGTGGATGCTCTTACAACAATAAATATAAGATATTTCACAAAAGTTCTGAAAAAGATAATTGAGCTGAAATTTTTTTCTAATAATGATCGACGGCCAATATTTGGAAAAACGGACAAAATAAGGGTGCGTTTGTTTTGATATTCAGAATAGAGTATTCAGAATACTCTATTCTGAGTTGGCGTTTGTTTTAAGTCTTATTCCCAATCTCTATTCAGAATACTCATACCCCCTATTTTCCAAAACACCTCCTTTACTCTCTTCTCACACCTCCTTTACTCTCTATTCAGAATATTATTATTATTATTATTATTATTATTATTATTATTATTATTATATATTATTATTATTATTATTATTATTATTATTATTATATATATTATTGTTATTATTATTATATATATTATTGTTATTATTATTATATATATTATTATATATATTATTATTATTATTATTATTATTATTATTATTATTATTATTATTATTATTATTATTATATATATATATATATATATATATATATATATATATATATATATATATTATTATTATTATTATTATTATATATATTATTATTATATATTATTATTATTATTATTATTATTATTATATATATTATTATATTATTATTATTATTATTATTATATATATTATTATATATATTATTATTATATATATTATTATTATTATATATATTATTATATATATTATTATTTCAAATTGATATTCAAAATTGTTAGAAATATAACAGAACAGCTTTTAAACTCTCTTTTTCAGAAAAACAGCTTTCAGATAATAGTTTTCAGCTAAAAATATAACCGAACAGCTTTTAAACACTCTTTTTCAGAAAAACAGCTTTCAGAATACAGTTTTCAGCTAGAAATATAACCGAACAGCTTTTAAACTCTCTTTTTCAGAAAAACAACTTTCAGATAATAGTTTTCAGCTACAAAATATAACCGAACAGCTTTTAAACTCTCTTTTTCAAAAAAACAGCTTTCAGATAAATGTTTTCAGCTAGAAATATAACCGAACAGCTTTTAAACACTCTTTTTCAGAAAAACAGCTTTCAGAATACAGTTTTCAGCTAGAAATATAACCGAACAGCTTTTAAACTCTCTTTTTCAGAAAAACAGCTTTCAGATAACAATTTTCAGCTACAAAATATAACCGAACAGCTTTTAAACTCTCTTTTTCAAAAAAACAGCTTTCAGATAACTGTTTTCAGCTAGAAATATAACCGAACAGCTTTTAAACTCTCTTTTTCAGAAAAACAGCTTTCAGATAACTGTTTTCAGCTAGAAATATAACCGAACAGCTTTTAAACACTCTTTTTCAAAAAAACAGCTTTCAAAATACAGTTTTCAGCTAGAAATATAACCGAACAGCTTTTAAACTCTCTTTTTCAGAAAAACAGCTTTCAGATAACTGTTTTCAGCTAGAAATATAACCGAACAGCTTTTAAACACTCATTTTCAGAAAAACAGCTTTTAGAATACAGTTTTCAGCTAGAAATATAACCGAACAGCTTTTAAACTCGCTTTTTCAGAAAAACAGCTTTCAGATAACAGTTTTCAGCTAGAAATATAACCGAACAGCTTCTAAACTCTCTTTTTCAGATAAACAGCTTTCAGAATACTCTATTCAGAATACAACCTAAACAAACAGTTTTTAAACTCACTTTCAGAATAACTCTATTCAGAATACTCTATTCAAAATATCAAAACAAACGCACCCTAAACCTGGCAATTCATAAGCAAAGGCATTCACATTGTCATTTGACTTCAAGGAGTCTCACAATGATTAGAAAAGCAACACAACATGCCAACATGCAAACCCAGACCGTTCTCGTCGGCTAGGTAGGTGATGATTCTTGTTTGTGGGAATCTCTTGAACGGAACACAGATATACAACAATCAACGTGAATGAATTTCTCTGTCCCTTCTAACTTTAGCAAGGAGAACGAAGATACAGTAACCATGAAAATTAATATCCATAAAAAAATAAATAAAATTGGCGATCCATCAAATTTACCTGGTCCACAAACAAAGGACATCCATAACTATATGAATAAATGTTAACCATAAAGACTTCAATTTGCAGCGACTTTATAATTAGGTCTCAAAATGCATTTTATCTCTAAAATTTTGACTCGTAAACCAAAGTGAAAGGAATAGATCATAAAAATAGTATGTGCATTACTAAGTTTAGACTAAATATGCCTAGGAAGTACGACTGATTGGCTAAATGAAACTAACATCACCAAGAGATCAGAGATCTGGCCAATCTTTGCTCTTTAAAAGCAACATTATTAGGTGTAAATGGACACGATGTAATCAAAATGATCTGTGCACAAGAAGTAAAGGGGGACCTTAAGATAACATCAAAACACATCCGAATCCAAGCAAAGCCTGAAAACAAGTATGGGATGATGAATAGAGATAAGTTGAGAAAAAAGATGTTGATGGAACCTCATTTATAAACAAGCAAAAGCTCCATAAGAATATGACATGCTCTATGCCACTGAAAAAAACGTAAGACATACATATATTCGATTAGAGATTGCTGAAACAGTATGTTCATTACTAAGTTTAGCCTAAATATGCCTAGGAAGTACGACTAATAGGCTAAATGAAACTAACATCACCACGAGATCAGAGATCTGGCCAAACTTTACTCTTTAAAAGCCAACATTTTTAGGTGTAAATGAAAATGATGTAATCAAAATGATCTGTGCACAAGAAGTAAAGGGGGGGCCTTAAGATAACATCAAAACACATCCGCATCCAAGAAGCAAAGCCTGAAAACAAGTATGGGATGCTGAATAGAGATAACTAGAGAAACAAGAAGTTGATGGACATCATTTAAAAAAAAGCAAAAGCTCCATAACAATATGACATGCTCTATGACACTGAAAAAAAAAAACGTAAGACATACATATATTCGATTAGAGATTTGATTTACGGAATGCTGGATAACTGACTAGGCAAATTACGGGTAGAAAATAATGAAGTGAGCATTTGATCATCAAAGTGTTTGCACTGACTAGGCAAATTACGGATAGAAAATACAAAGTGAACATTCGAATACGAAAGTGTGTGTGTGTATAAGGGCACAATATAGAATGACGAAAAACAATAAACATAGCACAGGGGAAATTGAGTATAAGGACACAATATTGAATGATGGAACATGAATTACGGCTAGTAACTTTATATATGAGATCCTTGTACTCAAATGGGAAAGGGCAAGGAGTTGAACTTTATGTCCAACTTCCATAAACAAGTTCTACCTAAACACTCAAACTAACTAAAAAATCCTTTTAGCAACTTCAAACGAAGTCTGTCAGATCTACTGTTAATTCTCTTTGTCCCCCCAACACTTTCCCACAGTCCACTTGAGGGCTCTATTGGACAAGCTGGAACAATTTCAGACAATTCTCCCTCAACTTTCTGCAATCAAATCACCTCTAATTTCACATGAATATACTCATCTTGTCTTCTAGAGGCAAACTTAGCCACTTATCCATTTAAACAATGCTCATTTTAACCACATTTATTTTTTTAGATGTTTTGAACTGCTCTTCATAGAAATGTACAAAATGCAATTTCATCTCAATAAGTTGCTAACCAAACATGCCCATTGCGAACAAAGTGATGGAATGGGAGATTGTTAAGTTAATGGATTTGGAAAGAATTCCTTACGTGATTTGTGTTTCGCACTTTATTTTACTTGGTGAGAAACATTTCAAGTATATGAAGGCAATCAAACACACCTCTGCCACTTAGAAAAACTGCCAATCATATTTTTTCCAACTAATCTTCCACTGTCTACTTATTTTCCCTCTTATGACCCCATTATTTTAGAGATAGTTGCAACAAATGGATAAAAGAAAATTCATAATTGTTGATTTCCACGACAACTAAAATCTCTCCCTCGCCCATCCAACGAAATAGATTTATAAGCACAATCCCAGTCCACACGGTATCCTCTCAGTCCTCAACCCCTCTTTGCAAGACCTCATATCTCACTTCAAATGTTGTGACTTGTATTATCTCCCATTATCTGTGGCATGTGATACTAAGTCTAAGATCCATCAAACCAACATGTTCAATTGAATTTTCTTTACTCAAGGTATCAACCATCATATATCTTGTAATAATCTAACACGCATTGAATATTATGATACTAACCACCAAACCATTAAATTTCTATCAATCTACCAAAACGTCACATCAAGATTTAAGATACTTCCTTCAAAACGAGAACATAAAAACATCCCAAATATCCAACAACTAAGTAAAATCAAACAACATCCCAAATATCCAACAACTAAGTAAAATCAAACAACTTGCAATTGTCAATACCAAACAGACATTTAAAGCAGCAGTACCAAATTCAAAATCCCTAAAGATAAATAAACCAACTTAATTTAAACCTCAGTTCCTCCTGGGTGGTCCAGCGTACGCAGGGCGACCTGCGAAGACCGGAACAGCCGGCGCATCAACCTTGACAACACCAGGAAGCTCCCCCATCCCAATCGAAGCAAGCATCTCGATCGTCTCCTTATCGACCTCGATCGAGTCCACCTTAATCGCCGATTCACTCGGCACAAAGTCCATGCGGCGCTCGCGCTCCTCCTCCTGAAGCTTGAGGGAGATGCCGCGGACCGGGCCCCGCTGGATCCGGCGCATTAGGTGGGTCGAAAACCCGGCGATTTTGTTGCGGAGGCGCTTGGATGGGATGATGGCCACTTCTTCCAGTATCTTCTTGTTGGTGTGGAAGTCGAGGGTCATTCGCGAGTAGTACCTCTCGATCACTTGGCGTGATGACTTCTTCACCGTCTTCGTGCGGACGCGACCCATCTTATCTTCTTCTTCGAAAGTTCCCCGGAATCAAAGCACTGAGGGTTTTGAGATTCGAGAATTCGAGGAGCCGCTCTATAATAAGGGATATATTTAGGGTATTTAGGGTTTGATCCATATAAATGGGTCGGGTTCATGTAAAGATAGACCCGTTTGTCCAATGGGTGAAACGGGCCGGGCCGGGCCAACCCAACCCATTAAATTTTGCATTCTTGTATTATTATTACTAGCTATTTGCATGCGTGCGATGCACGCCCTAATATTTAAAGGTGTGTAGGATTTTGAGAAAGGGGCAGATCACCGAAGAGGTTGCATACAGAGTTGACATTTTGATATTTGCACAATTTTGGTTTCTACAGGCATGCACATACTAGTTTAGACAGTAACTTTTCTGTATATTGTTTACTTTTTAAATTTTGATCAACTTAGTATACATGCATCGTTCTTCCTAGACATTGAAGCCAACAGGAACTATTAATGGTAACAAATTAATAGTTTCATCCTACCAATGTAATTACATGCAAATTTATTCATCAGCAAAGTAATTGCATAAGTAATTGCATGCAAATTTATTCAATGCATGTGTTTTTTTTTTCGTAATACATGCAAATTACATTTTTGACCTCCGATATTAGCCCTATATTTTTTTTAGCCTTTTATGTTTATGGGGGATATGATAGTAAAAAGCCGCCAAAATAAGACTTTGCTTAATAATAGTATAGATTATTATCTCTAATCTGTAATATTATCTCTAATATTACAAGTATCATACACGTGCACACGTGCACGTGGAAAAAATTGAAGGATAATGAAAAGGGTAAAAAGAAAATAATTTCCAAACCGATTCACTTTCGAACATATTTACAAAACAGGTCTACTTTCGAAAATATTTACCCAAGTTAGTCCATAAGTAAAAAGAAAATAATTTTCAAACTGATCCACTTTCGAAAATATTTACCAAACAGATCCACTTTCGAAAATATTTACCAAAGTAACCCAACCCGTGCGTTGCACGGGTTGGGTTACTGACTAAGGGGTTCTCCCATTATAGTATTAGAGATTAGAGATTAGAGATAATAGGAAATTTGTCATTTGTAATTAACCTGTGATTTGTATGTATTTAACCTCAATTAAATCTACACCATACAATTAGAAATATGTGATTTGTATGCATTCAACTTCAATTAAATCAACATCACACAATTAGATTACATCTAACCATAATCTCATTAAATCTCTCAATTAAATCTACACCACACAATTAGATCTAACCCTAACCTAACTAATTCTAAACCACACATCATAATCTCACCCCAACCTAATTAAACTCCAATTAATTATTTAAATAAATAAAAAATCCACCATTCTCTCCATCTCTCTCCAAAAAAAATTCAGAGCGATCGCGTCTCCTATCTATCTATATTTTTTTAGTCATGCAACGCACGTACATTATCTCTAATATTATAATGGGAGAAGGCCTTAGTGTCATTTGTAAATGTTTTGTCAATCTACCAACATGTGCAATACACGTGCATAACTATTATAAAGGAGGTTCTAAGTTCAGACTGTCTAAATTTGTATTTTAAAAAACTATATTTATTAAGACGTGCATCGCACGTGTAAATTACTAGTACTAATAATGGGATAGTTGGGGTTGTCATTTGTAGACAACCAGTAATTTGTAGACACTCAACCACCAAATCTCTACCATTCATTTTTTAAGTGGGAGTTATATTAAACCATCACAGACCACGCGATAGAGAGAGACGAGCACAATCCTAACTAGTTCGCGCCAACTGGCATCATTGAACCTAACCAAGCAAAAAGAAGATAAGACCTAAGAAAGCACGAGGACTAAGCGCAGCGAAGGCGATATTGTGATGAGATTGGAGGTGTTCGGACGAGGGGTATCGTCTCACCAAGGAATCCTGTTTGCAATCATGTTCGCAATCCAAGGTCGAACTAATATTTCGTTTTCTCCTTGGTCCACGAGTTGGACTATTGTATTGACAGGCGGCGATAGAGTGATCCTTCCGCTATTATAATACTTCCAATAGTAATATAACCATTCATTTACTCAACTATTGTTTGTTACCATAATACCCTCAAAGTTCAAATTTATTTACGATATAATTATTTACAAAAGTATCACTCATATAAAATAAAAGTGTGTGCCACTATGGGTAATTTGTAAAGAGTATGTGATGAGTAAAGAGAGGTCTCAGATTTACGTCATATTATTTACTATATATAAAAAAATAATTAGAACGTGCATTGCACGTACAGATTACTTGTTATTTAATAAGGTCATAGCCACACATACCCACACTTTGCTCACCAGCAAAGATGTTTACCAATAGAGCACACTGGCACTTGTATTTCTCATCCTTGTTGGCTTCTTCTTTCTTTAAAGAAAGACCTAGCTTTGTTCATCTTGTGCCCCAATTTCAGAATGGTGATTTTCTATCGTGATTGGTCGAATATGCCGAACCTCACACTGGATCGAGCCACATCTCTGCGGTCCTCGATCACGTCATCTTCCGCTTCGTCTGCGTGTCATGGCGCACCATCGCTCCCCCATGGCTCATCGCTTTGCGACAAGTTTGGTCAACCATCACCTCATTCCTCGAACTACCAATTCTTCACCATCTCCCTTAATGTTGGGCTTCACCACCAAATCTTCTCCATCAACCAAATCCCCAGAGGGTCAACCCTCGACGCCAAATTTAACGGTTCCTAATTCAGCAGCGTCCCCCATGGCTGGTTGACCTTCCATACTTTCTTCGATCCTTCTAGAAACTTCTTCGTCAACCCCTCTCTAAATCAACGATCTCCCTTCCTCCCCTCCTCTTCCCCTTCCTTCATTTCTCTTCCCCCCACTATTAAGATTCATATCAACGAGTTTTCAGCCTTATAGATTCAGATTCAGATCCTGATCGACGGTCTTGATCTTTAGATTTCCTTCTAATAAAGAACTTATCATCTGATTCCTTTCACACCAGAAAAAAAACAGCTATAGATTGGCGTCGACTATGGGAAAGCACATATATACCTGTTCAATCAGATCTCGCCGGTAAAAAACCACTTTCTGCCATGCCTCTAGTAAGAAAAATGAAGACGGCGGCTGCCGCCAGCTGCCAGCTGCCAGGGGGATCCTCCTTTGCCATCACAACCCCCTCACCCACCTTCCCAGGCGCCTCTCAGTGGGGCGGCATCGGCGGGCTCCCAACTCAACTATCCTGAGCTCCGCCCAGTTGAGAACCGGGGGATCGGTTCGCACCTCGACCTCACATTGCCCCTCTGCCCCTGCGTAACCAGACCTTCGCGATGTCACCAACTCTTAATAGTAGGGAACAAATCTCCGCCACCACCTGGATGAAAGGTGCTCTCGAGGTGATGTTCCCTGCTCAGGACACCGCAAAAGTCAAAGGAGCCCTTCCTACCCCTAACAGTAGAAGTCCCCACGGACACCCTTTCCACAGGAGCAAAGAAGCAAGAGGAGCTCGAATCTAGTTAGTCAGCGAGATCTCAGAATCAACAGAGAAGATGAGGCACACTTAACCATATCTGAGTTTAGGGTATTCAACGACTAGAACCTTAAAGCCCTCTAGGATGCCCCATTCAGGAGCTGGCAAACAGTTGATCCACGCCCTAGAATTTACAAGGAAGAAGATTCTTGGGGATCAACCCAATCTGAAGACCGAGAAGATGTGGTCTTCCATCGCCTCTGAGAGATGGAAAGTCACCTCAATCGGCTTGATCGAGAAGTGGGGCATCGAGGCGTGGGATACCACCCCATTCGACCTCCTTTCACTATGTCTATCCTCAAAGCCACTGTCCTGGAAAACTTCAAACTTGCAGCTTTCGATTCATATGACCTTGAGTGAATCCGAACTAGCAGATCACATTAAAAGATTCAAGACTCTTATGATGTCCACCGAGCTTTCGACGCCCTCATTTACAAGACCTTCCTAACTACCTTGACAGGATCAACACGGGAGTGGTACTCTTGTCTCCCTTCAGGGGTCTATCTCTTTATTCGACTAGCTTGAAGAGCTCTTCCTTGTTGGTGTATGCCCTAGAGGCCAGTTGTGTATTGACATTACTAGTTTACATTGTATCATGATATTTATTTCATATATGAGGCATTTCATTTATTGTGTTGTTTATTGTGATTAAATGAATATAATAAAGTCCTTAGAATAGTAAGTTCAATACTATAGGATATCAAGTGTATGACTTGATTGTGAGATCTTATTGGTTGTAATCAGAACATTATTCTTAAATGTCCCTAGTCAAGTATTATTATGAATTAGGACAACAATAATACATAGAGACTAGTATGTGCGTATACTGATGATCGTATCTCACGGGTCATGGATATGAGATATCAAGTCTTCACATGAATACATATTAGAGTAATAATGTACTGGACTGACCCACCATGAGAATGCTGCACGGATCATGACGTGAGTGTCATAAGTGGTTCCCACAGTGACCATGGTGTATGTAGTCCTTTAACTTGAAGTCACTATGGTTCCCTACATGGGAAGTTATACATTTTAATGTAGTCAAACGTTGCCTGTAATAAGGTGATTGTAAAGTCGACTATTCGATATACTACAAATCATGCGGAGGGATGTGAGTAACTTAGATAGGATTTGTCCCTCTTACATAACAGGAGCGATATCTACGGGCACCTTGATTGAGTGAGACTGCAAAATGCATGATTGTGCTCAAATGAGTGAATATGAGATATTGAGCTCATTTGTTTTAGTAAGTCTACTTGGACATCAAGAAACCAAAGATTGAACTATACAAGGGTGACACACTTTATACTTTGTGGTCAATTAGATATCTGGACAAAAGGATTAGACTACATGGTAACATTGGTCACAGATAGATTATGTCAAATCACTGGCATTCCCGTTACTTGAGTAGCAGTGATGTATTGCTAGATATTGCTATTTTTTTGTAACACTAGAATATAATTTTAGTATTACTATCAACGTAATGGGAACCTATAGGGTCACACACTTAGTTAGGATCGAAATTGGATTTAAATTCATGAGATAAATTTAATTGGGAATCCCAGTAAGACTCGGACTCCTTACATGGTTGGTAATTAATTAGATTAAATGAGCCAACTAAAGTTCAAAGGCCCACACACGAATCTGATCCAATTCAGATTGTGAGTCCAACAGCCTCATTACTCTTTTAAGGTTGACATATATATATATATGATATGTATCTCTGGAACAGAAATAGTTAAGAAAAACCCTAGCTGTCACATAAATTGTGAGAAAGAGAGATCATGAGGAACGTCTCCTTCCCGCAACCAGGACTACGGCGTGAGAGAAAGCTTGATTTGATCCATTCGTGTGGATACCGTAGAGGCACCGCAATATTGCAATGCTGTGATCGGCATACTGTGGAGACAGCAGATCCATCTTTAAGGTATAACTTTTAAACACGATTTATGATTTTGTATGGATCCATGGCTAGGTTTCGATAATTTTTTTTGTAATTTTTCCGCTGTGTATTTACTCTAAGATTACCCTCGAAACCTAACATTCCTCACACACTTCGTTGGTAGTCACAAGACCGAGAAGACAAGCTCTTCCTTGCTCGAGTTGAAGCAAAGGGCAGGGGAGCCGCTTAAGAACTATGTCAGGTGCTTCACAGCTGAGTCTCGGTCCATCCCTGCCATTGACTCAACAGTAGTTGCTGTCGCCTTCTACCACAACATATGTGAAGCCAACCTCAAAGTATCTCTTGCCAAGAATCTTTCTCGGGATTTCTTCGAGCTACTACAAATGTGTGATAAGTACGTCCTAGCTAAGGAAGCTCTTCAACCCCGGAACCAGAGTGAGCCCTCGACTGAGGGCAAATGAAGAAATGCAAATGAGGAAGGCCCAAAAAGTCCCTTAAAGATGGGTCAGGCTGACGTTGCCCTCCTCTAATCCCTCGCTTCGACAAGTTCACCCTGCTCACGTCGATATATTAACGATCTTCATGGAAATTAAGGAAGACGACCTGCTTCCCCTCCTCCTAAGATGAACCCTAATTGGAGATGGGATAAGAACCATTGGTGTCGGTTCTACAGGGTTCATCGCTACAACACGGATGAGTGTTGAGTCCTCAAAGACAAAATCGAAGCTCTCATCCGCTGTGGTCACCTATCCAAGTACACTCAGAAGCACAAGGTTGAGCCTCCACCAGCTCGAGGGGATAATAAGCTTGCAAAAAGAGATACCGAGTCCCAAGACACGGAGTGTATGTCCATCCTCCATTCCATCCATGACGGTCCTATGGGTTGGGAAGGCGTTTGTCCGGGAAGTTAACTCAGTTCACAATGTCCTTCCTAACCGGAGAATAAAAAATTCCAGTAACCTTCTCAGGACAAGGACCTTGAAGGCGTCTGGACCCCTCACTATGATACACTTGTGATCAGCCTCTCCATGGCCAACCACAAAGTACGCAATATCTTGGTAGATAATGGTAGCTCGGTGAACATCCTCTTCTTAGAAGCTTTCGAAGGCCTCAAGCTCTCCTTCCAAGGACCGTCTATAACCAACCGGGTACACCCTCCATGGGTTCTCTGGGGTTCCAGTTCATATCGAAGGAATAGCCACACTCGACGTAATTGTAGGAGGAGCCCCAATTATGCAGACCGAGACAGTGGACTTCATGGTCGTCGATGTGAAAGTCATCTATAATGCTATCCTCGGTGACCGAGCTTAACAACTCTTCATGTCATAGCTTCAGCCTTCCACATGAAGATGTAGTTCCCCACTCTAGCTGGGGTAGGGGAAGTTAAAGGAAGCCAAGAAGTGGCTCGTAACTGCTACGTTGCTACAATGGGGGTTTCGGTCCCCCCTCCCCCCCCCCTCTCGATGCTTTAGAACTTCCTCAAGAGAGGAACCAAGTTAAGTCCGAACTGGTGGAAGAACTAGAAGAGATCTGCTTCTCCTAAGAGGACCAGTCCAAGTGTTTTCGAGTGAGCCAAACCCTCCTCCACCTCATTAAAGAACAACTAGTTAGTTGCATTAGGGAGAACCAATAATTGTTAGCTTGGACCCCTACTGACATGCCTGGCATTTTGGAAAACTTGATCACGCACCACCTAAGTGTTAGCCCAGATGTTAGACTGGTCCAACAGAAGCATCCCAAGTTCCCCCAATAGGCAGCAAGTGGTCAAAGAAGAGGTTAACAAGTTCCTAGCCGCTCATTTCATTCAAGAAATCAACTATCCCGACTGGCTAGTCAATGTATTCATGGTCAAGAAAGATATCAGGAAGTGGAGGATTTGCATTGACTTCACAAACCTGAACAAACCATGTACAAAGGACCCATTTCCTTTCCTTGACATTGATTCTCTCATTGATGCCACGTCCAGGCATGAACTCCTCAGCTTCACGGATGCCTTCAATCAGATCCAAATGTTCCCTCCCAAAATTCTGAAGACCTCCTTCATCACTGACCAAGACCACTACTGCTATCGAGTTATGCCCTTCGGGCTAAAGAATGCTGGGGCAACTTACCAATGGCTAATCAACAAAGTCTTCAAGGAATAGATTAGTCATTTTCTTTCCAATTTCGGGGAGATGTGCCTCCCTTCCTAGAATCAGACCCTTACTGTCGTCTTAGTAAAGGAGGAAGATAAGACCCAGAAGCCAATCTACTATATTAGCAAGGTACTTCATGACGCTGAGCTCCATTACTCCAAGATGGAGAAGATGGCTTATTCTCTAATAACAGCCGCTAGGAAGCTCTACCATTATTTTCAAGCATACTGTATCTTTGTCCTCACGACCAACCCCTCAACCAAGTACTTCATAAGCCGAAGAACTCTGGGCGACTCATGAAATGGTCCATCAAGTTGCACCAACAAGATATCAACTACCGATCAAGGACGGCCATCAAAGCCCAAGCTTTGGCCAAATTCATTGCGGAAAGCATCATCCCTAATCCCCCCAGGAGGACGGAGACCCCCCCAGTATGGAGTGTCTATGTCGAAGGCTCCTCTTGCATTGAAGAAAGTGGGGTTGGTGTCATCTTGCTTGGCCAAGACGAGTTCATCCTCCAATACTCGCTCTATCTCCAATTGTGAGACTTCAACAACGAAGCTGAATATGAGGTGCTGATTGCCAGCCTCCTCCTAGCTTGGAAAGAGGGGGCTGTAAGGTTAAAGTGTTCAGTGACTTCCAGTTGGTGGTAAGCCAAATCCTAGGGGACTATGATGCTCAGGATGACCGCATGGTCAAGTACTTAGCTTGTGTCAAGAAATTCAAAGCTACATTCCAAGAATTTGAAGTAATTCGCATGCCCCGTAAGGAAAAAGGAAAGGAAAAGCCCTCTCTAAGTTAGCATCATCTTCCTTTGAAGGACTCAACCACACAATGTTCATTGAGGTCCTACTCAAGGCAAGTATCGAAGAGGAATCTTTAAAGCTCATGGTCGTCACTCCTCAAGCACCCGGAGAAAATTGGATGAAGCCCTTGCTATACTTCCTCAACAAGGAAATCCTCCTTCAGATCCTAAGGAAGCAAGAAAAATTTGGGTCAAAGCTGAAAGATACACACTTGTTGAAAGAGTCATGTACAAATGCTTCTATACTCTCTAACAAATGGCCGTCCTTACTTGCGATGCCTCTTCCCTGAGGAAGTCAAGTATGCTCTTAGAGAAGTGCATGAAGAAATCGATGGTGGCCACATAGGCACGATGTCCCTTACACGAAAAATTATTTATCATGGGTACTATTGGCCCTCACTCCTCGTTGACGCCCATAAATGTGTCTGTCGGTGTGTCCCCTACCAGAAGTTCTCCCCAATCAAGTGGGTGGCCCAAGTCGACCTTCGTTCTATGTCAAGTCCGATCCCCTTTGCCATGTGGGAAATGGATTTACTTAGGCCATTTCCCTCCGCGACTGGACCGAGAAACTTCCTAATAGTGGCCATCGACTACTTCTTAAAGTGAATTAAAGCAGAACTGTTGCCCGACATCACTGAACATAAGACTCCGCAATTCTTTTAGAAGAACATAGTATGTAGGTTCAGGATCCCCTGAAATCTTGTAACCGGCATTGGAACCCAATTCACCACAAAGAAGTTCTACACCTTCTGCTCTGATCTGCGGATTGAACATCGTTTCTTCTCCATTTCACACCCTCAGACCAATGGTCAAGCCAAGAATGCCAACATACAGATACTTGATGTTCTCCAGAAGTGGCTTGACGAAGCTCCAAAAAGAATGACTATGGGTCGAAAAGCTCCCAAGTGTACTCTGGTCCTATAGGGCTACGAAAAGGACCCTGATAGAAGAGTCTCCTTTTAACCTCATCTTTGGGTCTGAAGCTCTAATCCCTTTGGAGGTCGAACTACCTTCTCCCCAGCTCATCTTTTTAATGAAGAACAGAACTTGAGTGGTCTCTGGAGCAACCTTGACCTTGTTAAAGAGGTTCGCGGGAAATTTGGCCTATTGAGACAGATCTATCGGCGAAGGGTGGAAAAGTTCTACAATAAGAATATTCGGCTGACGAACTTGAAAGAAGGGAACCTTGTCCTGAGAAAGCTCAAAATCTCCGAGCATGCAAAAAGGGAAAGCTCGCTCCCAACTGGGAAGAACCCTATAAGGGCTTCAAAGTCATTCACCTAGGAACTTACCGATTTGAATACCTTGGGGGCAAGGAGATATCAAGGACTTGAAATGCCTAGCATCTGATGAAGTTCAGCATGGGTGCTTAACGCCTTCCACTCAGATTTTTAAAATTTGTAATAAGACCAATCTTTATAATGGTCAGAGTATGTAATCAAGGCCAGCTTCCTAGGTAGCCACTTAGATTTATGTTTTAATATTGACTTTAGAATTTCTTTTGCAAATTCTTAATTCTTCTACTACTCTCAAACTCTTAAACTCTCAAACTGAAAGTTTATAGTTCAAACTCATGACTCGAAGCATCTCCTGCAACTCACTAACAAGCAAGTTTAGAGCTCTGCTCGTCATTGAACTACTCTCACAACTCTCGAACAACAAGTTCGAAGTCCAATTTGTGACTCAAACCACTCAAACTTTGAAGTTCGACTTGTCGCTCGAGTTGCTTCCATAACTTGCTAACTCTTAAAAAACAAGTCTGGATTCCAACTCTTCCTCAGAACTGCTCCTACAAACTCATTTTAGAAGATGTCAAAACAAAGAAGGCAAGAGTTAATACAAAAGCACTTGAGAAAACTTTATTTTATATCAACGATCTAATACAAGCCTGAGGGGCTAAATACATCAAGTCGGTTTACAATTTCTCTTATCTCCAATCATTTACGACCACGAGGATGATGGATAGCCCAATTGAGCAACATGATCCGCTTATGGCACCTCCTCACTGCAGAGGTCTTGCCTTAGCCACCTGAGTTGCCTGGAGGAGGGACCAAACCTACTGGCCGAGTATGTATCTCACACTAATGAGGCAATACCCCTTAGTAGACACCATGCTTAATGACCCAGCTAACTCCGCTCTAGGCATCCTCGGGATTCCTCGACACCACTTGCGCACCCGAGGATAGCTTTTGGGGTGTTGCCCAACCACTAAGATGAGGAGTGCTCCATGTTTGCAT
Source organism: Hemerocallis citrina (assembly GCA_017893485.1). Classification (NCBI taxonomy): domain Eukaryota; kingdom Viridiplantae; phylum Streptophyta; class Magnoliopsida; order Asparagales; family Asphodelaceae; genus Hemerocallis; species Hemerocallis citrina. The sequence continues at coordinate 201,860,316 of CM030362.1, forward strand.
TCCACTAAGCATCGCCTTAAGATGATACACCTCTAAGTCCCTCTCAACTAACAACTCCCTGAGAAGAACTTCCATGCCGTGAATCTCCTTTATCGCAAACAATGGTGTGCCGAACTACTAGGATGAGCTTCCTTCATGTAGTCAAGCTCCAAGCCCTTCTCGACTAACACATCCTTCAGGCGAACTAGCTCCAAGTCCATTTCATGCATTTTATCATGAAGATGAACGATCTCGACGTCCCGAGGATCTCCTCTAGCATACAAAATGATCTAACGACACCAATGAAGAAGTTACAAAGACAAGTACTAAAATACTTAGCTTCGATTTTTAAAAGTTCTTGAAAAAAAGGAGATCCAACGACAAGTCAAAGAAGATCCAAAAACACAAGTCAAAGACTTATTCTCAACATTTCGACACAAGAAGATTCGACCTAAGACTCTTTCATTAATAGATGTAGTAATTGTCATCCTGCAGTTTAGAAAAATTCAAAGGAATAAAAGTTACATGAGTTGGAGTTCATGGGAGCACCTCTTTGCCCGTGATGGGGGCAGCTGAGGGTTCACTCGTCTCCAACACCCTCTCCGATGGCTCCAAAGTGACCTCTTGTAGCGCCCCGAATTTCTAATAAAATAACTTAGAAAATACGTGGCACAATCCCAGCGATCCACTTCAATATAATATTAAACACAACCAACACCAATAAAATTTTCAACTTTTATTACAACAAACTTTTACATAGCACAGCGGAATTCAAAACATCTCAACTCATAGTTTTCTTTTTATTTACAACACAAAAACTATCTCAAATTTGTTTTTACAATTTTACACAAAACTCTTATGAATCAATTTATCTCAAAAACCAACTCAAGCATCCAATCTCCAACTCTAAGCAACAACCTGCATCACATGAGGCTAGAGATGATCCCTAACCCCCAAACTAAAGGGGTCAGCCATAAATGGTGTGAGTGACATAAAACAACAACAACATAAATAATCATTAAGCAAGAATTCATAAGTAATATATAGTGAACCAAGATTCATAAAATATGAGATAGCAAGAAATGTAACAACAAGTGATACTAAACCAAGTGTCAAGTGTAGAAAACCGGAAAACCACATGCACAAAACTAAGTCAAGAAAACACAGATTCTATATGCAGACTCTCTAATGCGTACTTGTCGAAGTCTATGCATCCCATTCTACATAGGTTCGGTGCAAGCCCTTAACGTCTCCACTTCATAGGGTTCAATCCCCGCTATGCAACTAATCCTATCACGATGACTACTACGAGATAAAGATAAACTGCGAGAATTAGTCCATGCTTGATAATTCCGGAGATAGATCCCACATCTCAGGTAATTTTCCTGGATAATTCCGGAGATCATCCCACATCTAAACATTGACACATCATCACATGAATACCACATGTGCGTCGCCTCGACTTTGATAATTCCGGAGACCAATCCCACATCGCAAGCAAACCACTTGGATAATTCCGGAGATATATCTCACATCGCAGGTAATTTACCTGGATAATTCCGGAGATAAATTCCACATCTCAAGAAAGTTACTTGGATAATTCCGGAGATTAAATCCCACATCTAAAGCCATACTGAGGTGCATAACTCATGTTCCCGTTCATCATATCACCACTAGTGCCTGTCCTTATTATTTGTGGGTTATTTAATTACTCAACGAATATCCTAGAGTGGTGTACCCCACCGGCCTAAACTCAAAACTGAATAACTGAAATGTCTCATCGGGCCTCAACAAAATAACTCAACACCGGTATGCTAGGGTCACACACCTCTAGAGACTCAACTCAAATATCTCAACCTAAGTCCCACTAAAACAAAGTGGCTCAACTGAATGTCTTAAATCAAATACTTAACTGAATATCTTAGAATAGACTGAATTGTCTGAGAACCAAACACTCAAGGTACAAAATTCCATCAGTACTAGTCGACTTATACTGTAGTAAGTCGACTGTCCAGAAGGACAAATATCCAAAATTTAGCAAAATAAACTAAGTCATATAAGTCGACTTAAGAAATCATCGGTCGACTGTCCAGACAAGAACTGTCATAATTTTACACAATAATTTCTAAGTATAACAGTCGACTGACAATGGTCTCAGTCGGCTGTCCAGAACGGATTTTCAAGAGGCTAATGATACATCAGTAGGATCGTACCAGTCGACTGATAGGTAGACCAGTCGGCTGTCGGCCTACAGTTTTCATAACTTAGGGTCTGAATACAATAATTAAAACTGGAGTTTTCTATAGATTCATTGTTTATAAGAATAGTTCGAATTCAGGCAAAATGACAAATCTCAAAGAATCTTCATTAAGGGTATATTACTCAAAACCTCAAATATGTCAAAACCCAAGTTCTCATGTTCTAGATCACTAATTCTTTCATTAGGGTTTCTCAAGACTAAATTCTTTCACAACTCTAAATCAAAATCTGATTTTCAATATGTAAGATCCAGGTGTCCATCATCCGATCATAACCACACTCAAATCTTAATAATACGGTTTTATAAACAAAGATCTACTAATCATTCTTAGATTTCACCACATGGTATAAACAACCATCATTATTCACATGAATCATACCAAATTTCAAGATCTATATCATTCACAACATCAAATCTAACATCATTACCACTCGCATACATAGATCAACAACAAGATAAATTTATGCCATTCACAAACAAAACAAAACACACAATGTCACTCACCTTTAATTGAGAAAAATCCACGGAAAAAGCTTTCCTCTTTGCTAGATCCAAAATTCCCTTGCTCCTCCAAAACCAATCTCCAAAAATTCTGTATTTCCGAAATGACGGCTGGAGAAATTCTCTTAAATATCCGGGAGTGAATATTAGGGTTTTATCCACACTTTTGCAAAACAATCCTTTCCAAAATACAACTTACATATATAGATTAGTCTTGGAAATTCAATTAAAATTCATTTAAATTAGGATTTAAAAGAAAATATACTTCTAAATTTCAACCAATACTGATCCAAACGTCCAGAAAATATATTTTGCACTTTAACCCTTAAAAATGTCAAATTTGCAAAAAGGTCATTCTTTTCTCAAAAATTGCAAATAGTTCCAATTAATTTCAGAAAAATCTGGAAAAATACTAAATAAATCTCAAATATTAAATAATGATTTTTCATGAAGAAAACTTAATTTTCCAACTTCTGAAAAAGTATTTGCACGTGTTTTGCACGTGTACAAAAGATAAATTTTTCTGAAAATATTCATTAAATCTCCAAAAATCAATTTAAATTCATTTTCAAATATAAAAATAATATTTGAAAATACGGGGTTCTACACCTCCTCCTGACCGCTCGGGGCTCGAATTCCTCCGAGCTACTCCCACTGCCCTCGGGGACCATTGTCCTCCTTGCCCTCCTTGAGGTCGAAGTTGTACCCTTCGCCTCTAAAATTGGTGACCCACTCCTCCACGTTCTTGATGGCCTTCTTGTAGATCTCATCTTGGGCTTTGATGACCATCTCCAAAGCCTCAATTAGGACACTCACATTCTCCTTCTTCTTCTTCTCCGTCCATTTCCCCCTCTCCTTCAGCAACTTTTTCTGCTCAGCGGTGAGCGATCCGACCTCGAGCTGCAGGGCCTTCTCTTACTTCACGGAGGCATCGAGACACTCCTTCTAGACTCTCACTACCCTCCCATTCAGCATCTTCGTCTCATACTAGAATTGCCTCTTTATCTTGGCGACATGGAGGGAAGACTACAAAATTTCAAACACTTAGAAGATTAAGTAATCAAAATTAAAGGGACGAAGGGGCCATCTACATACCACAGTTTGGGCTTGGCACCATTTAAGGTAGCAGAACTCGGAGGACTTCATCGATCTCGAGGCGGGGCAAAGTTGTTCATCGCCTCAATCATGACCCTCACCTTGGTCATCAAGTTGCCACAGTCACTTTCCAGTCCAAGGTAGGTTGTGGCGGTTTGCTTGGCTAGAACCAATCGAGCCTCGTCAGTGAAGTCTGGGAAAGGACCTCGAGCGATCTCAGTAACTTTGAGAGTAGGCCCACAACCATCATCGCCTTCTTTGAAGGATAGGGAGAGGAGGTAGATGCCACCGCCCTCTTCCAACTCTTCGGGTTGAAAGCTGCCTTCTTCTTTTGAAGCTAGGCCCTCCGAGCGTTGAGCTCGTCTTAGTTGACCATGCCTGCAAGAAAAATGAATAAGTTAAAAGGATACTAATATGATTGCAAAAAGAAACAAGCAAAACACATACTAGGGTCCGCCTCACTCAATTCCCACTTCACCAAGCGCTTCTCCTTTAACTTGGTCCAAATCACCGCCCCTTCTGAAAAAGGTGGTTGCACACATCTAAGTGCTAAATTCCACCTCCCTTGGGGCCTTCACCTTCACCATGTTGGTTTCCCACTGCGTGGGTACGTCCCTTGGTTCGGCACCAAGCACCATGCAGTATTTCGACTTCCAGTCCTTTAGGGACTTGAGGTGCCCCTGAACCATGTGCTTCCTGATCTGAGGGGAGAAGTAGTACCGACCATCTCCGGTTTGAGGGTGCAAAGGTCGAAGCACCTACAGAAGATCTTGAGGCTGTGCTACACATCCCTTCTCCCACACAACAAGATGAAGCTCACCATGTTCTTCCAAAAGTTAGGCCCCAGCTGCATTGGGCTTAGACCGAGCAAATTCAACACCTTCTTGAAAAAAGAGGTGGATCAGCAGATGCAGGCCTGACTAAACCGCGTTGAAGGGGAACATACAGAACCCGAGGGCGAGGACGTCGGTCAATCATATGCTTGGACTAGGAAGAAGTAGCTCGTACTCCCTCAGAATAAAGAAGATATTCCGAATAATTAACAAATCCTCCATCAACAGAATGGTCTAGGTACGATCGGTCTCGATAAGGGCTCTACCGGGCGAAGGGGGTCGAACTAAATATTGTATCAAGTCACGAAGATCCTTAGGGTACATCCGAACCAGTATTGGATCTTGATGGCATGGGCGCCCCAAATTGCAATCTCCAAAGTAATCAATGGGCTCCTCTTTCACCACCAACGCCTTATCGGAAAAGACCAACTTTCTCTTCACCTTACTCCTCGAAACCTTAGGAGGCATAGGCAACACCTCAACATTATCCTCCTCTTCCAAGGACAACACCTTGACCTCATCCAGTCCCCCCACCCCTCCTCCCCCTTTCCCCCTCAGAGAGTGACTCCTCCACCTCGTCGCCCTCCTCCAAGGACATCACCTCTATCTGTAACATCTTGATTCTTTATTTATATTTAGATGAAGGGTTTGTGGATTTTTACGTGTTTTGCACATACTAATTCATTTGCATTTTTCTAGAAAATTATTTATTTTGTAACATGAACAAATATTTTTCTATCTCTCTCTTTTATATTTTAAAAGCCTAATTAAATTCTAAAGCCTAATTGTTTATTTTAAGCCCACCCTAATTATTTAATTATTTTAATTAGCCCATGGAGTTCTAAGCCCACTAATTGAAAGCCCACTAGTTTATTTCTCTTTTAATTAGCATGACTTGTAATGTAGATCAACTTTGAAGATAATTAATTAATTAATCATGTACAACTAGTAACTAGGGGTGCTACATTTGACACGTGCATTGCACTAGCACGGTCTTAAGCCATGCAAAGTGTAGGCCGGAAATGGGAGAGAGGGATGGGTGAGTTGGCTTAGTGGATGGGTGGTTACTTGTTCATGGGTGGTTGCTACAACTCCCCAATACATTCTAGCCATTTATCTTTAACCATCTAGATCAATCCTATTCCTCCATTTCACTCAAAAATTAGTATAAATACCCCCCCCATTCTATTCATGTAGTACACTAAAAAAATTTGTAAAGGAAAGAAAGGAAGAAAACACAAAAGTGAGTAAAAAGATTGAGAGAAAGTGAGTAAAAAGATTGAGAGGAGTTCTAGTGTGTGTGTTCCCATTCTTGGAGGCCGGCCATTCGTCAAGGTGTAGAGAGGAGCTCAGTTTTCACTAGTGCAAGGAGGAGAAGGCTTTCGTGGTGGCACAAACTAGGAGGAGAAGGACCGCTCGTGTGTTCAAGGAGATTCTAGGAGCTTTGTAGTTATTTTTTTCTTCAAATAGGTGGGTGGTTTCTCTACTTTTAGACACCATGCTAGGGGTTTGATTAATGAGATTGCTAAAGAAACTAATAAGATAACCATGTGTTGGCTCTAAAAAGGACTTAGTAGATGATTAAATGAATGCTTGATGAATTGCATGTTATTTGCTATAAATCATGTTTATGGTAGTATAATTTTTTTATTGCTATGGAAATGTGAAATTGGAACCATGCTAATTGTAGAATATGCTTGTGAATGATTAGTAGTTGAAAATATTGAATTTGTGTTTATTAAACTCTTGTGACACTAGTTTAATGAATGAGACCATGACATAGGGTAATGTAGAGGAAGAAAAGCAAGAATTAATATTCTTTAAATGTAGTTGTAATGCAAAATTTGGTAGAGAGTTTGCTAAATTGAAATATTGCAATTGTAGGCATAGAACACAAATTAAAATGAGAAATTCATGTTTTAATGTCAAAATAATGTTTTTAAAACACTGGTTTGTTAAATTTACATAAACTCAGTATTCTGGAAAATTTTATGACTTTATAAGGAAGAGAAACAAGTTAAGAGCTTTTGAAAAACGAATTAATTTTGATAAACAGAGATTCGAATCAAACCCAATCTATTCCACTGTCATATCAGTTAACTACTAAGGTCATACTGGTTAGAGGGGGCGCCATTAGAGCTTTACTGTAGCTTGGCGGCACTATTTGTGCCTGGGTTCGAGTCTCGGCAGAGGCTTTGTATTTTCAAAATTTGATTTTTCACTAAACCCGAGAACAGATTGCAACCTAATTAAAGTCCCTCCTTTAGACAGTTAGGCACTGTGTCCCTTCTGGTTAGCGCGTGGGGTTAGTGCGGTTACTGTTCACCCTTGGGGCCTATGTATGTGGGTTCGAAACCGGCCAAGGCCACATTCTTTTTTGAAATCCGTTTTTTTAAATGTATTTGATTTTTGTTTAGGTTTTAAATGTGATAAAATTGAAGAAAATATTAGAAAATTTTCTGAAAATACATAGACTTCACAAAAATTATTTTTTAAATGTTTGGACTTTTAAATGAGAAATAAGAGTAAAAATTTAGAATAAAATTCATGAAATACCTTGGACTTGATTCTTTTGTAATTCAAAACAAATTAATGAATTTTTGAATATAGAGAGAATTGAAAAGAGATCAACTTGAGATTTTTCACTTATAAAATATTGAGTAGAATTTAATGAGAAATTGTTTAAGAATATGCAAGTTGTGCATGGAAATTTGTTGAAAAGGAGAACATGATGAAATGCAAAATTTTGTGAATAAGTATACTATCTTTTATGAACATGAAAAGAAAACTTAGACTAGAATTTTAGCTAAGACCTCACATCGGCAAGAATGAAAGTATTGAAAAGAGAAATGTGATATTTTGACCAAGTTTGGGTCGTTGATAATAATTGATATTGGAAAGACTGATGTAGGGGTAATGCTAGATTCTAGAATATTGATCTTCATTTATACATAAGGATTAGATACATAGTGCAGATGTGATGAACGTAAGAGAAAAACATGAGTATGAGGGCCATTGGATTGGCGGCGTGAGAGTATTCACAGGATGTCCCATGATGCGTCATGAATATGGCGTGGATACTACTCCAGAGTACCTTCCCGGTGGCGACGCTTATGTGGTGGTCTAGTGACTACGGGTGGTGTCATGTCTATGGTAGGAGTTGAATTGACCACAAGATGCCTGCATGATGAGTCATGTGTCAGTGCGTGAGATTCTATCCAGGGCGCCTGGACGTGGGCTCGTAACTCATAGAACACCTAGGATACTTACCGTAGTTACCGTAGTAGATTAAGTCAAGGCGAGGGATCGAACCCTACAAGATGAAGAACTATTAAGAGCTTATCCCTCAGACCTATGTAGTATGGGCTGCATAGACTCTGAACAAGTGTGCATTAGTATCATATAATACAAACAGCTGCATTAAGGACTAAGTGCACGTTCACAATACGACATCAATAGGGTAGTCCCCTTAGTCTGTTTTGTGACAAGTATGTGCTTTCTAGGTATGAGAAAATTATGTATTATATCCTAGCGTCAGTTGAATGAACTGACGTGCCCACAGTTTCTATGCAGGATAAAGTGATTGACAAGATTAAAGTATGCATGCTGCTTAAAGAATGATTTAAGTTTTGTATATTTTGATCCATGTAATTGTTGTAAATTGCTTCCGCTGTATAAGTGTAAAGTAAATGTAACTCTGATGTAATAAAAGTTTTTAATTCCTTGTAAAATTGTACGGAGAGAAGTGTAAAGATCCTGTGAACTTTGAATTCGGTCTGTTTTGAAATTCGGGGTGTTACAATATCTCCCTCTCCTCCAATTTCTCTGAATGCGCCACTTCGGTTTCACTTATCACTCCACCCATCCAACTGAGAAAGCCAAAACAACTAAGAGGAAGAAGTTCTTCGAAACCTCTGAGGCTCGGAGCTCAGCCAAATGGAACCCCCCCTGGTTCAGTGATCGGCTTGTTGTTTGAGCCCCTCACAAAAAAATGTGCCAAATTTCTTAGACTCGGTGCTTGGCTTGTTGTTCGATCCCCTCACAAGAAGTTCTTCAAATTCTCCAAGGCTCGGAGCTCGGCCAAACCGAACCCTCTGGTTCGGTGCTCAGCTTGTCGTTCGAGCCCCTCACAAAAAATGTGCCTAATTTTCTAGGTTCGGTCCCCGGTTTATCGTTCGAGACCCTCGCAAGAAATTTCTTCCAATTCTCCAAGGCTCAAAGCTCGGCCAAACCGAACCCCTCGGGTTCGGTGCTTGGTTTGTCGTTCGAGCCCCTCGCAAAAAAATGTGCCTAATTGTCTAAGCTCAGTGCTCGACTTACCGTTCGAGCCCCTCACAAGAAGTTCTTAAAATTCTCCAAGACTCGCAGCTCGGCCAAACTGAACCCCCCCAGGTTCGGTGCTCGGCTTGTCATTCAAGCCACTTCTAAAATTGCACCAAATTACCTATGCTCAGTGCTCGACCAAACCGAACCCTTGTGGTTCAGTGCTCGGCTTGTCGTTCAACCTCCTCGTAAGAAATGCACAAAAATTTGGAGCATGACCCAACCAAACCCCCCCTTAGTTTGGTGCTAGGCTTCGTTAGAGCCCCCTGGCGTAAATGCACAATAGGGATCGTCGGATGTCCTAAAAAGTCGCACACCCTCGATTTGCTATTGGATGTCCCCGGAAATGAACCCCGAGGCTCGGCCAAACCAAACACTCTAGCCCCCCCCCCCCCCCACACACACACAAAAGGATCGGTTGAGCCGAGCCCCTCCGGTGTTCGGTTGGATTCTCATCGTTCAAGCCCCCTAGAGTGAGGAACAAGTGGGGCCCTTAGTTCTCCCTAAAATTCGTGCCCTTCTTTGACTTTTTGATTAAAATTCCAAAAGTTAATTATAAATTCAGAAAAGTTAATCAAAAATTCTGAAAAATGATTATAGATTTGGAAAAGTTAATTAAAAATTCTGAAAAGATAATTATAAATTTGAAAATTATTTGAAAATTCTGAAAAATAATAATGAATTGAAAATTTTAATTAAAAAACCAAAGGAAAATTATAAATTCTAAAAAATTAATTAAAATTTTCAAAAAAGTCAAAAATTGGGAAAAAAAATTAAAAATTCACAAAACAAGGAAAAATTTATTGGAATCTGATCTACAAAATTGCAACTACCTTGAGAAGCTCCGAACAAGATTACAGGCATCCCCGAAGATCTTATATGCTCGCATATTGTCGAAAACAGATCAAACTACTCATTGAAGGCTGCAATACCAACCTTCAAGAGGGGGGGTGGGGGGGGGGGGGGTTATGATGTAGGTAAAATCGGAGTCACTAGATCATGACACGCATTTCGAAGCTTCTTAATGGCAGAACTATAATTTCCCATCAATAGCAGGCACACTAGAAGAACATGGGTCGTCTTCAGGCCCATAAGCTCAACCAGACCCATAATTAAGGCTTACATATAATTTAATAAAGAGGGATTTTCAGCTAATTACAGCTTTCCATTAAATACTCCCAAATCAGTAATTAAATAACTAATTTTATCCCTTCACTAGGGGAATCTTCAATCAAATCTTAGAAGATACCTTTCCAGGTCTATCGTATATAACTGATTCCTAGCCTATAATAAATACTCTCCCCCCATCATTCAGTAAAAGGTAAACAATATTTTTCCCCAAAAAAAACCATAATCACTTTTTTGAGTTATTGACTTCAGCGTCGGAGGGTCTTTAGCTAGGGCCACCCTCGGTGTTTAGAACTTTTGCAAGTTCACGGGACGTTTTCAGCCATCCAGATCTTAATATAGATGCTCTCAATCCTTTAGATAAAGATCAAGGAGTTTTCCGCCATTAAGATTCAGATCCTGATCGATGTTCTAGATCTTTGTCTTTCCTCCTTAAAAAAACATCATCTGGTAGCTCCCACACCAGGAAAAAGCAACAACAATATCATTGGTTATGCTGGTCTGTTGCCTGTACTCACTAGGATTGAACTACTTCTAGATGATGATGTGTTGGAATTTTTAACCAAAATGAGCCACCTTTTGAAAGTATTTACCAAACTGACCCACTTTCGAAAGTATTTATCAAAATGACCAACTTGCTATCTCAGATAGCTAGTTTTGTAAAAATACCCTCAATTTTTGAGATAGCAAGTGTAGGCTTAGGTGTTTGGAAAAAGAAATTTAAGAACAAATATCAAAGTAAGACTCAATGCCTCAAACAACGAGGGTATTTTCACCAAACCCGTTGTCTCAAACAACGAGTTTGGTTAAAATACCCTTGCTATTTGAGATAGCGAGTGCAGGCTTAGGTATTTCTCCACAACTTGGAGAAAAAACTCGAAGAAAAAAATATCAAAGTAAGAATTGCTGGCTCAAACAACGAGGGTATTTTTCACTCAAAGAGCGAGTTTGGTGAAAATACCCTCGCTTGGTGAAAATACCCTCAATGTTTGAGATAGCGAGTGTAGGCTTAGGTGTTTCTCCATAACTTGGAGAAAAGTTTCGGCATGTGCCTGTCCGGAAACGGAGGTTCTTTAAAGCCTAAGTGAGGGAGCGGTTTATCTAGAACCAGAAAGCTTTGGGCAAAGAGTCGATTGCGAGATAGGCACTAGAACATGGTCAAACCTGTCTAGATGACTACCCGTAAACAGGAGCTAGATAGTCTTTGAAATGAACTGGGCTGGGCTAATAGCTCTTGATCCGAAGAAAAAATATCAAAGTAAGATTCGCTGTCTCAAACAGCGAGTATAGTTGTTTCAGATAGCGGGTCTGACTTTGAAATTTTTTTGTAGATCAATTTAACAAAAAAAATTCAATGTCAAACTCGCTATCTAAAACAACGAGTGTAGTACAACTACACTCGGTATTTGCAGGAGCGAATCTGGGCCCAAGCAGCACAAGCAACTGCTTTGGGCCCCCAATTTTATAGGGCCCCATATTTTTTAAGTATTTACAATGTTAAAAAGTAAAATGTATATTTTCTGATATAATTACATTGTATTAACAGTTGACCTATTAGCTCAATTGGTTAGAGTGTTGTGCCAATAATGCGAAGGTTACAGGTTCAAAACTTGCATGGGCCAATTAATTTTTCAATCATTTTTATTTTTAATACTAATTATTTTTCACATAGCCATACATGTCATTTTACCATTTTATGAATTTATTATTTTTTCACTTAACCCATGTATGTCACTCTATGATATTTTTTCAATGTTCTTTGGTATCATTGTCACGCCCCGCTTCCCAAAACACGGAATGCAAGCACGTGACATGGCCCAGCGAATGACTTGCGTCATCCATAGGCTGTTATTGATCCAACTCAACAATATAACAAGTAATAAAACAACCACGCATGCAATGAAAGAATGATCACATAACTAACAATATTGGAAATTTAAGCATAAAATTAACCAACATCAAATAACTCAACATCTGGAAATTTAATTAAACAATATTCGGGTCGAAGCCCACAATACAAAGAAATAACATTTATCCAAATTTATTTAAAGTCATCAAATGAAACATTATTTATTTTAGTGCCGCAGTAAAATATCCCTTCACCAATGCTGCTCTCCTATTCCATCAGGTAAATCTCCTTGATTACCTGTAAGTTGTTCATCTAAAAAGAGGAAAAAGAAAGTCCTCAGAGCAAGTCGTGGACATGCAAGTGGAGAAACGGAGAAACAATAACAATAGTGGTGAAGCAATGAATTCAATAAACGATGAAGTCAAAAATGTTGAACAGTGACAAAGAGGTAACAGTATAATATGCAATAACTATGATTCACCATGATAACGATAAACAATACCAATAATGACAACAATAACGATACACTGTTCAATAAGATAACAATATGCAATGATAATGTGATGGGAGCCGATAACAATAAAGAGGTACCACAGGTTCGATGTATACAATCAATTTCGTTTAGACTAGGGTGATAGATTCTATAGTTCATGTACGGGGTATGATGACGATCAGGATAACGATAATAACACTGGAAATGTGTAATTTCTCACACGATGCCGATAACGATAAAAACACTGGACATGTGTAATTTCTTACACGATGCCGATAACGATAAAACACTAGCCATCATCCGAGTACACTTACTATATTGTCAACTACCCTAATCAATCCTTAACCCCGGCTTTGATTTATTTTCTTTATTCAATTAACATACAATAATGCGATTAATAAGGGACACTAATAAAGGTGACAAAACAACCCTAAGATCATGCAATATTCTATATACAATTTAATACACCAATTCAACATTATAGGTATAATTTATACATTATAAAACATAGAATCCAAATTCTGGACAGCGGTAGGTTGTTGTACAAAATCAGAATTCCCGTTGCTACAGGACAGCAAATGTGGATCCGTTAGGTGTTCTAGAAACTAGACTCCTGCCCGGTTCCAACGCATACTTAAAAGTTACATTCCGACAACGATAGCTAGGCGGAATACAATAATCTTTATAGGTTTTAGATTCTGGCTGAGTGTAGATATTGACTAATTTTAATTACAAAGGCAGTAAATAAATATTATAAAAATCAGTAAAAATAATTTTTAACACCCTAAACATGTTATTTACAAATCTGAAATTTATCTTGGCCATATATGATCATTAGTCCACCTAATTTATCAGCCTAACATGTTATGTTCATGATTCTGAAATTACAGCGCAGCTGTAGCAAAATGGTCATAACTCGGGCGTTATAAATCGGAATTCGAAAGTTTTGGTGTCTATTGATATCTAGACAAATAGGGCTACGTTTCATCTTCAGGGAGTTTCTGATTTTAATGAAGTGATCTAGGTCGAAACAGCACATTAAGGTTCAGGTTGGTGTAAATTTCAGAATAGCCAACATGTTCATTTTAAATAAAATGGTTAAAAAATTAAGGATAGTGAATTGGAGTTTAATTAATCATAATCACAGCGAACCAACCTTATGTGAACATGGTATTAATGTAGGTGATGTCCAACATTCTAATAATTACATTTCAACAAATTCATCAATAGCAATCACATTAACAACCAACTAATTTATACAATCTACTATAGCTAATTGTCATTTAATATCATGATATGAAATGTGTCTATAATTCCCTATTTTTATAATCAATAACTATAACTATATGGTGTATGAATATCTCTATACATTAGAGGCAAAAAGATGGCACGATGTCGAGACTACCACTTGGATTTGCTCGTGTAAATCCGTGGCATCTCAACGATAGATACAATAATATGTTACGATTTTAAATAGGATCCACTTGCGGAATTCAATAAAATTTATCGAATATGATACAAAAACATTCGATAGAAATGACTTGCCTTTTACTTTGTAGACGGTTCGAAAATAAATAAAGAATAACGGATCAGAATCCCGGGGAGCAATCCCAAGAGTACGTGCGAAGACCGTGCGAAGAAAGCTAGTAGATAGCAACAATCCTCCACACCCGATCAGCCAAACAGCCAACAGCGAGATTGGATTCGGCGCGGCAAAACAGCGAACACCGAATCGACGAATAGGATTTCTCCCCACACAGCGGATCGGATAGAACACGGAACATCAGTGCTGGATCTGCTGTGGGTGAACACGGGACAGCAATCAAACGGCACGAATCTGGGCGTGATCCGATGGCCGAGATTCAAACTCGTCCAATCCCCGTCTTCTTCTTCGTTCTTTCGATCGGCGGAGAGCGAGGGAGAGGCGGCGACTGCGGCGATGGCTTCTACGGTGTAGGGGCGGGGCTTGCGACGCTGACGGCGGTGCGACTGAGGCGAGAGGCGACTGGCGGCAGCGCTCCTCCATTCGTGGGTTTGAGGACAGGGGAGCGAAGGTGGCACGAGTGATTTGGGTGACGGCGAAGGGGCTCTGTGGTGGTGGTGGTGGATGTTTTGAGTAATGGTGGAGTTGGGGAGTTGGTGGCGATGGCGGTGATGTTGCGAGGTTGAAGTGGAGAAGTTGAGGACGAGCGGGAGAGGGAGACGATGGGAACTCGAGTTTGAGTTCGGCGATGGTGATGGGTGTAGGCGATGGGGGTTGCGGTGGAGTTGACGATGGTATTGGAGAGATGGGGTGGTTGATGAGGTGAAGGTGATGGTGGTTTGGGTTCTGGGTGAAGGCTAGGAGAAGGACGATGGGTTTGTTTTTGCTCTGTTTGGGTTTCGCTTCGTTTTGTTCTGTTTGGGGTTTGTTTTGTTTTGGTTTAAATCAAAGAGGAGAGGGAAAGAGAGAGTACAGGAGGGAGAGAGATAATAGGAGAAGTTACAGATAGTGGGAGAGATTAGAGGGCCAAATATTAGGGATTTAGTTACTCAATTTGGGAGTTACCTATAGTGAAGAGTGATTAGGGGAATTGATAAAGATTAGCCCGTTAGAAAGAATCTGAGGTTGATTTGGGTTAGTGGGTTTGGGTGAGAGATCCATTAGGAGGTGGGTATTGGGCTATGGGTACAAAATGAGTCAAATGAGGTCAATTCACAGCCCAGGGAGGCAAGACAAATACTCTAAAATTGATCCGAATTAAGACATACAAGGAGTAGATTTTTAATGATCAATTGAGATGAGGAATAATTGATAAATAACATTCGACTAAATATTATTTAACACAAAATGGGACAAATAAAATAAATTACAATTACAATCGGGATTACAATTGGAATCAATAATAGAAATAGGAAAAAAAATGAAAACGGGAGTTACAATCCTACCCACCTTACAATAAAAATTTCGTCCTCGAAATTTACTCAAGTGGTGATAGGATAACCCCGAAGAACTGGAAAGAATCACACAAAAGGTGGGGAAATTTCTTCTGGATCTCATTCTCAAGCTCCCAAGTCGACTCACCCGGCGAGTGAGGATTCCAACCAGCTCGGACCAACCTGATGACCATGTTCTTCAGAACCTTCTCTCGTCTGTCCAAGATCGAAACTGGAGGGATCTCGCAGGACAAATTTGGCCGAACAGACAACTTCAAGTAGTCGATGACATGACTATCATCCCTGACGTACTTCCTGAGTTGGGAGACATGAAAGACATCATGTACTCCAGATAGTGCCGCCGGCAACGCGAGTCTATAGGCAACCTTGCCTACTCGCTCTACGACATCAAACAGTCCGATGAATCTAGGGCTTATCTTGCCCCCGCCTCCAAACTGGATAACTCCCTTCCACGGTGATACTTTGAGGAACACGTGATCACCCACTTCGAACTCTAATGGCCTCCTGTGAACATCTGCCCATTTCCTCTGTCTGTCCTGAGCTGCCTGTAGGTGTTTCCTGATCTGGGCCACGACATGAACAGTCTTCGTGATTAGTTCGGCCCCCAATAGTTTCCTCTCACCAATGTCGTCCCAACACACTGGCGATCGACACTTCCGACCATACAAGGCTTCAAAAGGAGCAGCTTTAAGACTTGTTTGGTAACTATTGTTGCACGAGAACTCTACCAAGTGCAGGTGATCCTCCCAAGATCCTCCAAACTGAAGTATACAGAACCGCAACATGTCCTCTAATGTTTGAATGATCTTTTCCGATTGCCCGTCTGTCTGAGAGTGAAAAGCTGTACTATACTTCAACTTGCTTTCCAGACTGCTCTGAAGGCTCTCCCAGAACTGTGATCGAAATCTAGTGTCTCTGCCTGATACAATGCTGACAGGGACCCCATGCAATTTGACGATCTCCTGCATGTACCTCTCCGTGAGACTCTCGGTCGACTGACCAACTCTGAACGGGATAAAATGGGCACTCTTCGTCAGCCTGTCAACAATCACCCAAATGGCGTTGTGACCCCTGGGACTTCTTGGCAAAGCAGTAACAAAGTCCATGGTGATATGCTCCCACTTCTACTCCGGAATGGAAAGAGGCTGAAGGAGTCCGGCGGTCCTCTGGTGTTTGCCTTCACTTGCTGGCAGACCAAACACTGAGACACAAATCTGGCTACGGCCCTCTTCATACCATGCCACTAAAAGTGAAGCTTCAAATCCCGATACATCTTGGTACCACCGGGATGAATAGAGTATGCCGACTGGTGGGCTTCCTCGAGTAATTTCCACCTAACTTCACCCTTTGGGACACACAGCCTAGCCCCAAAGCGAAGTGATCCATCTGAGTGGATGACCATATCGGTCCTTGTACCTGCCTCAACTTCTGCCTTGAATCCCTGTAACTGATCATCACCTGCCTGTGCTTCCTTAATCTGCTCAACCAGAGATGACTGCATCTAAAGCATCATACAACTCCGATCGGTACCCGGAAGAATCACATTCAAGTCCAATCTTCGCATCTGCTCAATAAGTTCCTTCTGCTGAGTCAAGCACATGACGACTGGCCTTCTGCTCAACGCATCTGGCACCGAGTTCACCTTACCGGGGTGATACTGCAAATTGATGTCGTAGTCGGCCATCAACTCCAACCAGCGCCTCTGTCTCATGTTCAACTCTTTCTGAGTGAAGACATACTTGAGACTTTTGTGGTCAGTAAAGATTTCCACCTGGTCTCCAAGTAGGTAGTGTCTCCACAATTTCAAGGCGTAGATCACCGCTGCCAATTCCAAGTCATGAGTGAGGTAATTCTTCTCATGCGGCCTCAACTGTCTGGACGCATAAGCAACAACCCGACCCTTCTGCATCAACACTGCACCTAGACCTCTGCCTGAAGCGTCGCAGTGAATCACGAAGCCACCTGATCCATCTGGTATAGTCAGCACTGGCGCTGACGTCAATCTGTTCTTTAACTCTGTGAAAGCTTCACTGCAGGCCTCATCCCAAGTAAACTTCTGATCTTTTCCTGTCAGTTTAGTCAACGGTCCAACAATCTTCGAGAAGTCTTGGACAAACTTCCGATAATATCCTGCTAGCCCGAGAAAACTTCTCACCTCTGACACTGACTTAGGCACTGGCCAATCTTTAACTGCTGCAATCTTGGACGGATCAACAAAGATTCCTTCGCTCGAAACAATATGCCCTAAGAAGGCAACCCTATCCAACCAAAACTCGCACTTGCTAAGCTTTCCGTACAATTGATGTTCCCTCAATGTCTGCAAGACAATTCGCAAGTGCTCAGCATGCTCATCACGGCTCCGAGAACAGACGAGGATATCGTCGATGAACACCACGACGAACTTGTCCAGGAAGGGAGAGAAGACCCGATTCATCAAGCTCATGAATACGGCTGGAGCGTTAGTGACTCCGAAGGGCATGACCAAGAACTCATAGTGGCCATAACGAGTGCAAAAGGCAGTCTTCGGTATATCTTCGGTCTTCACCTTGACCCGATGGTACCCAGAACGCAGATCTAGCTTCGAGAACACAGAAGCTCCTCCTAATTGGTTGAACAAGTCGTCAATCCTCGGCAGCGGGTACCGGTTCTTCACTGTGACATTGTTCAGATCACGGTAGTCCTTGC
This sequence comes from Hemerocallis citrina, assembly GCA_017893485.1. Lineage (NCBI taxonomy): Eukaryota > Viridiplantae > Streptophyta > Magnoliopsida > Asparagales > Asphodelaceae > Hemerocallis > Hemerocallis citrina. Next base: position 201,878,399 of record CM030362.1, read on the forward strand.
ACAACCTGCGACTACCATCCTTCTTGTTGACGAACAGTACAGGAGCTCCCCAAGGCGAGACACTCGGCCTGATAAAACCCTTATTCAGCATCTCCTGAATCTGTTCCTACAACTCCGCCATTTCAACTGGCACCAACCGGTACGGGCTCTTAGAAATAGGAGCGGTACCTGGCTGAACTTCAATGCCAAATTCCACCTCTCGATCGGGAGGTAACCCGGGCAATTCCTCTGGGAATACATCTAGGAATTCCCGCATTACAAGAGGCGCAGCCTCACAGTCTGTGTGCAACTCCATTGCACAATCTTTCTCATCTGCTACCTTCTTACCGCGTCCAAGGGGTGTCTCCCCAGCATGGAACTCGAACTCTGCATGTCCCGGAATCATGAACACTACCTTCTTCGCCCGGCAATCAATAACAGCATGATATTCCCCCAGCCAATCCATGCCGAGAATTACATCAAACCCTGAATTCCCGATCACTATCAAGTTTGCCTTGAAATCAGTGCCTCCAATAACTAGAGGGCTCTGCTTGCACTCCCTAGAGCAAACGACAACACCGCCACCTGTGGTGATGTTCCAAGCTGCTGGCATATCACTGCATTCCAACTGGTGCTGATCCACAAAGCGGGAAGAGACGAAGGAATGGGTCGCTCCGGAATCAAATAAGGCATGGGCGGGAAAAGTATGAACTAAAATGATACCTATGATAGAATCAAAAATTTGGGAAGAGATGTATAGGTCAGGATAATAGGGATTAAGAAATGCTAATGTGAAAAGAAACTACACACTGAATGATGTAAGGATAAATAATAAAATAGGGAACAGATAATAAATAATAAAACATAAATATACCTGTGACGACTTCCTCAGTGGTCTTGGCTTCCTCCACAGTCAGGTTGAAGGCCTGACCACGACCTCCAGATGGACCTCCCTGAGGAGCGGCTCTCCTCTGACCAAAAACCTGTCTCTGAGGTGGGAGTGGTGGTCCGCCCTGACCACGCCCAAGCGCTCCCTACGGAGCGGAACCTCCAACCGGTGCAATGGCCTCGGACCTCGGGCAATCGCGAACCATGTGGTCGCCGCTACCACATAAGAGGCACTGGCGGTTGGCTAACCTGCAGTCCCCACACAAGTGTCCATTCCTGTGACAGTACGAACAAACTGGGTTCGCCCTCTGAGCGGCAGGTGCATAAGGCTGTGCTCTGGCAGGGAAGGTCGGCGCTGGCCTCCTGATAGGCCCTCCAGACGGCCTAGCGGTGATAGGATGCGGGGCGGGCCACTGGATGGCGTGCTTCCGCCTACTGGCCTGCTCCTGGCTTCTAGCAGCCTCCAGAATATCTGCATAGGATCGGAGCCGCAAGGCAGCCAGACGATCCTGAATATCGAGGTCCAAGCCCTGCATGAAACGGCGGCCCTTATCCCAATCATTTGTCGCCATGGAAGCTACAAAACGGCTAAGTCGGGTGAACTCCGTAGCATACTCGTCCACGATCCGATTCCCCTGGTTCAAGGTAGCGTCTTAGTTAAACATTGGTATATTTATGAAATAACAACGAAAATTGCATAACAACACTATCTGTCTAACCTGTGTGAGTGTGACAAATTGCCGCTCCATTTCATTTTTCGTCACATCAGGAAAGAACTTTATGAGAAAGCTCTCTCTGAAGATGTCCCAAGCGATGGGGCGCTCTAGCCTCTCTACTTCAGCTCGCCACCAGATCTGGGCGAGATCAACGAGCTGGATGCTCACGACATCCACTCGGTCAACGTCGGCTATCCTTGCCGCGATCATCAGCTGTTCTGTCCTAATGAGCCATTGCTCGGCTTCCAGTGGACCTTCCGTACCTGCGAATTTATCTGGATGTAGCCTCATGAAATCCGCTACATTTCCAGGTCGTGGTGGAACACCGCAGGCACTGGTACAGCAGGCTCTCGATTGGCAGCTCCCAAGGCCAGCCTCATTATTTCTGCATGCTCTAGCCTCATCATTTCTGCATGCTCCCGCTGCATCTGCATCATCTGCTGCATCATCAGTTCGTTTTGCTCACGCTGCATCTGCATTACTTGAGCCATAGTGGGTTCCTTCGGTTGGCGGGAAGAAGAAGCACCTATTCTAAGCATCTCCATAATTTGGGCAATGGTGGGCTCCTCGGTCTGCTCATCACCAACACGAGAAGTGGAAGCACCTTTTCTAGCCATGGTCTGAAATAAGAATCAAACAGTTAGCATCCAGATTCATAAGTTGGTCATCAATTATCCATGTGATCAACGTGGTTTACATATTGTTGAGTCAGACCGGTTAAACTCAACTAATCAGGGTCCAATCCCAACCAGTTAGAGTCAAACCTGGCTTTGATAGCACTAAAAACCTTGTCATGCCCCGCTTCCCAAAACATGGAATGCAAGCACGTGACACGGCCCAGCGAATGACTTGCATCATCCATAGGCTGTTATTGATCCAACTCAACAATATAACAAGTAATAAAACAACCACGCATGCAATGAAAGAATGATCACATAAATAACAATATTGGAAATTTAAGCATAAAATTAACCAACATCAAATAACTCAATATCTGGAAATTTAATTAAACAATATTCGGGTCGAAGCCCACAATACAAAGAAATAACATTTATCCAAATTTATTTAAAGTCATCAAATGAAACATTATTTATTTTAGTGCCGCAGTAAAATATCCCTTCACCAATGCTGCTCTCCTATTCCATCAGGTAAATCTCCTTGATTACCTGTAAGTTTTTCATCTAAAAAGAGGAAAAAGAAAGTCCTCAGAGCAAGTCGTGGACATGCAAGTGGAGAAACAGAGAAACAATAACAATAGTGGTGAAGCAATGAATTCAATAAACGATGAAGTCAAAAATGTTGAACAGTGACAAAGAGGTAACAATATAATATGCAATAACTATGATTCACCATGATAACGATAAACAATACCAATAATGACAACAATAACGATACACTGTTCAATAAGATAACAATATGCAATGATAATGTGATGAGAGCCTTAGGTCTATTATTCATTTTTAATCATAGCTAATGCACGTACTACTGTGTCCCATGTGTGCCGTACCACAGGTTCGATGCATACAATCAGTTTCGATTAGACTAGGGTGGTAGATTCTATAGTTCATGTACGGGGTATGATGACGATAACGATAACAATAATAACACTGGACATGTGTAATTTCTCACACGATGCCGATAACGATAAAAACACTAGACATGTGTAATTTCTTACACGATGCCGATAACGATAAAATACTGGCCATCATCCGAGTACACTTACTATATTGTCAACTACCCTAATCAACCCTTTATCCCGGCTTTGATTTATTTTCTTTATTCAATTACAATAATGCGATTAATAAGGGACACTAATAAAGGTGACAAAACAACCCTAAGATCATGCAATATTCTATATACAATTTAATACACCAATTCAACATTATAGGTATAATTTATACATTATAAAACATAGAATCCCAATTCTGGACAGCGGTAGGTTGCTGTACCAAAATCAGAATTTCCATTGCTACAGGACAACAAATGTGGATCCGTCAGGTGTTCTAGAAACTAGAATCCTGCCCGGTTCCAACGCATACTTGAAAGTTACATTCCGACAACGATAGCTAGGCGGAATACAATAATCTTTATAGGTTTTAGTTTCTGGCTGAGTGTAGATATTGACTAATTTTAATTACAAAGGCAGTAAATAAATATTATAAAAATCAGTAAAAATAATTTTTAACACCCTAAACATGTTATTTACAAATCTGGAATTTATCTTGGCCATATATGATCATTAGTCCACCTAATTTATCAGCCTAACATGTTATGTTCATGATTCTGAAATTACAGCGCAGCTGTAGTAAAATGGTCATAACTCGGGCGTTATAAATCGGAATTCGAAAGTTTTGGTGTCTATTGATATCTAGACAAATAGGGCTACATTTCATCTTCAGGGAGTTTCTAATTTTAATGAAGTGATCTAGGTCGAACAGCACATTAAGGTTCAGGTTGGCGTAAATTTCAGAATAGCCAACATGTTCATTTTAAATAAAATGGTTAAAAAATTAAGGATAGTGAATTGGAGTTTCACCGATGGCAATCATAATCACAGCGAACCAACCTTATGTGAACATGGTATTAATGTAGGTGATGTCCAACAGTCTAATAATTACAATTCAACAAATTCATCAATAGCAATCACATTAACAACCAACTAATTTATACAATCTACTATAGTTAATTGTCATTTAATGTCATGATATGAAATGTGTCTATAATTTTCTATTTTTATAATCAATAACTATAACTATATGGTGTATGAATATCTCTATACATTAGAGGCAAAAAGATGGCACGATGTCGAGACTACCACTTGGATTTGCTCGTGTAAATCCGTGGCATCTCAACGATAGATACAATAATATGTTACGATTTTAAATAGGATCCACTTACGGAATTCAATAAAATTTATCGAATATGATACAAAAATATTTGATAGAAATGACTTGCCTTTTACTTTGTAGACGGTTCGAAAATAAATAAAGAATAACGGGATCAGAATTCCGGGGAGCAATCCCAAGAGTACGTGCGAAGACCGTGCGAAGAAAGCTAGTAGATAGCAACAATCCTCCACACCTGATCAGCCAAACAGCCAACAGCGAGATTGGATTCGGCGCGGCAAAACAGCGAACACCGAATCGACGAATATGATTTCTCCCCACACAGCGGATCGGATAGAACATGGAACAGCGGTGCTGGATCTACTGTGGGTGAACACGGGGCAGCAATCAAACGGCACGAATCTTGGCGCGATCCGATGGCCGAGATTCAAACTCGTCCAATCCCCGTCTTCTTCTTCGTTCTTTCGATCGGCGGAGAGCGAGGGAGAGGCGGCGACTGCTGCGATGGCTTCTACGGTGTAGGGGCAGGGCTCGCGATGCTGATGGCGGCGCGACTGAGGCTAGAGGCGACTGGCGGCAGCGCTCCTCCGTTCGTGGGTTTGAGGACAGGGGAGCGAAGGTGGCGCGAGTGATTTGGGTGACGGCGAAGGGGCTCTGTGGTGGTGGTGGTGGATGGTTTGAGTAATGGTGGAGTTGGGGAGTTGGTGGCGATGGCGGTGATGTTGCGAGGTTGAAGTGGAGAAGTGGAGGACGAGCGGGAGAGGGAGACGATGGGAACTCGAGTTTGAGTTCGGCGATGGTGATGGGTGTAGGCGATGGGGGTTGCAGTGGAGTTGACGATGGTGTTGGAGAGATGGGGTGGTTGACGAGGTGAAGGTGATGGTGGTTTGGGTTCTGGGTGAAGGCGAGGAGAAGGACGATGGGTTTGTTTTTGCTCTGTTTGGGTTTCGCTTCGTTTTGTTCTGTTTGGGGTTTGTTTTGTTTTGGTTTAAATCAGAGGAGGAGAGGGAGAGAGAGAGTACGAGAGGGAGAGAGATAATAGGAGAAGTTATATATAGTGGAAGAGATTAGAGGGCCAAATATTAGGGATTTAGTTACTCAATTTGGGAGTTACCTATAGTGGAGAGTGATTAGGGGAATTGATAGAGATTAGCCCGTTAGAAAGAATATGGGATTGATTTGGGTTAGTGGGTTTGGGTGAGAGATCCATTAGGAGGTGGGTATTGGGCTATGGGTACAAAGTGAGTCAAATGAGGTCAATTCACAGCCCAGGGAGGCAAGACAAATACTCTAAAATTAATCCGAATTAAGACATACAAGGAGTAGATTTTTGATGATCAATTGAGATGAGGAATAATTGATAAATAACATTCGACTAAATATTATTTAACACAAAATGTTACAATCAGGATTACAATTAGAATCAATAATAGAAATAGGAAAAAAAATGAAAACGGGAGTTACAATCATATTTACCTGTTTATGATAAATTTCTAACCAAATTTTTAAGTGCATATGGTTATTCTACATTTTAAGCTTCCAACTAGTATTCTCATATACATATATTCATCATCATTTCATTTTGATCGTGTTCTCTAATATATCATATTTACCTTTTTGAGATGACATATTTCGTTTTTGCTGTTAGAGTTTGTCCGAGTGTCTTTTTGCCACGAGGCATTTTATATAAAAATCATACGTTAACTAATTATTTTTTTGGAAGCATATATATAAATTTGTTTTCATTTAAATAGTTTATTCTCCAATGCTTCAATTTTTTTTGCATTTAAATAATTGTCATTTTTATTTTGTCAACCTGCAAAATGCCCAATTTGAGAACTTGCTTAGGACCCCCTGAAACTCAGATACGCCCCTGGCTGTTTGAGACATCGAGTTTTACTTTGATATTTTTTCTTAAAATTTTTCTTCCAAATAACTAAGCCTACACTCACTATCTCAGAAAGCGAGAGTATTTTCACCAAACTCGCTGAGAGATAGCAAGTGAGTTATTTTGATAAATACTTTCGAAAGTGGGTTAGTTTCGTAAATACTTTCAAAAAGTGTGTCATTTTGGTAAAAGTTCCGCTGTGTTGAAGGAGTTCCGTTAATTAATGCGCACGTATATACAAAGTTTCTCGGTTTTGATGTGTTAGCTTATGTTATGCTTGAATTATTGCAATCAAGATGAACATTATCCTTCTTGACATTCAAAAGCCAAAGTTATACTTGCTTTTTATGAAATAATTTTTATTTTGATTTTGAATTTGAATTGAATAGTTGTATTTTCTGCATTAGCGAATTATCTATACTATTATTAAGCAAAGCTCCATTTTAGCGTCTTTTTACTATCATGCCTCCATATACATAAAAGCTAAAAAAAAAATATAAGGTTAATTTTGTAATTTTCACTTCACATTTAAAGTCAACATAAAATCTATATACTATTATTAAGCAAAGCCCCATTTTGACAGCTTTTTACTATCATGCCCCCATATACATAAAAAAAGCTTTAAAAAATATATAAGGTTAATTCTATAATTTTCACTTCACATTTAAAGTCTCCATAAAATTCTGTTTCCTCAAAAATCGAAATCGTCTCTTCTTCTCCCTCCATCGAAGCCGTGCATTGCACGTGCTAACCCATAAAACGTGCATTGCACGTGCGGATTACTAGTAAGGATGTAAGGGAAACTCAAATTTCCATATTGATGCATATGTTTGATATATTCATGTTGAGAAGATAAAATTGGGAAGATAAAATTGTACCTGGATGAAGTTTTCTCATTTTGCTCTCTTGCAGCTACTAGTTCCTTCCCTTTGCAAAATAGATAGACCATATTTTCTCTTCAGGTAACGACCTGGTTCATGTTAGGTTTCTTATTAAGCATTTGCCGGTCTTCGATGTCTCATTTTTATGTTAATACCTTTCTCGCATTTTGTCTTGGTATATTTCCACAAAAAAATCTCAGGCTCCAAACTGCCCCTAAGATCATGTGGAGTTTCTATTCTTATCATCTTAACATCTGATACATGCATGGGTAGGGTTATAAGATAAGAAAACTGTGTGAGCTCGAAATTTGGCTCGGGTTCAACTCGCTCGTTCAAACTCGTTTGATTAAAAGATAAACAAGCTTACCAAAATGTTGGCTGCGTTGCTGAAAACCAATCTCCTCCTTGCTTGCTTTTAGTTCCACATCGGTTGTAGGATATGCCTTGTGAGTGGTTATATTATAACCCCTCTTTTACTCCTTTGAAGTCTTGTGTGGTGTGGGGAACCTGTGGGCTACACGCGCGCGGCGCTGCCTGGCCCGGCCCGGCGTAATGGGCACGGGTGCGCGCCCACACCTGCGGGCGTCGAATGTCGATCCGATTTGCTCTTTGGGTTCGGATTGAGGCCCAAAACTCCTTTTTGCTATTTGTTTTTATTTTACATTTATTTGACTGTTTTCTCCAAACGTTGGATCAGTTATTTAGATCCGAAATTTTTGCCATTTTCTCTGTGCACGTTTGTGCGTGGGATCAGCAACGGTCAAAGACCTTGCTGCCTATATATTCCAGTCTTCTCATCCCTTTACTGACGATGGAAAAATATTCCCTACAAAACTCTTACTCTCGTTTTCCTCTCGCCTCTCAATTACAGTCCTCCTGTTTTCCTCTTCGGTTCTGGGCAAGGCTAAGTTCGGGTCGAATCTCTCGACGTTGTGTGCAGCAGCGAGACGCTGGTGGTACCAGGCGTTTTACCACTAGGAGCATCTGAGAAAAGTCTGCACATAAGACCTCGGATCAACTCTTAGAGGAGTACGTTCGGCGCGACTTTCCCATAGGCCGGTAACTTTGTTCTAATATATTTTATTCTATTTTTTGAGTTGGAGAAAATCAAAGAATCAAGAAGATTTATATAACAATCTAAGAGTTGAAAAATATACCTTGTTATTACTTGTTCTCGCTATTTATATACATATATTTTGTTCATAAACTTTCTTCTGTTAATTAAATACATTATTAAATATTGTAAGGACTACAAAAAAATCTTACTTATTATTGATCAGGCCTAAATTAGCACTGATTGTTAAGATAAGTTGTAATTTGTATAAACTGTTCGCCTCAAATCTATTTAACTTAATTAGGCTTTTGTAGTCAGTGCCAATTTTAAATCTCGATTTTGTTTTTATCCAATTTGTTCTGTTATAAATCAAAATTTAAAAAAAAATAGCAACCGTAAACCTGTTATTTTCAAGAGCACACACTTCTGATCTTATTCTGTAAAGACAATTTTCAAATTACTTGGTAACAGTATTTGTCTACATTTTATTCAGTCATTCTCCATGCGAGCGCCGAATGTCGATCCGATTTGCTCTTCGGGTTCGGATTGAGGCCCAAAACTCCTTTTTGCTATTTGTTTTTATTTTACATTTATTTGACTGTTTCCTCCAAACGTTGGATCAGTTATTTAGATCCGAAATTTTTGCCATCTTCTCTGTGCACATTTGTGCGTGGGATCAGCAACGGTCAAAGACCTTGCTGCCTATATATTCCAATCTTCTCATCCCTTTACTGACGATGGAAAAATATTCCCTACAAAACTCTTACTCTCGTTTTCCTCTCGCCTCTCAATTACAGTCCTCCTGTTTTTCTCTTCGGTTCTGGGCAAGGCTAAGTTCGGGTCGAATCTCTCGACGGTGTGTGCAGCAGCGAGACGCCGGTGGTACCGGGGGTTTTACCACTAGGAGCATCTGAGAAAAGTCTGCACATAAGACCTCGGATCAACTCTTAGGGCAATGTGTTCGGCGCGACTTTCCCATAGGTAACTTTGTTCTAATTTATTTTATTCTATTTTTCGAGTTGCAGAAAATCAAAAAATCAAGAAGATTTATATAACAATCTAAGAGTTGAAAAATATACCTTGTTATTACTTGTTCTCGCTGTTTATATATATACTAGGTTTGCCCGTTGACACGTGCCTACGGCACGTCTTCAGAATGGTGCACCTTGTTTGATCATATAAAATAGTTTTGGAGGTCCAGTAAATTAATTGAAGTAGCAAACATAGAGCAAAAAATTATTATATTATTTTTTTGATTTTTTTTTGAATTAATTTTAAAGTTTTTAAAATTTTAGTTTTTTTTAGTTTTTTAATATTTTAAAATTTTTATTTTCTTAACTTTTTGAATAGAAGAGGGAGGGAGGGAGAGAGAAAAATAAATAAATAAATAAATAAATATAGGAGTTGTTTTGGGTGGGAGATTTGAATTTGAGTTTTGGGGAGAACTTTTGGGGGGGGGGGGGGGGGGAATATGTTTTGTAAGGTTAGATCTTGGCCTTTAATTTTTGGGGGGATTGAAGGAGAGCCTCTTGATAGCTTTATTTGTGTATTATTATATAGATATTTTGTTCATAAACTTTCTTCTGTTAATTAAATACATTATTAAATATTGTAAGGATTACAAAAAAATCTTACTTATTATTGATCAGGGCTAAATTAGCACTGATTGTTAAGATAAGTTGTAATTTGCATAAACTGTTCGCCTCAAATCTATTTAACTTAATTAGGCTTTTGTAGTCAGTGCCAATTTTAAATCTCGATTTTGTTTTTATCCAATTTGTTCTATTATAAATCAAAAAAAAAAGCAACCGTAAACCTGTTATTTTCAAGAGCACACACTTCTGATCTGATTCTGTAAAGACAATTTCCAAATTACTTGGTGACAGTATTTGTCTACATTTTATTCAGTCATTCTCCATTGAAATAAATCACACATCAGTCACATTTTTATTATGTTAGTAAACTGCTAGACTTTGCCTTGAGAACAAAACAAATCTGGTTAGATAATTTGTTTAGTCAGCAGAATACATATACATACACATATTTTCTGTTTGTCTGTCAAGCAATACTGAGATTCATTTTCATAAAGTATTGTTCATATTGCTTATAGATCACATACTTTGTTATTAACAAATTGCATCACTATAAATTCCCACATTATAGAATATCTGTAGCTTTAATATTCTTAAAGTATTGATATATTGTTAATTACAATATTTGTTGGCACCAACATTTGTGTTATTAGATTCATTTGGATATTCTCAAAGCTTTAGAATACTTCTCGCTGTAAATTTGCTTTTATAAACTTGCAATCATCAATTTGCTAACATAATTAATTCTTAGTACATAATTCGTGTTATATTGTGAGTAGCATTATTGCTTACATAACAATATCAAGGCTATTACTAATTTGTGGGGCTAGATATTACCTTGGTATTCTTTCAACATTTAGATAAAAGGAATAGTTTTTTGACTTTGCAAATTCCTTTAGCTATTACTAATTTGTGGTGCTAGATATTACTTTGGTACTCTTTAACCATTTAGATAAAAGAAATAGTTTATTGACCTTGCAAATTCCTTTTAAAAGAAATCTAAAATTCTAAAAAGTAAAGATAAATTTGGAAACAAGCCGAAAGGGTCCATCTGTCAACCGGGTGTAAACAGCCCTAAGCGACACGGTATTTAAGTGTCTTCGGACCACCGCTAGCTGGGAACCGGCCCCTACAGCTAACCCAAGTTAATCAGAACTTAATAGACTAAAGATTTGTTAAGGTTAATTAGCAAGATCATTAAACTATTTTTCTAGAGCCCCTGACACCTTTATTGAGTAGCTACAACATTATTCCTGCAGACTCTAGACTGTTATACTAGTTACAATGACTGGGAAAGAAGAGACTGCTACTGCCAAGCCAGCTAAGTTTGATAGCACCCACTTCAAGAGGTGGCAGAGTCAGATGAAATTCTGGCTCGCCACTTTAGGACTACTTTCAGCAATTGATAGATCCACACCCATCACATCTGATTCTGACAAATCTGAGTCTGGCAAAGAAGTTCTCGAATCCCCTATTTCCTCTCAAACTCCTGAGGAACCCTTTAGTTCCCAAAAACCTAAAACCCCTAAGGAAATAGACTTTCACTGTTTCCATCGAATTGTAAGCGCTTTATCTGATTCTCTTTATGATATATTCTTTGAATATAAGAACGGTAAAGAACTTTGGGATGCTCTGGAAGATGAATATGGTTGTGATGATGCTGGAATTAAAAGATTCAATTCTTCTGCTTTTAATAGGTATTTCATGGTAGATAACAAACCTATGAATGATCAAATCCATGAATTCCAAGAATATGTGAGGCATATTCAAGCCAAAGGTACAATTTTTTCTACTGAGTATAAGATAGCTTGCCTGATAGATAAGCTCCCTCCTTCTTGGTCTGATGTCAAGAAGGATCTCACTCATACTCAAGGTGAGCTTACCTTTGCCAAGTCCTAAAGAAGATTAGAACAAAAGATCAACTTAGGCTAAGGTCCAACCCTAAGAATGAGTCTAAGGCAAAGGTAAACCTTGTAGTATCATCCCAAGGCAAACCCAAACCTAATAATCCTCACAAACCCAAGAAGAACTCCTTCAAGAAGAAGAACTTTCAGCCTCATCACCAGAATCAGCAAAACCACCAAAACTACCAAAACCGCCAACACCAGCAAAACCATAGAACTAGAAACTTCAGTCAGACTCAGGATCAATAGAAGTTTTGTTTGGTGTGTGGAAGAACAAACCATCTATCCTTTAATTGTTTTCATAGGAAGAAGGAACCAATCAAGACTCATTATAAAGGGAAAGGCCCTACCAAACCAGAAGCCAACATGATTTTGAATGGGTCTTCTAGTTCCTTCAGGTCCGTGACTTACCAACCTTCTGTTAATATTTCTTACCATTCTGATGACTAGTGGTTGGATTCTGGAGCTAATATTCATGTTTCATTTGATCGCACTTGTTTTTCAAACTATCAGGAATCATGTAGAGGAGGCATAATCCTAGGAGATGGCTCAATGGCCCAGATTGTAGGAAGAGGAAGAATAGATTTGAAGATGACATCAGGGAAAATTTTGCCTCTTCATGATGTACTTCATGTGCCGTCAGTTAGGAAAAACTTAGTAGTGGTTCCCTTCTTGTAGCGTCAGGTTTCAAGATTGTAATGGAAGCCAATAAAGTTGTATTTTCTAAGAATGAGTCCTTTGTTGGAAAAGGATGTATAAAGGATGGTCTTTTTATTCTCAGTACTATAAATAAAATGTCAGATCCTTCTCCTATTGTTTCAAATGTAGAATCTTCCAATGTTTGGCATGGTAGACTAGGTCATGTGAATCTGAATTCTCTTAGAAGGATGATGAACTTAGCTCTTATTCCCAAGTCTCCTGTAGATAATAAACACAAATTTGAGATTTGTGTTCAAGCCAAACATTCTAAACTACCTTTCAAATCTGTAGAAAGGAATTCTGATCCTCTAGAACTAGTTCATAGTGATGTTTGTAACTCAAATAGGGTTTTGACCCGAGGTGGTAAGAAATACTTTATCACTTTTATAGATGATTGTTCAAAGTATTGCTATACCTACCTTCTCAAAACCAAAGGTGAAGTTCTAGATAGATTTATGGTTTACTAATCCGACGCTGAGAACCAATTAGAGAAAAGATTAAGAACCTTAGATCTGATCGTGGCGGAGAGTATACCTCAAACAAAATGACTAACTTCTGTGAAGAATACAGAATAATTCATGAGGTGACTGCTCCTTACTTACCACAGTCCAATGAAGTTGCTTAAAGGAAGAATCAGACTCTGTTAAACATGGTGAATGCCATGCTTCTCAGCTCAGGTGCTCCTGACAACTTGTGGGGAGAAACCTTATTGACAACCTGTTACATCCTAAATAGGATCCCTAGTAAGTCTAAGGATAAGACTCCCTATGAATTATGAAAAGGTAGAACTCTTAGAGTCTATTATCTCAAAGTCTGGGAATGTCTAGCAAAAGTAGGAATCCCTGAACCTAAAAAGAGAAAGATTGGACCTAAGACTGTAGATGCTGTATTCATAGGATATGCTTTAGATAGCAATGTCAATAGATTTCTAGTGACTCATTCTGAAGTAAATGAAATCTCTAACAATACCATCATAGAAGCTAGAGATGCAGTTTACTTTGAGAATATATTCCCTTTTAAAGATAGAATTTCTTCCAACCCCTCCAGTTATTCCCTTGCTCCTTCTACCAGTTCCCATTATCAATCTTCTAGTTCTCAACCTAATCAAGACTCAGAACGTAGAAGAAGCAAAAGTGGTAGAATTGAAAGAAATTTAGGGGAAGGTTTCTTCACTTATTTGATAGAGAGTGATCCCTCAACTTACGAAGAAGCAATATCTTCTCCTGATGCTCCTTTCTGGAAAGAAGCCATCAACAATGAGTACAACTCCATTATGGTGAACAGTACTTGGTATTTAGCAGACCTACCTTTAGGTAGTAAATCCATAGGTTGCAAGTGGATCTTCAAAAAGAAACTTAGAGCTGACGGTTCCATAGAGAAATACAAAGCTAGATTAGCAGCCAAAGGTTTCACCCAGAAAAAAGGATTAGATTATTTTGACACCTACTCTCCTGTAGCTAGGATTGCCTCTATTAGAACTCTTCTAGTTTTAGCATCTATTTATGACTTGCTAATTCATCAAATGGATGTAAAGACAGCCTTTTTGAATGGAGACCTAGAGGAAGAAATCTACATGAAGCAACCTGAAGGTTTTATTGCTAAAGGTCAAGAAAAGAAAGTTTGCAGATTAGTAAAATCACTTTATGGCCTAAAGCAAGCTCCCAAGCAATGGCACAGCAAATTTGATAAAGTGATTTTAGAATATGGTTTCTTACCAAATGAGTATGACAAATGTATATACTCTAAAAATATTGATGGAAGTTGTGTCATTATATGCTTATATGTAGTTGACATCCTTATTTTAGGATCAACACTTAAGTTGATAAATAATACTAAACATTCTATCTAGCATGTTTGATATGAAAGACCTAGGTGAAGCCAACCTAATTCTAGGAATGCAAGTATCCAAATCCAACGAGGGTTATACCCTCTCCTCAGTACATTCTATTGAGAAAATGCTAAAGAAATTTGAGCACTTTGATAAGATACCTGCTCGTACTCCTTTTGACAGTAGTATCATTCTCAAGAAGAATGAAGGTTCACCTGTAGAACAACATAGATACTCTTAGATGATAGGTTCTCTTATGTATATAACAAATAGAATCAGACCTGATATTGCATTTACTGTGGGGAGACTTAGCAGATACACTAGTAACCCAAACCGGTCACATTGGTTAGCATTAGAAAGAGTATTTAGATATCTTAAAGGTACTATAGTTTATAAACTTCATTTTTCTAGACACCCTGATATCATAGAAGGTTATTCAGATGCAAACTGGGTAACTGACTCACATGATGTGAAATCCACAACTGGATATGTTTTTACCCTAGGAGGAGCTGCAATCTCCTGGGGTTCATGTAAACAAACTATCATAGCTAGAAGTACTATGGATTCTGAAATGATAGCTTTGGACACTACTTGTACAGAACCTGAATGACTTAGAAATTTGATTATGCATATACCTGTTGCTAATATTCATGTTCCTGCTGTTTCCATAAACTGTGATAATAAATCTGTTATAGAACTACTAAAGCATGATTCTGTGAATGCTAAGATGAACAGGCACCTGCAGCTGCGCTTCAAGTCAATCAAGAGCCTATTAGGCAAATATGTAGTTCTTGACTATATAAAGTCAGAAAAGAACCTTGCAGACCATTTGACAAAGGGTCTATCTAGGGCTTTGATCCTAGAATCATCGAGGAGGATGGGGTTAAGCCCATAAGTAAGTCACCAGCAGTGGCAACCCAACCAAGTCTGACTGGAGATCCTAAGAAGCCGGTTCAATGGGTAGAAATAAGCTAGACTTCGGTGACTATTATGGAACACTGACTCAGAGATTAAATTCTTATAAACTAATGCCCATGTGGCTGTACGAGGTTGTACAATGATATCCCATCCCTTTGGTGACAATGTTCCGGTGTGATCTGGTTAGGATGAGTTCTAAACTCTTAATAGGTCCAAGCATTATTATGTAGGGTTGACTCCGATCACCAACCCTTTGAGGATTTACCTATATGAGAGGTCATGAAGGCTACGACTATGGGACAGGGCGATCCCAAACAACTCTCATGAATATGGAAAAAGTGCGCATGGCCATACAAAAGTGCCACCTGATAGACCCAAGAACCTCTAGCGTACTATGTGTGCTATTTTCTGAATCTGGTTTAAGAAGTCTGATTCAAGGCATAGTCCATCAAGTACTTTTTCAGACAAAGACAATAGTTACTATGTGAGATTCAAGGCTGTAGTCCATCTCATTTATGCATAGTATACTCTTGCCCAGAACTTCTCCATCATTATTCTTTTGTCATCTCTGTCTTCGGATCTTGGTTTTGGAGGGGGATTGTTGGCTGTGTTGCTCAAAACCAATCTCCTTCTTGCTTGCTTTTAGTCCCACATCGGTTGTAGGATATGCCTTGTGAGTGGTTATATTACAACCCCTCCTTTACTCCTTTGAAGTCTTGTATGGTGTGGGGAACCCGTGGGCCACACGCGCGCACTGCCACAGCTGTCCGGCCCGGTTCGGTTCGATTCGGCGCGCGTAATGGGCATGGGAGCGTGCCCACACCTGCGGGCGCCGAATGTCGATCCGATTTGCTCTTCGGGTTCGGATTGAGGCCCAAAACTCCTTTTTGCTATTTTTTTAATTTTACATTTATTTGACTGTTTCCTCCAAATGTTGAATCAGTTATTTAGATCCGAAATTTTTGCCATCTTCTCTGTGCACGTTTGTGCGTGGGATCAGCAACGGTCAAAGACCTTTCTGCCTATATATTCCAATCTTCTCATCCCTTTACTGAAGACGGAAAAATATTCCCTACAAAATTCTTACTCTCGTTTTCCTCTTGCCTCTCAATTACGGTCCTTCTGTTTTCCTCTTCGGTTCTAGGCAAGGCTAAGTTCGGGTCGAATCTCTCGACGTTGTGTGCAGCAGCGAGACGCCGGTGGTACCGGGGGTTTTACCACTAGGAGCATCTGAGAAAAGTCTGCACATAAGATCTCGGATCAACTCTTAGGGTAGTGCGTTCGGCGCGACTTCCCCATAGGCCGGTAACTTTGTTCTAATTTATTTTATTCTATTTTTTGTGTTGCAAAAAATCAAAGAATCAAGAAGATTTATATAACACAAAAATCATCCGTTTCATTTAAATAAATGAATGAACTTTACAAATATTGTTTGAGCTTAGCTCGATTAAAACTCATACAGTCTCGGCTCGATTTAGGCTCGAGGTAGACTCGATTAAGCTCGTTAGTCGTTAAGCCCGTATTTGGTTAAGCTTGCACATATATAATATAAGTGGATCCATTTTTTTGGTATGTGTTAATTTCATATGGATAATTAAATATTTACAAATATCTTACTACACAGTATGAGATAATCATCATTACACTAATTATAAGTTTTTCTTTAATCATGCCCCTTTTTTTTCGATCCTGAGAATAAAAATGTTAGTCGTAGATTTAATCTTCTATGCACAATGATTTTCAGAGTCTATTACTTTATACAATAAGTAATCAATTACTAAGATATTATACTATAAGTAAAAAGTTATATCTACTTATTTAATTACTGTATTGTGCAATTATTCCCTTAAAGGCTAAATCTTAATTTTGCTTTTAACATACAACTACATTTATACCAAAGAACCTACAAGAATAGTTATTCCATAATTTATTATCATGCTATAGTCAAGCTCTAAATGATCTCAAAATTTTGAGCTTGGATTGAGCTTTGTGTAGAGCTTGTTTAGAGCTAAAAAAACAAGCTCAACTCATGCTCAAATCAAGCTTTCAGCGAACAGACTCGCAACTCAATTGAACCAAGCTTTAAATAATCCTATGAATAAGCCAAGATTTAGCCGAATTTGAGCCAAGCTTGAACAAGTGTTTTGCTTAACGAACATGGGCCAAGCTTGAACAACTCGCGAGCTCAAATGAACCAAGCTTTAAACAAGCTTATGAACAAGCCAAGGACTAGCTGAAAATTAGCCATGATTGAACAAGTGTTCTTCTTAATGAATACGAGCCAAGCTTGAACAAGACTTTTACGTGCAAGAGTTGAACAAAGGTTGGCTTGTGTTCGGCTCAATTTACAACCTTATAAGTGGGTTATAGGTGATAGGCCCACAAAGACACCTAGATTCACCTATGTTCTAACACCGACTTGTAAAATTCTAGTATGGCGGTTCTGTACTCTATTACTTTGTGACTGTGAGGAACTAACTGAAGCAATGTGGCAAGTGTCTGTGTGGTCTACTGGTGAGCCTCCTTGGCTGGTGAGCAAAAGGTTGGAAGTTCAAATCCTGCTTGCACCAAAAAGTCCCCAATTGCTATATATATTCGGGGTAAAGTGTGTATGACTACGACCTTATTCCAAAAAAAAAAAAAAAAACTTATGTCAATTTTCTTCTTAACTTTTCTTCATTTTTTGACTCATGTTGTTTTCGTTTGTCAGGCACTGATATTGTACCTCATTCCATTATTTTTTGTAGAACAAAATTCAGATGGTGATGTTGGATCTTTAACACATAAAAGCATTTAAGGGAACGAAGATGCAACTTTTTTGTATTTAGGAGGTGTTTGGATTGATATAAAATATTGAGAATATGTAGAATCCAAATTTTCATGCATACTTTTTGTGTTTGGATTGAGAAAAAATATTGGCGGAATTTTTTTTCCGCCATATAATATGGCATCCATTTTTTGATTCAAATGTTTTCCTCTAAACAAGTCTGGAATATGGTGAAAAATTCATGAAAACTCTTTTAATACCATTTTCAATTATTATTTATTTTTCTTCTATTGTCTTTCATTTCTTAACTTTTTTTAAAAAACTTTTCACCAATCCAAACAAAATTCTTTTAGATTTTTTTTTTCTACTAGATGCAACCAAACAAAATTAGTGAAAATAATTTTTTCTGAAAAATAATTTCAATGGAAGGTTTTCTAAGTATTCCAACTTTACATCAATCAAACGCCCCCTTAGCGAAAAGGTTTAAGTCAAGAAACATGCAAATTGAAAGCGATCTCTATACTCTCTGAATTTTCAGAAGAATATCACCATCTAATCAAAGATTGGTTAAGTCAATTATTTCCTTAGATTACACATATCATAGCTGTCTGTGTCAATTGAATTCCACGTAGGAATCCAATACATCAACTAAAACTTTGGCTACAACAAAGAGTACTCATAGCATTTCTCTTATTTATATAACATATTTTGAGTATATTCAGCTATAATTAGTGTAAATTACCATAGTTGGTGTGTAGTTACCATGAAAAGATATTACCATGGCTATGTAGTTACCATCGGGGCCGGCCCTAAGCTTATGGGGGACCGAGGCGAACTCCCACAGGAAAAAAAATTTGGGGCCCTTAAAAAATGTAGAAACTATAATTTGATTTCACGCGCAAATACGTATATATAGGTATAAGGGAATTTTTTTGGGGGGGCCCTAAAAATGTGCAAAATCGAGGGCCCGAGGCGGCCGCCTCTCCGGCCTCCACCTCATGGCCGGCCCTGGTTACCATTAAAATTATTACCATGTAAAGCCCACCTTATCTCTATAAGAAGAGCTACCATTATGAATGGAAGATATACAGTTTTCCAATCAACCATATACTCTTCTCATGGTATCTGATCAATCTAAGGCTCATCCTCGTCTGTCCGTCCACCATCTCGGATGACAATGCTTTCTTGTTGCTAGTTATGCCTCGATCTCTGTCTCTGCCTTCTTTCATGTCATGCACTCGCATCTGCACTTACTGCAAGGGCCAACCCTAAGGTAGAGGTAGGAGAGGCGGCTGCCTTTGGCCCCCAAATTTTGTACATTTTTAGGAGACTCCAAATTTATTTTTTTGGACCTTTTTTTAAAAAAATTATGGGCCGGCCCACAGACATAGAAATTGACTTATTTATTTTTTGGGTTTCTTTTGTTTAAAATCACAACCATCCATATAGGCAGCCCAAATTAATGACCGTGATTTTACAATCCGATCACCCTATTACTCAAATCCGCTTCGGCGCTTCCTAAACCCGAATACCCGAACACCTCGATCCCCAAACCAACAACAACACACAGCCTTCTCTCTGCTTCCCAGTTCCCATATCCACTATCCACTAAATCTAATTCTAAATCTTTAAATCCCCAAATCCCTAATTCTAAATCACTAAATTCATTCCCTGCATCCTCCAACCACCCATTTCTAACCACACATTTGGCCAGACCATATCTTGATTCCCAACTCCCGACCTCCTAAGTCCCAAGTCCAACTCCCATTCTCCATCTCCATTACTCTTGTAACCCCCATTCCCGCAAATAAGTGTTTTCTGAATATTTTTATATTTTGATTATTTATAAATTTATTTTGTGCTAAATTTGTTTTAGATCTTTTATTAAAGCGTATTCTAATCAAAAAACTAAATTTATTTCGAATAATGGTATATTTTAATTTTATTTTCT
This sequence comes from Hemerocallis citrina, assembly GCA_017893485.1. NCBI lineage: Eukaryota > Viridiplantae > Streptophyta > Magnoliopsida > Asparagales > Asphodelaceae > Hemerocallis > Hemerocallis citrina. The sequence continues at coordinate 201,898,310 of CM030362.1, forward strand.
ATTCCTAATTGATTGGTGTTGCCGCTAAATTTGGTGTGGGGGCAAACAGATAGAACTTGTGGATTCTTGGGGGAAACTGAATAGGAAAACCTGCGTACCTGTTCCGTCGGGCTTCGTTCGTCGTCCCTGCCGTGCACCTGCAAAAAGTGCGAAACACCGGGGTTGTTCCCGGCGACGCACCCTCCGACGCTCAAGTCAGTAATCTGGCAGACTATGAAAGAGCGTAAAAAACTGGTGAAAGATTGATTACCTCCTAATGGAGATGGGTGGGGGGTATTTATAGGCGTCTTAGGGAACGGATTAGGAATGTAATCCTCGTGATCTGATATGGAATATTCTCTCCGTAAACAGATTAGGAACGTAATCTGCTAAGGTATATTCCATGTAACCAGATAAGGAATTTAATCCCTAAATCCCGGTGAAAGGATAGACATGAATCAGGGCCGTTGATTAATATTAATCAGAGACCCTAATTCTATCCCTTCAGGACCGGGTTTGCCGCGGGTTGGAACCCGCACCCGGTTGAGGCGGATCCGTTTGCGGGTAAGTGGATCTTCGCGGGGGACAACCACTACCCGCTTCAGACCCGTTGGTAGGTGAAACTACCGTTTTACCCCCGAGCTTCAAGATTCGTGCTCCATCTGGACGGTTCCGATTTAACCCCTTTTTTAGCCATATCACGAGCCCCCCACTCCTAAAGACTGTATTTGATCAGCCTTTGAGAAGTAGTTTAACTGTTTTCGCTGGCTATCAGGGTTCTATCGGGAACTAAACGGAGCACTGCTGAATCGCGAAGGAGGTGGTATGTTGATCTTTTCGGCAGACGGAACTCTTGAACCGTCATCGTGCTCTTCTTAATTAGCGGTTTTGGCCGTTTCCGTTTGTCGGGCGTTGGTGCGAAGGGAGCCGAAGTTCCGCTCGTGACACACCCGCTGCCGCGGACATCTGGTGATTGACGCCGAACTCACTTGGTGCCGAACTCTCCCTTGTAAGAGGGTCGGGGACACGAGCGTTCGGTGTAAGGTGCCGAACTGACTAAGTGCCGAACTCTCTCCCGTAAGAGGGTCGGTGGCATAAGAGCTCGGAGGACGGTGCCGAGCTGACTAAGCGCCGATCTCTCCCCCGTAAGCGGGTCGGTGGCACAAGAGCCCGGGGAACAGTGCCGAGCTGAATCGGTGCCGAACTCACGCCTATAAAACGATCGGTGGCACGAGCGTGTTCGGCGGATGGCGCCGGGCTGAAAACGCGCCGAACTCACGCCTATAAAACGATCGGTGGCACGAGCGTGTTCGGCGAATGGCGCCGGGCTGAAAACGCGCCGAACTCACGCCTATAAAACGATCGGTGGCACGAGTGTGTTCGGCGGATGGCGCCGAGTTGAAAACGCGCCGAACTCACGCCTATAAAACGATCGGTGGCACGAGCGTGTTCGGCGACCTGCGGCGAGCTGAAAACGCGCCGAACTCACGCCTATAAAACGGTCGGTGGCACGAGCGTGTTCGGCGAATGGTGCCGAGCTGAGAATGCGCCGAACTCACGCCTATAAAACGATCGGTGGCTCGAGCGTGTTCGGCGAATGGCGCCGAGATGAAAACGCGCCGAACTCACGCCTATAAAACGATCGGTGGCACGAGCGTGTTCGGCGACCTGCGGCGAGCTGAAAACGCGCCGAACTCACGCCTATAAAACGGTCGGCGGCACGAGCGTGTTCGGCGAATGGCGCCGAGCTGAGAATGCGCCGAACTCACGCCTATAAAACGATCGGTGGCACGAGTGTGTTCGGCGAATGGCGCCGAGATGAAAACGCGCCGAACTCACGCCTATAAAACGATCGGTGGCACGAGCGTGTTCGGCGACCTGCGGCGAGCTGAAAACGCGCCGAACTCACGCCTATAAAACGGTCGGTGGCACGAGCGTGTTCGGCGAATGGCGCCGAGCTGAGAATGCGCCGAACTCACGCCTATAAAACGATCGGTGGCACGAGCGCGTTCGGCGAATGGCGCCGAGCTGAGAATGCACCGAACTCACGCCTATAAAGCGACCGGTGGCACGAGCGTGTTCGGCGACCTGCGGCGAGCTGAAAACGCGCCGAACTCACGCCTATAAAACGATCGGTGGCACGAGCGTGTTCGGCGACCTGCGGCGAGCTGAAAACGCGCCGAACTCACGCCTATAAAACGATCGGTGGCACGAGCGTGTTCGGCGAATGGCGCCGAGCTGAGAATGCGCCGAACTCACGCCTATAAAACGATCGGTGGTACGAGTGTGTTCGGCGAATGGCGCCGAGTTGAAAACGCGCCGAACTCACGCCTATAAAACGATCGGTGGCACGAGCGTGTTCGGCGACCTGCGGCGAGCTGAAAACGCGCCGAACTCACGCCTATAAAACGGTCGGTGGCACGAGCGTGTTCGGTGAATGGCGCCGAGCTGAGAATGCGCCGAACTCACGCCTATAAAACGATCGGTGGCATGAGCGCGTTCGGCGAATGGCGCCGAGCTGAGAATGCACCGAACTCACGCCTATAAAGCGATCGGTGGCACGAGCGTGTTCGGCGACCTGCGGCGAGCTGAAAACGCGCCGAACTCACGCCTATAAAACGATCGGTGGCACGAGCGTGTTCGGCGACCTGCGGCGAGCTGAAAACGCGCCGAACTCACGCCTATAAAACGATCGGTGGCACGAGCGTGTTCGGCGAATGGCGCCGAGCTGAGAATGCGCCGAACTCACGCCTATAAAACGATCGGTGGCACGAGTGTGTTCGGCGAATGGCGCCGAGTTGAAAACGCGCCGAACTCACGCCTATAAAACGATCGGTGGCACGAGCGTGTTCGGCGACCTGCGGCGAGCTGAAAACGCGCCGAACTCACGCCTATAAAACGGTCGGCGGCACGAGCGTGTTCGGCGAATGGCGCCGAGCTGAGAATGCGCCGAACTCACGCCTATAAAACGATCGGTGGCACGAGCGCGTTCGGCGAATGGCGCCGAAGTTTCGGACTTGTGTTTCTCTTTGGGTTGAGTTTTGGCGGTTCTGGCGGATATGACCCTCGGAGCTTCTGACAGATGGGACACCTTCTGTGTTTTCTGACAGATGTGACGTCCATTAATGCTGCCGCCTGGGCTTCTGCCAGAAGTGATGGTCATTATTGCGCCGTCTGGATCAGCGCGAAGAATAAGGTGACGTTTGGGGTCTCTTTTTGTCGTTTTTGGAGGTGGGCCTGCGTTAGAGGCCCATTTACCTCGATTGGAGCGCTGGCTCCTCTATAAAAACCCTCACCCCCCTCTTCATTTTTTTACTTTCCGAGTTTTTGCTTGCGTCTGAGTCCGCTGTGAGAGAGCTTCAGGTGATCACCGACCGTTTTCCGGCGAAATTTCCGGCGAGTTCCCCCTTCAAGGTAACCTCTATATTTATCTTCTCAACATGTCTGTTTCCCACTCCTCTTCTTCGTTCGAGCCCTCCATCGGAGCCGGTGGAGCTCCAACTTCGAGCCGAGCTGCCAAGGGCCAGAAGGTGTTCGGCAAGGACTCGATTGTTCAGGATCCGAAGTGCATGGGGGCGTTCGGACAACTTCCGGGACCGTTGACGGGGCTTCAAAGGGTTCGGGAAATCCCAGAGGACAAGGCGGAACGTATAGTGTACGGGAGGGCGAGGTCGTTCGAGGAGAACGCGGCGAGGGAGACCACGGAGGCCGACGAGACGGTGTCGATCCTATCCGAGGAGGACCTGGATTCGATTCGGGACTGCTTCCAGATCCCGCGGGAGTACGAGCTTATGCTGCCGGGCCCCGGGGTTAGGGCCAACTCGCCGTTGCCAGTGACCATGTGTTGCTGGCCGGTCGATGCCTTTATCGCCGGGGCTCGGCTGCCTCTCCATCCGTTCGCGGTAACGGTCTTAAATTGGTTCGGGGTCAGCCCCATCCAACTTATGCCGAACGCATGGAGAGTCATAAACGGCTTCGTACTCCACTGCCAGGCGGAGGGGATTCAGCCGGAGTTGAATGTGCTCCGGACTATCATCAGCTGCACCAAGGGAATAGGTCGGCCTATCGGTACTATCTGACTCCGAGGCATGGGGGGAGGTTGGTCCTCTGTCCGGACTCAATCAAGTTTTGGCGCGAGAAGTACCTTCTGGTGCGTAGCGTGGAGGCCTGGCCTATTCCCGTTGGTTGGGTGGAAGGAGTCCCGAAGAAGGTGAAGGCGCCGCCGGCGCTTCGACCCGAAGACGAGGACGCCGTACGGGTGCTTCTCGATCGGCCGAAGTATGACTGGAGGGAGTTGACGGAGGACGTCTTGTATGAGGGAGGGCTCGCGCACGTTAACCCCAGTACGCTGCCTTTATTTATCGTCTACGTTTCCATTTTGCTTTCTTTCCCTTGTTTCGTTCCGAGCTAACTAACTTAACTTTTGGTGCAGAGACAATGGATTACCAAGCCGTGCTCGGGTTGAGGACGAGCCTCGCCAACAAGGCTCCGAGGAAGAGGAAGAGGGTGGCGTCGAAGCAGCCGGCGCCCAAGGCCCCGAAGATTACGGAGGTGCCCGATGAGGTGGAGATCTTGGATTCCCCCGTGGTGGAGGTCGGGGCCGCTTCGTCGTCGGCCAAAGTCGGCGAACTGCCTATCACCGAGGTCCTGACCATGGTGACGCCGCCGTTGACAAGGGCGGCCGAGGAGCTTCTGACCGAGGCTCATAAGAGGATCCACGTCCCGGACTGGCAGGTTCGGAAGCACGACGGGTTCCTGGGCAACACCTTGGCGAGCATGGAGGCCGTCAAGCACCTCGCCACGCCGAAGGATCGCGCGGCGATGGAGGCCGGACGAGAGGGAGACGACATCATCGAGATAGCGCGCTCGGCGGTGTCGGTAAGTGCTGAGCCAAGTTCCCTTCTCTTTACGCCGACCTTCTTAAGTTGTAATTTTTGTAACTTTTTGCATTTTATCCGCAGATCGTTGTTCACTTCGGGCACCTCACCGAGAGGTTGTCGGCCCAGGAGAAGGAGATGAAGAAGGAGAACGACCAGGCCCGGAAGGAGAGGGACAAGATCCGGGGCGAGCTCGACAAACTCGAGCTGAATTTTGAGGCGAAGTCGGCGGGGGCGACCTACCTCGAGGACCGGGTCAAGACGCTGGAGGACCAGCTTCGGCAGCAGAAGGAGGAGGTAGCCAAGCAGATGGCGGATGCGGCCGAGGCCCAAGCGGCGGCAGTGAAGAAGGCGGAAGAGGCTACTTTGGAGAAGGCGCAGGGCTACCTCGCCGTGAACATGGCCAAAGCTTTCGCCGACGCCCTTGCCCGGGTCACGGCGGCCTACCCCTCTGTCGACGTCTCCGGATGGCGGCTCTTCCCGGGGTACGTCGAAGGCTTTGACCCCGAATCAGAGGGGGAAGAAGAAGAAGAGGAAAGAGGCGACGACGAGCCCTTGGTCAATCCAGCCGCCGGAGCTCAGGGGTCGGTGGTTACCCCCTTGGCGGCGGTTGCCCCTTCGGAGGCATCGCCCTCGACCCCCTCTCGCCGCCCCGGGAAAGAGGTCGAGCACTGATCCTGTCCGTTTTTTTTTGTTTTTTTTTTTTTGTGTAATGCCTAATAGCGGACTGGCCACCGCTAATTTTTTGTGATGAATGAAAAACTTCAACTTTTTGGGCTCGGTTTCTTGCACTTGTTTGTTGTATGTTGTGTGTTCGAGAATTTGCTCTCTAGAACCCCCGAGGTCTAGGACTTGGGCCATGACTGAACTTTTATTGCTCGTCTGTATTTCTTTTCAGCTTGCCCTGGTGGACCAAGAGATCGAGCGCGCAGGGTCGGACTTCAAGGTTCGAACCCGCGCAGGGTCGGACGCCAAGGTTCGAGCCGAGGCCGGGCTCGGGGCGACAAGGTTGAGTCTGGCGAGGTGTAGAGAGCGACTTTACGAGGTCGAGCTGGGACTGCGCCGAGCCGAAACAGAGCGAGGACAGCTCCAACTTATTTTAGGGCAGCGGGACAGCGATATCCGGCGTCTGGAGGGCAGGATTGCCGAGATGTCTGCCTCGAGCGAGGGCGGTGCCTCGCCATCCGCTTTCACTAGTAGCCTTCGGACCAAGTGCTTTCGCCACACGCTGTCCAAGGTAACGGCGGAGAGGGACGACCTGCTTTCGGAGATTCAGCACTTACAATCTACGGAGACTAAACTTCGGACGGAGGGAGAGGAGCTGACAGCTAAGGTGGCCGATCTCACGGCTGAACGAGATGAACTGGCGGCCGAAGTCGATGTTTTGAAGAGAGCTACCGTCGATAGGAGCATCGAAGTCACCCATCTTCGACATCTCATCGCGAGCCATGTTGGAGTTCCGACCTCAGTCGTACCGGCGTCCTTCGAGGCCGACGCACAAGATGGTTCGTTGAGAGGCCGGATTTCCGAGTTGGAAGCGGAGGTGGCTCGCCTGAGGCCGCGCTCGGGGCCGATTAATGTGAGGAGCACGTCATGCACTCGAGCGGAGAGCGAACGGGGCATCACCTTTTACGAGATGGCGACCCGCGAGCGCCTCGGCCATCCGAGCCCGGGGGACGCACAGAGCTCTGTGGCCATTTCGTCGAGCGGCGCATCCGTCGGCGTGACGGCCAGAAGCAGTGCCGAGGATACGTCTCAACTTGCCGGCCTGGGATCGGGTTCCGGAGGCAAACGTCGCCGACCTCAAGTGTCCTTGAAGAGGAGCATCCCTGTACCCCGAAAGCGTTGATGGGTCCGGGTTCGGTGTCTTGTAATCTTCGCTTTTCAGCTTCTTGTAATTGTTTAGTGCCTTGTAATATTGATGTTTGTAAGGGTTGTTTCTAATAAAATTGGAATCGTTTTAACTGTCGTCATATCGTAGTTGCACAATGTTTGCTCTGATTGTGGAGTCGTGGAACCGAGGTCTGAGACTTGGTGTTTTTGACTGGTGTTAGCCTCCGAACTTATGTGCGTTATTCGGTCAGTGGCACGAACGTTCGGTGAACGACGCCGGGCTTCTTAAGTGTGCCGAACTCACGCTCGTAAAACGATCGGTGGCATGATTGTGCTCGGCAAATGGTGCCGAGCTGAAAAGGTGCCGAGCTCACGCCCATAAAACGATCGGTGGCACGAGTGTGTTCGGCGAACTGTAGCGGGCTGAAAACGCGCCGAACTCACGCCCGTAAAACGATCGGTGGCAAGAGTGTGTTCGGCGAATTGCAGCGAGCTGAAAACGCGCCGAACTCACGCCCGTAAAACGATCGGGGGCGCGAGTGTGTTCGGCGAAAGGAACCGAGCCGAGATCGTATCGAACTTTCGCCCGAAGAACGTTCTCGGCAACAGTGTTGGACTCCGGAACCATCGCAAGTTTAAGGGCGCGGGAGCAATTCCGAATGGCGAACTACCCCTAGCTCGCCTACTGGCGAACTTGCGGAGTAGAGTCGAACCAAGTGTTGGACTCCGTACCATTCAACGGCTGTGGGAGCAATTCCGAATGGTGAACTACCCCTAGTTCGCCTAGGGGCGAACTTGTGGAGTAGAGTCGAACCAAGTGTTGGACTCCGGAACCATCGTAAGTTTAAGGAATTAGAAATAGAGACGTAGTGGCAAATGCGGAAGAACTTTATTTATTAATATCTAATGGTCGGCTGCTTCTAAAGTTGCTAGCCGTTATTACAATGGAAGAAAGAACAAAGGAAAGATTACTAGTAGCAGGAGGGGAGTTTTCCGACATCTCGAGTTACTTAGATAGGCGAGGTTGCCTTCTCTTGGTATTTCAAGAGGTGGTCGGCATTCCAAGTCCTGGGAATTTCTCTACCTTCAAGATCCTCTAGCTTGTATGCACCGGGGCGGATCACTTTGGAGACTTTGTACGGTCCCTCCCAATTTGGGGCCAGTTTGCTTTTCTGTCCGGGGAACGAAATGGCCAGTTTTCGGAGGACCAGATCCCCTTCTTTCAGGTCGGTTGGGCGGACCCGTTTGTTGTAGGCGAGTTCGATTCTCCTCCGATAACCTTGCTGCCGTACGGCTGCCCTTTCCCGGATTTCGTCTATTAGGTCCAGGCTCGTTCTGAGCTCCCTGGCATTCTGTTCTTCTTCAAAGGCCACCAGGCGAGGAGAGGGTATCCCAACTTCTAGAGGGATGAGGGCCTCGGACCCGTAGGTGAGATTGAACGGACTCTCGCCTGTCGGGGCCCGCTTTGTGGTTCGGTAATTCCATAGCACATTGGGCAGCTGATCGACCCACAATCCTTTGGAGCACTTGTCGAGTCTCTTCTTGATGCCGGAGAGGATCTGTCGGTTGGCATTCTCAGCTTGGCCATTTGACTGGGGATGAGAGACGGAGGAGAAGCGGTGCTGTATAGTTAGGTCTTCGCATAAGGCTCGGAAGGCGGCCCCAGCGAACTGCGTACCGTTGTCTGTAACTACAACTCGGGGAACACCGAATCGGCAGATTACATTTTTCCAGAAGAATTGGACGACTCTATGTTCGGTAATTGTAGCCAGGGGCTCGGCTTCGACCCATTTCGAGAAATAGTCGACTGCCACGACTAGGAACTTCAACTGTCCGGGGGCCGGTGGAAATGGCCCGAGTAAATCCATCCCCCACATTGCAAAGGGGATCGGACTTGATAGGGAGGAGAGTGGTGCCTGTGGAAGGCGTCGGATGTCGGAAAACTTCTGGCAGGAGGTGCATTGCCGAACGTGTCGTTCGGCGTCCCGTAGGAGAGTGGGCCAGTAATACCCGTAGTTTAACACTTTGCGTGCCAAGGCTCTGGAGCCGGAGTGGGCTCCGCCGATGCCCTCATGGAGCTCTTGTAGGGCGTAATCGGCTTGTCCGGGGGAGAGGCACCTTAGGTAGGGTCGACCATCCACCTGGGTGAAGGAGCGCTTATACAGAATGCCTTCGACCATTATGTAACGCTCGGCCCGGGTCCTTATCTTTCGGGCTTCCTTCGGATCCCTTGGGAGGAGTCCGTCTCTCAAAAACTCGACGAGGGGCTTCATCCAATTATCTTCGATAGGGAGTGGCAGTGTTTCGACGGAGTTGAGAGCCTCGTCCTCTATGCTGGGCTTGAGGAGGACTTCTATCAGAACGGTTTGTTCGAGGCCTTGCAGGGATGAGGAAGCTAATTTGGACAGGGCGTCGGCCTGGGCATTTTCCTCTCTAGGGATTCTTCGGATGAGGGCTTCCTCGAAGAGCGCCATGAGGCTCTTTACTTTAGCCAAGTACTTTACCATCCTGTCATCGCGGGCTTCATATTCGCCGAGGACCTGGTTGACGACCAACTGAGAGTCGCTGAAGATCTGCAGGCGTCGCGCCCCTGCATTTCGGGCCATCCCGAGGCCGGCTATGAGTGCTTCGTATTCGGCTTCGTTATTCGAGGCTTTAAAGTTTATTCGGAGGGAATATTGAAGGACAAAGTCGTCTGGGCCTGCAAGGATGACTCCAGCCCCGCTCCCTTCGTTGCAAGAGGATCCATCGACATATACCGACCAGATAGGCGGGCCCTTCGTTGTCTGCTCGGGGTCGGGAATAGTTGTTTCCACTATGAATTCGGCCAGTGCCTGTGCCTTGATGGCGATTCGAGGTTGATAAGTAATATCATGTTGGCTCAGCTCGATTGACCACTTCATGAGGCGGCCGGAAGTCTCTGGCTTGTGAAGGATCTGTTTCAACGGCTGGTCGGTAAGAACGACCACCGAATGAGACTGGAAGTATGGCCGAAGCTTTCTTGCAGCCATTATCAGGGCGTAGGCTATTTTCTCAATCTTCGGGTACCGGAGCTCGGCGTCTCGGAGCACTTTGCTGACGTAGTAAATGGGCTTCTGAGTTCTTTCTTCTTCCCTGACTAAGACCGCACTTAGTGTCTGTTCCGAGGCTGCCAAGTACAGGTAGAGGGGTTCGCCCGGTATGGGTTTGCTGAGAAGGGGCGGATTGACGAGGTAAGCCTTAAGCTGGTCGAAGGAATCTTGTTGTGGCTGCCCCCACTCGAACCCCTTAGTCCCCCTCAGGGCTTTGAAGAACGGGAGGCACTTCTCCCCGGACTTCGACAAAAAGCGCCCAATGGCGGCTAGTCGACCAGTCAGTTTCTGAACTTCTTTGACGTTTCTAGGCGGGGCCATGTCCAGTATGGCCCTGATCTTCTCTGGATTCGCCTCTATTCCCCGTTGGCTAACCATAAAGCCGAGGAACTTGCCTGACGAGACGCCGAACGCACACTTGTTCGGGTTGAGTCTCATATTGTGCTTTCTCAAAACATCGAACGCTTCTTGGAGGTCGGTCTCATGATCAACGCCTCGGATGCTTTTCACGAGCATGTCATCCACGTAGACTTCCATGTTCCGGCCAATCTGGGCCTGGAATACCTTGTTGACGAGACGTTGATATGTTGCCCCTGCGTTCTTTAGGCCGAACGGCATGACTCGGTAACAGTAGAGTCCTTGGTCTGTTACAAAAGACGTCTTCGGAATATCCGGGGGGAACATCCTTATCTGATTGTAACCCGAGAAAGCGTCCATGAAGCTGAGGAGCTCATGTCCCGAGGTTGCGTCAATCAGAGTGTCAATGCTCGGCAGAGGGAAGGGATCTTTAGGGCAGGCCTTGTTGAGGTCGGTGAAATCAATACAGATTCTCCATGTTCCGTTGGATTTCTTCACCATGACTACGTTTGACAACCACTCCGGATAATTTACCTCCTGTATGAATCGGGCTTTCAGCAATTTGTCTACCTCCTCTTTGATAGCGAGCTGGCGCTCGGGGGCGAACTTGCGCCTCTTCTGCTGGACCGGTTTGGACCCCGGATCGACGCTGAGGCGGTGGACCAAGAGTTCTTCGGAGATACCGGGCATGTCCGCCGCTGACCACGCGAAGAGGTCTTGGTTGGCGCGGATGCATTTCACAATACTCGAATATAGGGCGGACGAAAGGGCTTTGCTGACATAGAATTTTCGGGTTGGCTCCTGCTCCGAGAAGAGTACGTCCTCCAACTCGTCTACCGGTTCGGAGGTTGGCCGAACAGCATCTTGAGGGATCTCGAGTGTTTCTAGGGAGAGGACAGGTCCGAGGGTGGAGGTCATATAACACTTGCGGGCTTGCTCCTGATTGCCTCTTACTTCTCCCACCCCGGCCCGAGTAGGGAACTTCATTTTGAGATGATAGGCGGAGGGGACGGCCTCGAGAGCGGCCAGGCCGGGCCGACCCAAAATGACGTTGTAGGCCGCTGGGACGTCTACGACCATGAAATCCATCGACTCCGTGCGGGTGGTAGGAGTTTTGCCTGCTGTGACATCGAGGGTTATCACCCCTTCGATGGTCACTGGCACTCCCGTGAACCCATGGAGCGTGTACCCGGCGGGCTTGAGTCTGTCTCGGGCGAGCTTCAGCCCCTTAAAGGCATCGAGGAATAGGATGTTTACGGAGGAACCGTTATCTACTAAGATCCTTTCGACTTTGAAATTGGCCATGTGAAGGTTGATGACGAGTGCGTCACAATGGAGGGTGCGGACGCCCTCGAGATCTTCGTCAGAAACGGTGACGGGCACTCCGAGGCCTTTGGGAGGAGGGGTGGCTCGGACCGAGTTGACTTCTCTTATGAAAGCTTTCCGAGAAGAGTTCGAGGAGCCCCCCATTGGACCCCCATGGATAAGGTGGAGGACTCGCTCCTCCTCGAATTCGGGCGTCTCTTCTCTTTCCGGACGTTTGTTAGCCCCCCGAGGCTGGGGTGGAAGTTCGGCTCCGTCCCTTCTTACAAATTTCGCCAGCTGCCCTCTCTGAATAAGTGCTTCGATCTCATTTCTCAGAGCACGGCAGTCGTTTGTGTCATGCCCATGGTCTCGATGATAGCGGCACCATTTTTCCTTATCTCTTCTTTTGGCAGGGGTGTTCATCTTTGGAGCCGGAGGCAAGACCCCTTCTTTTTCGACTTCCATGAAGATGGCAGAGATGTTAGTGGTGAGGGGAGTGAATTTTTCGAATCTGGGGGGAGGCCGGCGTTGGCCAGTGTTATCCTTCTGGAACTTCTTTGCCCCTTCTTCTTCTGTCCCCTTCCTCTTAGACCCGGATGTAGCTCCTTCCCAGTTGGGCTGTTCCTCGGCCTCTTCAGCTCGGATGTACTTTTCAGTTCGGAGGAGGAGGTCAGAAAAGTCGTGCGGGGGTTTCTTGGCGAGGGATGAGCGGAGATTGGAATTGAGGATATTGGATTGGAACGCCGCGGTGGCGACGGATTGGTCGAGGGACGCGATGGTTCTGGCTTCAGCTGTGAACCTCTTCACGTAGTCCCTCAACTTCTCCCCCTTCTGCTGACGGAGGTGCAATAGTGAGATGCTGGTCTTCTCGGCCCTTCGGCTGCTGACGAAATGGGTGATGAACAGTGTCTCGAACTGTTCGAAGGAAAATATCGACGCCGGGGCAAGTCGAGAGTACCATTCTCGAGCTGGGCCTTTGAGAGTTGCTGGGAATGTTTTGCAGAGGAGGGCATCGGAAGCTTGATGAAGGAGCATTAAAGTCTTAAAGCTTTCGATGTGGTCAACTGGATCGGTCTCCCCAGTGTAGTTCTCGAACTGGGGAGGTTTGAAACCGAACGGCACAGGAGCCTCTACTATGGTCCGGGAGAACGGGGGTCGGCTAGGACGTAGGGTCCTCCCCCTAAGCTCCTCTTCTCTGTTTATCTGTCCCAATAGTTTTTCTACCTCGTTTAGACGGCGGTTCACAGTGTCATCTCTCCGACGGTAATCAGCCGAGCCACGGGACTCGTCTTCGTATGACGGGGAGCGAGGGCTGCGGCGACGGTAGCTTCGGGAACGACGAGGACTTGGGGTGCGTCTGGAATTGGTAGGAGCAGGTCGAGGCGAAGGGGACCGTTGGCGAGGGCTCCGGACCGGAGGAGGGGAGGGGGCCCTCGGCTCATTGGGGTTCTGACGGAGATTGAGGGCTTGTTGTACCATTGCTTGGAATTGCTGGAACTCGGCACGGGTGATGGGTGCCTCATTGCTCCGATGCTGCTGCCGACCTGCGGGAGAGTGCCTCCTTTGGTAGTGATTGGGGGAGTCCTTTCTCCCTCTTCGGGCGGGGGACCTCCTGTGTCCCCGGTGTCGGGGGGATCGCTCTTGGCGGGAGGCTTCCCCCCGAGCCCGCTTTTCGTCCAGATGGCGACGAAGGTCCTTATCCTCCGGGCGTTTGGGGTGGGCATCGTGGCGACCAGAGGCTCGGGGATGATGGGAGGCCATGGAGGCACTGGAGGCGTTGTGGATGGAGAGGTTTTCTTGGTGAAGGGGCTGTTTCTGGGGATTAGGACCCTTTGGATCAGGAGGGGGGTTCTGTTGGAGCGGCTCTTCCATGGTAGGAGGGAGTTGCCCTTGTTGCTGAGCGGGATCAGGATGGACTTCTTGCTGGTCAGGGTTGGGCGCTCGGTTGGAGCCCCTAGATCTAACTTTGCGGGGCGGCATGGTAGGAGAGAACCTGTTCACCGGGAAGAGGAGAGGTCCCTATTCGTTAGTTTCCCACAGACGGCGCCAATCTGTTGCCGCTAAATTTGGTGTGGGGGCAAACAGATAGAACTTGTGGATTCTTGGGGGAAACTGAATAGGAAAACCTGCGTACCTGTTCCGTCGGGCTTCGTTCGTCGTCCCTGCCGTGCACCTGCAAAAAGTGCGAAACACCGGGGTTGTTCCCGGCGACGCACCCTCCGACGCTCAAGTCAGTAATCTGGCAGACTATGAAAGAGCGTAAAAAACTGGTGAAAGATTGATTACCTCCTAATGGAGATGGGTGGGGGGTATTTATAGGCGTCTTAGGGAACGGATTAGGAATGTAATCCTCGTGATCTGATATGGAATATTCTCTCCGTAAACAGATTAGGAACGTAATCTGCTAAGGTATATTCCATGTAACCAGATAAGGAATTTAATCCCTAAATCCCGGTGAAAGGATAGACATGAATCAGGGCCGTTGATTAATATTAATCAGAGACCCTAATTCTATCCCTTCAGGACCGGGTTTGCCGCGGGTTGGAACCCGCACCCGGTTGAGGCGGATCCGTTTGCGGGTAAGTGGATCTTCGCGGGGGACAACCACTACCCGCTTCAGACCCGTTGGTAGGTGAAACTACCGTTTTACCCCCGAGCTTCAAGATTCGTGCTCCATCTGGACGGTTCCGATTTAACCCCTTTTTTAGCCATATCAATTGGCTATTTGTATTTGAGCTCAATTTAAATGCATTATTGCTATTTGCGTTATTTTAATAAATTTATATTTTGTTATATTATCTTATTATTGTTGTTGTTAGTATTATTATTTTTATCGTTGTTGTTGTTATTAGTATTATTATTCTTATTATCATTATCATTATTATTATTATTATTATTATTATTATTTTTGTAAAGCCCAAAGATACTCCATTTCATATGTATCTTACTATTTGATTTAATGTATATTTATATGTATATTTTATAAACTCTATAGCCTATTTTCTTATTGGATATAAACCCATACCTTTTAAACCTACTTCTCCTTATTGTATCCAAACCCATTATCCAAGCCCAATTTCTCAACTAAACCCTACAAATATCCTATTAAAACCCTACTACCCTAACCTCTAACCTAACCCTAGTCTTAACAGTAGCCGCCAACCCCCTCCCCTATAATGTATAAACCCAACCCCTACCGCCATCCTATTCATCCTCTACCTCTTTCTCTCTCTCATCTGATCCCTGCCATCGCCTGCCATCACCCCGATGCACCCCTCGTCTTCCTCGTCCTCCCCTTCCTCTGTAGTTTTCGAAAACCATCCCCAGCCTTCCTTGCCTCCTAGCAGCCCCACCATCGTCCACTCTGCTCACCCCTGTCGTTGTCTTCACCCCCAGTCGTCATCACCGCTCGACTGCTCCCCGATCTCGTCTGCCGACTACAAGCCTCGCACAGTCATCGATTGCATCTACATCTCGTCCGCTTCCTCCATTGCTGCCCTGCACCTCGTCCCCCCATCGTCTTCAACTGCTCCTCCATCGACACCTCATTTGCTCTGTTTTTCCCGCCCAAAACAGAGCTTCCAAGCCCCATGTTCTCCGTCAACTTCTCATCCCCTAAGCACCTTCGCAGTGCACCGCCAGCCTGCCGTGGGAGTCGCGACCACCCTCCGGCCGCTCTCTGTCCAGCGCATCATCATCGAAGTTAAGCAGGACGCAGGTGCGACTCGCTGCCGTTGCTGCTAGTGTGATCAATGTTGTTTGTTGTTCGTTTGGCAGGATCACACTTTGGCCGTTTGCTATTTGATCGTGATCATTTGATCTCGGCCGTTGATTTTGATTTTGATCTTGCACTAGATCTCGATCTTGATCATGGCCGTTGATCTTTGATCTTGCACTCGATCATCGATTTGTTGTTAATTTGTTGTTAATAATAATTGAAAAGGCAAGTCACTATCCTCTTGAATTGTTAATTGTATCAAATTCAAGTTTTGTTGAAACTCTTGCAAGTAGATCCCTTTGTTATCTTATTATACATTGTTAATCTTCGTTGGGTCTATTGAGGGTTTACACGAGCTAATCCCAATATTCTTGATATTGTGACACTTTTAACTCCAAAGATTGAATCTTCATGCATTCAATGAATTGATTCCATAGGATTACACATATAGTCATAACACAATGAATTGATTGTAAAAAGAATTATTAGGTTGTATGTTTGATTGATCGATTGTTGATTGATTGATGTTAAATTAGTGTATATATGTGATTTTATTTTTATTCATAATGTTATTGCACCCTTCATGGTGATTATATAGTTTATTGACTATAGAATTGATACTCATCATGTTTAATTAATTTATTTCAAGAAAACTACCCAAGACCTTGTATATTGCTTGCTGACCTGTATGTTGAATGCTATTTTTGAACCAGTAAATGATCTTAAAATGAATTACTTTCTGAACAAGAATTATAGCCTTATCTTTCTAGTTTCTAGAACATCTTGAATTTTTTAATTTCGAATTGTGTAGAAAAAGTTATTCTCGTTTTACTACAGCTGTGTTTTTACTTTCAATTTTCAGATTTTTGTATCTTCCATGCTTAAACAGTAAAAATACTGACCAAATGATAAAATTTTGCTCTGATAATTTCCAGATTGTTAGTAATCATGTTTAGGAGTCTAAAAAATATTTTTAATGAATTTAATATTGATTTTTTGCTGTTTCTAAAATTATAACAACCTGATATCGAAATTCTGCCTGAACATGAAATATGTAAAGAACAATGTGTTTGGCCTAGCTACTGTTGTCGGATTTTGAACTTTAAATATGCGTTGGAACCGTGTGGAAGTCTAGTTTCTAGAACTTCTGATGAATTCAGTTTTTGATTTCTGAAACAGTAGGAAACTGCATTTTTGTACAGACTACTCTTGCTGTCCAGAATTTCACTTTCCAGTTTTTAATAGTTTAATTAATCCTATATCATTGTATTACATGAATCGAAGTGTGTATGTTGCATTGCATGATTCTAATGAGTTATCATCATCATTCTAATTGTCCTATTTCATGATACCCTCCTATTGTTTCTCTATTGATATTATTGTTCATCTCATGTCTTTCAATTGCATATTGTATTATTGCATTAATAAAATAATTAACACACCGGGATTTAAGGGGTTGACTGGAGTAGTTGATGAAGTAGAGACTGTACATGGAGGAGGGGCTCGTGTTTCCCTAAATATTATTCCGGCTATTGTTTTATCGATTGATTGTGGAGCGCTGACTACGGCACCCCAATCTATTGTGTATCGTATCATTGCCGAAGACTGTATTGTGCATTGAATATTGATTATCGTTGCCGAGTACATGATCTATAGAATCTTTCACTTAAGTCTAAAATGAAATTTATTGTATGCACTCCTCACTTGTAGAATGGGATGCAGAGTACATGCATTAGTTAGGATTAAAATGACTAATAGACTTAAAAATTGCATCACATCAATACTGCATATTGTTCCTCATTGTTCTTATTGATATCGAATATTGGCTAAGTATTATTGTTATTGATCATTGATTATTGTTACCGAATATTGAATCATTGTTTATAGCCATTGCATCGATTACCGTGATATTGATTATTGATTATCATGCCATGTTATTGATTCTTATTGATCCATTGAATTCATTGTTATACCGTTATTCCATTGTTCTTTGCTTTCTCTATTTGCTGTCCACGACTTGCTCTAAGGATAATTTTTCTCCTCTTTTTAGATGAAGTGTTTATAGGTGTTGATGGAGAATTTCTTGATGGATTGAGAGAACAACATTGGTGAAGAAAATTGATAGCATCACAGCTTAATAAATTATTGTTTTATCATGGAGTTTAATTATTGAACTATTGTTATTTCATTGTATTGTGGGCTTTTGACCCGAATATTGCTATTATTGTTCCAGATGTTGGATTATTATTGTATTTGGATATTTTATACTGTTTATTCCAAGTATTATTGTTAATGAGATAATTATTATTGCCTGCGCAATTGTTCTGTATTGATTATATTGTTGAGTTGATCAAATAAACAACTTATGAGTGACGTTAGTCATTCGCTGAGCCCATATCATGTACTCGTATTTCGTATTTTTGGAAAGCGGGGCGTGACAACTCCATACAAACCCAACTACCCGAGCCTCGTCGTCTCGACTTTCGACTCCCGAACTTGAATCCAAAGTGACAAATTCCAAACTCCAATCCCGAGGTCCAACATGATGCCTCCTGCCTGTAGCCGCTTGCTATTGCTATTGTAGCCACTTGCTGTCATTGTTGACTGTTGTAGCTGCTTGTTGTTGCTTTACTTTTCTAGCCATTGGCCTACTGTTGTTGCTATTGCTGTTTCCAGTTGGCAGTCTTATAGTTGTCGGCGCTGACCACCACAAAGATTTTGTCGATCAACTGGTATCTATATCTTTGCCTCTTTTATTTTTCATGACTAATTGATTGTTGTAGACTTGTTGTCTTGTAGAATAGTAGAAGCTAGGGTTTCGAATTAATTGATTGATTAAATGTTGCGAGTCTTAAGAGGGTTTCATCATTTTGAATTAATATTTTATTTCATGATTAGTGCTTTTAGGGCTTAATTTGGTATATTAGGGCTTAATTGGAATGATTAGTATTTTGTAAGTTGAAATTTGATAGATTAGGGTTTAATTAATTTTTTATTATTATAATTCTTCTAGTTTTATCATGTCTAGAAACTATGTATCTAGAGCGTCTAAAAGAAAGAAGAAATAAGAGGAATGTAGATTAGGGTGTAATTGGATAGATTAGTATGGGAAATGCTCATTTGCAAACGGATCTGTGTGCCAGACCCGTTGCAAATGGAGTTCCTGGCCGTTGGATCGCTTCGATCTAGATCCAACGGCCAGGATCGATCCCATCCATCAACTCCCCTCTCCGACTTAAGTGAGGAGTGGTAAATTGGGTATTTCGCCCCAAAATAACTATTCACTTAGCATTTAGCTCATACTCTCATTCGCTCGTTGCTGATGAGTTGTATTTTTATGGCCAAATTTGAAATTAGGCCGTTGGTTGCAACAACAGCCTAAGTAGAACAAAATTTATCTTCCAACATTGGCCATTGTTTCACTCAACGGCCTACGTATAACCTAGACCGTTATTTGGAACAACGGCTTAGGTTATATAATTATTTTAAAACACTTGTACAAATCTCGCTCTCCTCCTACATTTTATCTTTCACTCTCCCCTCTCTCTCAGCCGCTCGTTCCCGAACCCAAACTCGAAACCCTAGCTCCTCCTTCACCTAATCCGCCCATCCTCTGTCAGTTGACTCTCTCACTCACTCTCCATCTTCTCGCACTCCTGCCCTCTTCCTTTGAATCTCCCGATCCAAAAAAACCCTAACCCTAACGAGCTCTCTAAACCATAGTCCTCCTCCTCCCTCTACAGTAGCATAACCACCTCGTCTCTCTCCTTCTCAAAGACCCACATTGTGCAATGTATTCACTCTATTGTAGCTTTTAGTAGATGTAGCCAAGTTAGTTGATTTAATTTTTGTTAAAAATTTTGAGTCACCATTTATTTTTTTTGATGTGTAGTAAGTTGTTTGATGTGTATTGTATATAGTTTTTCGATAATTGTAGATTGAATTTTAGAAGTAGTTTTTTTTCCAAATTATAGTTGTAGTTGTAGTTGTAGATTATATCGTCCGTTTTTTTTTGTAAAACCGCACAAAAAAGATCAAAAAATTTTGAAATTTTGCGAGTAGGTCGGACTCACCACGCACATGACAACACATCTTGTAAAAGTGAGTTTCGAATCACGGTTTGCGATATACGGCCGTGTATTGCTTTTGACTCTTTTTTGTGAGTGAAAGCGATACATTGCCGTATATTGCAAACCATTAGTCGAAACTCACTTCTACAAGTTGGCTTGTTTGGTGCGTCCGACCTACTCGCCAAGTTTTGGAGTATTTTGTTCTCGTTTGTGTGGTTTTCTCTCGTATATCAAACAACAACAACAATTAACTTTGATATTTTGTGTGTGAATTTTCAGTAGAAATCACATAGACATCCAAAAAAAACTAAATTTTGCGAGTAGGTCGGAATGACCAAGCACAAGCCAACACAACTTGTAGAAGTAAGTTTCGACTCACGGTTTGCATGATATGGCCGTGTATCACTTTGTTTGCTTTTAATTTGAAATAAAACGATACATTACCATACCTTGCAAACCGTGATTCGAAACTCGCTTCTACAAGTTTTGTTGGCTTTTGTGTGGTGAGCCGACCTACTCACAAAAGTGTGGAATTTTTGGATGTTGTTTGTGCGATTTTCTCACGTATTTTGTTTCATATCTATATATATAAATAGCGTATTGACCAATTATTATAATTTTTGTTTAGAGAAATGGTTAGAACGAGGAGAACCGGAAGGCCGTCTGGTAGTGGTAGAGGAGCCCAGGTTTGGCTAATGTATTAGTTTGACTACTATGTTAGACAAATTTGGCTCCATCAAGGATTGGCTCAACAGTACATAGACCATGCAATAACATGAATGAATTATAATCAATATTGATTTGGATACTAGTCTTATTCCGTTCATTTTGATCCCTTCTTATTAAATCCCTTGATTCCTTGATTCTTCCGTTTTTTTCAGTGGTCCTCTTTGATTGATTTCTTCTTGGGTATGAATTCATTCTTTTCGTACCCATATCTTTCTGATTTTGGTATCATTCATTTTTTTTCTTTTTGCTTGGTCCGTCAGTCAGCATCGCTGGTTCTACTTCGACTTGCCAGCAGCTTGGATCTTCTCCAGGAGAGGAAGTGTTCAGAATCTGAAGTTGCCAGGAGTTCGGACTTCCTGCCAGTGAGATGCAATTTGGACGCACCTGGAATACAGTGAGCCATGAAGCAGATTGCTAGAGCTAATGGATGCTATTTTCGGAGTCTCCCCAATCAGAGTAGCGCAGCGGAAGCGTATGTGCCCATAACCCACAGGTCTCAAGATTCTCTTGTTGTTTCTCCTTCCCTGCAATGGTTGCTTCTTTCCATCCCTTGTACTCTTCTTCATCCATTGACTCATTGCTTGGTTCATCTCTTCATTATCCATCCTTTCTTCGATTCCAGTTCTGTCTATTTCTTCATTTCTTTGCTTTGTTATCTTGCAAGTCTTAAGTTATTTCTTCTTCATTTTTGATACCGGTTACTTCTTTCTTACATTTCATTTTGCCATCATGCACAATTTCATTATTTGATTCAATTCTTTCCTTTTCATTTTCTCTTTGATTCCAGTTCTACCTACTCCTTATCTTACTTTGTTATCTTGTGCTGTTTCTTTCCTTTTGATACTGTTTATTCTCTTTCATGCATTCTATTTGACATCGTTCTTGCCCACTCCTTTCTTATTCTGGTATTGCCACCACTTCGTTTCCTTCCCCCTAATTCTTTGCTCTGATACCACTAAAAAATATTGTCACGCCCTGCATCCCAAAAAGGAGATACGGAATACGGATACGTGACTAAGTCCAGCGAATGATTTTCATCATCCATACTATAATTCATATTCACAAATAATTTTCATATACTGAACTTAATAGGATCTAAAATACTGAACAAAACTGGTAACAACAAGGACATAATTATTCTTCATGCATAAAATCAACTAGCTCATATGTAACACCTCCAAATCATAACAAGTGTGAAATACGGTGTACTAGATGTCGAAAAAATATGGTATAGGGTGTTTAACAGATCAACAACAGGATATACTACTAGTAATACGTCAAACATGCAAGATTCACATAATAACTAATGGATCACAACCAACATACATATATACAACAGGGATCAATTAGATCTAAGTTTTTTCATGTCGAGTGTGTAATGAGACAACTACGTGCTAATCAACATATATGGACAAGATTTAACAAGGTTTCATGGGGATCTAAGGAAGTGTGGAGAGGGAAAACATGAAATTATAATTTCTGTACGCATTAGATATTGAGATGCACCCGAGTACCCTTGAGTACCTTATACAAGCCGATTTTTACGGAGTTGGTTTGACGTGTAAGGTGAAGCTAGACCGAGCACTTTTTGCAGCCCTCATCAAACGATGGAGGCCACAGATACATTCTCCATCTACCGGTGGGGGAGATGACGATGACACCGCAAGATATCGCCATAATTTTCGGTCTTCCAATAGATGGGTTGGCCATGATGTGTAATATGAATTTCCAGAAAATAGAGTTGTGTAATGAGCTCCTCGGTACAGGGTTTGGTGATGATGAAGAGGATAATACAACTATTTTTGTTGGAAAATCAATCTGACTGTCATGGTTGAAGGAAAGCTTTGAAGGAAAATTGATCGATGCATCGAGCGAGTACAACGTGCAGTGCTACACTAGGAGATATATTATAACTGTGCATGGAGGTGTTCTTTTGCCTAACTCCTCCGGAGATACTGTCCCGCTTATGTATCTTCGATTGGTCAATGACCTGCCTGCCGTTATAGTTGGGGAAGTTGCATATTAGTCACCCTGTACAGAACATTGTGTGCAGTTGCGCTCGATGGAGTTGAGATAACTAGGTTGATGATCTTACTTTAGATTTGTTCATGTGAACATATACACTTGGGCCATCCCCGTATTATGAGGCCCACGGAGGGTTGGGTGTCCCCTACACCCATCGTTGAGATCCTACCACCTTTAGGTGTGTATTGGGCTGGTAGACGAAGCTACAAAGACAACCCAAAAGGAGTTCTAACATACTACAGAGACGAGATCGACTAGCTGCGAGATGAATTGGTAATTTGGTCCCCGTATACCCCCGATCGCGTGGAAAGGCTACCACTAGTGTGTACAGCTGGTTCGTAGTTGTGGTTGATGTAGGCCGCACTTGTCAACTTTGGTACGGTGGAGCATCATTGGCCGGATAGAGTCCTTTGTAAATTTGGGCTAGAACAAGAAATTAACTATTCGGGACGCTCTTACAATGCTGAGTTACACACCCTTAGAGGTACGTGTAGTATGCTCAATCATGACTGGGCAGATTTCCACCGTGGTTATGTTGCAATATGGAATGAGCGAATGTTTGAAATTGTATTTGATGATGTCAAGCCGTATAATGGTACGTCACTTACAAAATACATGATTTGGTACCCAGCGATAACTCGTTTGTACATCTCTTCGAAAACCAAAATACCCGTTGGCATTCAAGTACTAATTCCGGATAGAGAAAGAGAACCACCACCCCCGTATTCTACGCCACAAGCCATGTACCAACCGAAGGCATCATCATTTTGGTTATTGGTAAGTCAAACTTGTTTCATATAATTTTTTTGATAATCACATGAATTATTTTTAAATTGATGATTTCGTAATGGGATTATGGTACTATATTTTCAACTTTGTTTTAGATCGAGAATACATGGGATATGGCAAAGAAATGTGCACATGTACTTAAGAGTAATGCCACCGAGGAGATGAAAGCTTTCGCTCAGAAGATGCTTACTTCATGCTGGAGCTCACTAAAAGAGTTAGGAGATGGAGAACTACTCACCCGTTATTTAGATATGACCGTACGTTCACACCGGCGTAAGAGCGTGAGTAATAGGCCATCTAGGCCGGGGCAACAATGGGCTATGAGGAGAGAAGAAGAGCATCAGGAAGAAATTCAAGAAGAAGAAGAAGAAGAAGAAGAAAAAGAAGAAGAAGTAGAAGAAGAAGAGCAAGGAAAAGAGTCCGGTCCTTCACAAGGAACCCAAGTTGGGCATACTCCGCAACAACCGATCCGGAATAGGAGAAAGCCATAACACTACACTCCGGGTTAGGTTGAGTGTTTTTTGGGATTTGTGTTGTATGTTGAACTTTGTTTGTATTATTATTAATTTTGATGTTAATTTTTTTGTTAAAGTATATGGTTATTGTTGTGAGTTAAGTTTGAAAATTATGGCTGATTTGTTTTTGGTTATATTGTCATTGTTGTTTGTTTTTTTGTGGAATTGAGACAAGCATATGATGTTTGAATGAGTTGAATGTTAGAAATTTGGCAGCGGAATTGTGAAGTTTGAAAATCATGAATGCAGTTTGAAAATGTAGTAGCTGTTGCTGCTATTGATGAATGTATTTGTGAATTCTCTTGCTTGAACAAAAGTCGTTGTTAGAGACAACGACTTAGTATAACTTAGGCCGTTGTTGGACACAGCGATTATAGTTCAAATGGAAATATTTGTGAAATTTGCCTTGCTCTCTGACTTGCAGCATAGCCATTTGTGAATTTCCTTGCTTAAACTAAAGCTGTTATTAGAGACAACGACTTAGTATAACTTAGGCCGTTGTTGGAGACAACGGCTACTGTTCAAATAGAAACATTTGTGAAATTTGCCTTGCTCTCTGACTTGCAGCATAGCCATTTGTGAATTCCCTCGCTTGAACTAAAGTCGTATTAGAGATAGCGACTTTGTATAACTTAGGTCGTTGTTGGAGACAATGGCGACAGTTCAAATGAAAACATTTGTGAAATTTGCCTTGCTCTCTGACTTGTAGCATAACCATTAGTGAATTCTCATTTTTGAACTAAAGCCGTTATTAGAGACAACGACTTAATATAACTTAGGCCGTTGTTGGAGACAGCGACTACCGTTAAAATAATGTTAGGACATGCAAGTTGCCTTGCACTGTGACATGAACTTCTAATTATATATTTCTTTGGTAATTTTGCAAAATTTGAATTTTGGGATTAATATAGTTGATTGTTTTTATAGTCACCCTACCCTCCATTGTAATGTTATTTTATGTTATTTATTTTATAATTTTATAATTTTCTTGTTAGAATGGGATGATGGGAGGAACACATCTATTGAGATCATTTAGAACGTAAGAAGCAGTTTTTTTTGAAGAAATGAATTGTATTTACATATATATGGAAAGCTTTAAATATTTTGGGCAGTATTTTGGAACATATTATTTTGGGGATACTCAAAATATGAGAGTACATCCTTATTAAGTTAAACTGACCCCCCCCCCCCCCCCCCGGCCTTTTATTTTGTACAAACAATTTCTTTAATACGGGATTTTTTTAATTAACTTTGTCTTAGTTTTTTGATACTAAAGTGTAGTCAAAGAGTGAACCAAGTTATTGGATAATATAATTTACATTGTAAATTTGACACATCTGTAAAGAATGGGATGAACATATCTATTGGGATCATCTTGAATGTAATGAACAAATTTTTTTTTAACTGAAATCATTTTAAATTAAATTTAAGCTAAATTTACTACGATATTTCAAACATACAAAAATTATGATTAAATAAGTTCTCATATACTTTCCAATAGACTGAATTTTTTGTGTACACCCTAACCCTAATCCTACCCAAATCCCTAGCCCTCCTTAACACTAACCTTACCCTAACCCTACCAAAACCCCTAGTCCTCCTTAACACCAACCTTATTTCTTACACTAAATACAAAATTTATCCTTTTCTTCATATGGAATATCTACTATTCAAATAACGGTTTGAGGTTAGAAAATTCAGTAAAATCTTGGTTATTAATATATATATTTTTTGAATTTTAAATTGGAAAAATAAAAGAAAATTTATTTTAAAAAATAGGGTTGGAGTTTTAAGGGTTAGGGTAGTAAGGGATAGGGTTAGGGTTATGCTTGGAGACCACAATAAGCTGAACAGGGATGTACTTTCTCATATTCACAATAATACAATATTCTTACATTAGGGTAGGGTAACGGTTAGGAAGGGTTAGGGTAGGGTAAGGGTTAGTGTGTACACAACAACCTAAGCTAAACCAAATATACTCAACACTATCTGTTTGATTTTTATACAACGGCCTAAGCTACACAACGGCCTAATCCCCTCTCAAGTCAGAGAGCAAGTAAACTGGAACAACAAATTTCATATCGACTTAGGCCGTTGTAGAAATAATGGCCAAGGTTATTGGAAAAAAATTTCAAAAACACCTTGGTAATCTCCTCTCAAGTCAGAGAGCAAGTCAACAGGAACAAAAAATTTCATATCAACGTAGGCCGTAGTTCGAAATAACGGCCAAATTTATTGGATTTTTTTTCTTTCAAAAACACCTTGGTAATCTCCTCTCAAGTTAGAGAGCAAGTAAACTGGAACTATAAGACTCTGCAAAATAGTATATATCTATTTTGTATTTTTATTCGTGCACGGTTAAGAGTTGCACGTATTAAGAGAATTTTCTCAATTTTAATTGAGTAAGTATTGAAACATATTATTATTCGATATGTTTTAAACTCAACGAAGGTGAAATTTTAGAAACAAAGTTGGGATATACTTGTCTCAATTATAATTGAAGGTGAAATGTATAAATAATTGACTATTATTTGTATAATAATGTATGAATATGATTGCTTGTGTTTATAAAATTTTGTCTTAAAATTTATCTTTGTGTCTGCTACAATTTGTTTGTACAAATTTATTTTTATTGTGCATCAACTTGAGTGTATGTTTGAGTCAACCAAACTCAACATGGTTGGACATTTGGGCTCTAGCAATGATCAATTTGATTCTATGAGCCTAACATGTAATGTGCACATCATATATATATATATATATATATATATATATATATATATATATATATATATATATATATATATATATATATATATATATATATATATATATATATATAGTATACTACACACTACACTATGTACACATATATAAATATAATGTTGCTAAACCATGGGCTTGGAGGGAAGAGAACGAGGGTTTTGATTTTGAATGGTTCTCATGATAGGTGTGAGAGTTTTCAAGAGCATCTTATAGAACCCTAAGCATCTTTGTTCACTCTCACACTCAACCCTCTCCATCATGAAACCTCTTCTATTTTATCCCCTTCTTTTGCACTAGCTCATTTTTTCTCATTCTTCTACACTTAAAAATTTTTCTACACCTCAACCTACTTCAGCCACTTCATTTCTATCCTAAACCACTGATTTGAGAAGGAGGAGTTAAGGAGAAGGAGATCAAGGGCTCGGAGTAAGAAGGGCAAGAGCAAGGAGTAAGGAGGAGAAGAACAAATTAGGTGGAGCTTGAAGGTGTTCTTGTCTACAATTTTAAGGTGGGAGTTTCTAAACCTTTGTCGTGTTTAATTTTGTGTGGTGAAATTGTGATGTAGTCTTGACAACATTAGAATTCATGAAATGTATAATTAAGTGGTAGAAATTTGTTGCATGCTAGTTTATTAGTGGAAGACTAGATAAAAAATCCAGTAAAGAGGTAAACAGAAAAGTGTGCGAGGTCTGGATGCTATAACTCAAAAAGTACTAGGATTTTGAAGTTAAAATTTTAAAAGTAGATTCTTATGCATGTGATACAAATTCCTTCCAAATTTCATAATTTTTGAAATTAATTTTCTATTTTGATCAAATAAGAACTTGAACTCTAACTGCACAGAAAATAGACTTAGCTTATGTTCTGACAATAATTTTTGAAAACTCATAACTCTGTAACCATTTGAGATCTATTGCTAAAATTTTAGGTTGTGCTTATAATATGTGTTAAGTGCTTGAATATAAAATTTTATAATTTTTGGACATCGTTTGCTATTTTTATAAAATCCGAAACCATTGACTGTTCTGAAAAAGAAAAAATAGAGTGAAGATGATCTATTCTGTTTTTAGTTTATCTTCAAGACGTCATAACTTGAAAATTACTTGGTAGAATTACTTGAAATTTAAATATGTTCTGTTATCATGTAGGAATAATCTATGTTTCAAATTTCATGAAGTTTAGAGATCATTTGATATTTTAAAAGTAATTTTATGTTAGCAATGGTTAGTTGTTGCTCTGTTCTGAATTTTTTTGCATGCATGTTAAAGAATGACTTGTTTGACCACCTAAACGACTTAATCTGAAGAGGTATGTAACTAGAAAGTTGTAGTAGACAAATAGATCTTTCTGTAATGTCTTAGAACACATGATTTAGATCAGTATACAAATTATAATGAATTTTGCAAGTAAAAATAGAAACACACTGATTCTTAAAACTCAGTGTTTGCACTATGCCTATGAGATTGCGTTTGAACTTGTGGAATTTGAGTTTTAAGTTGCTGTTGTGGGTCATAAATCATGTTGTAGATGTGGAAATGAGGTAGGACTTAAATTATCTAAAGTTTCATATTATGAGTAGCTCATATGTGCTTGTAGACCACAATCTAGACATACTTGTTCACTGTTTTGAAGTAAAATTTGTGTTAAGTGATTGTGTATTGATGTTGATCATTTTGGGATGAAATTCATGCCCAATTTGTGCTTGTGCTTGCTATCTATTTTGAGTAGAATCATGAGGAGCACCCGATCACATTTCTCTAATGAAACGGGACCGGGAATGACTCCGTTTTGGCATGAATGCCAATTGTATGCATGCTGTTTGGAAATGTGATTTTCCTTTTTTAGAGCTTTTTAGCATTCTTTTAGGGTATTCATGATGTATGATTTATTCTTAGTGTAGTTTAACCTTGTTGAGCTTCATTGGTTTAGTTTGAGACTCTAGGATTAAGTCCTATGGTATATCTAGACGGGTAGAATAGGAACCTATGTCGCATCGAACGTGGTGGAGGAGACGACTCGTGTACCGACATGCTTGCCATTCATGGATGGATTTCCATGGTTGTGTTTGGTGCTATCACTTGTCGAGGATCGTGGAGCGTGAAGGTTAGCGGGAGCAACGCATTTTGGGTCAGATCGAGGTTGCGATCGAACTCCAAGCGTAGACGGCGGTGGCAGCGACCAATGGAGTCGGTTCGTCGTTGGTTCGGGCCAAGTGTCGGCCGAGGCGAGCCAACCTTTGGGCCGGATTTGAGGGCTAGATTGAGTCCTAGTGTGTGATGGGTTAAGTCCTAATAATAAAAAAGGTAATTAACTAGAAAGGAGTCTACAAGTAGAACTTAACTAGTTGTTCATAATAAACAAAGTTGTTTACTAAGTTAGGGCTTGGAAATACTTGATAGATCGCCTAACTAAGAGAATTGGTTAAAATGAAGTAGACCTACTTGCCTAATAATTCATACACCTTATGAGATAATGAAAGCGAATTAGAGATTGATTAGAGTCTTGGAAATCAGATAAGCAGATAAAAAGCTAGTAATCGTTAAATTAACCTTATTCTTAATCTTGGTCCTACAGTAGGTTAGCTCTTGTACCTTGGGTTCGTCATGTTGTAGGATTAGTTCGAGTCATTATTGAGTGTAAGGACAGACACTAGTGGGTGTTGGGTGGCCTGTTAGGGGGACGCGTGGCGTCTTCACGCCTGGCCGAATCTTCGGTTTGTTTAATGCCGATAGGGGACTTAGGGACTGCCATGTGAGTGAACTCTTTGGGGCTCTATTGTCTTCAGCCCGAGTGCCTTTATTTCTGTAACAACCTTTGAGGAGATTTGGAGTGGTGACGTCGTCTCGACTGGAAGTTTTGGTCTAGTGTAAGCACGAGTGAAGCAGAGAGTTGGGGAAACCCTAATATCCGTTAGGTCCTATGTTGATCACTGTGGGCCTAGGACTTAGAGACTGCCATGTGATTGAACTCTTTGGGGCTCTAAATAACGTTCTCGATGGGAGCCATAGTAGCCATACATCAGCTTTTGGTGAGGTCCAGAAAGGTAGAATTACTGCAATCTATTATGGGTTCAGCCGTGATGGAGTAAGCCGTACGACTACGACCCCGGGCATAGTAGGTAAAACACGAGTAATGAAAACCACTACCATGATAGCGACTAGAGTAAACCAGACGACTGCAACCTCATCATCACTAGAGTATCAGAGACAGGAGAGAGCACAAGAGTAGGATGCATAGCGGGGGATCGAACTCCATCAATTGAAGAACGTAGTTTGGTTGGGGAATCTGTATTATGGGATGCATATCTCTCCGATCAGGCAGGCATTAGAATAAGAGCATCGTGAGTGTGCATTAGACTAGGCCATGGCATACACCTACACTTGTTTGCCATCACTTTTCCATTTTGCATCAAATTTTGGTTGTTGAGGTTTAGAATCGCTATATTATAGCATAGTGAGGATCGCTGTATTATAGCATTACATTAGTTTTATTGAACTGACGTGCCTACAGTTGTTAGTTGCAGAATTGCTGATTGGGGAGCGCGGGAAAACTCAAACCGTGGGAAGCATCCAAGTGAAAGTTACTGTCCAATTTTATTGTATATTCATGATGTACTAATTTATCGTAATTATTGTAATCATTGGACATTGTAATAATATTTGATATAATAAAAGTTTTTGATTTACTGTGATGTTTGTTGTGTTGTGACTCATTTGAAGAAAGACCCTAGCTTGTGCCATGGATTCCAGGTATTGGGAACTCGGGGTGTTACAGGAACAAAAAATTTCATACCAACCTAGGCCATTGTTAGAAATAACGGCCAAGGTTATTGGAATTTTTTTTCAAAAACACCTTGGTAATCTCCTCTAAGTCAGAGAGCAAGTCAACAGGAACAACAAATTTCATATCAACCTAGGCCGTTGTTCGAAATAACGGCCAAAGTTATTGGATTTTTTTTTTTTCAAAAACACCATGGTAATCTCCTCTCAAGTTACAGAGCAAGTAAACTGGAACAACAAATTTCATATCAACCTAGGCCGTTGTTAGAAATAACATCCAAGGTTATCGGAAAAATTTCCAAAATACCTTGGTAATCTCCTCTCAAGTCAGAAAGCAAATTAACAGGAACAACAAATTTCATATTAATCTAGGCCATTGTTGGAAATAACGGCCAAAGTTATTGAATAAAAATTTCAAAAACACCTTGGTCATCTCCTCTCAAGTCAGAGAGCAACTCAACCGGATAAGAAAATTTCATATCAAGTTAGGCCATTGTTGGGAACAACGGCCAAGGTTATTGAATAGAATTTTTAGAAAAACCTTGATAATCTTCTCTCAAGTTAGAGAGCAATTCAAATATAACAAAAAATTCAATATCAACTTAAGCCGTTATTAGAGACAACGGTCAAGGTTATTGGGAAAAAATTCTTCTTTAACCTTAAGCCGTTGTGTCCAATAACGGATTAGGTAATTTTTTTATTTTATTTTTTAAATAAGATTAAACCAAAATCTGATTCCACAACATTTTCTGTTCACTTCCTAATGTCAAATATTTTATACCCAATTTCATTCATCCTTCATGTGGAATACTCGTACTCTGCCGACAAGAACATATTAAGGCTTATCATTCAACACACAAAACATAAACATAATTATATCAACTAAAACAACTAAAACATTATCAACAAACACACTATATCCACACATCCAACCACATTCATTTGGAACATATATTATCATCAAACATATAAAAAACAACAAAGACACATAACTTTAATCGATTACATATAATTTTTAAATATGATACAACATCAGACAAGAGAGCTTCCTTCAATAAATACCTGTATGATTTTTAAAATTCAAACAACAACAGAGATTAGTATTGTTAGTCTACAAAATTCAAATACTTCACCCCCATTATAATTTTACCTCACAACGGTTCATCAAAATTATTGTTGGAACTCTCTTCATCGGTTGGAACAACTTCTTCTTGATTGGTTGCTCTAAAATAAATGACATGTTTAAGTTAGTCAACATTATATATATATATATATATATATATATATATATATATATATATATATATATATATATATATATATATATAATATATATATATATATATATATACAAATCAATATCACAAAAAATACAAATCAAGATTGAATATTTTCAATATAAGTTAACAAAAGTTACATATATATTACCCCTCAACTAGGGTTGGACAATTTCTTGAATCATGTCCGAGTACGAGCAAGCCGCATGTTTTACACCGTCTAGGTTTTTTACCATGAAGTTCCTCTCTTATCGGTTTCATTCTCTTCCCTTTAGGCCTTCCCTTTGTAACACACTATCCAGGGTCCTTCACACGTGCACATGCATGTCCACTGCCTTTAGCATGGGGTTTTGAATGTCCTTCTTCGTGGGGTTGTGCATGTCTTTCTTCATGGGGTTGTGCACGACCTTCGGGATGTATTTGAAGACGAGAAACGCCGTCAATGCCTTTGAGCATAAGATCAAGCATGTATTTGTAACTAGAATTGGAGGAACAACCAAGATCAACTATTTATTTTGCGTGATGACTCAATTCACAATAGTGAGAAGCAAAATTTTGGCTACTTCCTTCGTGTGGAACAGATGCATAAATTCTTCTCATCAAATCCTGGGGCCATCTTCTTACAATATATATATCTGGTAGAGAAGTGTGATGAATGAGCCGAAGAACGGCCAATATATGTTTGCAGGGAATTCCAACGAACTCAAACATGTTACAACCACAAGTAACAATTTGATGGATTTTGCATAATTGAAGCAACCTCCCCAGTTCCGATTCTCCACAAAGCATCACATGGAAGGTTGAACTATCCGGTGTGTCAAGATTGGCAACGAAAGTCACATTATATAATAAGTTTTTTGTAACTTTATATTGGAATTTATAGAATATTTTCAAAGTGTATATTCGCGTCATATGTTCTTTCAACGCCCATTGGGTCTTTAATTTCGGTCTCCTCTCACGGTTACAATGACTTTCTTTAAGTTCATCGTGTCTTTGCTGTGCCAAAAATCTGTCGAAGATGATGACAAATTCATATAAGGAGTACTTCTTCTGTATTATGCTTCAAGAAAGAATGCATAGACTCAACCCATTAGCTACTCAACATGCCGGCCAAAAATGAATCTCTTGCATAAATGGGTACCCATTTATCATGAATTTTAAATAGATCGTTCAACCATTTGTTACTCTCAACACCGTAGTTCAGAAGAACTAATTTCCATTTCTCTTTGAAATCATGTACATATTCAGAATCATAGATGATAGTTCTCAAATCATCCCTAAAGTTATCGACATCTTTAGACATACACACCTCTTGCGGTAACTTATCCATTATGTGCCAATTGCAATACCGATGCCGAGTCTCAGGAAAAACTTTTTTCACTGCAACGGCGATCCCACGATCCTGGTCCGTCACGATACCGGATGGAGCACGATTCATTACTTCTAGCCAATTTTCAAAGAACCACATAAAAGAAGAGACCTTCTAGGAACGTTGATTGCCAATAATGATTGATTCCGACAAATAGAACAAATAATATTCCATATCAGTTCGTGCTGCATGTGGCATCAAAGCAAAAGTGCATCCCAAAATTCTTCATAGTTCATCCTAGATGTACCATCCACCCAAATACAATGAAACAACCAGTCTTCAGGTCTACTTGAAAATCATAAAAGAAATGAAGGATCCGTCATTTTTTCGATTCAAAAAAATCAATGAGGAATGCTCCCGTCGTGTCCTTTCATCGCTTCGTGGGAGTCTCTAAGTAGATTTCTAGCATCTTTCTCGGTGAATCCTATTTTATCGTGACCACCACTAGCACTTTCGGAGAAGAGCTTTTGTTTGCAAGTGGAGATATTAGCTTGGGTCATTTGATCCATTATACTTCTATCGGTAGTTGATACCGAACGGTTTCGGGGCAAAAGATGTCTTCTACCGGGTAAAGTAAATACGTGAATGTGTGGTTCATGAAATGAATACAACACCAATTTATTACTATCTTCGTTTAATTTTACACGAACGATAGCTTTGCAACCGGTTCTAGAAGTAGTCCCCTGTCCACCTTCACTAGGTTGACTCGGTGAAGTCCCTTCTTTATTACACAAAAAAGACATATCCACAAATTGGCTTCCCTTGTATTTATTCCTACCCTTACGCATTGTGAAACCCTCACATTTAGCATATGACGAGTAAAAGTTCTCGGCTTCATCTAAGGTATGAAACAGCATACCTACCGTTGGATTGAGATACTCTTCAACTTGCGGCATGCATTCACCACTTTGTTGTGCACACATAAAATTATCGTTGGCAACAAAATATCCTTCACCATTGTCCATATCTAACATAAAGAATAATATAACAATTATCAATACACTGATCTTATATAGACAATCGATCTATTTGCATATACATAGTTACGAAAAAATTACATGAGAAAACCGCACAAACAACTTCCAAAAATTCTGAAATTTTGAGAGTATGTCGGAATCGCCGCACAAAAGCCAACACAACTTGTATGAGCGAGTTTGGACTCACGGTTTGCAAGATATGGCAATGTATCACTTTCACCCATGAAAATGAGTGAAAGTCGATACATTGCATTATCTCGCAAATCATGAGTCGAAACTCACTTCTACAAGTTATATTGAATTTTGTTTACTGAGTCTGACTCACTCGCAAAACTTCATATTTTTTGGATGTCGTTTGTGCAAATTTTTAGTGAAAAATCACTCAACAAATATCAAAGTATAATTGTTGTTGTTGTTTGATATACGAGACAAATCCACCCAAATGGCATCATTTTTTTTTTGAAAGTTTGCGCGTAGGTCAGACTCACCATTCTCGAGCCAACGTAACTTGAAGAAGTGAGTTTCGACTCACGGTTTGCAATATACGATAATGTATCGCTTTCACTCATAAAAAAGAGTCGAAAGCGATACACACCCGCATATTGCAAACCATGAGTCGAAAATTACAACTATAAGTTGTGTTTGCTTATGCATGGTGAGTTCGACCTACTCGCAAAATTTCAAAATTTTTTGAATCTTGTTTGTGCGCTTTTACAAAAAAAAACTAATGATATAATCGTCAACTAAAACTATAATTTTGTAAAACAACTACTTCTACAATTCAACCATCTACAATTATTAATAAACTATATACAATACATATCAAACAACTAACTACGCATCACAAAAAAAATGTGGACTAAAAAATTTTTAAAAAAATTCAATCAACCAACATAGCTACATCTACTAAGCTAGAATCGAGTTAATACCCTGTACAATGTGGGTCTTTGACAAGGAGAAAGAGGATGTGGTTGCACTGCTGTAGACGGAGGAGAAAGACAAAGGTTTGGGAGAGCTCGTAAGGGTTAGGGTTTTTTTGGATCGGGCGATTCAAAGGCATCGACAAGAGTTCGAGAAGAGGGAGATAGTGAGTTTGAGAGTCAAGTGACGGAGGATGGGTGGATTAGGTGAAGGAGGAGCTAGGATTTCGAGTTTGGGTTCGGAAACGAGCGAGAGAAAGAGAGGGTAGTGTGAGAGTGAGAGATAAAATGTATGGGGAAAGCAAAATTTGTACACATATATTATTAAAACACATGTATAACCTAAGCCGTTGTTCCACACAATGGCCTAGGTTATACATGGGCCGTTGTGTGAAGCAACGACCAAGGTTGGAAGATGGATTTCGAAGTACCTAGGCCGTTGTTGGTAACAATGGCTTAGTTTAAAATTTAGCCAAAAATAATACAAGCTAATCAGCGTCAAGTGCGAGAGAGTGTGAGCAAAATGCTAAGTGAAGAGTTATTTGGGGGCGAAACTTGTATTTTTTTTTGGCAAAATTTTAACTTAGGCCGTTGTTGGAAACAACGGCTTAAGGCTAAGTAAAATTTGAGTTAAAAACTCTTTCTCTCTGACTTGAATTTGTCTCAAACAACAACTTCTTATAACCTAGGTCATTGTTGGAAATAACGACTTAAGGCTAAATTTTTTTTAAGCCAATTGAAATCATTGTTTCCAAACAAAGACTTTGTATAACCTAGGTCGTTGTTCGAAACAGAGGCTTAAGGCTAAGCAAAATTTTGCGACAAATTGAAGTCATTGTTTCAAATAATGACTTCCTATAACCTAAGTCGTTGTTCAAAACACAGGCTTAAGGCAAAAACTTGTTTTTGATTTTTGACTTTTGTTTTGATTTTTTCCTTTTTTTTGGGTGTTGGGGGGAGGAAAGGGATGGGGGGGATTGTTTATGAAGAGGGTGAAAAAATATATTTTTGTATGTTTTATATTTTCAAAATGTGATGATATCTTAATTTATCAATTTTAAGTCAACTCTCTCTTCATTGTAGTTATCTTCGCGTATCGCAGTCTTCAATAACATGTGCTAGAGTTACTTATGCTGTTGTCGCCAATAAATCGGAGCCTTTCGGTTAAAGAATTCAATCAGAGACTTGACCATACAATAAGCAAGCCTAACCCAAACCCTACCATAACCCTAACCCTATCCTCCTACCCTAACCCTACCTTTACCTCTAACAATCTATAACCTATTTCGTTTTTTCAAATTTATTGCACATTAATGGAGATTTAATGGGAAGTAATTTGTTAAGTTTTTTACATCTCACAATTCCAAATTTTTTAAAAGGAGATTTAATGGAGATTCAAATCCAAAATAATCTCCATTACATCTCCTTTAAATCTCCATTAATAAGCAAAAAATTAAAAAAAATGAACTAGGTTATAGATTGTTAAGGTAGGGTTAGGGTAGGAGGATAAAGTTAGGGTTATGGTAGGGTTTGAGTTTGGCTTGCTTATTGTAGGGTCAAGTCTCCGATTGAATTCTTTAACCGAAAGACTCCAATTTATTAGCGACAACAGCTCAAGTAACTGTAGCACATGTTATTGGAGACTGTGATACGCGAAGATAAGTACAGTGAAGAGAGAGTTAACTTAAAATTGATAAATTAAGATACCATCACATTTTGAAAATATAAAACATACAAAAATATATTTCTTCACCCTATTTATAACTAATCCCCCCCCCCCCCCCCCCCCCCCCCCCCCCCCCCCACACACACACACACACACACAAAAACAAAGGGAATAAAATCAAATCAGAAATAAAAAATCAAAAGTCAAAGCCATGTTTTTGCCTTAAGCCTCTTTTTCGAACAACGACTTTTTATCAACTGCTATTTGAAATTCCGTTAAGTCTATTGAGTGTTTACACGAGCTAAACCGATATATTCTTAACATCGTGCCACTCTCTTTGATCTAAAACCTAGTTCCTATTGTTTCATTGCATATGCACATTTACATGAAAAATAACTAAGATCCATATTGTAGACTTGTTTGATGTATTAGACATGTTAGATTGATGTGATTAAATGAGTTGATTACCATGCCTGTGAAATTGCATCTAAGAAACTGGAATTATTCATGTTAAATACCTAAGAACACTTTGATTATTATTTTGCATGAAATATGGTTGTATGATTTAATTATTGCCTATTCATATTAAAATAAGTTCTGGACTGCTGTGTGTTTCATTTTGAATCAGATTTTCGACCATGTTGCTATCGTATTTTGAAATAACTTTCTGAACATGAAATGTATCCTCAAATGCCTAGTTTACTATCGCGGATTTAAATTCCGATGTGTAATCTGTTAGATATCATCATTTTAGTACAGCTGTGTAAGAATTTTCAGATTCACAAATGCATACGTATCTTACTGTTCCATAATTTATTTGACAATGTTAACAGTAAAATAAAAATATGAAATAAATCTAGCTGAGACTAGACATGTGTAGGAAATACCCTGAATTTTTATAGATTTATTTGATGAGTTCTCTGACCTGAAACAAATAGGTGAACACAATTGATAACATGCTCCCTGAACATAAAATCTGAATAGAATAGGATTTTCACCCTAGTTTATGTAGCTTTTATATGTCGTGTATATATTCGCTGGAACTGGCAGAGAGTCTAGTTTTTAGAATTTCTGACGGATCCAGATTTTCTTTTCTATAGTATCAGTAATCCATATTTTAGTACAACAATGTCTTACTGTCCTGATTATGTGATTGTGCTAATTTGATGTGTTTGCTTCATGCTTTGTCTGTAACGAGTAGAATTAGTCATACTTAGTATCATACAACATTGAAAACTTCTTGCATGCTCACATAGAATGAAAATAAATTAATTAAAAGTCGTGGTATTATGGGTTGACTTGGTAGTGAACAATCATAGACTGTACTCAGTAGGGGTCCCTCGCCAGCTAATTTCTGGACATCCCAAACATCCCGAACATCCTGAACATCCCGTACATCCCGTAAATTCCCGATTACTGGGCCGAGTACATGAACCGTGAATTCACCATCAGTCTAAAATGTTCACTGTATGTTTGCGCAGAATCTGTGCAATAGGATGCAGTAGTACGTGCACTAGATACGCTAATAAAATGAGTAATAACTAGCATGCTTGATCCTGTATAGAACTTAACTTGATATCACTCATTACATGGGTGATTACTGTAGACCTTTGATATTATTTTCTGCCTTTGCTTTGTTCTTTGACTTTGATCCTGTCCCTTTTCTTTGATATTCATGTTTCCTTTATCCACTGTTTTCTCTACTTGCTGTCCACGACTTGCTCTAAGGACACACTTTTCTCTCCTTTTAGATCAAAAATTTACAGGTATCGAAGGAGCAATACTAGAAGAACTTGGTGAGCAAACTCTCTGAAGATCGGAGCTGGACTATTAGACTACTATAGCTATCTCTTACTATTTGCTTATTGTATTGCTTTTATCATACTTTGTATTCCGGGATTTTATGACCTGAATTTTTTTAGCACAGATGTTGGATTATTATTTGGTGAATTTATTTCATGATTATTTGGTGTTTATTCATTATTTATGTGGCTATTCTTTTTCTGCACGGTTATATTCTCTTGTATATTGTTGAGTTAATCTGTTACAGCTTAAGATTGATGTATAATCATTCGTTGGGCCTTCATTACGTGCTCGTATTCCTGTATTTTGGGAAGCAGGGCGTCACATTATCCTTGAAAATCCTCGTGGGTATTACTCTCATCCTCGGAATACTCGATATCAATCCCTCTCCACAGAACTTTCTGGGGCCTATTTCATCCCATGTCTAGAATATTGGGGAATATATCACTCCTTAGATCATTCTGGAGTCATTGTTCCACTAACCTGCTTGTGAATGTTGCTCTCATCCCTGGAATACTAGAGACCAATCCCACTCTACAGAACATTCTGGGGCCTATTTCATCACATGTCTGGAATACTGGGGAATATCTCACTCCTTGGATCATTCTAGAGCCAACATCACACAATCTTTCCCCATGAGTGTCGCTCTCGTCCCTGGAATACCGGAGACCAATTCGTACTCCATAGAACATTATGGGGCCTATTTCATCCCTCGTCTGGACTACTGAGGAATGTCTCTCTCCATGGATCATTCTGGAGCCAACCTCTCACTCTTGATGCAAGATCTCTGCATGCCTCCTAGCCTCCAGTTGCTGCACTTGAGGGTCGGTGACCACTCCCTCCTTAGAAAAGAATGAAGCTTACTAAGGAGGAAGCAAATTTCCCGAACCAAACCCAACTATACAGGCATTCAAATCTAATTTCCTACTGTGTTAGACTACAATTTGAAGTTAGCTCTGATACCAACTGTAACGCCCCGATCCCCGTTACCGGACATCCGTGACACAACCAGAATCTTTGCATTGAAATGCATCTCAACACAGTAATAACGTAGAAATTTAAAAACTTTTTATTGCCAAATAAAATTATTACATCATCAATTACAACCATTATCCTTTTCTTGAACAAGGAATACCAATTACATTAACTCATTACAATTTATTACAAAATATTTACAAACTCCACTTGTAAAGCTGTCAGCTGTCTTCCCGAATGGTTATCAACTGATCACTGTCGAAACTCTGCTGAGTGGTCAATCTCTTTCTTTTTTTTTCTTTTTTTTTTCTTTTTTTGAAACAACTAGAAGAAGAAAAATGAATGAGAAGATGAAGGAAAATAGATTTTTATAGAAATGGATTGGGAGTAGGTGGAGGGTGGAGATTTGGAGGTGAGGGGTGAGTGTGATGGAGGGTACAGATTGAGTCAACTTAGTCCTAGAAAACTTGGCTATTTGTGAGCCCTAGGATCTCATCAAGATCCACCCAATCTCATCTCATTAATTCTCAATTAGAAGTAGGGTTACTAACCCTAGGTTAGGTTTTCTAACCCTAGATTTAGGTCAAAAGAAATCTAACCCTAGGTTTAGCAAACTCTAACCCAAAATGAAAAACAATGTATGATTATTTATAATTCAAATTAGTATGTATATTTATAGCAAAATAGATTTAAATATTTAAATTATAAAATATACACGGTCGTATTCACATTCATAGCAATTATAGATCGTATATCATATACGATCCGATACGATCAAATCAAGTATACATACAATACATATATATATATATACATATATATATATATATATATATATATATATATATATATATATATATATATATATATATATATATATATATATATATATTATCTACATACTTAAAATAAGATAATTTGAATTTATAAAATATATGTTTATAATAATCATTATTTTCACGAAGATTGTGTTGTCAAAACAATCGGGGCAAATCTACAATTCAATTGAGAAGATATCCCGAATATACCTCATCGGGTTCAGAATATACAATATATCTGAAAATTTTCAATTAAAACCAATAATTATTAGAAAAATATATAATCGCGTGCAATACTCAGACATGCACAGGATTACAGTGCAAAATAGTTATATGCTATTTTGCGGGGTGTTACACCTGGAAACTGTTGTTGTAGGCGAAAGAGCTAGATGCCTCTCCCAACTACCGCCCAAGTCCAACACGCAACACCTTAACATATCTTCCAGTACCCGGTTGACCCTCTCAGTCTGCCCATCAGTTTAAGGATGGAAGGCAGTACTAAAATCGGTCTTGGTCCCCAAAGCTGCCTGACGACTTTTCCAGAAATGCGCGGTGAATCGCGGTGAAATGTGCTTTCATGCATTTCTCGGTCGGATACAATAGATAAGGGAACTCCATGTAGCCTCACGATCTCCCCAACATAGAACTCAGCCAACTTCTCTATAGACCAAGTGAGCTTCATTGCCAAAAAAGTGAGCCGATTTGGTGAGTCGGTCCACTATCACCCAAATCGCTTCGTTTCCTTTGGAACTCCTGGGTAATCCAGTAATGAAGTCCATGCTGATGTTATCCCATTTCCACTCCGATATGGGTAACGAATGCAACAAACCCCCGAGTTTTTGATTCTCGACCTTGATTTGTTGACAGACTACACATCTAGCGACAAACTCAGCCACATCCCGCTTCATCCCTGACCACCAGAAACACTGCTTGATGTCCTTGTACATCGTGGTACTCCCTGGATGTACAAATAATAGAGTGATGTGTGCTTCCTATAGAATACTTTCCTTTAGTTCTGCTTGATTCAGTACACACAACTGCTCTCCAAACCACAGTACTTCATCTTTCACCTGGAATTCTACCAACTTGCCAGTGCCAACTTGCTATTTCATCCCTTGGATCTCTGGATCGGTCTTCTGACTGTCAATAATCCTTTTCTCTCAATGTGGGCTGAAGTCTTAACTGGGCTAAGGACGCCCCCAATCCTTGCAACACCACCTCGATTTCAGCTTGATTGAGTTTCTCTGCCAACTTCTCCTGAGTCGTGATCAGACAAGACAAACTGCTTTTCCGGCTGAGCGCATCAGCCACCACATTGGCCTTGCCCGAATGGTACTTTATTTCGGGACGGATATCCTCTAATACTTCCAACCATCTCCTCTGCCTCAAGTTCAGATCTTTTCTGCTGGTAGATGTATTTCAAACTTTTGTGATCCATGTACATGTTGACTTTTTCTCCGTACACATAGTACCTCCACTGTTTCATTACAAAGATGATTGCCGCCAAATCTAGATCGTGCGTTGGGTAATTCTTCTCATGCGGTCTCAGCTGTCTAGACCCATAAGCTATCACCTTCCTTTCCTACATCAGCATGCAGCCCAGTCCGCGATGGGAAGCATCGTTGTAGACATCATAGTTGATTCCAGCTCTTGGCAAAGCCACTATGGGAGCGGTAGTCCACATCTCCTTCAACTCCTAAAAGCTAGCCTCGCACTGTTCTGTCCATTTAGAACTCACGTTCTTCCTTGTAAGCCCCGTGAGTGGCACAGCTATCTGGGCGTAGCCCTGAATAAACCTTCAATAGTAGCTAGTTAAACCCAAAAAGCTTCTGATTTCTTGCACTGTAGTTGGTCTTGGCCAATCCCTTACTGCCTCAATTTTTTGCGGATCAGTGGCCACTCCCTCGTTAGAAATGATGTGACCCAGGAAGGTGACATCGGCTTTCCAAAAGTCACACTTAGACAACTTCACATATATCTTCTATTCCTGTAGCTTCTTCAGTACCTCTGCTAGGTGCCCAGTATGCTCTTCTTCTGTCTTGGAGTAGACCAAAATGCCGTTGATGAACAATACAACGAAAGAATCGATGAACGGTCGCAGGACTCGGTTCATCATGTCCATGAAGATCGTAGGTGCATTTGTCACTCCGAACGGCATGACTAAGAACTCGTAGTGACCATGCCGAGTTCTAAATGTCGTCTTGTGCACATCATCTTCCTTCACTCGAACCTGGTGATAACCCGACCGTAGATCTATCTTAAAGAAAACAGCTGTTCCATGCAGACGGTCGAATAGGTCATCGATTCGTAGAATCGGATATTTATTCTGCACTGTCACCTTGTTCAATTCTCTGTAATCAATGCACATCCTCATCGATCCATCCTTCTTCTTCAATAATAGAACTGGCGCTCCCCAATGTGATGCACTCGGACGGATAAATCATTTACCCAATAGCTCTTCAATTTGCTTCTTGATCTCATCTTGTTCCATTGGCTGTAACCCCCGTTCCTGCTAATACGTATTTCCTGAATATTTTCGGTATTTTAATTATTTTAAATTTATTTTGTGCTAAACTGGTTTCGGATCTTCTACTAAGTGTTTTATAATCGACGATTACATTTATTTTGAATAACGATGTATTTTCTATTTATAATTGATCGATTATTTATATGTTATATTATTATTGTTTGGATTTTAATGAACTTGTTAATCTCAAATCATATTCCGATACATATCATTACTGTTATTGTTGTTGTTGTTGTTATTGTTATTATTACTTTTATTATTATTATTTGTTGTTATTGTTATTAGTATTATTATTATTGTTGTTGTTATTATCATTATTATTATTGATGTTGTTACCATTATTGTTATTATTATTTTTATTGTCATTATTCTTATTATTATTATTATTGTAAAGCTCAATGTTATTACTCTTATTATTATTATTATTTTCGTTAAAGCCCATTGATTTTGATTTATCTTGTATTATTTAATTATTTAATTTGAAGTCCAAATTTTAGTCCATCTCCTATTGGATTCTAATCCAAACTCATATCTATTGGATCCCAACCTGAATCCTAATCAAACCCAATAACCCAATTCTCCCCCTAATTTGTTTCAACCAGATCAACCCTCAACTACTCACCTCCCCGTATCCCCTAGAATTACTCCTCACGATTCTCCATATCTCCACAATCCCCCACTTTCTCTCTCCCCGTATCTCTCTCTCCCTCTCTTAATTATACACAACCACAACACCAACCCTTCACCTCCACCACTGTTCATTCCCCCCAAACACTGTGTAACCCCAGAGCCGCCCCGCCACTGTTCATCCTCCACCCTCATCGTCTTCCTCTGCTTCTCCAACTGAACACCATCCCGCTCGAGCCTTCCGCTCAACTGTGCCACCTCGCGACCCCCGTCACACCCCGACTCCGCAACTGCCTCCCATCTCACCGCCAGTGCATACCACGACCTGCCTCCACCTTCAGTCGAGCCCCTGCCATCTCCATCCCCTCATCTTCAACCTCCGTAACCCATCGAAGTCTTGCCATTGCCGCTTCTTCTTCCCCGAGCGCCATCGAGCCATCGATTGCACCTCCCCGACTCCTTGCCGCTCGTCGATGCCCTGTGCGTCGCCCTCATCCCCGACCTCAGTCCCCATTGGAGCCTCGTCACCATCTCCTCTATTTCATTTCCAAAAGCAGAGCATCCCCCGAGCTCCTTCACCCTCCTATCAGCCTCGTCGACCAACTCCACCATCGCCATCTAGCTGCCGCCTGCCACGCGCGGCCCTCGCCGTCGCTGCCCCTGCACGCCGTTGACCACCATCCCCTAGTGCAGCTCATCATCATCCAACAGTGCACCTTGATCATTATCAACCATCGGATCTTCATTGATCATCATCATCATCATCATCATTATCATCGTCAAGCTACTTTGATTCTTGGCCGCCCGATCTCACTGATCTTGACCATCATCATCAAGTTCATCACCGACCGTTGATCCCCATCTTGATCTTGATACACATCGAGATCCGTGCCCGATCGTGATCATCTCATCAAGATTCGCTTGGTTCGCGATCGTTGTCGTTGTCGTCGAGATTCCGATCCCCTTATTTTTCGCATATTTGGATTTATCGTCATCAAAGGCAAGTCCACTTGAACTCGTTTGACTTTTCTAGTTCAAGATTATTTATCTCCACAAGTAATTCTCTTTCGATTATCGTAATATTGCATTGTGTACCTTCCGTTGGGGAGATCGAGGGTTTACACGAGCTAACCCGAAGTATCCTTGATTTCGTGCCAATATCCATTGACTCAAACCCAAGCTTCTATGCACACACGATATGAATAAATTGATTAGAAACTTGTATATAGAAAAATATAGTGATTAAATGTATGTTGATCGATTGTATTATTGAGACTTGAATTATGACATGATAACTTAGCTTTGTACACTGTAAAAATCCATCCTAATTGTTGTACATTAATGTTAATGCATTCCATAATTCAAGAACATGTAGGTTAATCATTTCGATGAATGTATGTGATGACTTTTTATTATTTCTTGTTGCCAGTTCTGTTTTGCACTGAGGTTTCAACCATGTTTCTTGTTGCCAGTTCTGTTTTGCACTGAGGTTTCAACCATGTTACAATAAGAATCAAACAAAACTATATAAAAAGGAATTGTAGCCTAAAGAATCTAGTTTCCAGAAAATCTTACGGATCTAGATTCCGATCTATGAGCTGTGAGATATTATAGTTTTAGTCACTACTGGTCTGTATTTCCAGAATTGCAGTTTAGTGAAACACCGACACAACTTTCAGTTGAAACACCATAGTAACAGTAGAGTAATGACATGAAACTCTCCA
This sequence comes from Hemerocallis citrina, assembly GCA_017893485.1. Taxonomy (NCBI): domain Eukaryota; kingdom Viridiplantae; phylum Streptophyta; class Magnoliopsida; order Asparagales; family Asphodelaceae; genus Hemerocallis; species Hemerocallis citrina. The sequence continues at coordinate 201,942,806 of CM030362.1, forward strand.
GAAACTTAGTAGACATGCTTAGGATTCATTTTCTAAATTTTGTAGATTTAACTATAAGCTGCTGCCAGAACCCTTAAGCTGTAAAGATTAGGGTAATCGACCTAGTTACAATCAGAATCAATTGAAACTTACTGAATATGAATTTTAGCCCTGTATGTCTAGTTTACAGAACTTTTGATGGAATCGAATTCCGAATTATAGTTTGTGAATTATTGTTGTTTTAGTATTGCTGTGTCTGCTCTTTTCAGATTCACAATTACATTTATATTATCATGCATCACATCATTTTGTTGCATCCTTATCATCTCCTTGACACTCTCATACACAATGCATGATCATGAATGATTTAATACAATATTAATAAGTTGGGTTAATAAGGGTTGACTTAGTAGTGGATAATCTCAGGAAATGTACTCGGTAAGGCTTTATCGTTATATTGTATTGTCATGGAAGGAGGAGTATCGATTGTGAATTATTGATTGTCAATTGTTGATTGTAAATTATTGTTATTGATGCTGATTACACGCACTGTAGATCCCACCACGATGTCTAAAATGAACACTGTTTGTATGCACCGAACCTGTGGTATGGGACACAGTAGTACGTGCATTAGATAAGATAATAAAATGCTAATAAACCTAAGTTGACACTTGGACACTTGATCATGACAATTGTTTATCGACATTGTTATTGGTTTTGATTTTTTTCTTGCTTCATATTCTTTGATGTACCATGTTCCTTTACTCTTTGTTTTCACTACTTGCTGTCCGTACTTGCTCTAACGGATATTTTTTCTCCAACTCTAGTTGATCCAACAACAGGTGCACAAGGAGAATTACCAGAAGGCATTGGTGAGTAGTTCTTCTAGGATTGGAGCAGGAGCTGCTTTAAAATAAATTGTTTCTTCCATGTTATTTTTATTGCATTGTTACTTTTGTTGAAATTTGTATCTCGGGCTGTGTTGACCCGTATTTGTTGTTTATTTCCAGTTGTTGGTTATTATATTGGACTACTGTATGTTTTATCTCAGTAATTGTTTATGTGATTGTGTTTTTTCTGCGTTGTTTTGATTTTTTCTTTTTTCATATTGTTGAGTTAAGACTGGTACAGCTTATGGATGATGTTAATATCATTCGCTGGGCCTTCGTCATGGGTTCGTATTCCATATTTTGGAAAGTAGGGCGTGACACTGGCACCATTCTGTACGGTGCCTTAGAAATTGGAGCACTCTGTGGCTAAATAGAAATGTTGAACTCTACATCCCAATGAGGTGGGAGCCCGGGTAGATCTTCCAAAAACACTGTCGGATAGTTCCGGACCATGGGAATCTACTGGACCTTCTCAGGAACCTTCTTCTTGATCAATGCTGATACCAACTGTTTTCACTTCCTTTTCCCTTTAAAGGTAACTGCTGGTCGTCCTGGAGCTTTCACCATAACTTCCTTGCTTTTGCACTCAATATTGGCACTATAGATCGACATCCAATCTATGCCAATGATTATATCGACCCCCAAAATTGCCAACTCAATGAGGTCGATCCCAAAGATTCTGCCTCCAATTTCGAGGTCACAACCTTCATAATATCTATCGGTAGTCAACGTTTCTCCTAATGGAGTAGCTACAACTAATACTTTGCCAGGAAAAATTTTCGGTTCAACTCCTAATCATTTTACAAATGAAGGTGACACAAATGTATGAGACGATCTAGTATCAAATAAAACGGTTGCTTTCATTTCATTTATGACAAGTTCCCCTGTTACATATGAATGCTCTCATTACATAACACTCCTCAATTACAAGTAGCATTGGTATAAATACCCGAAACCCGGACCCGGCATTGGACCGGAACCGAACAGGCCTATCAGGGTCCGGGTCCTGAAATGGGACCCATTGTACTTTTGGGTCCAGGTCCGAATCCGCTCAAAAGAGACCCGACCCGACCCGAACCCGAACCCGTTGAAAAAAACCCAAAAAAATTAACATAAAAATTAATATTCTATCCTCATCCCTCCCCTCATTCCTCCTCAATTCTAAATCTTCCTCTTCAAACTCAAAATTCATGCTTTTTTCTTCTCTCCTCTATTCTAAATCCTCAACTCGCCGCCTCCGCTCGCCGCTCACACTCCCGCTCTTACCCGAATGGGTAGGAATATTTTAATTGGACCCGAAACCGAAATCGGACCCGGTCCTCATGGGTCCGGGTCCGGGTCCGGGTCCATTTTTTGGACTCGTAGGGAACAGGGTCCGGGTCCGGGTCCGGGTCTGGGTAGTGAAGGACCCGACCCGATACCAATGCTAATTACAAGCTAGAAATAAAAGTAGTAGACTTTATTCATTTTCTTCCATACTGGTGATGACGTTATTTGCATCAGCTTCAGTCAGAGCGAATACTCGCCCCTGTCGGTATGCCTTCTGTCCCGGGTCGACCTGCTTCTGATTTGGTCCCCCTGCTAGAATTGAGGGCAGTCAGGCTTGATATGACCCTCCTTCCTGCAATTGAAATAGGTTATTCCCTTCCTCCTGTTCGGGCACTCCGACTTGTGGTGGCCACTCTTTCCACACAGGAAGCAAGTACCTGGCATTCCTGTTATAGTAATTGCATTGACTCTGGTAGGTTTGAAGCTCTACTCTGGGGGCGATCCCCTGAAATTGCTTGGTGCTGCAGGCCTCTTGCCAGCGCTCCAGGTGTTCCTCTTGTTCTGTGCCGCCTGGTACTGATTTATGTCACTTCCGTGGCTGCGGCCCTCCTGACCAGCTTATCAAACCTCCGGATACTGAGAGGTATCATCCGAGACCTCAGGCTTGGCCTCAATCCCTATTCGAACATCCGTGCCATCTTGGCCCCTGTCAATAACCATCTCTGGTGCATACCTTGAGAGTTGATTGAACTTCTTCTCATACTCTCGCACTGACAGGCTTCCCTGTTACAGACCCAAGAACTCTATAGCCTTCTTTTTCTGCACATCCATCGAGAAGTAGTTGCTGCGAAACTCTTCTAGGAATTCCTCCCAAGAGATTTGTGCATTTCCCAGGGTCCTCTTCAGCGATTACCACTAGACCCCTGCATCTTTTTCCAGCTGGATAGTGGTCAGTTTCACTTTACTTGCCCCTGGAGTCTCCAGAACTTCAAATATTGTTTCAATTTGTCTGATCCAGTCATCTACTGGAAAACAGGTGGCTTCATTCGTTTGAACGATTCCACCAATCGGATCGCTTCTGGGACTTGTACTACTTGTCCCACCACGGTGCTCCCGGTAACAGTTGTGGCGAAGGCGTTTAGGGTTTGGCTGTTTCTAGGTCGAGTCTGTTGCCCTCACCACTGGGTCCTTCACCATTGTGGTTCCTTTGTCCGACCATTTCTGAGTCATAAAACTTTCATTAATCACCATAAATAGCAACAACTTACATTCTTCTTTCAACAAAACTTTATTCATTTCCAAAGGAAAACCTTTTACATTCAGAAAATAAACTTTCTCATACATCTAGTACATAACTTCAACATACAGACAACCTAGATCCTACGGTTCATCTTGGCTTCTCTGAGCTCTCCCTGTAGTTCATTGATCTCTTTCTTCATCTCATCGTACTTCTGACGATATTCCTGCTTTTCCCAACGAGTTTTGTTGTCTAGTTGGGTGAAGTGTCAGGCATTCCTGTGTCGGAGCTTCTCAAGTTCCTATACTCGGTAACTCAGTGCTACGATGTTTTCCCTATCTTCTGCACGCTATGCTTCCAAGTGGTTTACTCTCCACTTATTGGTGGCCAATTCCCTCCGAAGAGAAGTAACAATGTAGTCTTGGTCATCTCGAATCGGTTCTTCGTCTGAGGATTCATCTGGGAAATCAGGTTGGAGGTGGAGTAATCTCCCGGGATTAAGTCAGTTCTTCCTCTATTTCTTTTGGGTCTTCTTCTTCTATGGGTTCCTCTTCTTCCAGAAAGAATCATTCTACTTCATCCTCTGGATCATGATGATTAGCCATCTTATAGGAAAAAGGAGGAGAAACATCAGCTTATAGAGCAACACAAATGTAAAAACTAGTTACATTTAAATCTCTATAAGCTGAACTCATACTCTAATGTCTACCCTAATGTGTCATCCTTGTAAATTTGTACTACTCATTGAAGTCAGCTCTGATACCACTCTGTAACACCCTGAATTCCGAAATACGGTAATTCGTAGAACAACGGGATCTTTACTTCATTTCGTACAATTTTACAAGGAATTTAAAAAACTTTTCTTTGTACAACACTATTCATTTTACATTAACGCAGATGAACAATAAAGATTACAATACAAACATGTACAATTTAAACATCAACATTTTAAATAGTCTTTAGCTTCAAATTCATCTTTAAGTCTTTGCCAATCCAAGCCCTGCATTAAATACCGTGGGCACTTCAGTTACATACAACTGACGCAATACTATACACGGCAATCCTCACTATGTCGTAATATACCGACTCACTTACTTTATCAACCACACAATTGAATGCATATTAAAGTGTACAAGAGTGACTATTCTAAACATGTCGGTGTATGATATGACTTAAATGCCTAATGCAGATGCTATACAATGATGACACTAATGCATACTTGTTCGGAGTCTATACATCCCATACTACATAGGTCCGAGGGCAAGCCCTTAAGGTACTCCTCGTTATAAGGTTTATATCCCACGCTATGCAACCTAACCCAATGAATATACTCCAATGCGTAGCCACCGAGAAGTCACACCCCCAGGATATTGGACCTTACCGGCCTACCCGTAGCCCACCTCAGTGGATTTACCGGGCATATCATGTCCGTCCCAAACATTTCTAGCGACTGCAGTCACTTACCGGCCTTTCCGATGATAAACGGTCATACCCCTAGCCCATATGCATGGATTTACTGGGTGTACTCCTCGATCTCGAACCCTTAGGAGCTGCACATCATTTACCGGACCTGCTCATCGATGTCTCTATCATATCTTCTTCTAGTGCCTTTCCTTATGTTTAATTAACATTTTCACAACTTAGAGCTAGTTTACCCTCCTACCGGTCTTAACAAATACCGAGAACGATGACCCCATATTGGCAACTTCTCAAAACCAAATATCATTTCATAACTTGCAAGTACAAGAGTCTCTCTTAGACTCTATATTACAACAATCATCTCACTCGAGAGATTAATTAGGTTATGACTAACCTCAACATAAACCTCTTACTCTTTATTCAATATTCATTTGCTTAATCCACTTTCTTCATAATTTTAGGCCATGTAATAATTGACTTCTTTTAATAACATTAGATAACAATGTCTCAAATCGACTTCTTGGAGATAAATACTTAATTAATTCATCAAAATCATTCACTTTAACAATTCCCATCATTCTTTGATTAATAAAAAAACGTCTTATATTATCCAAGTATAATTTGAATATAATGTTCTAATACCAAGTTCTATAACCACTTAATAAAACAATTCACTTAGAACCTCGATTCAAATCTCATTTTCTTGTTTTTAATTCAATCGTTAACCACTCCAAGTATTTTTCTAAGTCACCAAAAGTCGTATTCAAGATTTTTCATAAAAGTATTCAATTTCCAGAACCAATTTACTTAACTCATTTATATTTCTCATTTTTGGATTATTCCATAACTCATTAGCATGAATGAAAGTTTTAAACTCCCAAACATATACCCAAAATAGTGAGAAATTATTTTTATTGTTTAAATAATATTTATATTCATTTTTGTAATTTTTCCCAATATTTTAAAAGCCAAGAACACTCAAAAACCCAAAAAAACATTGAAATGCACATTTGTGCATAACCGGATTTGAACCCAAGAACCCCCGCACCAGCGAGAGCCACGTGGCGAGCCCAGGCGCAGCATGCCCTCGAAAGCCACTTTGGCCAAGTGCTGATCTGCTTATATATGGGTGTAAGTTATTATAACCCCCTGTTCTGTTTCTTCTTCAATTTTAACTTCTCAAATGTTCCATAATTTTATTTGTTTCCCCCAAATAATAGTTTATAATATATATATACAAACCTCCAGAAATGCTTATTTACTGATTTTGTCCATAATAAAATTGTTTTATGCATACATATTGTAAATGGTGATTTTTAGAAACAACATAAACCTATACTTTTCATTTATTAATAAAACTAGCTCTTTTAACCATAATTCAAGACTCCATATTTTTATTTCTTCTTTTTATCCCTTTCATGAGAAATTTTCATCTCCCATCAATTTATAGCTCTCCCCATTGTTTACATGACTTATTTGTATAATTTAACAACTTGTGCATAAAAATATTTTCAATTCATTTAATCTAATCATGGCACACTAATATTTACCCAACAACATCCCAACAACTCTTCATAAATTTTCAAGTTACTAAAATGAATCTTTCCATCTAGCATGCAATTGTACCACATGCAAAATGAAAACACTAGCAATCAAAGAATTCATGTCACATATTCATCACAACTAATAAAACCTACATGCTACAATTATCTAGAAAGTAAGGAAATCACCGACCTTTTTGATGAAAATGCAAATAAGCTCCTAAAAAATTGTCCCAGAGCCTCAAGCACAAAGCCCTTGTCCTCCAAGAATGCACAACCGAACTCCTCCTTGCCAAAAACCCCAAACTCTCTTTTCTTGTTCTCTTTTCTCTTTTTTGATCTTTTGATTTGATTAATTTTAGTGCAAATGTTAATGAATAGGTGTTTGTATTTATAGAACATTTGTGTGGTAGAAAATGATCCCCACTACTCACACAACCACCCACTCACACAAAACTCTCTCCACTCCCCCTCTCTCATTCCAAGACCGGCAAACACTAAGGAGTGCACACACGTGCACGTGCACCCCATGTGCTCACTCTTTCTCATTTTATTTAATATTTTTTATTTATTAGTTGTTACTAGTTTGTTACATGACATGTATGGTTGCATTTTTCTTCCTCTTTAATTGTGTATTTAATAAAGGATTTAATTATGGGCTTCTTTCCTAGTGGGCTCAATTTAATATTTTAGGCCTATGGATATTTTTATTATGAATGAATAAAAAAGAGACAAATAAATAAAAGAAAATTTGTTCATAACTTTAGAAAAAAAATTTACAGCCAAAAAAATGAAACAAAATTACACATGCGTTTCACATGCAAAAATAAAAAATGTATTTTATTCTAAAATTTCTCCGGGATGTTACAACTTTAGAGTAAGATAGCTAAAGAAGATTACGATTTAATCATAAAAAGGATTATGAATAACTAAGGATATGCCCAAAGAAACTTAAGCTATCATTAATGAGAAAAGAACTTACAGATAGTAGAAGAGGTCAGTCTTTTCTCTTATGTTTATCGTAACTGGTTTAATGGTATTTTCTAAACTAGTTAACCAGCATAGGGCATCGCCTTCCCAGTAACATCAGAGAAAGTATATATTCAACTTCTGAAGATTCTTGCTCTGATAAAGAACAAGATCTCATAAAAACTTTTTAATTCGATCAACATCAATATGTTAACAATTAATAAAAATATAAATGCAAGTATTTATTAAATCCTTAAAACCAAAGGTTCCTGTTCCAATTGAATATTTTTCAGCCTCTGGAAATACAATATCTAAAGTTATAGCAAATCAATCAGAATGACCCTTGTCCTCCTTATTACAAAGATCTTCTTATCTCGATACCATAACTCCTCTTATGATATTGAGCCCCAGCAACCAAGACAAAGCTTTCAACAAGAAAGATTAGAACCTCTTGAAGGTCGAACCAAAAAATTACTTCAACAACAAAAAGACAAAGAAAGATATTCGCCTTTGACTCCTTCTCATTCTCCAACAAAAGATTCTTAACGTACCCTTAGCACAAATCAGAAACAATGATTCGAGCTATTGATCTTAAAAAACAAGCTCAATTACATATTTATATTTTCCTTACAATATGTATTCCAAATCTACAAGAATTCATTATACATGCTCTAGTAGATACCAACGTAGAAGCTAGCCTTTTACAATAAGTTTTCATACCACAACAGTTTCGCACTACTTTAGATAAAAAAGGAATGCTTAATGATTTTATGGGACGACAATGTCCGATAACACACAAGGTTCTTGGACTTCAGGTCCAAATACCTGATATTCATAATAACATAACCATGTATTCCTTTGACTTTGGTTTACTACCCAATGTCTTAGAAGTAGATTGTCTTCTGCGAAGGGATAATCTCTGATTTTTAGAACCTTTCAATAAACATTACCTCCAACTTGACAATCGTCTCATTCCCCGTGTTCCCTTAACAGCCCCTTTAGCATCCCACTATTCCCTCAAGCCAGAGTGGTGAAAATGAATATCTGAAACGTCAGATGAAAACCACAGAACTTATTCTCAAAATAACACAGTTCTCCTCAACATCAAGATCCGACGCACTTGATAAAAGGAAGGAGCACTATTCACAGGAATTACTCCTGAACAGAGAAGTTTACAACTAATCTTCTCACAAATGGATACCACAGATTTGGTAAATCTTCAAACCCAAGACTTCTTAGATTTATTAAAATCGCTTGATATAAACAATGATAAAATAAAAGAATTAGAAGCAGAGATCACTGTACAAAATATGATTTATATGTACCAACAAACTTTATTAGATGATACCAGACTCCTCAAGTTCTTCAAACAACTAGAGGACACAGAGATAACATCTTTCTTTGCTAATGAAGATGTTATTAAAAATACCAACGACAGACCTAGACTCATTGTCTTTTTTCATGATATCCCAAAATATCATAAACACATTCGAAAGGGGATAGTCCATGAGATTTATGTAAATACAAATAACCCGGAAGAATATGCCAACAGCATATCAAAAATCTGCAAAATAAAACTTGCCGAATATGCCAATAGATTTCGAACCATATTCATGTTCAAAATTTGGTCAATCTGGGAAAAAAGACAATATGTCCAATTATTCCCCTCAGTTCAGTTATGCAAACTCGAAAGAGTGACAGAGGAACCTAGACATCAATTTTAAAAATTCAATAAAAAAAATTGTAGAAGAAACAGAGAGACTGCTTTCAGCCCTGGAATTTTTTGAACATACAAATTATGTCGCGGTCATCGGATCACATTCAATACAAGATGGAAAAACTATTCTTCTAGTCGAAATTTTATCTGCATTCGATGACTCATCTAAAAGAATTCAGAAAGCATAAAACTTCCTCACCTCACTCCGATTAGGAAGATTGGAAATGTTGCCCAAGAGGAATACTTGTAACAGTAGGAGAATCTTACGCAAGCCCTAACTGACAGAAACACATCTGTTGACTCAGACATTATGAACATGTGTGACGGAAACCGAAGAACTTATTCTCAAAATATGTTCGTGATCAACATATCAAGAACTTATTTTTACCTCGAATATCAGCCTATGTTGAACACCGAAAGAGGATTTTAACCACAAGCTTATACTATTTGCTACACAGAGAGAGAGCACAACCTTAATTCGTTTCCTACATAAGGTGTACAGACTTTAGAGTAAGATAGCTAAAGAATATTAAGATTTAATCATAAAAAGGATTATGAATAACTATAGGATATGCCCAAAGAAAGTTAAGCTATCATTAATGAGAAAAGAACATACAGATAGTAGTAGAGGTCTTCAAGGAGAAAAATTTACAAGGTATATTTACAACAACAAGGCTCTGATACCAAGTTCAAAGGTGCACACAAACCAAAAAACGGAAAACAAAAAGGAAACACAAATAGACAAAGCTTAAAGCTTTCAGCCATACAATGTTCCCATTGTATACCTAATACTTTTGATCCCGGTAATAATTCTATTCCTTGAAGGTTTATTGATAACGTACATGCATTGTAATATTTTTATCTTCGAGACTTATACAAAAGTCTGGGTGTATATTGACACCCAATAGCCTATATGCTAGATTGGATTTTGTAACACCAATAATACTATTTAAAGGATTATTGATAATTCGTTCATCCATGCAAACAATCATTATTGGAGTATCTATTCCTAAACGGAATAGTCCTGATATTTTTATTTGTATTAATCGGATATGAAGATGTTTCATTTTAGGATATTTTTTCTTTAGTTTTTCCATTTTGTTTAGGTCAAGTAGTTAGACGGAAGAAAAATCTTCGTCTCCCTTTAATTCTATGTTTCCTTGCATACGTTCAAATATATAGGTATGCTGATTTTTAAATCGAGATTTAAATGATGGATTTTTATATATTTCTTTTTTATTAGAATGGGGAATTGCCTATTTTAGTATTTCTAGATCTTCATCAGTTACAACAAATTGTTCTCCCATACTGTCTTGTGTACTGAAATTTGTTATTTCTTCAGAAGGGATTCCATAATTTATAGTAAAGGTATTCATATAAATTCTATATTCAAAATAAGCTTCTGGTTCTTTGCTACGAGAACAATATTCTAGAAAATGGATGAACTCTATAATTGACCATTTGCCATTTGTAGTTGTCTATATTGATGCTATTTTGATCTTCTCTTCCTCAGCTGAAGATCATAAACAACAACTCTTAACAGTAGCAAAACTACTATAAAAACATGGAATAATCCTTAGCCCTAAAAAAATAGAATTATTTAAAACAGAGATTGATTTTTTAGAAAAATAAATTAAACAAGGAACTATTGAACTGCAACAACATATATATTCAAAAATAAAAGAATTCCCTGAAACATTTTTCACTTTAAAAGAACTTCAAAGTTTCCCAAGATTATTAAACTATGGAAGAAAGTTTATTCCCAACTTATCTTCGAAGGTTCAACACCTTCAACAAAAACTAAACGACGAACAAGAAAAATATAAAACTTCAACTGGTGAACAACCCAGAAGATGGAATACAAATAAAATCTCTATTCTATTATCTGAAAATGAAAAAAAGAGAAATTTTAGAAATAAAAAAACTAATACAAGATCATAAATTTCTTTATTTTCCCTCAGAAAAGGAAACTATCACACTTCAAACAGATGCTTCTGATCAATTCTGGGCAGGAGTATTAGTTACTAAACATAAAGAAATTTTAGCCAACACCTCAGAAAAATTTGACTAAACACAAGTAAAATACTCCACTTATGGTAAGGAATTAGCTATTATTAATGAGAAAAGAACTTACAGATACTAGTAGAGGTCTTCAAGGCGAAAAATATACATGGTATATTTCAACAACAAGGCTTCGATAGCAAGTTTAAAGGTGCACACAAACCAAGAAAATGAAAACAGAAAGGAAACTCAAAAGCTCACAAAAAAAACAGATTACAAACTTCGATGATCTATATGGCCTTTGGGTCCTTATTTATAGTCATAAGAGAGGATAAAGGCAGTGGCTTACAGGGTCTTCTTTCCTCTTCGTAGTGGAATTATGTGTGCAGGATAAGGAGGAATCTTTGAGTGGAAGATGAGGGGTCTCTTTCATCGTGTTGGCAGATGAGGAGGATTCTTTTACGTGGTCGGGTCCACCATGCTTCAATTATTATTAGTGGTAGGAGGTCCATTATGCTTCAATCAACATTGGCTTCTCCAGTGACCATGTCTGAGTCAACAGATGCGTTTCCGTCAGTTAGGGCTTGCGTAAGATTCTCTTGTTGTTCCAAGTATTCCTCTTAGGCAATACTTCCAATTCTTCCTAATCGGAGTGAGGTTACGAAGTTTTGTTCTTTCTGAATTCTTTTAGATGAGTCCTCGAATGCAGATAAATTGTCAACTAGAAGAATAGTTTTGTCCTCATGTATTGAATGTGATCCGATGACCACGACATAATTCGTATGTTCAAAAAATTCCCGGGGTGAGAGCAGTCTCTCTGTTTCTTCTACAAATTCTTTTTTATTGAATTTGAAAAATTGATGTCTAGGTTCCTCTGTCACTCTATCGAGTTCCCATAACTGAACTGAGGAAAATAATTTGACATATTGTCTTTCTTCCCAGATGGACAAAATTCTGAACATGAATATGGTTTGAAATCTGTTAGCATATTCGGCAAGTTTTATTTTGCAGATTTCTGGTATGCTGTTGGCATATTCTTCCGGGTAATTTGTATTTACATAAATCTCATGAACTATCCCCTTTCAATTGTGTTTCTGATATTTTGGGACATCATAAAAAAAGACAATGAATCTAGGTCTATCATTAGTATTTTTAATAACATCTTCATTAGCAAAGAAAGCTGTTATCTCTATATCCTTTAGTGGTTTGAAGAACTTGAGGAGTCTGGTATCGTCTAATAAATTTTGTTGGTACAAAGAGATTATAATCTGTATAGTGATCTCTGCTCTAATTTTTTTGTTTTATCATTGTTTATATCCAGAGATTTTAATAAATCTAAGAAGTCTTGGGTTCGAAGATTTACCAAATTTGTGGTATCCATTTGTGAGAAGATTAGTTATAAACTTCTCTGTTCAGGAGTTATTCCTGCGAATAGTGATCCTTCCTTTTTATCAAGAGCGTCGGATCTTGATGTTGTGGAGAATTGTGTTATTTTGAGAATAAGTTCTTTGTTTTCCGTCTGACGTTTCTAATATTGATATAATTCTCTTTGATTTGTCAAGAATTCCTTTTCTAACTGAGAAAGCCAGAAGTTGACTGATCTGTAATTTGCTGCTGTATTGATCTAAAACAGGCCATTAAATTTATTATAAAGGTTTGGGTCATGGGCCTTCATCTTCATGTTATACTAGTCTTTTACTATAAATGCAGCAAATGTTTTTTTTTTGTTCTGTAGGAACCATTTTTCCCTTGTTGAAAGGAACAAAGGTTTTTAGAGCTTCTATGGAAGCTATAGCTTTGGTTTTCTCTGTGGAGACTGGTGCCTTATTGCTTTGTTGAGCTTCTTTGGTCTGTTGGACCTGTTTACCCTTTAGGGTTACTGAATCCACTCCTGTGGGAGTAGATGATGTGCCGGTCTCTGTGGAGACCTTTTGAGTCTTCTTTAACCCAGCTTGCTGCCATGCTTCTTGGCGCTTCATCTACACTAATAGCTCGTTTAACTTTTGGTTAAAATCTTCATTCATGGTCTGGTAAGAAAATCAGCAACATGGTTAGTATAACCAGGAATATATTTAACATCATAAGAGAAAACTTCTAAATATATTGTTAATCTAATTCTTCTGAGATTTTCTTCAGGATTTGTTTAATGTCTTTCTTTTACGAAATTATGTTACAGATTTATTATCTGTTTCTATGCAAAAGTTTCTATATAATAAATAAATTTTAAAGATTTTTAAAGCTAATTTTATAGCAAGTAATTTTTATCATAAGTAGAATATTTGACTTGTGTTTTGTCAAATTTTTCTGAGGTGTAGGCTATAATTTCTTTATGTTTAGCAACTAATATTCCTGGTAGTAAATATACCTTGTATATTTTTCGGCTTGAAGACCTCTACTACTATCTGTAAGTTCATTTCTCATTAGTCATAGCTTAACTTTCTTTGGGCATATCCTATAGTTTTTCATCATCCTTTTTATGATTAAATCGTAATCTTCTTTAGCTATCTTACTCTAAAGTACATACACCTTATGTAGGAAACGAATTAAGGCTGTGTTCTCTCTCTGTGTAGAAAATAGTATAGGACAGATTGGCTTCAGCATCATTCTTCAAGAAACAAATCTAAATCAATAAATTCCCATACCACTAACAATGGTTTGACTTTAAATATAGATCATATTCCTTACAAACAAATAAAAAAATACTTAGCAAATTGGTTACAAAAATAGATCAAATTTATTGGATGGATGCAGTGGATAGGTGTTAACCTTTTGTACTTTTTGTTGAATTAAAGTAATGGGATTTTTGGTAATTTCCTTTATGTTTTCCTTTTCATGTTTCATTTCTGATTTTCTTTTCTTGGTTTGTGTGCACCTTTAAACTTGCAGTGCTGTTTGACAAACATAGAGTTCATAATGGTCTTTATTAAGACCGTGAGAACATTGATGTTGTTCATTAATGAAAATAGGGTTATTAATAGCTTAATTCATAATTGTGAAAATTTGAACATATACTATCTTTATTCTTAATCCTATTTTTTATTTCCTTGTGATCTTCTTAATATTTCTTACTCTTTTGTCTTTTTTGACTCTATTCTCTGCGGCAGTATAGTACCCCTAATCGTGGCTTTATAGCAGGTTTAAGCCTCGAATATCCTCGAACATCAGCCTATGCTGAACACCGAAAGAGGATTTTAACCACAAGCTTATACTATTTGCTACACAGAAAGAGAGCACAACCTTAATTCGTTTCCTACATAAGGTGTACGGACATTAGAGTAAGATAGCTAAATAAGATTACGACTTAATCATAAAAAGGATTATGAATAACTATAGGATATGCCCAAAGAAAGTTAAGCTATCATTAATGAGAAAAGAACTTACAGATGGTAGCAGAGGTCTTCAAGATGTAAATACAAAAGGTATATTTACAACAACAAGGCTCTGATGCCAAGTTTAAAGGCGCACACAAACCAAGAAAAGGAAAACATAAAGGAAACTCAAAAGAAACTATAGCCTACACCTTAGGAAAATTTTACAGAACACAAGTCAAATACTCCAGTTATGACAGAGAATTACTTGCTATAAAATTAGCTTTAAAAATCTTTTAAAATTATTTATTATATAAAAACTTCTGCATAGAAACAGATAATAAATTTGTATTTCTTAAAAGAAAGACATTTAACAATCCTGAAGAAAATCTCAGAAGAATTAGATTAGCAGTATATTTAGAAATTTTCTCTTATCATGTTAAATATATTCCTCGTTATATTAACCATGTTGTTGATTTTCTTACCAGGCCATGAATGAAGATTTTAACCGAAAGTTAAACGAGCTACTAGAGCAGATGAAGTGCCAAGAAGCATGGTAGCAAGCTGGGTCAAAGAAGATTCAGAAGGTCTCCACAGAGACCGGCACATCCTCTACTCCGACAGGAGTGGATTCGGCAACCCTAAAGAGCAAATAGGTCCAACAGACCAAAGAAGCTCAACAGAGCAACAAGACACCAATCTCAACAGAGACAACCAAAGCTATAACTTCCACAGAAGCTCGAAAAACCTTTGTTCCTTTCAACAAGGAAAAAATGGTTCCTACAGAACCAAAGAAAACATTTGCTGCATCTATAGTGAAAGACTGGTATAACATGGGGATGAAGGCCCATGACCCAAACATCTATAAATAATTTAATGGCTGTTTTAGATCGATACAGTCAGAAGATTACAAATCAGTCAACTTCTGGCTCACTCAGGCTAGAAAATGAATTTCTTGACAAAACAAGAGAATTGTATCAATATCAGAAACGTCAGACAGAAATCAAAGAACTTATTCTCAAAATAATACAATTCTCCTCAACATCAAGATCAAGTGCCCACAAACCAAGAAAAGGAAAACAGAAAGGAAACTCAAAGGCTCTCAAAAGAAAAAGATTACAAACTTTGATGATCTATACAATGGCCTTTGGGTCCTTATTTATAGTCATAAGAGAGGATAGAGGCAGTGGCTTCCAGGGTCTTCTTTCATCTTTGAGTGGAAGGTGAGGAGTCTCTTTCGTCGTGTTGGCGGATGAGGAGGAATCTGTAGCGCCCCGAATTCCTAACATAGGAACTCGTGACACACTCCAAGATCTTTCTTCAAATGAGTCACAACACAACGAAAATTACAGGAAATTAAAACTTTTATTACATCAAATTGTTATTCCAATGTCCAATGATTACAACAATTACAATTAATTGGTACAATATGAATGTACAATAAAATTTGGGCAGTAACTTTCACTTGGATGCTATCCCCTGCTAGAGTTTTCCCGCGCTCCCAAGCCGGCAATCCTGCACTGATAACTGTGGGCACGTCAGTTGAATACAACTAACGAAATGCTATATTCGGCTATCCTCTCTATACCATAATATAACGATTCCAACCTCAACAACCACAAATATTTGATGCGAAGAAAAAGGTGATGTCAAACAAGTGTCGGTGTATGCCATGGTCTAATCTAATGCACACACTATGCACACATGCTCCTAAAGCTAATGCAGGCTTGGTTGAAAGATATGCATCCCATACTACACATCCCCCAACCTAACGACGTTCTTCAGTTGATGGGGCTCGAACCCTGCTATGCATCCTACTCTTATGCTCTCTCCTGTCTCTGATTCCAGTGATGGTGATGTTGTAGTCGTCCGGCCTTACTCCAGTCGCTGCTGTCAATAGTGGTGTCCATTACCTCGTGTTTTACCCACTATGCCCGGGATCTCAACCACAGGCTTACTCCGTCACGGCTGGGGTTACAGTCGCAGGCTTACTCCGTCACGACTGGACCCATGGTATGTTGCTATATCTATGTCTCTCCGGACCTCACCAAAAGCTAATATACGAACCCCAGGGCTCATTGCCGAAGGACATAGAGCATTTCCCGTAGAGTCTTGCTCACCGGGCCTTTCTCTAAGCCTCCTGCCCGCATTGATCAACAAAGGACCTGACGGATATAGGGTTTCTCCAACTCCGCTACCCTCGTGCTTACATTAGAACAGAACTTGCAGTCGAGACGACGTCAACACTCCAAACATCCTCAAAGGTTGTTACGAACATAAAGGCATCCATACCGAAGACAACGGAGCCCCCACAGTTTCACTCCCCAGGGCAGCTCGTGGTCCCTTTCCTGCATAAACGAACCCAGGATTTGGCTAGGCGTGATGACGCCATGCGTCCCCCTGACAGGCGAACACCCTCGCTAGTGCCTGTCCTTACATTCAACCAAGATTCGATCTAGTCCTACCAAATTATCAATGCTAACCCACTCCAAGATTAAAGATAAGATTAATTACATGATTACTAGCATTTCTTTTATCACCCGATTTCTAAAATCCATGACTCTAGCCAATCTCTAACTCCTTCATCTTTCTTATTAGATGTATGAACCTCTAGGAGAGCCTAGAACTATCTCATATTAACCATTCCCTTAGTTAGGCGATCTATCTACCATTTCCAATCCCTAACTTGGTAATCAACTTAGCTTGGTATGAACAACTAGTTAAGTTCTACTTGTAGAATCTTTCTAGCTAGTTACCTTTATCATTAATGAATCTCAACCCATCCCACAATAAGAATCAACTAGCCTTTTAGTCCGGCCTATGGGTTGACCTGCCTCGGCCTACGCTTGGCACGAACCAATGACGAACCAACTCGTTGATTACTGCAACCGCCATCGACGCTTGGAGTTCGATCGCAACCTCGGCCCGACCAATACATAGCTCCTGCTAACCTTCATGCTCCACAGTCCTCGACAAGTGGTAGCTACAAACACAAACATGGAATCCATCCATGCACGGCAGTGCATCGGTGCACAAGTCATCTCCTCCAATGCGTTTGATGCAACACGGGTCTTATTCTACCCATCTAGGTTTGTCAATAAGACTTAATCCTAAAGTCTTAATACTCAACTGAGGTTTCCCAACAAGGTAAACTACACTAGGAGTAAGTCCTAATCCATAAATACACAAAAAGGGGTGCTAGAAGCCCTAAAAATAACAATTTATAATTCCAAACAGCAAGCATCCGTTCGGCATTTATGGCAATACGGAGTCATTTCCGGTCCCGTTTCTTTGAAGAATCACGATCGGCCGCTCCCATGCTTCTAATCAAGGTAGACAGCAAGTATAAGCACACATTGGGCATGGATTTTGTCCCAAAGTGGTCAACAACAATGTCCCAACATCCAATACAATTTCCACTTGAAAACAGTGAACAACATTGTCTATACTGGGGTCTGCAAGCAATTATGAGCTACTCTTAGCAAGGAACTTTAGATAATTTAAGTCCTAACTCATATCCACATCTATAACATGATTTGTGACCTCAAACAGCAACTCTAAGCTAATATTGTACAAGTTCAAACTCATTTCCATGTACATGGTGCAAAACAGTGAGCTCTATGATTCACTGTGTTTCTGTCGTCACTTGCAAAATTTATATAAATTCGTACACTTATCCAAATCATAATTTTTTAAACATTCCAGAAAGATCTATGTGTCTACTACAACTTCCTAGTTTCAAGTTTCCTCAGGTAAGGTCGTTCACATGCTCTTATGATTCCATCTTTAACAAGCATACAGATTCCTAGAACAGCACATCATATTAACACAATCATGGGATAAAATCAATTTAAAATAGTATATGGTGTCAGAATTTTATGAAATTTTAGACTCTAGCTCCTGACACATGATGTTACAACACCTCTAAAAATCATGTGATTCTACCAAGTAAATTTTTAATTATGTCTCTTTGAATGTCATAAAAAACAGAGCAATAACAGCAGCAGTTCTGTTTATTAAAATAACTAGCTGAGTTTGCATGATTTTATTAACATAGCTATAGTGGTCCAAAACTCATGAACTTTGAAACATAGGTCTTAACTACATTCAACATTGACATACTAAAATTTTAGATCATTCCCATAAGCATGCAGCAAGATACAAGTCACTTTTCTCACAACAGTAACAATAAAAACTGTTTCTTTTTCTTCTGACCAGTATGCAAGTTTGCAATTTATTTTAATAGCAGAAAAATCATAAAAATCTAGAAAAATTACTGAAGGTGCACGACACACGAATGAACATCATATAAAAATTTCAAGTTAATCGAACCAGAAGTGTTCAAGTTATGAGCTACGGACTGACAACAAAATTTCAACCTTTTAACAGGATTTTCTGTTTTGGATTTCTTAACACAAAAACGAGTTATTAAGGCTCATTCTAGAGCATGCATGTTATTTTTCAGTCACTACAATCACCATTTAACAAGCAAAAACAAACAAAGAGGTTAGAAATACCCACCTTGATGAGTTGATGAAAAATGAGGTCCTACAAGTTCCTAGCTTCAAGCTTGACCTTCTTGCTCCTAGCACCTTGTCTTCTTGGCTCCTTCACTCCTCCTCCTTGCTTGGCTCCTTGTTCTCCTTCTCCTTGGCTCTAATTTCAGTATAGGGTTTGTTGAAGAGTGTAGGATTTAAAGTAGGAGAATATAGGAAGAGTAAAAGGATAATATTGCAAATGAGGGGGGTTAAAATGCAAAAGTGTGGAGAGGGTCAAATCTGATCTGGAAATGGCTTGGGGAAGATAAGAGGATCTTTCATTTGATTGGGGTGTAAGGGAGGTGATGTGATGTGGCTTGGGGTTTTACAAAAACATCATTATGTTCTCATTCAAACATCAAAAACCCTAAAGTTTTCCCCTCCTCTTCTCATGTAAGTAATCTTTGGGCTTCATTTTTTTTTTGTACAAGTCATGTCACACTACAAGTGTGTGTTCATGGCTCAATGGTCAAAAGAACAGGTTTGAGCCCATGTCTAGCTCATGGTGAGTCTAGTTGAAGTTTATGAAATAATTCCATACTAATAGTTTCAAAAAGAAAAATAAATAAATAAATATAGTATTTTAGTGCTTAACAAATCATAAATATATTCATATGAAAATCCGGGTTGTTACAAAATCTTTTAAGTAGTCGGATCCACCATGCTTCAATTACTATTAGTGGTAGGGTCCACTATGCTTCAATCATCATTAGCTTCTCTAGTGAACATGTCTGAGTCAACAGATGTGTTTCCATCAGTTAGGGCTTGCGTAAGATTCTCATGTTGTTCCAGGTATTCCTCTTGGGCAATACTTCTAATTCTTCCTAATCGGAGCGAGGTGAGGAAGTTTTGTGCTCTGAATTCTTTTAGATGAGTCCTCGAATGTAGATAAATTGTCGACGACAAAAATGGTTTTTACTTCATGTATTGAATGCGATCCGATGGCTGCGACATAATTTGTATGTTCAAAAAGTTCCTGGGCTGAGAGCAGTCTCTCTGTTTCTTCTACAAATTCTTTTTTACGAATTTGAAAAATTGATGTCTAGGTTCCTCTGTCACTCTTTCGAGTTCCCATAACTGAACTGAGGGGAATAATCTAACATATGGTCTTTCTTCCCAGATGGACCAAATTATGAACATGAATATGGTTTGAAATATGTTGGCATATTCGTCAAGATTTATTTTTCATATTTTTGGTATGTTGTTGGCATATTCTTCTGAGTTATTTTTATTTACATAGATCTCATGAACTATCCCCTTTCGAATGTGTTTCTGATATTTTGGGATATTATGAAAAAGAAAATGAGTAGGTCTGTCGTTGATTTTTAATAACATCTTCATTAGCAAACAAAGATGTTATCTTTATATCCTCTAGTTCTTTGAAGAACTTGAGGAGTCTGGTATCGTCTAATAAATTTTGTTGGTACATAGAGATCATAATCTGTACAGTGATTTCTGCTTTTAATTCTTTTGTTTTTTTTATTGTTTATATCCAGAGATTTTAATAAATCTAAGAAGTCTTGGGTTCGAAAATTTACCAATTCTGTGGTATCCATTTGTGAGAAGATTAGTTGTAAACTTCTCTGTTTAGGAGTAATTCCTGTGAATAGTGCTCCTTCCTTTTTATCAAGAACGTCAGATCTTGATGTTGAGGAGAACTGTGTTATTTTGAGAATATGCTTTTGAGTTTCCTTTTCGTTTTCCTTTTCTTGGTTTGTGTGCACTTTAAACCCCTCTAACAATCTATTATAATGGTTTGACAAAGGCCAATGTATTTAGAAACAAAATTTTCTAATATACATATGTTACATAATTGCATTTTCATGAGTTGATTTTCATATGAATACCTTAACAAATCCTCATACCGGCACATCATCTACTCCCGCAAGAGTGGATTCAGCAACCAAGTTTAAATATAATAGTGTAGTTCGAGGCGCTCACAAACACAAACCTATTAATGGTTGTGCTCTCTCTCTCTCTCTGTGTGTGTGTAGCAAATAGTATAAGCTTATGGTTAAAATCCTTTTAATATCACTTTGATTCAACAAACAGTACAAAAGGGTGGTGTGGTTGTCAATATGGCCGATGTGGGTGTCAGTTGGGTCGATTAGGCACGGTGAGGAGTGGACGGCGCATTGGGGATGGTCGGCTTCAAGAGGACAAGGTCGTCGGTGGGAACGGTGCCGCCCATAGAGGAGAAGACTTCGGTGACGGGTCATCGGGTTCTTTTGGTGTTTGAGCCCTGTCCTCATTCATCCCCTGCTTTCTTGGTAAGAAATCATGCGGAGATAAAACGAGGAAAAGGAAGAATGGTAATTAATTATAGAAAATTAAACAGCTATAAAAAATTCGATGGATACTTTATTCCCTCTGCGGAACAACTTATCTTATTTATCGATTTTACAGTATCTCGGGTTTTTGTCAAACCATTAGAATATAAGGGTTCCAACATATTATGTATCGAGATTTCATATTTATTGGAAGGATGTAGTGGGTAGGTGTTAACCTTTTGTACTGTCTGTTGAATTAAAGAGATAGGATTTTCACCACGCTGGGTTGCAGGTGTATAGTGGGATGCTAAAAGGGTTGTTAAGGGAACACGGGGAACGAGACGATTGTCAAGTTGGAGGTAATGTTTATTGAAAGATTCTAAAAATCGGAGATTATCCATGCCCAGAAGACAATCAGCTTCTAAGACATTGGGTAGTAAACCAAAGTCAAAGGAATACATGGTTATGTTATTATGAATATTAAGTATTTAGAGATAAACAATATAATTTAAAATCATTATTTTGTGATTTGGGTTTAGGTGTCCAAATCGTTTTTAACATATTAATTCTACATTTATTTCTTGTAGTAGAACTACCATATAGTTAAATATGTCAGTGTTTAAATATCCATGTGTGGGTAGGTGAACATAGTGTTCATAATGGTCTTTATTAAGACCGTGAGAACATTGATGTTGTTCATCAATGATAATAGGGTCAATATTAGCTTCATTCAAATTTGAACATATCCTATCTTACATTAAATTTATTGCGGATGCATGTCTTTCATAGTAGGTATAAACAATTATATTCTATTGAATTAACCGCATTTTGTTGTCCACAAGGACACTTCGAATGGTTACTAATGTCATTAGGATTAAAAAATTCTCCTCAAATATTCGAGAAATGAATGAACTCTGTATTTGGCCATTTGCCATTTGTAGTTGTCTATATTGATGATATTTTGATCTTCTCTTCCTCAGCCGAAGATCATAAACAACATCTCTTAACAGTAACACAACTACTATTAAAACATGGAATAATCCTTAGCCCTAAAATAATAGAACTGTTTAAAACAGAAATTGATTTTTTTAGGAAAATACATTAAACAAGGAACTATTGAACTACAACAACATACATATTCAAAAATAAAAGAATTCCCAGAAACATTTTCCACTTTAAAAGAACTTCAAAGTTTCCTAGGATTATTAAACTATGGACGAAAGTTTATTCCCAACTTATCTTCAAAGGTTCAACACCTTCAACAAAAACTCAATGACAAACAAGCAAAATATAAAGCTTCAACTGGTGAACAACCCAGAAGATGGAATACAGATAAAATCTCTATTCTATTATCTGAAAATGAAAAAAGAGAAATTTTAAAAATAAAAAATCTAACACAAGATCAAAAAATACTTTATTTTCCCCTCAGATAAGGAAACTATCACACTTCAAACAGATGCTTCTGAGCAGTTATGGGCAAGAGTATTAGTTGCTAAATATAAAGAAAGTAGAGCCTACACCTCAGGAAAATTTGACAAAATACAAGTCAAATACTCCACTTATGATAAAGAATTACTTGCTATAAAATTAGATTTAAAAAGCTTAAAATTTTATTCATCATATTGAAACTTCTGCATAGAAACAGATAATAGAACTGTAGCACAATTTCTTAAAAGAAAGATATTTAACAATTCTGAAGAAAATCATAGAAGAATTAGAATAGAAATATAATTAGAAATTTTCACTTATGATTTTAAATATATTCCTGGTTATACTAACCATGTTGCTAATTTTCTTACTAGGCCATGAATGAAGATTTTAACCAAAAGTTAAACATGCTACTAGAGCAGATGAAGTGCCAAGAAGCATGGCAGCAAGCTAGGTCAAAGAAGACTCAGAAGGTCTCCACAAAGGCCGACACATCTATTAGGTTTCGATGGTAGTCTCAAATCAAATATACAGCGGAAAAATTACAAAGAAATATCAAAACATAGCCATGGATCTATGTGAAAAGCACAAATCGTGTTTAGGAGTTATACCTTGAAGATGGATCTGCTGTCTCCAATTAATGTTGATCACAACACTGCAATGTTGCTGTGCATGTACGGTATCCACACAAACGGATCAAATCAAGCTTTCCCTCACGCCGCGGTGCTAGCTGCGGGATGGGGATGTTCCTCACAATCTCTCTCTCACACAATTTCTATAACGACTAGGGTTTTCTCATGTAACCCTTTTTCACAGATACGTATCATATATATAGCTGCAAAAAATCAACTCTAAGAGAGTAATGAGGTTGTTGGACTCAATATCTGACCTGGTTCAGATTCGTGTGTGGGCATTTGAATATTAGTCAGCTCATTTAATCTAATTAAATGTCCAACCAATGTAAGGAGTCCAAGTTTTACTTGGATCCCCAATTAAATTCATCTTATAAATTTAAATCTCAATTTCGATCCATTCTAAGTGTTTGACCCTGTAGGTTCCCGTTACGTTGACAGTAATAATAAAATCATATTCTAGTATTATAAACAGTGAGCGGTATCTAGCAATACATTACTGCGACTCAAGTAACGAGAATGTCTGTGATTAGACATAACCTATCCATGACCAATGTTACCATTTATTCCAGTCCCTTTGTCCAGATATCTCAATTGACCACAAGGCATATAGCGTGTCACCCTTGTATAGTTCAATCTTTGGTTTCTTGATGTCTGAGTAGACTTACCTGAAATAAATGAGCTCAATATCTCATATTGACTCATTTGAACAAGGCCATGTATTTTGCAGTCTCACTCAATCAAGGGGCCCATAGATATCGCTCTTATTATGTAAGAGGGACAAATCCTACCTAAGTCACTCACTTCCCTCCGCATGATTTGTAGTATATTCCAATAGTCGACTTTATAATCACCTTATTACAGACAATGTTTGACGACATTAAAACATATAACTTCTCATGTAGGGAACCTTAGTGACTTCAAGTCAAAGGACTACATACACTATGATCACTATGAGAACCACTTATGACACTCACGCAACGATCCATGCAGCGTTCTTATGGTGGGTCAGTCCAGTACAATATTACTCTAATATGTACCCAAGTGAAGACTTGATATCTCATATACATGATCCGTGAGATATGGTCATCAGTCTACGCACATACTACTCTCTATACATTATTGTTGTCCTAATTTACAATAACACTTGACTAGGGACATTTAAGAATTGTGTTCTGATTACAACCAATAGGATCTCACAATCAATTCATGCACTTGATAACCCATGGTATTGAACCTACTATTTAAGGACTTTATTATGTTCATTTAATCACAATAAACAACACAATAAATGAAATGTCCTTATATATGAAATAAATATAATAATACAATGTAAACTAGTAAAGTCAATACACAACTGGCCTCTAGGGCATACACCAACAACATCATCTACTCCCACAGGAGTGGATTCAGCAACCTTAAAGGGTAAACAGTTCCAACAGACCGAAGAAGCTCCACAGAGCAACAAGGCACCAGTCTCCATATAGACAACCAGAGCTATAGCTTCCACAAAAGCTCGAAAAACCTTTGTTCCTTTCAACAAAGGAAAAATGGTTCCTATAGTTACAAAGAAAACATTTACTGCATCTATAGTAAAAGAATGGTATAACATAGAGATGAAGACGCATGACCCAAACCTCTATAATAAATTTAATGGCTGTTTTAGATCGATACAGTCATCAGATTACAGATCAGTCAACTTCTTGCTCACTCAACTAGAAAAGGAATATCTTGAAAAATCAAGGGAATTATATCAATATTAGAAACGCCAGACGGAAACCAAAGAACTTATTCTAAAAAATAACACAGTTGTCCTCAACATCAAGATCCGACGCCCTTGATAAAAAGGAAGGAGCACTATTCACAGGAATTACTCCTAAACAGAGAAGTTTACAAAAATCTTCTCACAAATGGATACCACAGATTTGGTAAATCTTCGAACCCAAGACTTCATAGATTTATTAAAATTTATGGATATAAACAATGATAAAACAAAAGAATTAGAAGCAGAGATCACTGTACAGAATATGATCTCTATGTACCAACAAAATTTATTAGACGATACCAGACTCCTCAAGTTCTTCAAACAACTAGAGGATACAAAGATAACATCTTTCTTTGCTAATGAAGATGTTATTAAAAATACCAATGATGGACGTAGACTCACTGTCTTTTTTCATGATATCCCAAAATACCAGAAACACGTTCGAAAGGGGATAGTTCATGAGATTTATGTAAATACAAATAACCCGGAAGAATATGCCTACAACATACCAGAAATTTGCAAAATAAAACTTGTTGAATATGCCAACAAATTTCCAACCATATTCATATTCTGAATTTGGTCCATCTGGGAAGAAAGACAATATGTCAAATTATTCCCCTCAGTTTAGTTATGGGAACTCGAAAGAGTGACAGAGGAACCTAGACATCAATTTTTCAAATTTAATAAAAAAGAATTTGTAGAAAAAACAGAGAGACTACTCTCAACCCAGGAATTTTTTGAACATACAAATTATGTCGCGACCATCGAATCACATTCAATACATGAAGGAAAAACTATTCTTCTTGTCGACAATTTATCTGCATTCGATGACTCGTCTAAAAGAATTCAGAAAGCATAAAACTTTCTCACCTCACTCCGATTAGGAAGAATTGGAAGTATTGCCCAAGAGGAATACCTGGAACAACAGGAGAATCTTACGGAAGCCCTAACTGACGGAAATATATATGTTGACTCAGACATGGTCACTGGAGAAGTCAATGATGATTGAGGCATAGTGGACCCTACCACTAATAATAATTGAAGCATGGTGGACCCAACCACTCAAAAGATTTCTCATCATCTGCCAACACGGCAAAAAAGGCCCCTCACCTTCCACTCAAAGATTCCTCCTTATCCTGCCAACACTTGATTCCACTATGAAGAAGAAAGAAGGAATCGAGTCTCAAGGTATGGTCAATCGGGAGATAGGAATCATGTAATTGGGAGCATGTAAACGGGAAAGATGATAACTTGTAAATGGGAAACATGTAAACGTGAATTCATTCCATCAAGAAATTCGGTAATCGGGAAACATGTCAATGCACAGTGTTAATCTTAAGTCTATCTATCTTTTATTAACCTATCTAATGCACGTAATTCTGTGTCCCTTACCAAAGGTTCGGGTGCATAACAATCAAATGAACATTTAGACTCAAGTTGTGAATTCTACAGGATTATGTACTTCGATTTTGCAGTGACAACATGAAAAATCTTATCAGGTAAACAGGAAACATGTAAACTTGTAAAGTGGAAAAATGTAATTTTGTAAACGAGAAACATATAATCTTGTAAATAGGAAGTCACTATTATGGAAAACACAAGCCCTCTTCCGAGTACACTCTCCTATATTGTCAACTACTCAGTCATACCCTTTGTTACCCCGGCTTGTTATTCTTTATGATTAATCATGAACATGTAACCAATGGAAATGGGGGTATCATGACAATATCAAGAAGGTATCGAGAAGGTATCAAGTGCTATGTAATGCATGATTATTAGTTCAATTCATTAAATGCGGAAACTAAACATGTTTATATTTAAGAACATAAAGATGCAATTCTGGACAGTGATACACTATTGTACTAAAACTCACTTTTCTTCTATTACGGGAAAGCAAATCTGATTCCGTCAAGAGTTCTAGAAAGTAGACTTCCTTCCGTATCTAACGCCTATTCATACAACACATTCTAAGGAAAGTAGTTAGGTTTAATAGTCAGATATATACGGGTATCAGGTTCAGGCAGCAACATAGGGTAAACTTCCAATGCTAACAATTCTACTGTAAAATTATCCATAAATCACCCAAAATTCAGAATTAAATTCCTAACATTGTATACTAATGTTCAGGTCTATCTCAACTCATAATTTCATCGATTGATTTTTATTTCAAGTCTTTTACTAGACAATACATCTCAAAACAGGAATCTGGAAAATTAGACGTTATAACACTAAAAGCTGAATACCTTGAAATATACAAGTCGTTTTGGGTAATCGTGAGATGCTCTGGATTCTACACTCATAGAGCTATAATTTTCATATATAAAGTTCTAAATTTTGTAACATGGATCTGGTTCAAAATTTAGTAGTAAGTCTGATAAGACGGCAGGACAGAAATCTAGCGCTTTCATTTTAAAATTGCAATTTACAAATATATAATTCTATAACCAGAAATGGGTTGCATTCATAATTAGTAATTATACCAGACCTCTACAATTAACATGTCAAAATTTATTACTTCTACAATATCGAATCTAAGAATTAAACTATACTATCGCATTGCAACACAATTAAAATCATCTTGAACACAATATATATATATATATATATATAATTTGTGTTCATGCGGTGTAGCAATGATAATGAAGTCAATGATCTTTCTATGGGCATTGAATCGATGGGAGGCAAATAGAATGATTCAATATGATATGTAACGAATGGTCCAAAAATATGAAAGGGTCACACACGAGATTCGATAATACGATGGTTCAACAACTGAGATCTACTTGCGAGATTTCAAAGAAGTGCTTGCCTTATACGATGATTACAACGGAGAAGGATAGGAGAAGCGAAAACGGCTATGGTGGCAAGACAGCAACACATAGCAACCTATCAGCGTGACAGCAGTAACGACAGCAAGGAGATGGTAGCAGCAACACTAAAGATATGGCAGCAACAACAGTAAATGGCAAGCAATGGGCGACAACAGTAAGTGTTCGGTGGTCGTGTTCGGGTTCTGAGTTTGGGTTGTGGAAGGTGGTTGTCGATGGTGGTTGTGGGATACAATGGAGGTGATGGTGGTGTTGCGGGTGTGGGGCAGCAATGGAGGAGCCGGGATGTGGGGTTGAAAGTGGGATGATCGGTTGGTTTGGTAGCAGTGTGGAGGCTATCGGGGTTTATATGGAGGTCAGGTAATGGAGAATGGCAGGGAGGGATGATGTTCGGGTGTTGGTGTGGCAGTGGGTTGCAGGAGTTCAGGGAGATGGTGGAAGATGAAGGAGTAGGGGTTTGTGAGCTACAAGATGTTGAGAAGGAGAATAAGGTGTCAAGGTGGAGGAGAGCTCCGGCTGATGAGGGTAGGAAGATGAAGCTCAGGTGAGGTATGGGTTGTTGTTGTGATGGCTCGGAGGTCGAAGCTCGGTTGTAGAGGAAAGCACTTACGGTTTGGCTGATCGGGTAAAGAAGAAGGAGAGGAGGAGATTAATGTGGAGATTTATGTGGTAATGGGTGGTTAGGAGGAGATTAGGGAATTTGTGGGTAATTGGTTGAGTAGTTTTAGGAGTAGTGGGGATTTATATGCTGTTGGGGAATCCGGGTTTGATGTGGGTTTCGAGTTGGGTTGGATTAATGAGCATGGGATTTAAATAAATATCTATAATAATACAAGGATGTTAATACAAGAATGAATTTAAGAAAACGAAAAAGGAATTTATAAGGAATCGAAATACAGAAATACGTAGAAATTTTTTGTACATTCGGAAATGAGAGTTATAGTGCTTCATTGTAAAAAGTAATTGAGAGAGTTTTCCATTGTAAATAGCAGATTATCTTCTAGTGAGCTTTGAGAGATAGATAGGTTCTTGGTACGAGTAAATACTTTGAATTTTCTCTAGTTGAATAATATTTCCTTATTTCTCCCACGGATTAGGCGTAGCCAAACCGGTACAAATTAGTGTGTGCTTTGTGTGCTTGATTCGATCTAATTGTTTGATTGTTCATCATTGGATCTATTTGTCGCTAAACTCAGCAATGAATTCCTAACACAACCATTGGCGGTTAATGAAACCTTATAAGTTAAAGCATAAAAAATATCAATTAAAAATCTTTAAGATCGTTATAGGGTTTATAACAATCAGACTTTATGGTGTTTCTAGGAATTCTTTTGTAATTGGGGGTTAGAGGGGTTTAGTTAAAGGTCTCTAGGTATCTATTGTCGGAATAGAAAAATGGTGATTCGTCCTTAATAACAAGTCTAGTCATTTCTTTACAAACGAGATCATGATCGTAGTTATAGCTATCTACAAGACCGGTCGTAGGGTTGATCTTTTGTTGGGTTAGATAGTCTTGTAATATATCCGGGTGTGATCTCTCCAAGTGTCTCTTAAGTGTACCCATTCCGGTGCTCATTTTCCATTTGTAAGCGGTTTGATACTTGTCACATACATTTTGTCCCTCTTTTGGATTGGATTGAGATGAAATAAATGTAAAATATTGGTGGACTTCAGAAGTTACTCCTCCATGTTTTCGGGAAGAAGAGGGTTGTGGCTGCTCGGTGTCTTGTGTTTGGGTTTCTTCAACTAGAATTTCATCATTGTTTGTGTGTGGAAACTCGGGAATACTATCTGTAACACCCCCTGCCCCGAGCTCGGACAATTTATACAATTTAGAAGACAAATTAGATACTATGTAGTACAACTGCCCACCACAG
The DNA here is from genome assembly GCA_017893485.1 of Hemerocallis citrina. NCBI lineage: Eukaryota > Viridiplantae > Streptophyta > Magnoliopsida > Asparagales > Asphodelaceae > Hemerocallis > Hemerocallis citrina. The sequence continues at coordinate 201,972,474 of CM030362.1, forward strand.
GCTACCTCTCAAAAGGTGGTTAACCGAATTGGTGACTCTTGATCATAGGCAAAGTTATTTATTATTAATTAATTTTTGTTCAACTCCCGATATGGGACAAATTTCCTCCTCTTCTCATTCGTTCTCTCTCTCTCCAAGAGCTCTTTTTACGTGCAGACCCCAATCCCGGGGGCCCCACACGCCAGCTCAGCATGGAGAGACACAACGGAAGCAGCAGCATTCTCTCCCGGGTGGGCCCCTGCTCCAATGCCACGTCATCGTGGCTGACGAAGTCAAACAGCCCCTTTGTTGTTTCTTTCTTCAACGTGGGGCCCCCCCATTCAATATATTTCATATATTATCACCCATAGGAAATCCTATGGGGCTAACAGCCAATACTATATATATATATATATAGAGAGAGAGAGAGAGAGAGAGAGTGAGAGAGAGAGAGAGAGTAATGTGAGCCTCATATTTGTATGAGGAAAATTTCCTCATACAAAGTGATTATACTCACTTGGTAGGGCCATTATGGAAGATCCGGTCCGTCCATCATTTTTATCATGCTAATAGATGTATGTGTAGAAAAAATCAAGTGGTTTGGAGGTCATTCACTCATGCATCATGTGGGTCCAATTTGTGGTTTGATTTGTATTACTGTTGAAATCGTTCATTTTTCAACCACATGATGCATGGGTGAATGACCTCCGAACCACTTGATTTTTTCTACACATACATCCATTAGTACGATAAACATGATGGATGGAGTGGATTTTCCATAAGGGCCATATCAAGTGAGTATAATCACTTTGTATGAGGAAAATATCCTCATACTCTATATGAGGCTCACTTTTCTCATATATATATATATATATATATATATATATATATATATATATATATATATATATATATATATATATATACTCTTTGAAAATTACGGGATGTTACACACACACCCCCTTCAGAAATTAGCGTCCTCGTTGAGCACGGGGCATGCACAAACTAGTGCAGGATCTCCTTTCTAACCGATGTGGAATGGCGTACCCTGATTCTGCTATCTGTACAGTACCCCGATTCTGCTAGTTGTACAGTTCCCTACCTGGGCGACCTGTCCCTAACCTCGCTCCCTCTCAGGCATACTTACCAGTATATCTGCTAGCTCCATCTCAGGCATAACCACCATTCTGTACCCACACTCAGTGTGAAAGTTGGCTCTGATACCATTTGTAACACCCCTGCCTCGAGCTCGAAGAATTTATACAATTTAGAAGACAAATTAGATACTATGTAGTACAACTGCCCACCATAGGCTGCCTCTCAAAAGGTGGTTAACCGAATTGGTGACTCTTGATAATAGGCAAAGTTATTTATTATTAATTAATTTTTGTTCAACTCCCGATATGGGATAAATTTCCTCCACTTCCCATCCATTCTCTCTCTCTCTCTCCGAGAGCTCTTTTTACGTGCAGACCCCAATCCCGGGGGCCCCACACGCCAGCTCGGCATGGAGAGACACAGCGGAAGCAGCATCATTCTCTCCTGGGTGGGCCACTGCTCCAATGCCACGTGATCGTGGCTGACGAAGTCAAACAGCCCCTTTGTTGTTTCTTTCTTCAACGTGGGCCCCCTCATTCAATATATTTCATATATTATCCCCCATAGGAAATCCTATGTGGCTAACAGCCAATACTCTTTATATATATATATATATATATATATATATATATATATATATATATATATATATATATATATTTACTCTTTGAAAATTACGGGATCTTACACTATCAAAATCTTTAATAGTATCAGTTTCAAATTGTGGAACATAAGGACTGCAAGGTATATCGGTGAATTCTTGTCCACCTTGGCTATGGCCGCTACTAGATCGTGATGATGCCATCAATGTATGTGATATGGCTAAAAATAGGGTTAAATCGGGATCATCCAAATCGGGCACAGATCTCAAAGTCTGGGGATAAAATGGTAATTTCACCTACAAATGTGTCCGAAGTGGGTATTGGATCTCCTTCTCTTAGATCCATTAACCCACGAACGGATCCATCTCCAACTGGGTGTGGGTTCCGACCCACAGCAAACCCGGTCCAGCAGGATAAAATTAGGGTCTCTGATTAATCCTAATCAACGGCCCTGATTCACATCTATCTTTTCACTGGGAATTAAGGATTACATTCCTAATCTGATTATGGGGATTACATTCCTTATCAGATCACAGGAATTACATTCCTGATCTGATCCCTAAGGTGGCTATAAATACCTCCCATCCACCATCATTAAGAGGTAATCAATCTTTTGCCAATTTACGCTCTTTCATAATCATTCCTGATTACTGACTTGAGCGTCAGAGGGTGCATCGCCGGGATCAACCCCGGTGTCTCGCACTTTTTGCAGGTGAACGGCGGGAGTCAACGGTCAAACTCCAGCGGAACAGGTTTCAGGTTTGCTATTCAAGTTTTCCAAGAATCCACAAATACTATCTGTTTGCCCCCACACCAGATTTAGCGGTAACAGATTGGCGCCGTCTGTGGGAAACAAACGAATAACAGCTTCCCGTCTTCTTGTTGGTCAGATCTTCTCTAGCCATGCCTCCCAGGAAAGTAAGATCCAGAGGGTTCAATCGTGGACCCAACCCCGTTAATCAGCAACAGGAAGTCCCCATCCAACCCACTCAGCAGCAGGGGCAACTTCCTCTACAAGCTGAGGACCCTCTCCAGCAGGACCAGCCTCCTCTTCAGAATCAGCAACCTCCTAAGGGTCCCCCCGGTCCCCAAAATACAGGTGCAGGGGCCTCGCGTCCCAACCCGCAGAAACAACCTCTCCATCAGGACCGCGTGTCAATACACAATGCCTCCCACAATCCCCGAGCTTCTGACCTTCGCAATACCATCCTCAATCGGCAGAAGGATGAGGATCTTCGCCGCCGTCTGGATGAAAAGCGGGCCCGAGAGGGAGCATCCCGCCAACAACGTCCAGATGAGCGATCTCCTCACTACCGAGACTACAGAAGGTCCCCTACCCGAAGAGGGCGGAGTGAGTCCCCCGAGCATCACAGGAGAAGACCCCATTCCCCTGCCGGTCGGCAACATCCGAGGAACGATGAGGCACCCATCACTCGTGCCAAGTTCCAGCAATTCCAAGCAACGGTGTTGCAAGCTCTCAACCTCCGACCCAACAACAATAATACCCAAAGGGATCCTACTCCCCCACGGGTCCGAAGTCCTCACCATCGGTCCATGACTCCTCCTCCGGCTCCAACGACCAACAGCATATTCCTAGTCCTCGCCACTCCCAGGGTTACCGTCGCCATAGTCCCCGCTCCCCTTCCTATGAAGACGAGTCCAGGGGCTCGTTTGACTAACGTCGGAGGGACGATGCTCTCTACCGCCGTCTCCACGAGATGGAGAGGCACATCGGCCGAATAGACAAGGATGGGGAGTTAAGAGGAAGAACCATCCGCCTGAGCAGACCTCCCTTCTCCCGAACCATCATGGAGGCTCCTATCCCAAGAGGTTTCAAACCCCTGCAGTTCGAAACTTACTCGGGGGAGTCAGACCCCGTGGACCACATCGAAAGCTTTAAAACCCTCATGCTAATCCACCAAGCTTCCAATGCCTTGCTGTGCAAAACCTTCCCCGCCACTCTTAAGGGTTCGGCTCGGGAAATGGTACTCCCGCCTCGCCCCGTCCTCCATATTCTCCTTCGAACAGTTTGAGACCCTCTTCATCACTCATTTTGTGAGTAGCAGATGCACGGAGAAGACCAGCATCTCGTTACTCCAGCTCCGCCAGGAGAAGGGAGAGAAGTTGAGAGACTACGTAAGGAGGTTCACTGCAGAGGTAAGATCCATCTCCTCCCTCGACCATTCAGTTGCGGCAGCAGCCTTCCAATCAAATGTCCTCAACTCTAACCTTCGCTCCTCCCTTGCCAAGAAGCCCCCTCATAACTTTGCCGGCCTCCTTCTTAGGAACGAGAAGTACATTCAGGTCGAAGAAGCCGAATATCTCCCGGGCTTCGGAGGGTCTACCTCCGGGACAAAAAGAAAGGCAACTGAAGAAGAAGGGGTCAAGAAGCTTCAGAAGGACAAAGCAGTCAGCGCCGCCCTCCCCCCAGGTTCGAGAAATTTACTCCTCTCAACGCCAATATTTCTACCATTCTCATGGAAGTGGAGAAGGAAGGGGTCATTCCTCCTGCTCCGAGGATGAACACCCTGGAAAGAAGAGGGACAAAGAGAAGTGGTGCCGCTATCATCGGGACCATGGCCACGACACCAATAATTGTCGGGCCTTGAAGAACGAGATAGAAGCCCTCATCCAGAAGGGGCAGATGACCAAGTTCGTCAGAAAGGACCGAACTGATCTTCCTCCCCCGCCTCGGGGGGCTAACAAGCGTCCTGAACGCGATGAAACGCCCGAATTTGAAGAGGAGCGTGTCCTACACCTCATTCATGGGGGCCCAATGGGGGGCTCCTCCAACTCCTCTCGAAAGGCGTTTATAAGGGAAGTTAATTCGGTTCGCGCCTGCACCTCCTCCTAAAGGCCTCGGAGTACCCGTCACATTCTCAGATGAAGACCTTGAGGGTGTCCGAACCCCCCATTGTGACACGCTTGTCATCAACCTTCATATGGCGAACTTTAAAGTGGAGAGGATCCTGGTGGACAATGGCAGCTCCGTTAACATCCTCTTCCTCGCCGCTTTCAAAGGCCTCAAACTATCCCGAGACAGACTTAAGCCCACCGGCTACACACTCCATGGGTTCACGAGTGCCAGTGACTATTGAAGGGGTAATCACCCTCGACGTAACCGCTGGCAAAACTCCTACTACCCGAACGGAGTTGATGGACTTTATGGTCCCTGCAGCTTATAATGTCATTTTGGGTCGGCCTGGCTTAGCCGCTCTCGAATCCGTCCCTTCCGCCTATCACCTCAAGATGAAGTTCCCCACTCGGGGAGGAGTAGGGGAAGTAAGAGGCAGTCAGGAAACGGCTCATAGATGCTACATGACCTCTACTATGGGTCCAGTCCTCTCCCTCGAAATTCTTGAAATCCCCCAAGATGTTGTCCGGCCAACGTCCGAGCCAATGGATGAATTGGAGGAAGTGCTCTTCTATGAGCAAGATCCGAGCCGCAATTTCTTTATCAGCAAGACCCTCCCATCTGCCCTAAGCTCGAACATAGTCCAATGTATTAGAAAGAACCGCAACCTCTTTGCCTGGTCAGCCGCCGACATGCCTGGAATTTTCGAAGAGCTTCTCGTCCACCACCTGAGTGTTGCACCGGGGTCCAAATCGGTCCAACAGAAGAGGCGCAAGTTCGCTCCCGAGCGCCAACAAGCTATCAAAGAAGAGGTAGACAAGCTTCTAAAGGCTCGGTTCATACAAGAGGTCAATTACCCCGAGTGGCTCTCCAATGTGGTCATGGTAAAGAAGTCCAACGGATGTTGGAGAATCTGTATCGATTTTACCGACATGAACAAGGCATGCCCCAAAGATCCATTCCCTCTTCCGAGCATCGACACCCTGATCGACGCCACTTCGGGCCATGAGCTCCTCAGCTTCATGGACGCCTTCTCCGGGTACAATCAAATTCGTATGTTTCCCCCGGACATCCCGAAGACTTCCTTTGTTACCGACCAGGGCCTCTACTGGTACAGGGTGATGCCGTTCGGGTTGAAGAATGCAGGGGCCACTTACCAACGCCTCGTCAACAAAGTCTTTCAAAGTTAGATCGGCTGCAATATGGAGGTATATGTTGATGACATGCTTGTGAAGAGTATCCGTGGGGCTGATCACGTGGCCGATCTGCAGGAGGCGTTCGATGTATTAAGAAAGCACAATATGAGGCTTAATCCGAACAAGTGTGCGTTCGAAGTCTCCTCAGGGAAATTCCTAGGCTTCATGGTCAGCCAAAGAGGAATCGAAGCTAATCCCGAGAAGATCAAGGCCATATTGGACATGGCTCCGCCCAAGAACGTCAAGGAGGTTCATAAGCTAACAGGGCGTCTCGCCGCCATTGGGCGTTTCCTCTCCAAGTCAGGGGAAAAAGTGCCTCCCCTTCTTTAAGGCTCTCAGGGGGGCTAAGGGTTTCGAATGGGGTCAACAGCAATAGGAGTCGTTCGACCAGCTAAAAGCTAATCTAGTCAACCCTCCTCTCCTCAACAAGCCTATTCCCGGCGAAACCCTCTACCTCTACTTAGCTGCTTCCGAGCAGACCCTTAGTGCCATCTTGGTAAGGGAAGAAGACCTGACTCAAAAGCCTATCTACTATATAAGCAAGGTACTTCGGGACGCCGAGCTTCGTTATCCGAGGCTGGAGAAGATGGCATACGCCCTGATTATGGCAGCAAGGAAGTTTTGCCCATATTTCCAGTCCCATTCGGTGGTCGTTCTTACCGACCAACCGCTGAAGCAAGTCCTCCACAAGCCGGAGACCTCCGGTCGCCTCATGAAGTGGTCTATCGAGCTGAGCCAACACGACATCTCGTACCAGCCTCGGACCGCAATCAAGGCTCAGGCTTTAGCTGAATTCATCGTCGAGAATACCATCCCCGAGATCAGCCAAGCAATGAAGGGACCACATGTCTGGTCGGTTTACGTAGATGGATCCTCTTGTAACGAAGGAAGCAGAGCCGGGGTCATTCTGGCCGGCCCAGATGATTTTGTCCTCCAATACTCCCTCCGCATCAACTTCAAGGCCTCCAACAATGAAGCAGAATATGAAGCACTCATAGCCGGCCTCGGAATGGCTCGCAAGGCAGGGGCGCAGCACCTCCGGATCTTTAGCGACTCTCAGCTGGTCGTAAATCAGGTCCTAGGCGAGTACAAGGCACGAGATGATCGAATGGCTAAGTACCTAGCCAAGGTCAGGAATCTCATGGCCCTATTTGAAGAAGCTCTCATCCAGCGAATCCCCCGAGAAGAGAATTCCCAAGCCGATGCCCTCTCCAAGCTAGCCTCCTCCTCCCTCCAAGGTCTCGAGCAGACCGTCTTGATCGAGGTGCTCCTGAAGCCGAGTATAGAAGATAAAACTCCCGACTCGAGGGAGTTGCTACCTGTGCTGCTTCAAGATAATTGGATGAAACCCCTGGTAGAATTCCTAAGGGATGGGCTCCTCCCCGAAGACCCTAAGGAAGCTCGCCGAGTGAGAGCCCGAACAGAGTGGTACACGCTAATCGAGGGCATCCTATACAAGCTCTCCTTCACACAAATAGACGGCAAGCCTTATTTGAGATGCCTCTCCCCGGAACAAGCCGATTATGCCCTGCAAGAGCTCCACGAAGGCATCGGCGGGACACATTCAGGGTCCAGATCCCTAGCCCGGAAGGTATTGAATTATGGATATTTCTGGCCCACTCTCCTACAAGATGCCAAACTGCACGTTCAGCAATGCAGCTCTTGTCAGAAATACTCCAACGTCCGTCGCCTCCCACAAGCTCGACTCACCTCCCTATCAAGTCCTATCCCTTTCGCAATGTGGGGGATGGATTTACTAGGGCCATTCCCACCAGCTCCCGGCCAGCTCAAATTCTTAGTTATGGCAATCGACTACTTCTCGAAGTGGATAGAGGTTGAGCCCTTGACCACAATCACCGAGAACAAAGTACTTCAGTTCTTCTGGAAGAACGTTATCTACCGATTCGGTGTCCCTCGAGTCCTCATAACAGACAACGGAACCCAATTTGCCAGGGCTGCATTCCGAGCTCTATGTGAAGACCTCGCCATCCAACAACGTTTCTCCTCCATCTCCCATCCACAGTCGAATGGTCAAGTAGAGAATGCTAACCGACAGATCCTCTCCGGTATTAAGAAGAGGCTGAATAAGTGCTCTAAAGGCTTATGAGTCGATCAGCTCCCTAACGTACTGTGGAACTACCGCACCACAAAACAGACCCCCACAGGAGAGTCGCCATTCAACCTCACCTATGGGTCCGAGGCTGTGATCCCATTGGAGGTCGGTATACCTTCTCCTCGCCTTGCTGCCTACGAAGAAGAACAGAATACCAGAGAACATTGGGCAAACTTAGACTTGATCGACGAGCTACGAGAAAGAGCATCAATCCGCCAACAGAGCTATCGGAGGAGGATCGAGTTGGCGTACAATAAAAGAGTCCGTCCCACCGACCTCAAAGAAGGGGACTTGGTCCTCAGAAAGTTAGCAATCTCTTTTCCTAGTCAGAAGAGTAAACTAGCTCCAAATTGGGAGGGACCCTACAAGATGACCAAAGTGGTTCGGCCCGGGATATATCGTCTAGAAAACCTCGAAGGCAGAGAGATCCCCAGGACTTGGAATGCCGACCATCTTTTGAAATACCAAGAGAGCGCTCTAACGCCTCTCTAAGTATTCTGGGATGTCGAACCGTTCCTCCCCTTTTACTTGTATTTTTTCCCTTTATTTCTCCTATGTAATAACGGCTCGCAATTTAGAAGCAGCCAACTATTAGTTGTCAATAAAGAATGTTTTTTCATATTTTACTTGTAAAATTGCTTGTATCTCTCTACTTTTACTCTTCACCCTAACGACAGGTTCGGAGTCCAACACTTGGCTCGATTCTGCTTCGCAAGCTCGCTCTTAAGTGAGCTAGAAGTGTTTTCGCCATTCGGAATTGCTCCCACAACCGTTGAATAACTCTGACGACAAGATTCGGAGTCCAACACTTGGCTTGACTCTGCTTCGCAAGCTCGCTCTTAAGCGAGCTAGAAGTGGTTCGCCATTCGGAATTGCTCCTGCAACTGTTGAAACAAACTCTAACGACGAGTTCGGAGTCCAACACTTGGCTCGACTCTGCTTCGCAAGCTCGCTCTTAAGCGAGCTAGAAGTGGTTCGCCATTTAGAATTGCTCCCACAACCGTTGAACAACTCTAACGACGAGATTCGGAGTCCAACACTTGGCTCAACTCTGCTTCGCAAGCTCGCTCTCAAGCGAGCCAGAAGTGGTTCGCCATTCGGAATTGTTCCCGCAACCGTTGAAACGAACTCTAACGACGAGTTCGGAGTCCAACACTTGGCTCGACTCCGCTTCCTTAAGCACTCCGAGTTACCGAGCCGAGCGAACGAGGTACCGATCTCCACATATGGAGAAAAATACAGCCGAACCAGTTTCACCTGTCAGATTATCTCAAAATTCGTACTAGAACATGATGCACGGCTCAGATCGTGCCACATCTCCACAAAATGACAAGATAACGTTTTCTCGGAATCTGAGCCTCTTGTCTCGTGATTCGCACCATGATCATGATCCACTGCCAGATTAAGCCACGTAGCTCGGCCATAAATCCGAGCTACCTAACTATCGAAGAGCAAAGAGACTTCGACACACCCCGAGCAAGAGCGAATATTCTACAGCTAGAACGAATAAAAGGAGCTAACTTTTGGTTCTTGTGGTTCGTTTCAAAAGTAAAGTAACTACGGCACCACAGCGAGCAGACGAACTCCAATTTTATTAAAACAACTTAATAATTTTACAAGGCAAGGTTACTACAAAAAGGCGCTACAAAAACTCGAAAGCCCAGTACAACTTTTTCAACGCCTCTTCGGAACGGGGACATTCCGATTCAGAGACACTCGGGGTCGGCATCGCTTAACCTCCGAGCTCGTCTCTAGGCCGACGAACCGAGACGCCTCTTCACCACTAACTCTAACGGTGGCTCCGACTGAGGCTCCGCTCGAGGAAACTGCTATCCTCCCTGGGAGGACGAGTCACGAGCTCGTAGAAAGAGATCTCTCGCTCGCTCTCCTCGCTGGTACACGAGGTGCTGCGGACGTTAATCCTCACGGGCTGAGGCTTAAGACGAGCGACTTCCTCCTCGAGTTCGACGATCCTATCTTTCAAAGTGTCGTCCTTCACCGATATCTTGAGCCGAGGGAGTTTTGCCGAGCCCGGGTACTCAGCACTATCAGATATGATGCAACGCAAATTGGTCTCCTCGATGCTCTTGTTGACTGTAACCCTCTACAACTGCTCGACCTTCGTTGCGAGCTCGTCTTGCTTGGCCAGCGCCGAGGCCAACTCTTCCTCCTTAGCCGAGAGTTCTTCCTCGGCTATCCGCAAGTGATGCACCTCAGCCAGTAACTCGCTGTTCTTCTTCTCCACATTGAACAACACTCTCCGGATCAGCTCGATCTCGCCCTCGAGACGAGCTTCGCGAGACCGCTTGAACAGTTCTGCACGATGCCAAGCTACTGCGGTGTCTGAATCAAGTTTGACGATCTGAAAGACGAAGGCATCACATTGAAAGACTATATCTGAGCCAGACACTTAGACAAATTCAAAACAAAATTTTCGAAAAGAAGCCTTTTCATTCACATCAAAAGAGCGGTGGCCAGTCCGCTATAAGGCTTACACAAAAAGAAAAATTACAAAAACAAAAGAATCAGGGATCCACCTGGGGCGGCAGCTCAGATACCGATGCCTCGCCAGATGGCCCTTCGCCCCTTATCACCTCGGTTTGGGGATCGGCCGACGTGGTCTTGGGGTCGGCTGGCACCTCCCCACCCCGAGGTTCATTCTCCTCTTCCCAATCATAATCTTCTTCAACTTCTTCGCCTTCATCCTCGCCGCCAGGCCACAGCCGGGTTCCAACTCTCTGAAAGCCGGGGACCCGAGCCTGGACATGGTCGAGTGCTCTGGCGTAGGACTTCTCCATATTCCCAGCCATGTGCTCCTTCGCCTCGGCTTCGACTTCCGCTCTAATCACTACCGCCGCGGCGTCCTTCTCCGCCTTCGCCACCTCTAGGGCCTTCGCCGATTCCGCCAACTCCTCGGCAGCCTTAGCGACTTTGGCAACCTCCGCGGCGAGCTGCTCCTTCGTTCGCTCCAAGTTCGCCTCGAGGTCAGCGACTCGAACCGCCAAGCCATTCGAGCGACATTGTTCCGCCTCGAGCTGCCTAACTGCCCTCGCCTTCTCCGCCCTTGTCCTTGTCACAGGCGGCCTTCAGTTCCCTCTCCTGGTCGGCAAACTCTTGAATAAGATGGCCGAAGTGACAGGTGGCCTGTGACAAAAAGGAGTTAGAGCCGAGCTGTGAACTTAGGCTAAATTCTTAAAAAGGGGAAGATCGAGACTTACCGACATAAGCGACCGGGCGACCTCATAGGTGTCATCGCCGTTCTTCTCTGCCTTCAGAGCAGCTCGATCCTTTGGGGTCGCGAGATGCTTCACGGCCTGCATACACATCTGCGAGTCGCCGAGGAAGCCGTCATGGTTCTTCACCCGCTAGTCGGGGACGAACAGCTTCTTGTGCTGCTCGGTCAGGATCTCCTCGGCCTAAGTCGTCAGAGGCTGGGCCTTGAACGACAGCACCGCCGAGACGGAGAAGTTCTCACCGGCCACGGCAAACGAAGCAGGAGCCGAGGGGTCGGCAGGAACAGCCACCTCCGATGATGGAGCTTGAGTAGCGGGGGTAGGGTCGGCGACCACCGAGGGAGCCTTGGTAGGGCGGCCGGACGAAGGACCCGTGCCCGTCCTTTTCCTCTTCCTACCGTCGGCAACCTTGCGTCGCTCATTCAACATCCCTATGAAATCCATCTTCGGCGCTTCTGTTCCGAACAACAAAACAAACAACAAGTTAGAAAAACGAACAAGAAACTTCAAGGGAAAAAAATGCGACAAGATGTCAGGGGCATACTCGGGTCGATCGGACTAAGGCCCGACCCATGTAGTACCTCCTTGGTCATTTCTCTTCAACTCAACATTGGGAGAGCAATGAGCCTCGCCGCCACCTCCTCCTCGGCTGCAGTCAGCACCGGGTCGACCCTTGCAAACTTCGGCACCTCTACCTTCCACCGAGTCGGAAAGTCCAGCGTCGAGGGCCCCTTCAACAAGAAAAACTTCTCCTTCCAACCTTTTATCGAATCCGGATTCTCTATGAGCCTAACGCCTCTCCGAGGTGACAGGTAGTAGCGAGGCTCGGCCTTATTCATTCGGTGGATTCGATACAGGCTCCGGAGGATCACCACGTCTGGCTCGACCTTGGCGATGCGGCACTGCAGCAAGAAGGCGAGCACGTGGCGTCAGGTGTTCGGCATAAACTGGGTCGGTGCCAGGCAATACCACTGAAGTACCCTTAACACGAAGGGATGCATAGGGAAGCGCAAGCCGGCGCTCAAAGAGTCGAAGTCGAACACACACATATCCAGCGATAGTTCGGAGTTCGCCCGCATCCCAGGGCCGAGGAGGATCAGCTTGTACTCCGAAGGGATGGCGAACCCCTTTCTAATCCGAAGGAGGTCCTTCTCAGATAATACCGAGGCAATGTCGTCCACCTCGGTAGTCTCTCTCGGGTTGTTCTCCTCATAAACTGCCGACCTACCAATGATCGCCTTCTTCAAAAGATCACCCTCGTACTGCCTAATTCCGGCGTGGCCGGACAGCACACTAGGGTACCGGCCCGACTCAGGGGCTCGCCTCTCAATCTCCACGATCTCCTCGACTACAGGAAACCGGGCCACTACCTTCTTCCTCTTCTCCTCGGCCACGGACGGTCTTACCACCTCCTTCCCCTTTCCCCGGCTCGCCACTTGCCTCCTCTCCTCGGCACCACTATCGTCCGAGGACGAGACCTCACTTCCCAAGTTTACCCTTGACATCTCTAAAAAAGTATAAGGCAAATACACTGACCTTGATGTGACGTAACCTTGAAGTGACGTTCACGGTCGGAATTAGATCACCGGAAATCGCCTGGCCCACGCGACAGCTAGCGCAACCACCTTAAAGCACAAATCGCCGCTAGCAGGGCACACTGAGAGTAAAATTAAAAACTAGGGAGTAAAAGTGGAAAATGAGCTAAGGGGTGAAGGGGGGTGAGAATTTATAAACCTCAAAGCAACGTTTGGGCTTACTTAGGCATTTAAAGGCCCACTAAGAGAAGGCAAAATGCCAAAACAGAGAGTTACGATGTTCCAAGTCAAAAAACTCGTCGATTCACTCAACTTCGTTGCTCGGCAATTCGCACCTCGATGAGCCACCGAGCGAACGTCATCACGAGCCGAAGGGACGAGGTACCGACCCTCACATATGCGGAAAAATCCCGCCGAGCCAATCTCACCGTTGGATCGCCTCAATATTCGCGTCGAAACACGATGGGCGGCTCAGATCACGCCACGCCCACAAAACGACAAGATAACGTTTTCTCATGATCTGGACCCCCAGCCTCGTGATACGCGCCGAGATGAGCGGTTCAGATCTCACCATGTGATCCGAACCCTCATCCAAACTTCCGAGCGACCATCATCACGAGCTGAAGGGACGAGGTACCGACCCTCACATATGCGGAAAAATCCCGCCTAGCCAATCTCACCGTCGGATCGCCCCAATATTCGCGTCGAAACACGATGGGCAGCACAGATCACGCTACGCCCACAAAACGACAAGATAACGTTTTCTCGTGATCTGGACCCCCAGCCTCGTGATACGCGCCGAGATGAGCAGTTCAGATCTCACCATGTGATCCAAACCCTCGATCCAAACTTCCGAGTGACCGTCATCACGAGCCGAAGGGACGAGGTACCGACCCTCACATATGCGGAAAAATCTCGCCGAGCCAATCTTACCGTCGGATCGCCTCAATATTCGCATCGAAACACGATGGGCGGCTCAGATCACGCCACGCCCACAAAATGACAAGATAACGTTTTCTCGTGATCTGGACCCCCAGCCTCGTGATACGCGCCGAGATGAGCAGCTCAGATCTCACCATGTGATCCGAACCCTCAATCCAAACTTCCGAGTGTTCATCCGAACCACTACCCTCGCGAGCCGAAGGGACGAGAAACCGACCCCCACATATGGAGAAAAATTCTGTCGAACCAATCTCACCGTCGGATCGCCTCAATATTCGCATCAGAACACGATGGATGGCTCAGATCATGCCACGACCACTAAACAACAAGATAGCGTTTTGTGGAGATTTGCGCCATAATCGACACCCAGGATCGTGCCACGTAGCTCGGCAGATCCCTGTGCTCCGAGCCGAGCTACCAAATAGCTGGGCTGCTTCGTCGAGCCACTAAGGCAGGGGACGAGGAATTGAGTCACCAGAGCACTTAGCCGATCTGCCGAGCCACTAAGGTAGGTGACAGCTATCAATCTGCCGGAGTACTTAGCCGGTCTACCAAGCAGTTCGGTCGAGCCACCGAACTACCAAGCCGAGCTGCCGAGCCAAGTGGATGAGGTGCCGACCCCCACATATGGAGAAAAATAAAGCTGACCCTCCTCAGCTGTTGGATCTTGTCAAAAAACGTGCTCGACGCGATGGACGGCCCAGATCTTGCCACGTCCACTAAACGACAAGATAGCATTTTTGGGGTTCTGTGCCGTAATGGACGCTCAGGATCGTGCCACGTAGCTCGGCAGATTCCGAGACTCCAAACCGAGCTGCCGAGGTGCCAAGGTGCCGACCCTCTCATACGGAGAAACTACTTACCGACTTGGATCATCCGATCCCCCAGAAAATCACGCTCGAAGCTGATGGAGGGCCCAGATCGCGACACGTCATAAATCGGTATTAAAAATTAGTTTTTATTTATTTTAATCATTTTATTTATTTAAAAATTGCGAAAAAATATTTAAAAATTCGGAAAAATTAACCAAAATTTCTAGGAAGTAATTATAAATTCGGGAGTATATTTTTGAGCCCCAGAATGAACAATGGCTGCCTAGAACGGTTTATTAAGACCCCTGAACGACGAATTAACACTTCGCAAAATTAAATAAATAATCCGAAAAAATAGATAAAAATCACCAAATGTCCAGAAGAGCTCAAGAACAACTCAGAGCGCACAACTAGCTCGAAAAATTACCATACTGCCTCATACAAAGATTCGAAACTCCCCGTTGGACTCCGATATAACCCCGCAAGCCATGGGAACAGTAAAACTACTCCTCAAAGGCTGATCAAGCTCAGTCTTCGGGAGTAGGGGGCTCGTGATATGGCTAAAAATGGGATTAAATCGGGATCGTCCAAATCGGGCACAAATCTCAAAGCCTAGGGGTAAAATGGTAATTTCACCTACAAATGGGTCCGAAGCGGATACTGGGTCTCCTTCTCTTAGATCATTAACCTGCGAATGGATCCATCTCCAACTGGGTGTGGGTTCCGACCCGCAGCAAACTCGGTCCAGCAGGATAAAATTAGGGTCTCTGATTAATCCTAATCAACGGTCCTGATTCACATCTATCTTTTCACTGGGAATTAAGGATTACATTCCTAATCTGATTACGGGGATTACATTCCTTATCAGATCATAGGGATTACATTCCTAATCTGATCCCTAAGGCCGCTATAAATACCCCCCATCTACCATCATTAAGAGGTAATCAATTTTTTGCCAATTTACGCTCTTTCATAATCATTCCTGATTACTGACTTGAGCGTCGGAGGGTACGTCGCCGGGATCAACCCCGGTGTCTCACACTTTTTGCAGGTAAACGGCGGGAGTCAACGATCAAACTCCGGCGGAACAGGTTTCAGGTTTGCTATTCAAGTTTTCCAAGAATCCACAAATACTATCTGTTTGCCCCCACACCAGATTTAGTGGTCACAGTATGAAATTTATAAAATTGAATAATTGATATGTGAAAAAAGTATATAAGAAATTAACAACTAAAAAATATTAATTGAATTATAAAAATGATACCGCACTTCAAGAATTGTAAGAGTAGATAACTATATTGAGACTTTAGACTTGACAGAGTTGAGAGTTGGAAATTGAGAAAGCTTCTTAAATGTTTTTTCACTTGATCACTTTCTTCATTCACAAATTGCAAGAGAAGACCACTAAATTTAGACTTGAGACTTGAGAGAGATGATATTTGATTTGAAATGAATTGTTGGAAACTTGAGAGAATTGTTTAAAACGAACGGAAGAGGTGACTATTTATAGAATTTCAAAAATTTTGTGTTTCCTATTTTACCCTAAAAAGCTAGCCGTTTTATATCCGTTATGGGAGTAAATGCGTAATTTAGAATTAACTAAGTAAAAAAAAAATGGAAAAAAAACCCTAAATCTAATGGCCAGCCCAACTGGGCCTAACATTCGGCCTGGACCGGCCGACTGTTGAGCCCGCCGGGCTGAATAGGACCGGACCGCAGCAGGATGACCTTTGAGCCACGATGGGCTGAACAGGACCGGACAGCAGCGTGCTGACCTTTGAGCCCCGCTGGGCTGAACTGGACCGGACCGCAGCGGTCCGGTCCTATTCAAGCCCAAGCAGGCCATAACGACAAGTGATCCGGGTCAGACCGGGCCAATTTTGGCCAGAATCTAACCCAGACCAACCTGCTAATATTTGGCCAGCCAGCCCGGGCCCAGACCTCCAGTTCTGACTGAAGCCCATTCCAGGCCGGTCCTGGCGGGCCACGGGCAGAACCGGTCCGACTGCCAATCCTAGGGACCTGATACAACCTAGACAAATAAAGTCCTATGAAGAGAGTAATGCGGAAGACCTTAATAATCATTTATTTATTATTTATCTGAAATGAAACAAAGGATCATGCTCAAAATCATGCTAAAGCAAAGGATCATCATATGTAATAAATTTTTAGACTCAAAAACCAATCATGACAGACTCTCATTTTGATTTTTCTAACTTCCACTTGTGCAAAATAATAATAGCATGCCATATGTATGGTTGACATTTTAAAAACAACTATGCATCTAAAAATAAAATCATGGCATGTTTCTTTTGTAACAAAACCAACTCCATAATTAAATTACTTAACTATAGAGAAATTTACGCAAGAATACATATTTTTTTGAGAATATGTCAAAGAATATATTGTATGGCGAAAATATAGGCACAAAATTTTAAATTTGAATAGAACTACATAGACCATATCGTAGAAATATATCATAAAAGAAAAATAAAGCCAGCAATTTCACTAGATTAGGAATGTCAATACTCTCAGTAAATTAGGAACGAACAATTTCCATGCATGCCATTATGAACAAAAAACAACCAAGTTTCTTACAAGACAAAAGAGTTAACATTGTCCTCACCTAAATCTTTTAGTTGACAGAACACTGCTACCCAAGATACTAACAAATTTTCATAGAACAAAACACTCAACACTGATATTATTTAGAGTATTGGTGTTCCGCTAAAAATTAGAATATTTATTGGCTTGTTATGAATAACGCAATTCTAACAAAGAAGAACTTGCAAAAGAGGAAGTTAAATATATGAAGTTTTTGTGACAGATGTTGCAAGTTGTTTGAGGATATCGATCATGTCTTTCTTAAGTCTAATATTGCGAGCGCGGTTCATTTTAGGAAAATGCTTTAATTTTCCTATATCTTCTATACCTAATAACGTTCAGGATATTTGTGGGGAGTGGATAAATACTTGAATAAACGGTCGTTTTTGAGTTGGGATCTCTTTACTGCTTGCACACTTTGGATTTTATTGCTTTCCAGGAACAAACTTTGCTTTTCAAAGATTACTTGCAATCTTGATGTGATTATGAAGGATATAATGCATTTGGGTAACATCTTTATAATAGGAATTGCCGCTGCTAAAAAGAAGAGACGCATCAACATTGTAGCTAAGAGAGGTGTCATTGTTAGGGAGGAGGGAGTAGTTCACAGAGATGATTGGGGGAGTAAGCTTGAGAGGTTGTTTTGCGAGGACTATTTTGATCACATACTTTTGTTTATTTTGGTGGTAAAATTATGTGAGATGCCTATTCCTATTTATGTTACTTTCTGATGTTGGATGAGTTGTGGTTTCTTATTTCTTGATCTTTTCTGTGTTTTTTAATTAGCACCTCTTGTGCTTGTATTTTTGCTTATTTATCTTATGCTTATTGTCTGTGTGCCTTTGATAGCCTTTTCTATGGTATTCTGGATTGATTACTGCATTGTCGCTGCGTACTCCGTCTGGCTATTCGGCAGCTACAGTTTCTGGTCCTTACTACCTATGTTATTGGGTTATCCATTTGGTTTCAGGCTGATTGTATTTTCTTACTTTAATACAATATCTTTTGTTAGTTCCCCCGTTTTTTTTATTAGCATATTTCTTGTATTTAGTTTTCTTTCATGCGTTTATGACGCTATATATATATATATATATATATATATATATATATATATATATAATAAAACACAAAGAAAGCTATCAAGTGGGTCTCCTTCAATCTCCTAAAAAATCAAAGGTCCAGATCTAACCTCACAAAACATATTTTCCCTCCAAAAGTTTCCCCCAAAACTCAAATTCAAATCCCCCACTCAAAACAACTCATATATTTATTTAATTTTTTTCTCTCTCTCTTTCCCTTCCTTTTCTATTTAAAAGGTTTAAAAAATTAAAAAAAATTAAAAACTAATTTTTTTTAAAACTTAAAAACTTTAAAAATAATTCGAAAAAATAAAAAAAAGTCATAGAATATGTTTTTTGCCAGACCCCAAAAGTTTCTCATATAATATGTTTGCTACTTCAATTAATTTGCTGGACCTCCAAAACTATTTTATATGATCAAACAAGGTGCATCGTTCCGAAGACGTGCCGTAGGCACGTGTCAACGGGCAAACCTAGTATATATATATATATGGGTAAAAGGGATATGAGCAACTTGCTCATTTAGTAAATGAGCAATTGATTATGTGGCATGCATGTGATACATTGGACAACTAACTATTTTAATGATTTTTCAATAACATGCATGCCACATCATCAATTGCTCATTTACTAAATGAGCAAGTTGCTCATACACCTTTTCCCCTATATATATATATATATATATATATATATATATATATATATATATATATATATATATGGTGGTGATCAGGTGTGAACCAGTTCGTTCCCGATCACGTGTGAACTCGCGCACAGCCGTCCGATCATGATCAGATGCATGCACGAGTTCGCACGTGATCATATGCGAACCACCGTGGTATATATATATGATTCGATGGTTGTTACCATCTTTTAATTTAAAAAAAAAGAAAATCTAGCCTAGGGGTAGGGTCAGTGTTTGTATGCCCACCCTACTAAACCCTTCGTAGCTTTGAAGTTGTTTTCCTCCGGTATTCACACCCTACACATCGTAAGTTAGCAAAATGATTAAACTTCCATGTTATATATGGTGTGTATACTAATTCTTAAAATGTGCTTACATCTGGCAGTTCTGTAAAAGCGCTAGCATGCTCAGAATTCGCCCAAGAAGGATCTGCTGTGTCCTAAATTTAACACAAATAAGTTAGAATAGCAACAACTATGTAAGAAAAAAGATGAAGCCGACAATAGTGAAGGCAGGCTGAATCTGGAAGATGATTGCGTCTACTCTGAGGATGATTTGGACTATGATTTTCAGGTGGATTTCCGTGCCACCTCTCCTGAAGATGTGCCCTCCACATATCCCCCAACACAGCTGACTGCACCTAGCTAGGGTCAACTCTCACAGGTTTCAGAGTCCAGAAGGCGGCTAAAAGGGCCACAGAGGAGTCCTTAGATGATTATCCAGAGATCGCTGCGGCTGCCAAATCCTCAAAGACTAGCGACGGAGGTACGCGCACCTTCCTAGCTTCTATTTTTAACTTCATGACTGATAATGAAATTTTTAGTCTAGCCAATACCTGTGGTCTTGCGGTTAACGACACAGATAGGAACTCCCTCCTCCTCAAAAAAATTAAAGGATGGGAGACGGAAAGGGTTACTCTAAACTTGAATTTGAACTCGTTACTCGAAACGAGTCACGGTCCCTCCCACTCTCTTAATTAATGGATGCTCTATTCTGGAACGTGAGAGGCCTAGGTAGGAGGGGTAAGAGAGAAATGGTGAGGGAGGTCATCGCTAGGTCGAAAGCCAATTTTGTGGGCCTTCAAGAAACCAAACTGTCACACACTCGCAGGCTTAGTAGAGTGGGGGGGAGACGAATTTCAGTATGGAAAATATCTCCGTTGGAGGGAGCTTCCGGAGGCATCACGCTAGGTTTAACCCAGACTACTTTAACTTCCTAGATGAGTTCCATGGGCTTTTCTCATTGTCAGTTTTACTACAGCGTAAATCCGACCAGTGGACTCAGTCCGTTACGGTGGTCTATGGACCTCACTCCTCTGACGCTCGAAGGGCCTTCTGGACGGAACTTAGAGCGGTGAAAGCACGCTGGCCTCACCCTTGGATGGTGGGGGGCGACTTCAACATCACTAGATTCGCCTCTAAACATTGGGGTAGAGGCGCCTGCGATGCTGATAGGGAAGCCTTTAATGAGGTCATCACGGATCTGGATCTGGTTGATATTCCCCATTTCTGATAGGCTCTTCACCTGGTACAACATGCAAGCAGTGCCCATTCTAGCCACGCTAGATCGAATTTTTGTCTCCACGGATTAGGAGACCAAATTCCCGTTGGCCACGGCTAGGTCTATCCCAAAGCCTACCTCATACCACGTACCCATTTTCCTATCCTCAGGGGAAAACCAACCAAGGAAGCCCTCAAGGTTTAGGTTTGAGAAGCGTGGTTAGAATTCCAAGGATTCCATCACATGGTCAACGAATGTTGGCCCCACTCGACATCGGCCACCGAGGCAACTGCTATTTGATGTGAAAAAATTAGAAGGCTTCGTGACAAACTCAGGAAGTGGAACCGCACCAGATTTGCGCTGATCTGGCAAGCTAAGGAATCCCTTCTGGAAGGTATCGAGGATCTGGAAAAAATAGAAGAAACTAGGGACTTGATACAAGAGGAGCGGAATAGATTGCTGCAACCCAGACAGGAAATCGACCACCTTTACAGGACGGAGGAAATCAAGTGACAGCAAAGATCCAGGATTTCGTGGCTCAAAGAGGGAGACGCGAACACCGCCTTCTTCCATCTAGTGGCAAGTGCTCGGCGAAAGGCCAATCTCATCCAATCGATCCACATGGATGCCGGTGTGGTGCAAGACGACAAGACTATTAGGATGGCTTTCCAATCCCATTACAAGCAACTCTTTGGGAAAAAAACTGAAATGAGGATCCCTCTTCAACCCGACTTCTAGCAGGATCAATCGGATAACCCAAACTCTAAGCTTCAGTCCCTCGAAGTTCCTTTCACCAAGAAAGAGGTCTGGGAGGCGGTTCAACAACTAGGAAAAGATAAAGCCCCTGGGCCAGATGGGTTCCCGATAATTTTTTATCAGATATTCTGGGAAGAGATCAAAGATGACCTCCTGAAGTTGTTTGTAGACTTCTATGAGCATAAACTTAAGCTAGGGAGATTCAACTCTGCTGAGGTAGTACTAATTCCTAAGAGAGAAGACTCCCGACGAGTCGGAGACTACCGCCCTATTAGCCTCCTCAACTGTTCGGTAAAGATCATTACCAAGACTCTAGCTAACAGACTAGGTAAGGTGATGGATGGCCTTATAAGCCAAGACCAGACTGGATTCATCAAAGGACGGTGCATACAAGACAGTATGGCAACAGTGGAAGAAATGATCCATCACTGTCACATGTCGAATTCTAAGAGTTACCTCCTGAAGCTGGACTTTGAGAAAGCCTACAACTCAGTGGAATGGGACTGTTTGCTGGAAGTGTTGGCAGGGAAAGGCTTCGGGGAGAGATGGATCAGGTGGATACACACTTGCCTTACCACCAGTAGGTCAGCAATCCTGGTGAATGGGGTCTCAAGACACCAATTTCCATGTAGGCGGGGTCTCAGACAAGGCGATCCCCTATCACCCCTCCTCTTCACCATCGTCGCTGACATCCTCCATTCAATGATGACTAAGTGTGGTCGAGTAGGTTGGGTTGTTCCAGTAGCCAAGGGAACCAATCGATAAGGGTGCTCTATTCTCCAATATGCAGATGACACACTTCTATTCGGCAATGGAAACCTAGGAGAGACCACCATCTTTAAGGGTATCCTATACTGTTTTCAAGCCTGGTCTGGTCTTAAGGTCAACTTCCACAAAAGTGCACTCATTCCCATTGCCCTGATACCAGAAGAGGCATTGGACCACGCTACCATACTCAAATGCCCTACTGAAAGTTTTCCCATCCAGTACTTAGGGTTGCCACTAAGACCCGGGAGACTCAAAAAGGCAGACTGGCTACCCATTATTGATCGGGTAGACAAGCGGCTTGCTGGGTGGAAGGGCAAAGCCCTATCCTTAGGGGGGAGAGTTACGCTTATCAACGCCGTCCTTTCAAACTTGCCTACCTATTACCTCTCCTTCTTTGAAATGCCGCAATTGGTGATTCAGAGGATTGACCGCACACAGAAACATTTCCTATAGAAAGGGGCAGACCCGGAACGAGGGGGATACCATCTCATCAGATAGGAGAAGGCATGTATGAAAAAGAAACATGGGGGCCTAGGCATCATTGACCTTCGAGATATGAACCTAGCGCTACTGGGCAAATGGTGGTGGAAGGTCTTCCATCCTAATGGAGAAGGATGGCAACAATTTGCTCAGGGATACATGTAGGGCAATGGAATGAGAAACCTAGGCTACAGGATAGGCCCCCGGGTTTTCTAGTTCTGGAAAGGCATTGCTAAAGCTTACGAACCATTCAATAGTTGCGTGAAGTCAGTCATCGGTAATGGCAGACTAACCAGATTCTGGTGGGATAAGTGGTGTACGGAGCGCCCACTCAGAAACATGTTCCCAGACTTATATGAGCAAGCGTCACATCCTCATTGCAAGGTGGCCACAGCTTGGAAAAGAGGCACCTGGAAACCTCCTTTTAAACAAGCGCTTGATTTAAGCTCCCAGCTTAGACTTACAGAACTCCAGAACCTCATCATCAATGCCGGAATTAATTGCTCCCAGGGCGCTGATAAGAAATCATGGGGTGTAGAGAAGAACGGGAAGTTCTCGGTTCGATCCATGTACAACCGCATTCACTTTAGGGGTTGTACACCAGCGTGGTCGGTTATCATATGGAGAACAAAAGCACCGCTTAAAATTAAAGCTTTCTTATGGCTGGTACTGAATGACGCGATTCTGACTAGGGAAAACCTAGCCAAGCGACAGCGTAATGTGGGTACCGAGTGCGGGTTTTGCCTTGCTACACTGGAAATGAGAGACCACCTTTTCCTTCAGTGCCCTAGGAGCAAAGTGGTCCTCGTAGAGGTCCTCTCCGCCCTAGGGACATCACAATACCCTACTATGTATGAGGAGCTATGGGTGGGTCCTAAATTCGGGCTAGAGCGGGGGGTTATGAGAGAAGCGTGGTATATTGCTATCGCCGCAGTGACCTGGGTTCTTTGGCTAGACAGAAATAAACGTTACTTTTGTGGAACTTGCAATAGTATTACTGGAAATTTGACTCACACTATGTATCTTATCTCTTTTTGGGCTACTGTGGCCACAGCAGGTCCTAGAGGACGGATCGAGAGTGTTTTCCAGGTTCAGGTGTTCGATGACGAGGAGATTGAGATCGGTCCAACGATCGATTGAGAGCGTGTACGGCAGATACTGATCAGAGGTGCCCACCCCCCAGGGTTTTGTTAAGGGGACCATGATGTCTTTCTCGTACCATGTTTGGGGTGGAATTTCTATACTTCTGTTATGGTTGTAGGATTTTGTAGCGAGCTCAGTACTCTGAGTTTGTTTTGTTAATCTCTTATTAATGAAACAGGGTGGCCAGACTCCACCTTTTCCTCAAAAAAAAAAACTATGTAAGAAAAAAGGCTTTCTAAACTGAAGTTATATACCTTACATGTCTCTTGGGGTACATTTGCTTTCTTGTCCTCTGTGTTACTTTCTTGGATATTCACACTGTTGCATAGCTTGTTCTTCTTCTTCTTTTCTTGCATCTATGCCCAATCTTTATGTTGCTTCCTCCCTTGATTTTATGTAACATGTACCCCACTTCTCCTTTATTTTGTTTGTGTGGATTAACCAACTATTACTACGAACTTCATAAAAATCAAGCAAATACTTCCATTCCTCCTCAAATTGTGATTCAACCTCATACTCAAAAACAGGTTTATTAAAGTCACTTAAAAATTGAGATCTTTTCTTCATCAAATTTTCGAGTTGTCTTATAGTATTTTGAATAAGATGCCAAGTAGACAACACGTGTCAACCCATATCACGTCTCAAGCATCACAACCTTCAAAGCTTTTTCCATTACCGGATATTGATCAGTGAAGATAGTCAAGGGCTTCTTTAAATTGTTGGCCTCCAAAAATTTCTCAAAAAACCATTCAAAAGAAGAAACAATCACAGCACATAAACGAGTATCAGCATAAAATACTACTTCGCTGTACTGGTTGAATCCGACAAAAACACCAAGAGGCCTATACTCTTTATTTGCCCCCCTTCATCGCCAGCTCCCGCTCGAAGTTCCACCTCCAGTCTCGTCGCCATTACCGCCTGCTCCACCTCCACAACCCATCGATCCTTCGAGCACCACCTTCACAGCCGAGGCCCTTCTGTCGAACCTCCGCAACCTCGTCCCTTCTTCCTCTGCTCCAAAACATAGCCCCCGCCATTGCCGACTGCTACCCGTCGCCAACCCCCGACCATCCACCTGGCCATCCTTCGCCTGCAACCCCCAAGCTCCACTCGCAGTCTCCACAACTGCGACTG
This sequence comes from Hemerocallis citrina, assembly GCA_017893485.1. Lineage (NCBI taxonomy): Eukaryota > Viridiplantae > Streptophyta > Magnoliopsida > Asparagales > Asphodelaceae > Hemerocallis > Hemerocallis citrina. Next base: position 201,996,987 of record CM030362.1, read on the forward strand.
CTCCTCCCTCCCTTGCTCCGCCGATGCCTACCACTGCATCCCCGTCCAGTCGCACCGCTGTGCACTACCGACTGCTCACCCCCATCTTGCCACCGTCGACTACTCTTCCCCTTGCACCCATCGACCAGCACCCAACTACTTCCCAACGCCGCCATTAATGCCCTGTGCACCGCCAGTCACCACCATAGCCGCTCTTGCCCCCCGCTGTTTGCTGCTGACTTGCTGTACTTGGTTCTACATGCATTGCACGTGTAGTTGCTGTGTGGAGATCTCACCTTGCTATTGTTGTTGTTTTGCTGTTACGTGTGTCGCACGTGTTGTGGTGTACATGTGTTGCATGTATTGTGCCGCCGGGACTCTGTCCCCTTGTTCTTGTGTTAGGTATCGCCGTCATCATATCATGCAAGTATCTTGTACAAATCTTTTTTGTTTTCCCGTACAAGCACTTTTTTTTAAATACTGCAAGTAAATCTTTGTTGTGACACGTTCTTCATGTTTTACCCATTGATGATCATGGCCTTACCCTTTTGAATTTTTTTTCTATCAATTCCATAATCGTAAAAGGTCACAAATATTTTGTCATTTCACCCATCACATAAACATGAATTAGATCTAGATATTTGTCTATATGTATGCATGTCTATGAATCACTATGAGTTATAGATATTTTGTTTGTATGCTAGATATATTAATAATGTTTCCCTCTTAATGAGTTTGAGAATAGACGTGGCATGCTAATTGAATACCTATTAAATTCTGATTTGAACTACAGATTAACTTAGATCCATCGTAGTTACTAATTATGTTATAATTCATGCAAAAGAAATCTCATTTACTGCTGTCCTGATTTGGCAAGATGAATTAAACCATGTTAATGTCAGAATAAAGACTAAGTTTGTGAATATGAAAGGTAGGTCCCTATTTCTAGTTTCTAGAACATCTGACGAATCTAAAATCCGATCTGTAACTTGTGAGATATCACACTTTTAATACTGTTGGTTCGCAAATTTTCAGATTTCTGATTTCAAGATTATTGGCATGAGTTATTGATTAAAATAAATGCTCACGATAAAAATTTAGACTTGGTATTAATCTGGACAAGACTAGACATGATTAGAAGTCATCCTAAATTTTTGTAGAATTATTTGATAATTTTTCTGACATAATATATTTATACAAATATGATTATAGAATTGCTGCCTACATGTCTGTTCAGTAAAGAACCTCAATTTTGACCTGATTCTATTTTTCATTGATTAAAATTTATAGAATGAGAATCATAGCTCTGTGTGTCTGGAATCCAGAACATCTAACTATTTTGCAATTCGATTTACGGGTTGCAAGATATTCAGATTTTCGTACAGTGACGTCTGAATTCCATAATGCAGTCTAAAATATACATCACCTTGCTTAATTAGCTAAAACAGTAGATTAATTTAAGTATTAAAATCTGAGATTAATTACACTGATATTTAACACTGTTAGGAGTTTAAATATGATTTTTATGAAATTTTAAGATGATTTTGCAAGTTACTTCTGTTTATAAGTATTTAACTCTTACCTGCTTCCTGAACATGTAATCTATAAAGAATAAGAATTTTAACCTTGTTTTTGTCATTTTTATATATCGTGTGTATATGCGCTAGAACCGATAGAGAGTCTAGTTTCTAAAACTTCTGACGGATCTAGATTTTCTTTTCTGTAGCAGCAGAAATTTCAATTTTGGTGCAGCAACGTCATGCTGTCCAGAATTGGAGTTCTTATTGTTTCAACATTATATATTTTGTTTATGACACCCGAATATGTTTTTCGCCCAGTCTGAACCTGTTTTCTGTCCCTGTCATGGTTATCTGTCCCTAATTGTGCACCTTCATGTCTGTGTTGGTAAAAAAAATAAACAATCAAGTCAGGGTTTAAGTGAAAGATCTGGTAGTGGACAACATAGGCAAGTGTACTCGGAAGGGGGCCCGTGTTTCCCACATGTTTGCATGAATACATGATTACATGATTCATGAGTCTGTTTATCCGTTTCGGTTTATCTGTTTTGCCTGACTGTATTCTTCCTTATAGGAAGGTGTACTCGGAAGGGGGCCCATATGTCTCATCTATTTGTATGAATAGATGATTACATGATTCTTAAGTCTGTTTATCCGATTCGGTTTATCTGTTTAGCCTGAGTACACGGCCCTATGGAACCCACCACTAAATCTAAATGTAACTTGTTTGTATGCAGCAACCATGTAGAATGGGACGCATGAGTGATGCATTAGATAGGATTAAATAAAAGACTTAAGAATAATATGTTTCACCTGCACATTCCTATCACAAGTTTCATATTTATCTGATATCCAAGTTTCATGTTTATCTGATATCTGTTACAAGTTACCTGTTATCTGTTACCCGATTATGTTATCTGATTCTGTTTACTCGCTTATTAGTTTATTTGACTTTATTAATCTGTTATATTCCGGTCATGCTATGCTTTGTACTCTTGATTCTTGTTTCCTGCTCTGTATTCTATTTACCTTGTTCCGTACCCTTTTTCCTTGTACTACTTGCGGCCCGTAGCTTGCACTAACAGACAGATTATTTTCTTGTTTCTCTATTTCTTTCAAATAATAAATGTATAGGTTTTGGAGACGAGTTACCTGCAGGAGTGAGCGATCAAGTGTTCTAAGCTTTTGTCTGGGATCTTTTATGCTTTAGTTTATTTCTGAATCGAATTTATCAGTTTCTCTTGTTACTACGTGATACTTTGTATTGGGCATGTTTGACCCGGAGTTTTATAGTTTTGTTTTCCAGATCTTGTTTTTATTTGAGAATTATGTATTTGATTTCAAGTAATTCTTTTGATTATGAGATTTGTTTCATGCATGTGTGGTTGTATCTTTCTGTTTACTGTTGAGTTGATCCTTACAGCTTATGAATGATGAAAATCATTCGCTGTGATTTGTCACGTACTCGTATTCCGTATTCTTTTGGGAAGCGGAGTGTGGCACATGGTTAAAGCCTACAGACCGTGCCAAAGATTCTCTCCTATCAAGCATGCCCCCTAATCCCTGCTCAATTCACTCTCCAGTCTCGCGCCATTCGCCATGTGGGGAATGGACCTCGTTGGTCCCTTTCCTAAGGCAACCGGTCATAGACGATTCATCATTGTGGCCATCAACTACTTTACTAAGTGTATTGAAGCAGAACCCCTGGCTACCATCATCGAGCATCAGGCTCAACAATTCTTTTGGAAACCTATCATCTAGCGGTTCGGGATACCACAGGTCCTTATCACTTACAATGGGACCCAGTTCACAGGGAAAGGCTTCTGTAAGTTTTGCGAGGACCTTGGAATTTAACAGCGAATCTCCTCGATCTCGCACCCCAAATCTTATGGCCAAGCTGACACCGTGAACCGTCAAATCCTCGAAGGCCTCAAAAAGTAGTTAGACGAATCCCCGAAGGGATTGTGGGTCGACGAACTGCCTCATCCCGAACCACCAAGTGGATCCCGACCGGCGAGTCACCCTTCAACTTGACTTATGGGATAGAGGCTGTCATCCCCTTGGAGGTCGGGCTACCTTCACCACATATTATATGCTTCAATGAGGAGTCGAACTCAAATGACCTCAGGGCCAACTTGGACCTACTCGATGAAGTCCGCGAGATGTCTTCCCACAGAAAAATTGTTTACCAACAGCGCGTTGATCAGTTCTACGACAAAAGGGCCGGCCAACAAACATCAAAGAGGGTGATCTCATACTCAGAAGGCTTGATATCTCCGAACCACACATGAGAGGAAAGTTGGCTCTGAACTGGGATGTCCCATACATGATCTCCAAAGTGGTGCGTCCAGGCACTTACCAACTTGAAGACCCAAGGGGCAGGGTAGTCAAGAGGACCTGGAACGCTGAACACCTGATCAAATTCTATAAAGAACCATAGTGGCATGTACATGTACCAGCAATTGTAATAAGTGCTAGCCATTGGCAATTGAGCAATAAAACTTTGTTTTCAAAACAACTCCTTTGATTTCATCCAACACCCAAACAATTGTGGTACAAAAAAGATTTCTTACAATCTCCCATGTCCTCGTCCAACATGGACTCCGACCCTAATAGGAGATTCCTTACAACCTCCCAATTCCTCGCCGCTCGGCATTGAATTCAACCCACACGGGAGATTCCTTACAATCTCCCAAGTCCTCGCCGTTCGGCATGGACTCTGACCCTAACGAGAGATTTCTCACAATCTCTCAAGTCTTCGCCGCTCGGCATGGACTCCGATCCTAATGGGAGATTCCTCACAATCTTCCAAGTCCTCGCCGCTCGGCGTGGACTCCGACCCTAACGGGAGGTTCCTTACAATCTCTCAAGTTCTCGCCGCTTGGCGTGGACTCCGACCCTAAAGGGAGATTCCTTACAATCTCTCAAGTTCTCACCGCTTGGAATGTACTTCGAACCTAACGGGAGATTCCTTACAATCTCCCAAAATCTTGTCGCTCGGCATATACTTCCACCCTAACGGAAGATTCCTTACAATCTCCCAAGTCCTCGCCGCTCGGCATGAACTTCGACCCCTATAGTCTCCTAAGTTCTCACCGCTCGGCCTGCATCCCAAGCTCGATGCGGGACTTAGCAAAAAACTGGTTGAGGTGATCATCTTATCATCCATAGACAGCTAGGGACAAAGCAACCATTTTCGCAGCTTTACCCCAAACTATCAGTGGGTGGTTGGAAAACCACATGAACCAAGATGCTCTCCAAAACCTTAAAGTCGTGTACGAGATGCAGTATTACCCCGGTAGGATCTGAGCTCCGAAGTGATCGCCCTATCACCCGCTAGAAGCTAGGGAGAATGCGATTTACCCCTAACTGTCAGCGGGTAGCAGGAGAACCACTTGGGCTTAGGCAGCTGACAAAAACCTGAGAAACAAAAGGAGCTTATATAAGCTACAGGAGGAAAGCGCCCTCGAAACCCACGAGGGTGATGTGGACAGATCTGGATCGCACATTCTCATACAACGGTAGTGAAGGAGTCGCCACCACGCATCCCTAAGCCAGCATTTTGAATTCTAACATTGTGCAATTAAACAGACGCTACAATTTCCAAGACTAATATTTTGAATTTCAAGGCAACACATTCACACAAGGCTGACCGGAGTCGAGCTCCATCTATAGAAAAATTCATTACACAACCTGCAAGACCATAAATACTAGAACAAGATACAACAAGAATGCATCAAAGCATGAATGTCAACCGAACGACTTGCTCCTCTATCTGGGGGGCCTTAGGCTAAGGCCGACCAGATCAAGTCCAACTAAGTGGGTCTCCTTGTCTGCGAGCCTATTGTTTTCCTCTCTAGGGGTGGCCAAGGTGGACGCCACGACCACTGAGCTATGAGCGTCACCCGGGTTCGACAGATCCAGTCTAACGGTCGGAGAAGGGTCAAAGTAGGCTCAATCATCTTGTAAAAGAAGAGAGAGACATATCACTCTGAGTCTCGTAAACATGGTCAAATAGCATAACACAATACATCATATGAAAAACATCAAGTCCAAAAGCTCGGCCCAAAAATCTTTTTCATACATCAATAAATTTCCATACAAAAGCGGTGACCAGTCCGCATTCAGAAAATACACTAAAAAATAAAACTATTGCTTGAGAGAGGAGGGCACCTCTTCAGCTCCGGCAGCGTTAACCACGAGAGCGTCCGAATTCGACTCACCCTCATGGGCAGGCAAGCGACCATTCTGTAACACCCTGCAAAATTGAGTAATACAATTTTGCCCTCATGTGTTACGCACGTGTATTTTATACCGTTACGAGTAATATTCGTAACATATGTTTATATAAATGTCATATTCTGATTATTTATATATTTTCCGTTTTCTCAAAACTCATTTCAATTCTATCTTTAGCCAACTCAGATATTTATTTTAATCCTTGCGTTTTTACGTACATTGCACGTATTTTCAATACACGTGTCGATTACGTATATTTTCCGTTACGTGAAATATCCATAACATTATTAAATATACATGTTTTGAATTTTGACTAATTTTCTTTCTCTCAAATTAATTTTTAATATTTAGCATGTGCATCGCACGTAAATTTTTATGTGCATTTTACTTATAAAATTTTCTATGAGAACAAGCACATTTTTATTCTCATTTTATTTGTCACAAATTATATTATTTATTTTCTAATTAAAAAACCATGGGCCTAAAGTCCATCTTAAAGCTCATTAGAAAATCTATTCATTAGAAAATTTATTTAAAAGAAAAAGACCCATAATTTTATTCTACATTTTAAATGTACACTTTTTAAACATATACACTTGTCATGTAACAAATATATACATTTAGGCTATGAACAAATGAATGAGAAGTGTGCACATGTGGGAAATCCAAGGGTTGGCCAATTCATGAAGGAGATGAAGGGGTGGGGGTTTGTGGTTTTGGTTTTATGAGTGGATATTCATGATAATGGGTACTTATTTTGGGTAATGGGTGCCTCTTCATTCACCCATTTAACCCTATAAATACCACCCCTTTTCTTCATGAAATCTTGCACAAAAAATCAAAAGAAAAGAAAAGATAAGAAATATAAGAAAAGAAAGAGAGAAAAGGGGTGGAAAAAAAGTTATTTGAGTTCTTGCTTGGAGGAAGGAAGGCTTGGTAGGAGAAGAAGGGAGTCCCATTCTTGGAGCTAGGAGAAAGTTCTAGGAGTTTTCTTCTACATTAAAATCTTCATTGAGGTGGGTGTTCTTTCTTGCTTTCTAAAGTAAAATAGATTGCATGTGTAGGAAAATTGATATTTAAAATTGTTTATACATATGAGTAGTGGTTAAATTGTAATGATGATATTTAGATGAAAATGCATGCTAATTGAAAGATTGTCATGTAAATGAGTTGAAATGATGTTGTTTGATTGCATGGTAGTACATCATGATTAGATTAAATGATATAGATAAAGATTTGTACACAAAGTTGCTAATTCATGTAAGGAAAGTTACTGTTTCGAATTTTGTTTACACATCAAAAAATCGTATTTAATAAAATAGTTGGAATCTAGAATTAAAAATTTTTGGGAGCATCTTCTATGTGTCAAGAATATCCCTTTAAAATTTCATAATATTTGGAGGTCGTTTACTATTTTAATAAAATCTAAACTCAAAATTGGTTAGTAGTTGACTGGTTGCTGGAAATCTGTACACATTTCAGTTTTTGATCAATTTAGCAATGTAAATGAAATAATTTGAGAAAAGTCAGAACTAAGAAGTTGTAGTAAACTCTTTAAACTTTTTGAAAAGTCTAAGAAATCAAATTGTCACAAAGAATTGAATTTTATATAAATTTTACAAGACTGTACAGTGGCAGTATTTCAATATTTCGATCCTACTATATATTTCGAAGAATTCAAGGTTATAGATACAGTATTTTGAGGAAACTTATAACTAAGAAATTGTAATAGACTTGGACACCTTTATTTTGATATAAATAATGCAAAGTTTCATGAAGTATATGATTTTCTATGATTTTTACAAATAGCATGAAATGCGGTTTCTGAATTTGAATTTACTATTTTGCAAATGATACTTAAACGAGGTGATTGAAAATATATTTTCGCAATTTGAAGTTATATTTTGGGAGAATAAAGATCATATTCATGCTTAGATGAGATGTGAACTCAAGGAAAATATATATATTTGGTTAATGATGTTAGGAATTGGTTTCAAATAAATCAAAGGAAAATGATGAGATAAGTTTTCAATGATGAATTTAAAGAGATTCTGTTTTAATCTTAATTAACTTGTATTGAGAAGGTTTTGATGAATATGAAAAGTGTATTGTGAAAATGAATAAGTTGAGATTATACTTATTGATGAATAAATAAGAAAGGAATGAAAGAATTTGAATAAAATATGAATACATGAAAATTGAGAACATGAGTAACAAGAGGATGAGTACCCAAAGTTGTTAAACATGAAAAGATGTTGATTCTAGAGGCTTAGTGAGACCTAGGTACCGGCAAAGAACTGAAATTAAAAAAATGATTTTGAGAAGTAACCAGTATGGGTTGACTGTCTCAGTATTTTGTTTAAAACCGGTGGGTAAGCTAAACTTTAGTTCTTAATAACTATAACTTAAACTTAAGGATAGACACTAGTTGGAGATATGACGAAATGAGTGCAAACATGAGTTATAGACTCTAGAATGATCCTTGGAGAGAGATGGTCCCCAGTATTCTGGGACGATGGACGTATGGGCCACAGAATGATCCACGGAGTGGGAACGATCTCCAGTATTCCGGGACGAGAGCGATGCTCATGGGATGCTTGTGCAATGAGGGCTCCAGAATGACCTGCGGAGTGAGACGATCCCCATTATTCTGGGATGATGGACGTAAAGGCCACAGAATGATCCACGGAGAGGGATTGGTCTCCAGTATTCCAAGGGCGAGAGCCAATACTTGCAAAGTGTCTAAAGCTTGTAGTAGTCATCGTAGTAGGATGCATGGCGAGAGATCTAACCCTACAATGTGGAGTACGTAGGTACTTTCCCTTGGACCTATATAATATGGATGCATAGAATCCGAACAAGTATGCATTAGTGTCATTGTAGTATAACATCTACATTAGGCATTAAGTCATATCATACACTGACATGTTTAGGATAGTCCATCTTTACACTTTTGTATGCATTCAAATTTGTGATTGTTAAAGTAAGAGATTAAAATACAGCATAGAAAGGATCGTTGTTTATAACATTGCATCGGTTGTAAGAAACTGACGTGTCCACAGATTTTCAGTGCAGGACTTGATTGGATTGGCAAGGACGTAAAGACGGTTGATGATAAAGATTATATTTAAGCTACTGATATTAGAGCTGTATTTCTTGTTGTATTTTATTCCACTGTGTAACTCTGTAACAAACATTGTTGCATAATAAAAGAAAACTTTTAATTTCCTTGTAAAATTGTACGAATTGAAGTAAAAGATCCTGTTGTACTATGAATTACATGTAAATGGAATTCGCGATGTTACAATCCTCATCGTCACCTCCCCCCGGAGTGGGCGGGGCCTTGGGAAACTTCATGGAGAAACTGAAGCTCTCGAGCTCAAGATCGGGGTACTTTCGCAACACATTCTCGATGGCCCGATCGTACCCCTAGTCCTAGGCGAAGATGACCTTGTCAATGGCACCCAACTTTGTGGCCTGCAACTTCTTCTCGTTCCCCTGCAGGACGGCCTTCTCCTTCTCCAATCGACTTCGGTCATCGGCGAGGGTGGCCAGCTTCGCTTTCAAGGCTCGTTCGCGAGCTTCCGCAGACTGGACGAGCAGCTTCTGCTCCTTCATCTCCCTCTCGTACCATCTCGAATTTTGCTCGGCCTGAAGGAGCTCGCGGGTGTAAGGCCTCTTCAGCTTCGCCCTTTGCAAAGTCACCTATGAACGAAGAACAAAAACTTAAAAATTTTCCAGGGCATAAAAAGATCAAAAAGTGAAGCTTAGAGAACACTTACCGCCATGTCGGCTTGAACACACTTCATAAAGCACGACTCGAGGGTCTTGGTCGCAAGGCTTTCCCTGTCCTGAGAGGTGGCCAGGTTCTCAACCGCCTCGATCACTACTAGACCCTAAATTAGAGAGTCTGCTTTCTTCACAGACTAGTTGGGGGCCCATGGCACCAGCCCCGCATCCCCAACGATCTCCCTAGCCTCGGTATGGATGGGCAGGAGACCATACTTCACCCTTCGGTGACCTTAGGTCACCAAACCTAGGCACTACCTTAGAGGAGCCGAAGGTGCCTGAAGCCTTTGGTCTTTGGACTTTGCCTCCAAAGACCCCTCGGATGTGGCAATAGAGAGCCTCTTCTTTTGATTCTGCTGCTCGGCTGCCTTCTTCTTAGCTAAGAAGGCCCTCCTCTATTCTATCTCCGCATCATCTATAGCTGCAAAAGAAAACAAAAACTGTGAGAAAGAAGAAAAAAAGATAGAGCGAAAATAGAAACGAAAAACATACAGGGGTCGATAGGGCTCAGTCCAATCCTTGCTAAATGCCTCTCGATCACAGTCGCCCAGGGGATGCTCCATTTGGAGACAATCCATTCCACATCCTCCTCCCCCTCCTTCATAAATTCCTTCTCCTTCGGGTCTTTGTGGTTTGGTTTGTAAAAGGACAAGTTCGTCGGGATCTCCCAGGGTACCTGGTTCTGAACAATGAGATACTTCTCCTTTCATTCCTTGATGGAGTCTGGGTAACCGTGGAATACCCGTCTTTGATGGCTAGGGGAGATATAATAGACCCCCCCCCATCCCGATGATAGGAACCCTAGGCAGACTCGGAAATACTTCAACTTCAAGGGAACCCTCCTCTTTATGCAGAGCAGCATGAAGCACACGACCTGCTTCCACGAGTTCGGATCGTACTGCATCAGACTCAGCCCTACCCAATTCAACACTTCCTTCACGAATGGCTGCATGGGCAACCTCAACCCCGGCCCGAAGGCATCGAGCGGAAACATACAGAACCAAGGGGCTAGGTTGTCTGTGGGTCGTAGCCCCAGGTTCGGCACCATCAACTCATATTCCAGGGGAATGAAATAGCTCTCCTGTGTCAAAGGAAGGTCAGTACTTGTCAGCACTCTTTGGATGCCGTCTGCCTTGATCCTCTGATGACTCGGCGAGGAGGGTTGCACCCCGTAACGATCTAGATCCTCAAGGTCGTCCGAGTACATTCTGATCAAGCTCGGCTATTGCAGATAAGGGATGTCGAGCCCGCCCTTTGTTTGGAACTAAATGGGCGATCCAGGGCTGTCAGGAAGATTCCACTTTAGCCTCCTTTCTCAAATATGGGGGGCCCATGAGGGAAAGGTCGTAACCAATTGTTCTAAACCCACGGTCCCTTCCAGCGAGCCGACCTCCTTGGCTCTGCCCTTGTCTTCTTCCCCCATCGCCAAATTTGGCTCGACTATCTCCATGACTCCGCCCTTGTCATCTTCCACGTTTACTATTTCACCTTCACCGCCGCTATCCACTTCCATCGATTCGGCCTGTCCGAGTCACTCGATTCCACCACAAAGGGTAATCGGCTTTGGATAGGCTCGACCTTGTAGACTTCCAGGATTTCTTCACAGGATGTAGATTCAGAAGAAGAACCATTGTCGCCTCGGCTTGATGTGGAGGCGGAAGAATTAGACCGAACCCTCGACATCATATAAATGTAGCGCCCCAAATCCTTATACCGGAAATTTGAGTCATAATCCAGGATTCGAACTTCAAATAGTCACAATCACAGAAAAATACAGGAAAATTAAAACTTTTATTTCATGTAATAGTTCAATTACAAGTGTTGCAATGTCCAATAGAATTTTACAAGATTTACAAATTTACAAATAACACTTGAATATTGTCACTTGGATGCTTGGACTAACTCGAGCTCTGCTGTACCTGTGGATCGGCTTCCAATATCTAAAAGGTGGGGAACGTCAGTACATATACTGACGCAACGCTGACAATAGCAGTGATCTCCAAACTAGCAACCACAAATCATAATTTACGCAAAAGAGAAAAAGTGATGTGAAACAAGGGATCAATGGATTCGGATTATAATGTTGTTGTATGGCATGATCTAACAATTTAAATGCACCAATCACATGCCTTATTCTAATGCAAGCAAGACTTTGGGAAACGCATGCATCCCATACTACATACGTCCCAAATCTAGCCGTCTGTCTCCAATCTTAGGGTTTCGAACCCTCGCCATGCATCCTACTCTTGTACTTGTCATGTTCCTAATAGATTTACCGTGTTTGAGGAAGTTGTAGTTATTCGGTCCTGCCCGTTACTGCAGACACTCTAGTGGTGATCGCATTTGCCACATAGTGCTCGTGCCCGGACCTCACTCAAAAAAGCCACGGCGAACTTACGGGTACAAACCCATGCACACATGACGTCAAGATCCATGAGACAGCAGCCCCATGGTCCATTTCTGTCCATGCACATAAGAACATGATGGCCTCAAGGGTCAAATCCCCCTATCCGAGAGGAGTTTCTCTCCCATTCTTTCCCCGGCTCTTCAGGAATTAACAGATTGAGATACGAGATTCGTGATCTCAATACCTGAGAACACAATCCGTATCCCTACGACAGGAAAAGTACAACACCCGACTATGGTCAGCTAGTACTAGTGCAAGTTACACATACCTAAACTTATTTTAATTATTAAATTAAGTAAGGTGATATAGGGTTACTCCAACCCTCACATTCGCCCTACCGCCCGTGGCCCCCGGGGATGCATTTTCCTGCTCGCCACTTCCCCTATCTTGGATTTAGTCCGTCTCCACGGTCCGCGTTCACCCTCCATTGGCCTGATTTGGCGGCACCAATCGGACATCCAACGTTTAGGCGGAAGTTTCCAATTTACCTAGGGTCAATAGTCGTAGGGTATCACTCTACCCCAAAAACTAACTCAAGTCACAATCGTGCTCAACAGGAGTTAAACAACATTAGGACAAGTAATATCACCAATTATCCCTAATAGTAAGACCATTAACCCTTAATCACGATAGGAAAAATTGTACTCCCAAATACTTAGTCAAAATTTAGAATTTCAATACTAAGTTGATTCTGTCCAAAAATTAGAAGGGTCATAACTCTCACAATATAACTCGGATTAGGGTGTTCTTGTCCATTCTGAAAAGCTAAGAATCTAGGCTACAAATCTCTAGTTGACCACTGCACCAAATTCATCCATCTAGTTGCTTTAAAAGGACTTACAATCATCAGCCTGTTTACTCCCTGTACAATAGTTTCACCTTACCGATAGCATAAAAACTCACTCGCTCATCGGAATGACACAAATGAGGATTCTATGGAAAGCTGGGCATGTCTTCTACAACTTCTTGGTTGGTCATATTTCCAAATTATTTCATTTGATACTATAAAAACACTTATCTTCTGAGGTGTACAGAAACATATATAAGGTGCTTAACAAAACAGAGCCTATTGCTTATAAACTGGTCTCTGTCTCATCTTATAAAAATCATAACTCTTACTATACTTGCAGGAATTTCTTGATACAATACTTGTTGGAAAGCTTAGAATGTCTACTATAACTTTCTAGTTATACACTTTCTCATATTCTAACTTCACAAGGCTATAGAGCTACAAGTTCAACCATATACCATTTCAGCCCACATACAACACATAGTTTACTTAAAATTCCATATTAAATCATACACATGTCCAATGGTTATGAAAGTTTTATATTCTGAAACTAGATACAATCATGCTCAACTTTCATTCAGGGTTCTAACCTCAATACTAAATTCTCAGAGAGCTATGCATGTTCTAACACTACAAAAGAAAGTAGATTTCCCGGCGCTTTTTGACCTATTCGCCGGCGTTTTTTTACGCCGGTGAAACATTCACCGGCGTTTAAAATAGCGCCGGTCCGAGTGTCGCCGAATCGAGCGTCGCTGAAAGGTAGGGGTCTACACCGGCGGTTTTACTGGGCGCCGGTAAATGTGAAACCTACACCGGCGGCCCAAAAACGCCGGTGTATTGGGCCCTCTGAGTGCCGTCTTTTACCTCAGATATACATTCACCGGCGGCTGTAAACCGCCGGTGTTCATCAATATACCGGCGTTGCTTTAAACGCCGGTGTAGAGTGAACGTTCACCGGCGTTCTATGGCCGCCGGTGTACGTCCGTTTATAGCTGCCCTCTTTTCCCAACTGACAAGCCCCGGCGTGACCAGAAACGCCGGTAAACCGAACTACACCGGCGTTTTATCAAACGCCGGTGTTCCTTTTTGCCGTTACAACTGACGCTATTCACCGGCGTCTAGCGGCATACACCGGCGTTTGTGTGGCCGCCAGTCTATCACACTCTGCAACTAATTCAATAGATAGACCGGCGTTTTATAAAAATCCGGTCTAGCTATGCCCGTTTGTATTCCTTTCTCCGTTTTCCGTTCGATTTCAATTCACAATTTCTTTTACAAAACCCATAAACTAATTCATAACTACTGATTCAACCAATTTCATTTCATATTAATGCGCAAATGACAACCAAACACAAGAAATATAATAAAGTTTAACACGTGTCATATCCAAATATCTCAACAAAGTAATTACCAGTGTCATAGTCACAACCAAATTCATCGCAAAATTAACAGTCATAATCACAACCAAATTAACAGACCGACGAACATCCCAAATATCTCAACATCCCAAATATCTCAAGTCTGACAAATATCCCAACTAAACCGCCTGACACAACTCTCATCCAAAAAAAACAGTCTGACATAACAGCAAGGAGGACATAAGAACAATCATACAGCAAGGACACAAGAACAGCAAGGAGGACAGCAAGGAGGACCACGGATTCATACCCTCGAGGAGCTTCAGTTTTGATCATCAGAATTTTCTTCATCTGGGCGACCGCTCTGTGAACAAAAAAAAACAATAGTTTAGTTCAACAGTATACCACAATACACAATATACATATTTTTTGAACTTGCAAAAAATATCTAACTGTATCTTAAATTATAAGATCAAAGTGCCAATTGCAAATGGAATTGTTGATGATATATAGAGAGGTAAAATAATTACATTGCAATGCTAAAAATCCGGTACTTAATTTTGTTTTTTAAATATATCTAAAATAACAAAACAAATGAAAATTCAGTATCTAACTCGAAAACTCTATATTATCTCCCTTGATTGGGAATATCCACTACCTAAAACAGTAAAACAAATAAAAATTCAGTATCTAAGCATCTCTTTCATGGATTGTTCAGACAATCCATGAAACTGTCATCGTGGACGGAAACCAAATATAAGAAAAATAAGAAAAATAAGATAGGGCTCATATCAAGTTTATTTTTAGGGAACTGTCATCGTGGAAGGAAACCAAATATATATAGAAGCCATAAATGGAAACAGAAAAGAGAAAGGTAGAGACTTTGGATACACCAGGCTAACATAGCGGCATTTTCCTCATCTCTCTCTCATCCCTTGTTTCCCTTCAGCACATGAACCCAAAGAGACATCAGCAACAACAGCAAGAGGGACAAGAACGACAATAATAATAAATTATTACGAACAAGATGTCTCTATATGGGTTTCTAGATCTCCACTCGAGCCCACTCTTTCTAATCACAGCCCAATTAAGAACATAGACAACATCCACTGAACAATCCAAGCATAGCCCAGCCAAAATTTGCCATCCTAGATCCAATCATAGCCGAGATAAAAAAACCATTTTTGGCCAAAGATTGCAATCAGGTTACATTAACAGTATCTGAAAATCAAAATTTCTCCACTATCTGAGCTTATGTGTTGCTCTCCAACTATATCACAAAACCCAAGTGTTGTGCATATCCGGCCGGAGGATTGTGGCATACGTACCTATATACCATCCTCAGTTCAAAGTGTACCCATTTTTGGTATCAAAACAAACATGCCAAGAAGACAATCAGGTGCATGAAATGAGCTTCACTAACAGTTAACTGAAAATAGGACCCAACAAAATGGTAGCCTTAGAAGACCATCAGGTTTGTGAAGGAAGCATCACTAACAGTGAACGAAACTGGGGATGCTATGCAGCATACTTTGTTTGGAAATGAACCCATTTTGTGTTAACAAAACCATTTTTGGCCGAAGATTGCAATCAGGTTACATTAAAAGTATCTGAAAATGAAAATTTCTCCGCTATCTGAGCTTATGTGTTGCTCTCCAACTATATCGCAAAACCCAAGTGTTGTGCATATCAGGCCGGAGGATTGTGGCATACGTACCTATATACCATCCTCAGTTCAAAGTGTACCCATTTTTGGTATCAAAACAAACATGCCAAGAAGACAATCAGGTGCATGAAATGAGCTTCACTAACAGATAACTGAAAATAGGACCCAACAAAATGGTAGCCTTAGAAGACCATCAGGTTTGTGAAGGAAGCATCACTAACAGTGAACGAAACTGGGGATGCTATGCAGCATACTTTGTTTGGAAATGAACCCATTTTGTGTTAAGAAAACCATTTTTGGCCGAAGATTGCAATCAGGTTACATTAAAAGTATCTGAAAATGAAAATTTCTCCACTATCTGAGCTTATGTGTTGCTCTCCAACTATATCGCAAAACCCAAGTGTTGTGCATATCAGGCCGGAGGATTGTGGCATACGTACCTATATACCATCCTCAGTTCAAAGTGTACCCATTTTTGGTATGAAAACAAACATGCCAAGAAGACAATCAGGTGCATGAAATGAGCTTCACTAACAGTTAACTGAAAATAGGACCCAACAAAATGGTAGCCTTAGAAGACCATCAGGTTTGTGAAGGAAGCATCACTAACAGTGAACGAAACTGGGGATGCTATGCAGCATACTTTGTTTGGAAATGAACCCATTTTGTGTTAAGAAAACCATTTTTGGCCGAAGATTGCAATCAGGTTACATTAAAAGTATCTGAAAATGAAAATTTCTCCACTATCTGAGCTTATGTGTTGCTCTCCAACTACATCGCAAAACCCAAGTGTTGTGCATATCAGGCCGGAGGATTGTGGCATACGTACCTATATACCATCCTCAGTTCAAAGTGTACCCATTTTTGGTATTAAAACAAACATGCCAAGAAGACAATCAGGTGCATGAAATGAGCTTCACTAACAGTTAAGTGAAAATAGGACCCAACAAAATGGTAGCCTTAGAAGACCATCAGGTTTGTGAAGGAAGCATCACTAACAGTGAACGAAACTGGGGATG
Source organism: Hemerocallis citrina (assembly GCA_017893485.1). Taxonomy (NCBI): domain Eukaryota; kingdom Viridiplantae; phylum Streptophyta; class Magnoliopsida; order Asparagales; family Asphodelaceae; genus Hemerocallis; species Hemerocallis citrina. Next base: position 202,013,751 of record CM030362.1, read on the forward strand.
CTATGCAGCATACTTTGTTTGGAAATGAACCCATTTTGTGTTAAGAAAACCATTTTTGGCCGAAGATTGCAATCAGGTTACATTAAAAGTATCTGAAAATGAAAATTTCTCCACTATCTGAGCTTATGTGTTGCTCTCCAACTATATCGCAAAACCCAAGTGTTGTGCATATCAGGCCGGAGGATTGTGGCATACGTACCTATATACCATCCTCAGTTCAAAGTGTACCCATTTTTGGTATGAAAACAAACATGCCAAGAAGACAATCAGGTGCATGAAATGAGCTTCACTAACAGTTAACTGAAAATAGGACCCAACAAAATTGTTTGGAATTAGAAGACCATCAGGTTTGTGAAGGAAGCATCACTAACAGTGAACGAAACTGGGGATGCTATGCAGCATACTTTGTTTGGAAATGAACCCATTTTGTGTCAAGAAAACCATTTTTGGCATACGTACCTACATACCATCCTCAGTTCACAGTGAACCCATTATTTGGTCAAATTCAATTGCCAAGATGACAATCAGATGCATGAAAATAAGCTTCACCAACAATAAAACAAAATGGGTTCACTTCAACAACAGCAACAACAGCAACAACAGCAAGAGGGAACCAAATATAGAACAATTGGGTTTTGAATGGAGATTGAAGTCATAGAACAATTCTTCATAGAAGAAAAATACGAATAGGGCTCATAGCAAGTGTAAGTTTAACTAGAACTGTCATCGTGGAAGGAAACCAAATATAGAAGCCAGAAAGAGGAATGGTAGAGAATGAGGATACACCAGGCTAACATAGCGGCATTTTCCTCATCTCTCTCTTATCCCTTCTTTCCCTTCAACACACGAACACAAAGAGACATCAGCAACAACAACAAGAGCGACAAAAACAACAATAATAATAAATCATTATGAAGAAGATGTCTCTATATGGGTTTTCAGATCTCCACTCGAGCCCTCTCGTTCTAATCACAGCCCAACTAAGAACATGGACAACAGCCACTGAACAATCCAATCACAGCCCAATCCAAATTGGCCATCCTGGATCTTAATGAAATAAGCTTCAGTAGTAGTAAAAGAAGATGGGCATGCTAGCAGCAAACTCAGTTTGGAAGTGAACCCTTGTTTGGTTAAAAAATCATGCCAAACATGGCAAACAGGTTACTTTAACAGTATCTTGAAATGAAAATTTCCATTAATGCCTCAGTTCACAGTAAACCCATTTATTATCAAAAAAACATGGCAAGAAGACAAGCAGATGCATGAAATGAGCTTCATTAACAGTGAAAGAGGATGGGGATGCTAGCAGCATACGCAGTTTGGTGGTGAACCCATTACTTGATCAAAGGATCATGCAAAAGAGGGCAATCGGCAGGATACCTTAACAGTAAGTTAAAATGAAAATTTCCATTAACTGAGCTTAATTATATGTTGCTCCACTAATTGTTGTGCCCAACTTAATCTAAAACCAACTTGTTGTGCAAATCACAGACCATTTTGGCGTACGTAGCTATAGCATCCTCAGTTCACACTAAACCCATTTAGTATCAAGAAAACATGCCAAGAAGACAAGCAGATGCATGAACTGAGCTTCATTAACAGTGAAAGACCATGAAAATTTCCGGTATCTAAGCATTTATTTTTCTATTAATTCTTCATCCCAACTAAACCATTCAAGTTAAGGAAATCAACATGCATCTATCTGAAAAATATGCTAAGCTTGGAAAATACGGGAAATCAAGAGATGATACCGAAGAGAGCGAGAGAGAGAGCGGAGGAGGGAAATCGAAAATGACGAATAGGGCTCATAGCAAGTGTAGATTTAACTGGAATTGTCATCGTGGAAGGAAACCAAATATAGAAGCCAGAAAGAGGAATGGTAGAGAATGAGGATACACCAGGCTAACATAGCGGCATTTTCCTCATCCCTCTCTCATCCCTTCTTTCCCTTCAACACACGGACACATAGAGACATCAGCAACAACAGCAAGGATGACAAGAACAACAATAATAATAAATTATTATGAACGAGATGTCTCTATATGGGTTTCCAGATCTCCACTCCAACTCGTGTCTTTCTAATCACAGCCCAATTAAGAACAATTGCTCACAGTCACTTTTGAAGAAACATATATGCTCAGATAATGGAAATTTTCATTTTAAGATACTTTTAAAGTAACCTGATTGCCATCTTTGGCATGATTGCCATCCTCATCTTCTTTTACTGTTAATGAAGCTTATCTTATGCATCTGATTGTCATCTTGGCATGTTTTTTATAACAAAATGGGTTCACTGTGAACTGAGGATGCTATAGGTACGTATGCCAAAATCCTCCGGATATGCACAGCAATTGGGTATTAGATTTAGTGCAGCGATGGACAGGGCTCATATCAAGTATAATATTACAGACTGTCATCGTGGAAGGAAACCGATTTAATATATAACAAGGGGGGATGGTAGAGACTTTGGATACACCAGGCTAACATAGCGGCATTTTCCTCATCTCTCTCTCATCCCTTCTATCCCTTCAACACACGGACACATAGAGACATCAGCAACAACAAGAGGGGATTGGTCCAAAAAAAAGTATAGATTATAATAAACGAGATGTCTCTATTTGGGTTTTCAGAACTCCACTCCAGCCCTTTCTTTCTAATCACAGCCCACTTAAGAAAATTAGATTTAGTTGGGCTCAAGAATTAGTAGAGCAACATATAAGCTCAGGTACTGTTAAAGTAACCTGCAGATTGCCATCTTTGGCATGATTTTGTAAAACAAAATGAGTTCACTATGAAACTAAGTATGCTGCTAGCATACCAAAATCCTCCAAATCAGTACAACAACGCGGCTGAACAAACCTTATCAGCAGGTCATACTATGTCATCTAAGCATGTTATGTGTCAAAGTGGGATTGGTAATACAATGCACGAACGACACGTATTAGTTGTTTGTGAGTATGCAATAGGGTGCAGCTATGAACAGGGCTCATATCAAGTGTAGTATTATGGACTGTCATCGTGGAAGGAAACCCATTTAATATATAAGCCATATATGGAGCCAAAAAGAAGGATGGTAGAGACTTTGGATACACCAGGCTAACATAGCGGCATTTTCCTCATCTCTCCCCTCATCCCTTCTTTCCCTTCAACATTTTTGTACACATAGAGACATCAGCAACAACAACAAGAGGGGAATAGTCCAACAAAAAGTATAGATTATAATAAACAAGATGTCTCTATATGGGTTTCCAGATCTCCACTCCAGTCCTTTCTTTCTAATCACAGCCCACTTAAGAAACATAGACGAAATACTTATAGACGACACCCACAATGCACACTCACAAACACTAGTACGTGTCTTTCATGCATT